>OY829538.1:2289654-3489654 GCA_963691705.1 Viola odorata
TACCCTACCCAACTTGGTACAGAGAATTCACATTCCATACCTACAATTCCTTGGTTATATCAACATGGGTCCTCTGCATATCCAACATCACCTTGTTTTTTAGGGCCAAAAGATCAGTTGCAGGGTACCCTGCCCTAATACAAAGGTTATTCTCCACTACTTTGCCTTGGGTCATGTGTGTTGGGGTTTATCATATGGGACTGTCCCAATTGGTGTACCATGAGTTCACTCTGCCTAATTGCGAATTTATGGTTTATGAGCAACAAAAGAAGTATTTCACTTTGGATCCTGAATATAAGGGTACTGTTTGTTATTGAATTAATGGAAAATTCATGTTGTAAATTGAATTTATTATGAATGTTATGAATTTGGATTTGGAATTTATTCCAGTTTCCCCAATTATTTCTTTGTTTTTGTTTTTGTTTTTGTTTTCTGGGTATTTTTGTTTTTCTTTCTTGTTTCTAAAGTTTCTAGCTTTCTTTGTTCATGTTATGGCCTTTTGGCTATGATTAGAAGCAGATTTTTCTTTTCAATAATTAGGGTGAGCAAGAAGATGTTGGCATTTCTCAATTTAAAGTTTTTTTTCATAAACTGGATCCATTCTGGAAAATTTCTAGCTTAGGGCCTGATTATGCTCAAACAAGACGTGAGAACTCGACGAGATTGAAAAAGAAGTAAAACCACAAATTTTGGCAACCAAAGCCTGGAAATTCTGGGTTGTTGCGTTGCCCATTACAGTTTCTGCTAACAAAAGTTTGGTTATTTGTTGAAGCACCTAGAGAAAAAAGAGAGGTATCTGCTCATAGTATTTATAAGCAAAAAAAATGCAGGTATCTGAATTTCAAGACCCCATAAATAAATTTACATGAATTCTCAATTGTCTGTTTTCCAGTGCAATAAAACCAAGAATCTTCATCTAAGATATTATGGGTGAAAAAGATGAAATACAAAGCATATTAGCCTCTTGAAATTCTACAAAAGGGGGGAAATTCAGCAATGAATTGGGTTGTTGAATTCTTGTGCTTTCCCTGCGGAAATTTTCTTCTCCTAAGTTTCCAGAAAACTAGCTCAATAAGTGTACTTTGATATATGGTCTGGACTCCTGGACAATGTTAATTCCATACTGAAATCAACCCTCATGGGGTATCAAGTCTACCGAACAAACGCTTCTATTCCTCCCCATCAGTCCAAAAGGAAATTAACAGTGAGGTTAAAGAAATTCAGTGGTTTCCTCAACCAAACCCAGATAATAAAAGCGCGATGCCCTGTCGGTTTGCAAGTTCTTGAGAAACCGGAGTTAGGGCTAACAGTTCTCACATATGGTTAGAAGCCGATAACTGTTTCTCGTGAACTGGGGAGGACAATAGGACTCTGTCTGAAAACAATATTTACCTTATTGCTTTCTGGTGCTTCCATGTGGCCAGCACTCTCATCTACTTCTGTGCAGTATAACCATCCTCCTCTGAGCTTGAGAACTCAAATCACTCACTGCCTCCATCCAAGGAACTGTCACCCGAATTGAGAGTACCTAACTGATCTGAATTCGAGGAGCCACATTTAATATGATTCAATAACCTGTCTTTGATATCTGAAGAAATAATATTATTATCCACGTGTAATTTTATGAAGTCCTGAGCTCGCTCCACATCTCCATGCTCTTTAAAGTCTTTCAGATCGGAAGCCAAACTTTCATAGCTTAGTTTAAGAGCCCCTGACCCAGAATGCCCTACAGCTTTCTTCATGGCTTTCACTGCCTTTAGTGGTTGATCATTCCAAAGATATCCTATTGCCAAATGATAATATGTCATACCACTAGGCCTTCCCCCTTTTGATAGTGCCTTACCTACAAGTGTTTTAGCTTTCATCAAAAGACCTTTTCGGGCATAAGCACCAATAAGGACATTTGGGATCTGGATATCATAGAATAATTTCCGAGATTCCCACTCTTCAAATACTTCTTCTGCAATTTCGAAGTCATCATCACACTTCACTAGAGAGGCCAAGACACGTAAATAACCTGGATTGTAAACCTTCTCCTTCAACTTGTAATGTTCCCAGATCCTTAAGACGTCACTTTTCGTCCCCAATCCCGCATACTGCGTCATAAGGTAATTATAAGCCGTACTTTTGCTGTCACTACTAATAAAATCCTCAGATTTTTTCAGCATTTCCAAAGCCTTGTCTGGAAGTCCAACCTTTTTGTAGTTACTTGCCATGCTAGAGTAAGTGGACCAATCCAAAACAACATTGGGATCCAACTCCATCTTTGCGAGAATCTTCTCCATTCCTTTGATATCACAAATAGAAGCATATGCACCATGCCGTATGCAATATGTAAATTTGTCGAAATCAATGCCTTTTTGACACATTTCTTGCATCAAAGTGTCAGCTTTTATGGCATTCCCAGTTTTACAGTAAAGATTAAGCATTTCATTGTAAGTCATGGATGGCAGAGCAAGACCCAACTCTTTCAACTTCTGCATGAGGACCTCTGCTTTTTCCATAGATCTTGCATAGCAATAGCAGTGAATAAGAGCACAATAAATCCGAAGGACTTTCAAACCTGGTGAAATGTTATTGAAATATTCTTCAGCCTTTTCTATCCCATGCACTTTGGTTATCAAGTCCAGCCGGATAGCAACATCATGCGATGAAAGTATATAATGTCTGTTGTTGGTCAACCAATCAGAAACCTGGTGCAAGATAATGACCAACAGTAGCTATAAGCCAGCATCCAGAAAGAAAAAAAACTACCCTTCTCCCAGAGCTTATCTGGAGTTGGGTTCTTCTTTGATCATCAAATGAAAAAACCACCCAAAAAAAATTCCTGTATCACAATAAATAATTGGCTTTCATAAGAAGGTTAATGTTCCTGCCTTGGCTATTAGATAGATATGGTTTCAAACAAGGGAAGCAGAAGAAAAGCAACGACAACATTAAAGTAAGAAAGAAGGAAGTAGGTCAGCACCCCGTAGCACCAAACACACGGAGGATGTCAACAATTCATCTATTTCTGAAAACCGGCCTAATTCATCAGCTCAAAGGTATGAGCTCATGCCCATTGCTGAGATCGCTACAACCTCTCAGACAGTCAGTATGGATGTGTGTGGCAGCATAACATTATGGGGTCTCCAGTAAATCGAAACACAAGCTTCTATTATTTACAGGATTCTACCAAAATTGTTGTAAAATCTGAATGCATATGCTTGAAAAGAATTTCAAGATGATAGAATCTTAGCCAGTTGTATTGAAGTTAACAAGATCCTCATCCAAACAGGGTTACTTATAACATCAAATAATTAAACAAATAAAGCTCTCATCTTTCCTCATTATCCCAAACGGTACCTACATGTTACCAAATTTCTTCAGGCAGAATCTTACAATACATGAAAGTCCAACCAAAAAAAAAAACAACAAAAACAAACAGAAACACAATAGAATTCAATTCTATCACTTCAATTTACAATTTTTCCAGATGGGTTTCATTAGATACCTGGAGAGCATGCAAGTGGCGCTTACAGTAGCGGAGTTCCTTGATTAAGAAATGGATTTGAAAAGTTATTGCATGGTACCCTTCTTTATACCACTGGTCAACAACAGGAATGATGGAGGATTTATGGTTTCTGATCTCCCAAATCCGGCGGTAGAGAACCATTGTTGAGTGACTCCTTGGCCTTCTGTGTTCTTCCTTTGTAAATGTTGAAGAGTAAAACCTGGCACCATTGTTGCCCAACAAGCCATGAGTCGAGGGACTAAATGGACGACTGATCGTGTAGTGTTGTATGATGCTACTGCCTAATCCACCAAACTTCCTCATTTTTTGCAACGAGGGAGAGGGTTTTTCAGAACTTGAGGGAGATGATGATGGTGAAAGAAAATGGTTTAAGGCTTAAGCCCTTGAGCAGAAGATGTTGGGCTTTTAGACTGTTGGTTCAAAAAGCCTAGTTTGATAAAGCCCATCACCCTACACCCAAGTCTAGGGTGAATGAGAATATAAATATATAATATTTTGTTGTTAATAATAAAAGGAGTCACTCTTTAATTTTAAAGTTAATTTAAGAGATGATTTTAAAAAATAAGAAGATCATTTAAGAGACAAATATAATTATGTTCTTGTTAAGTAAAATTAAAAGATAAAATACACAATATAATTAATTTTTTTTCCGCTAATAACATTTTTTGCTGGATTTTCATCTTCATTACCGCCTAATTTTTGTTAATAATAGCAATAATGTTAGATGTCAATTTAATCCCCAACAAAATTATAGTGATATTGGTTCGATGTAAGTTTTTTCTGTTATAAACCACCTTCAATATATTGGATAGTTTTTTTTTTTTGTGATTTCTGTGAGAGAATCAGTTTTATCCAAAAGAAACAAAAAGTAAATAGAAGAGGTAACCTTCTCCTGTTTTGAACAAAGATAATTCCATATTGAAGTTACAGTAGGTGAGCCCCCTACCCTACATATACATGGCCAACAGATGATAAAAAACTCAAACATGGGCATGCATTCCTACTGATTCTTTCTGTTGCTGCTTACGTTCTTGTGGACTGATGAAGATCACTCGGAGGACAGTAGGAATCCGCCTATAATAGATGTTAATCTTATGGCTTTCCGGTGCTTCCTCTTCTGAGAGTCACATTTGTGGCCAACACTTTCATGTACTTCTATTGTACTTCTATGCAGTATTACTCTCCTTCGAGCTGGACATCTCAGGTCTCTCACTGCCAACGCTTGAAGAACTGTCACTCAAAGCACTGAGAACATCTGACTGATCATCTGAATTTGAGGAGCCACATTTAATATGGTTCAATAACCTGTCTTCAATATCTGAAGAAATAATGTTACTATCACCAAGCAATTTTACAAAGGCCTGAGCTTTCTCCGAATCTCCACGCCCTATAATGTGTTCCAGATCGGCAGCCAAACTTTCATACTTTAGTTTAAATTCCCGCGATCCAGAATGTGCTACAGCTTTCTTCATGGCTTCCACTGCCTTTATTGGTTGACCATCGTAAAGATATCCTATTGCTAAATGATAATATGTCATACCACTAGGTCTTCCCCCTTTTGATATTGCTTTGCTGATAAGTGTTTCAGCCTTCATCACAGGACCTTTTCGGGCGTAAGAACCAATAAGGACATTTGGGATACGGATATCATAGAAAAATTTCTGAGATTCCCACTCCTCAAATACCTTTTCTGCAATTTCAGTGTCATCAACTTTCACTAGAGAGGACAAGACACGTAAATAGCCAGCATTGAAAACCTTCTCCTTCGATTTGTAATGTTCCCAGATTCTTAAGACATCATTTTTCTTTCCTAATCCAGCATACTGCGTAATAAGGTAGTTATAAGCTGCACTTCTGCTGCCGCTACCAATCATTCCCTCAGATTTTTTCAGCATTTCCAAAGCCTTTTCCGGAAGCCCAATCTTTTCGTAATCACTTGCCATGACAGTATAAGTGGACCAATCTAAAACAACAGTGGGATCAGATTCCATCCTCGTGAGAATCTTCTCCATTCCGTTGATATCAATAGCAGCAGCATATGCACTATGGCTTATGGAATATGTATATCCGTCAAAATTGACGTGTTTTTGACACATTTCTTCCATCAAAGTGTCAGCTTTCACGGCATTCCCAGTTTTACAGTAAAGGTTAAGCATGAGATTGTAAGTCATGGTTGTCAGAGCAAAACCCAACTCTTTCATCTTCTGAAAGAGGGCCTCTGCTTTTTCCACAGATCTTGTGTAGCTATAGCAGTGAAGAAGAGCACCATAAACCCGAAGGTCTTTCATACTTGTTGGAACGTAATTGAAATAATCTTCAGCCTTTTCTATCCCGTGCACTTTTGTTATCAAGTCCAGCCGGATAGCAACATCTTGCGATGAAAGTGAATAAAATTTTTTGTTTGCCAACCAATCAAAAATCTGGTGCAAATAATGAGCGACAGTAAGTTTTCTAGAAAAAAAATTACCCCCATCTCAGAGCTAATCTGGAGCTGGGTTATTTGATCACTATATGAAAGACCATTAAAAATATCTTGTACCTCAATATAAATAAATAGTACAACTTCCCTCCAAGTACATAGAAGTTCAAACATTAATACAAACCAGTAATGTGGTTGCTAACAATGTAGGTTGATTTGTAGTTTCATGTGATAACTGAGAACTAAAACAGACAAATAGAGGAGATGCACAAAGAAACATGATGAATAATTGAACAGGCAACCAAGAGACCCTACTAATTTCTGACTCCACCCCCTCCAATTTCCAAGAGTTACCAACAGAATTACCCTCACGAAGAACAATAAGTCAATACCTAAGTGTCACCCGGAATAATCTCCATAACCACAGAGTATACAATGGACTTGACATGACGAATGCAAGGATGCAAGTAACCTACACGACCTCATAAGAAGGTTCAATACTTAAGTTTTAGCTAGCTAGATAGATTCTGGAAGTTAACATTAAGCAAGTGTGGTCTGGTCTACAGTTGAGTATCCAGACCCAAATCATGTGAATGCAACAAACATTCATCTAAAAACCTGACTGGACAGGATTTCAGCTGGACTAAGTTTCTGTGAAAATCTGAATACATATACTTAAATTGAATTCTAAGCCGATGGAATATTTACTCAGATGCGTTCAAGTCAATTTGATCATCATCTAAACAGGGTTTCTTATAAAATAACATAAATTAACAAATACTATAAAACAACATAAATTAACAAATATAAAACTCTCATCATATACGCCTAACCACAGTAATCTTAATATATTGCAATTCATACACACATTTCGGAGAAGAATAGGAAGATGGGTTTCATTAGATAAATGGAATGGGTACTAAAAAATACCTGGAGAGCGTGGAAGTGGCGCTTGCAGTAGCGGAGTTCTTTGATTATGACATGGAACTGAGGAACTTCTACATTGTTTCCTTCTTTAAACCACTGGTCAACAACGGGAACGATGGAGGATTTGTGGTCTCTGATCTCCCAAATCCGGCGCGAGAGGTCCATTGCTGATTTGTCCTTTAGCCTTCTACGACCTTCATTTGGTAATGCTGCTGCTGAGTAAAACCTAGCACCACCGTTGCCCGAGACGACGGAGGAACTTGAGGGAGTAAGACGACCGATCGTGTAGCGTATAATGCTGCTCAATCCACCAAAGTTCCTCATTTTCACAACCTACTAAGCTCTAAGCTCGAGAGAGAGGAAGGCAAGGATTTTACTTTTGCAAAACTTAAAAAAAATGCAGGAGAATCAAAGAAGGGTTTAAGGGTTTAAGCCTTACTTTGAGGTTTTTTTTGGGCTTTTAGACTGTTCGTCCAAACTAATAAGCCCAGTTTGGTCTAGTCGACTAGAGAGTAACGCATGAGTTATGACCACTTTTAAAAGATTTACTCATCTTTTTTTAGCTTGACTTATATATCTGTGATCTGGTTATAAAAATTAATATCTGAATGTTTTATTGTAGACAAACATATTATAAGTCGCACCAACTAAATCAGCCTTTTAAGTTAATTTTCCGAATGATTCACTAATAACATGTGTATTTGAATATTCGAATGTTTCCTTAAAAACAATCATATTAGTTGAGTCACACCAACCAAATCAACCTTTTAAGTTGATTCCAAAAATGATTCATTGTTAGCGTTTGTGTATTTGAAGATCCGAATGTTTTGTTCGAAGCGTATGACATGTCACACCAACCAAATCAAACTTTTAAGTTAATTCGGCGGATTATTCACTAACATCTTCTGTGTATTTGAAAACCTTTTAAATCAAATTTATGTCACTAATCTATGCTTGGAAAAGGAGTGTGGCAAACTGAGGAGGATGTATTGTTGGACACAGTTGAAGCCCTTGAAAAATGTGTGGAGAACCAAGAGATTCAAAAGTCCCAAGACTCCACAGACCTTCTGGATACACAATCTCTGTCATCTCCATGATAATTCATTTGTTTCATATCCAAGTGCTTGGCCTCCTTCCTGTAGTCATTTTTCGCTTTCGTTACTGTCGATAAAGACATCGATCATGATCGATAAATGTATCCAAACTCCCAGTAGTCTGTGTTTTCCACTGCAATAACACCATTTCAGCACTTTGTATCACCCCATATGTTTTCTGATGCTTCCACGTCATAGAGTATACTTGTACCCCAACATTTTCATGATGTAGTATCACCATCCCCGCTGAGAACATTTGATTGACCTGAATGAGCCAAATCCGATCTGATATAATAACCCGTCTTCCATATCTGAAGAAATAAGATGATTATCCCTCAGTAATTTTCCTTAGCTTTTTCTAGTTCTCCATCCGCTTTAAAGTCTCTCAGTGAGGCAACCAAAAGTCCAAAGCCTAGTTTGAAAGGCTTTGATCCAGGCTGCGTTACAGCTTTCTTCAGGGCTTCAACTGCCTTCACTGGTTGATAATTCCGGACACATGCTATTGCCAACAAATAATACGTCATCCCAACAGGTTTTCCCCCATTCGATATCACCTTGTCGATAAGTGTTTCAGCCTTCAGCAAAAGACCTTTTCTGGCATAAACACGGATAAGGGCATTCACAACATGCAAATTATAGAATGGTTTCCAAGATTCCCACTCCGCAAATAATTTTTCGGCAATTTCAAGGTTTCCAAGATTCCCACTCCGCAAATAATTTTTCGGCAATTTCAATGTCATCAAACTGCAATAAAGAGGACAACGCAACAAGATAACCTCCATGAGAAACCTCGTGCTTCATCTTGTAAATTTCCCAGATTCTCAAGACCTCATCATTCTTCCCCAGTCCAGTATATTGTGTCATAAGGAATTTATAAGCTGCCATTCTCCACTCACTACCAATCGATCTCTCAACCATATTAAGCATTTCAAAAGCCTTGTCCAGAAGCCCAACCTTCCGTAACAACTTGACACGATGGCATGAGTCAACAACCCCAGAACTGCATTTGGATCAGATTCCATCCTTGTGAGAATCTTCTCCATTCCTTCAATATCAGACATAGCAGCATATGCACTGAGCACAGTAGAATAAGTATCTCTGTCAAAACCAATACCTTTTTCACACATTTCAAGTATTAAGGTGTCAACTTTCCTGGAGTTCCCAGTATTATAGTAAAGATTAAGCATCGCATTGTAACTCATGGTTGTCACAGCAAAACTCAACTCTCATCTTCTGCCAGAGGACCTCTACTTTTTCCATAGATTTTACAGAGACATAGCAATGAAGAAGTGAACCATAAACCCGGACATCTTTCAAACTTGTTGGAATGCTATTGAAATGATCTTCAGCCTTTTCTATCCCATGCACTTTTGATATCAAGTCCAGCTGGATAGCAATATCACTTGATGAAAGTACATAAAAGCTTTTGTCGGTCAACCAATAAAAAATCTGGTGCAAAATAATAGCAACAGCAAACATAAGCCATCATCTATAATAAAAGTTACCCTGATTTCAATAAACCTCAAAAAGACCTCAAAATAAATACCTGGAGAGCATGAAAGTAGCGATTGGAGCTGCGGAGTCTCTTGATTAATATATAGATTTGAGAAAAATCTATGTAGTTTCCTTCTTTATCCCATTGTTCGACAATGTGAGAGATGGAGGCTTTTGCGTTTCTGATCTGCCAAATCCACTGGGAGAGGTTCGTCGTTGAGGGATTCCTTAGCGTCGGCCATCCTTCATTTGTTAATATTCTTTCACTTTTGTCTACTTCACATGCAGAATCACCATCTTCACTGCAAACATCCAACTGATCTGAACTTGAGAAGCCAAATCTGATATGATGCTATAACCCGTCTTCAGTATCCGAAGAAATAAGATGATTATCCCTCAGTAATTTTATAAAGTCCTGAGTTTTTTCCAATTCTCCATCCGCTTTAAAGTCGCTCAGTGAGGCAGCCAAAAGTCCAAAGTGTAGTTTGAAAGGCTCTAATCCAGGCTGCATTAGAGCTCTCTTCAGGGCTTCAACGGCCTTCCTTGGTTGATCATCCCGAACACGTGCTATAGCCAAGTGATAATGCGTCATCCCAACAGGTATTCCCCCATTTGATGTCACCTTGTTTATAAGTGCTTCAGCCTTCAGCAAAAGACCTTTTCTGGCATAAGCACGGATAAGGACATTCACGACACGGATATCATAGGTTTGTTTCCAGGATTCCCACTCCTCAAATATTTTTTCGGCAATTTCAATGTCATCAAACTTCAATAGAGAGGACAACGCAACAAGATAACCTCTACGATGTACCTTGTGCTTCATCTTGTAAAGTTCCCAGATTCTTAAGACCTCATCTTTCTTCCCAAGTCCAGCATATTGCGTCATAAGGAAATTATAAGCTTCCATACTCGTCTCACTACCAATCAATGTCTCAGCCTTATTCAGCATTTCCAAAGCCTTGTGTAGAAGCCCAACCTTTCTGTAACCACTTGACATGAGGGTGTAAGTGGACCACCCCAGAACTCCCTTTGGATCGAATTCCATCCTTGTGAGAATCTTCTCCATTCCTTCAATATCAGACACAGCAGCACACGCCTTAAGTTGTGTAGAATATGTAGCTCTGTTAAAACGAATACCCTTTTCGCACATTTCACGTATTAAGGTGTCAGCTTTCCTGGCGTTCCCAGATTTATAATAGAGATTAAGCATGGCATTGTAACTCAAGCTTGTTGCAACAAAACCCAACACTTTCATCTTCTGCCAGTGGACCTCTGCTTTTTCCATAGATTTTACAGAGATATAGCAATGAAGGAGCGAACCATAAACCTTAACATCTTTCAAACTTGTTGGAATGCTATTGAAATGATCTTCAGCCTTTTCTATCCCTTGCACTTTGGTTAGCAATTCCAGCTGGACAGCAATATCGCTTGATGAACGTACATAAAAGCTATTGTTGGTCAACCAACCAAAAATCTGGTGCAAAATAATAGCAATAGCAACCATAAGCCATCATCCAAAATAGACGTTACCCTGGTTTCAATAAACCTCAAAAAGACCTTCAATCAAGCCTGTACAGATGCAAGAATCTTGAATTTCTGTTTTGGCTTTCGCCTAATGGTACAAGATATGGTTGCCAAACAAAGAAAGAAGAATGGAAACAACGCAACAAGAAAGTAGATTGGAAGTTTCCTCAAAACAATTAAACCATTTTCAGTAACCTACATCATTTGCAAACAGCCAAACGATGTGAACTCAGGACCCTTTGCTTTGATCCCTAAGACCATTAAACAAGTATCGTCGGCTTTATATAATCCAAACCAATATTAGGTGAAGTAAGCTTTTCGTGACAAAAGACCAATTGAAGTGGAGGGTTTCTTCAAGCAACTAGGAGCTGGGTCAACTATTCAATCAAATGATATTGAGCATTTTTCCCATCTCTTCTTAAGAAAGAAGCGGGCTATTTCTTTGCAAAATTGTGCTCAATTTCATATGTGGCAATTCGGCCAAGATCCCTTTATTAGTTGGGGGAATAATCCACATGAATCGGATTTTTTGAGGAACATATCGAGAGAGAATTGGATTTGGTTTTAGACAATGTGTGGTTGGTAAACAAGGATCAGTTTATTAGCAAGGCACGGAATATATCTGTCAAATATTCAATATGATTCCACAAGATCTAGTTTCGTTCAAGGAAGGGATTCTACAAACGTTTGTCCAACACCTCACTGGACTAGAGTTGTGCAGAATTCCAAGCAATAAGATCCAACTGATATGAGCTTGAGTTCATATACTTTAAATGAACCTAAAATAGAATCTTTACTAAGTTGTGTTCAAGTAGATCCTCATCCAAACCAGTTTAGTTTTACAGAAAAAAACAAACATACAACAAATAAACCTTCAATCTTGCTCATTATCCCCAAATGGGCCTACAAAACAGGGAACCAAAAATATGAAATGCAGGAAGAAAACCTAAATTACAGTAATTTTCATGGTTGGAAAGATGGGTGAATGAATAAATACCTGGAGAGCATGAAAGTAGAGCTTGGAGTGGCGGAGTTTCTTGACTAATATACGGATTTGAGAGAAATCTACGTAGTTTCCTTCTCTATCCCATTGCTCAACAATGGGAAAGATGGAGGCTTTTGGGTCTTTGATCCCCAAAATCCGCTGGGAGAGGTTCGTTGTTGAGGGATTCCTTACCGTTGGCCGTCCTTCATTTTTTAATATTGCTGAATAGAACCTATCACCACCGCAGCTCAGCAAAGAACGATTTGAGGGACTAAAACCAAAACGAGTTATTGTAGATTGTATGATGGAGATGCTTAATCCACTAAATCTCCTCATTTCCAATTTCAAAATTGGAGGGAGGACTGAGGAAGAAGGGTTTTTCAGAATTTTTGGGGAAATTAAAACGACAAAGAAAGTGTTTAAGTTACAAAGGAGATGTTGCCGTTTTGATCCATCCTACCAGTCTCACTCTCACTCTCGAGTGGGATAACAACTAGTAACAAATTTCCCGTTTGGTGGGACGTGCATAACGGACACCACTATGTGAGAAAATTAAAAATTAGAAAAATATCGATACATATAAAAATATCATTTATAATAATAATAAAAATGAATTTTAATTATATTTTTTAAAATAATAAATTAATTATAAATTAAGTTTAGTTCTATAAAATATTTTTAACAATTATAATTTGTGGTAAATATTTTTTGACATACCAAAAAAACAGAGCACAGGAGATAGTAAGTCAGACACATGTTATGTGGATGTCCGTCGAGTGTCGGTGTCGAAAATGAATCCGACGTAAATATAACATAAAAATGAAACATTCTTTATAGGAGGGATTAAATTGAACAAATTGTATGGATATTAGGGACCAAAACAGTCAAAATAAAATAAATTAGTGGTTATTCTCAACATCAACCCACATGAGTCACACTGTCACACCAACACAATATAAATTAAAAACAATATAACCTTTTTTCATAATTTTATTTTTTCAGGAATATTGCAAAATGTTGATAAAGGAGAGAGTTCGACGGGAAGAGGAGTGTGCCATTGTGCCAAACATAGAAGAATACCGATAAAAATTGTAAAACTCTAAAAAAGTCAATCCGAAAAAACTCAAATTAACCCGTAATTTTAATAAATTAATAAATAAAATTTAATATTTAAATAGAGTATAAGAAATTTTAAAAATAAATAAGAAATTATTTTATATTTATATTATATATTGTCATATAATAACATAAAAGTAGCGTTGAAAAGGCTCGGGTTTGAATACATTGGGTAAGAAAGTGATTTTCTAATAAATATTCCAAAATTATTTTTCTGTTTGTTTTTCCCCCTAATATATCAAACTGTTTTTATAATTTCTACTGACAAAAAATTGCTTAATTGTTGTAAACACAAGGGGATCTATCAAATGGCTTGGCTGGAGAAACAAAGAGGTACAATCAGTTTTCTTAATTACATCTTTAAATAACATTGAGTTTAAAACAAAAACAAAAAACGAATTCAGGTGAAGCTGTGGAGATGGACACAGTTGAAGCCATTGAAGAAGAACGTGTGGAGAAGTAAGAGGATTCAAGTCCCAAGATTCCAGAGAATTTCTGGATACAAATATCTGTCATCTCCATAATTTCCATTACTATCATAGCTCCTTCCTGTAGTCTTTTCCTTTCAAGAATCAATAAATGTACCTAAACTCCAGATAGTCTGTGTTTTTTCACTGCAAAAACACCAAGGCTCTTCATAAATCTTGGGGGAAAAAGACCAAGAAAAATGCATATTCGCCTATTGTATTTCATTAATGGCAAATTTCAGCACTTCATATCACTCCACAAGCTTTCTGGTGCTTCCACTTCAAAGAGTGTCGTGTTTGTGCCCTGCATCCTCGTCTACTTCATATGCAGTATCACCATCCTCACTGCGAACGTCTAACTGATATGAATTTGAGGATTCAATATGATTCAATAACTTGTATCCAATATCCGGAGGAATAAAATGGTTATCCCTAAGTAATTCTATGAAGTCCTCAGCTTTTTCCAGTTCTCCATTAGCTTTAAATTCATCGAGGGAGGCAGCCAAAAAATCATAGCTAAGTTTAAAAGGCTGTAATCCAGGCTCCATTAGAGCTTTCTTCACCGCTTCAACTGCCTTCACTGATTGATCGTTTCGAAAATATGCTGTTGCCAAGTTATAATATGACATCCCGCTAGGTTTTCCCCCATTTGATATTGCCTTGTCGAGAAGTGTTTCGGCCTTCACCAGAAGACCCTTTCTGGCATAAGCACTAAGAAGGACATTTGTGATACGGATATCATAAGATAACTTCCGAGATTCCCACTCTTCAAATATGTTTTCAGCTGTTTCAATGTCATCAAACTTCAATAGCGAGGACATAGCAAGAAGATAGCCTTGACTGTAAACATTCTCCTTCATCTTGTAAAGTTCCCAGATTCTTAAGACTTCATCTTTCTTTCCCAATCCAGTATATTGCGTCATAAGGTGACTATAAGCTGCCTTTCTGCTGTCACCATCAATCAATCCCTCAGATTTCTTCAGCATTTCCAAAGCCTTGTCCAGAAGCCCTTTTTGTAACCGTTTGACATGATGGTATAAGTGGACCACTCTGGAACAACATCGGGATCAGATTCCATCCTTGTGAGAGTCTTCTCCATACCTTCAATGTCAAACATAGAAGCATATGCACCAAGTCGGATGCCCCAACATTTTCATGATGTAGTATCACCATCCCCGCTGAGAACATCTGATTGACCTGAATTTGAGGAGCCAAATCCGATCTGATATAATAACCCGTCTTCCATATCTGAAGAAATAAGATGATTATCCCTCAGTAATTTTACAAAGTCCTTAGCTTTTTCCATTTCTCCATCAGCTTTAAAGTCACTCAGTGATGCAACCAAAAGTTTTGAAAGGCTTTGATCCAGGCTGCGTTACAGCTTTCTTCAGGGCTTCAACTGCCTTCACTGCTTGATCATCCCGAACACATGCTATTGCCAACAAATAATACGTCATCCCAACAGGTTTTCCCCCATTCGATATCACCTTATCGATAAGTGTTTCACCCTTCAGCAAAAGACCTTTTCTGGCATAAGGGCATTCACAACACGCAAATTATAGAATGGTTTCCAAGATTCCCACTCCGCAAATAGTTTTTCGGCAATTTCAATGTCATCAAACTGCAATAGAGAGGAGAACGCAACAAGATAACCTCCATGAGAAACTTCGCGCTTCATCTTGTAAATTTCCCAGATTCTCAAGACCTCATCTTTCTTCCCCAGTCCAGTATATTGTATCATAAGGAACTTATAAGCTGCCATTCTCCACTCACTACCAATCGATCTCTCAACCATATTCAGCATTTCCAAAGCCTTGTCCAGAAGCCCAACCTTTCCGTAACAACTTGACAGGATGGCGTAAGTCGGCCACCCCAGAACTGCATTTGGATCAGATTCCATCCTTGTGAGAATCTTCTCCATTCCTTCAATATCAGACACAGCAGCATATGCACTGAGCACCGTAGAATATGTATCTCTGTCAAAACCAATACCTTTTTCACACATTTCACGTATTAAGGTGTCAACTTTCCTGGAGTTCCCAGTATTATAGTAAAGATTAAGCATCGCATTGTAACTCACGGTTGTCACAGCAAAACTCAACTCTCTCATCTTCTGCCAGAGGACCTCTGCTTTTTCCATAGATTTTACAGAGACATAGCAATGAAGAAGTGAACCATAAACCCGGACATCTTTCAAACTTGTTGGAATGCTATTGAAGTGATCTTCAGCCTTTTCTATCCCATGCACTTTTGTTATCAAGTCCAGCTGGATAGCAATATCACTTGATGAAAGTACATAAAAGCTTTTGTCGGTCAACCAATAAAAAATCTGGTGCAAAATAATAGCAACAGCAAACATAAGCCATCATCTATAATAAAAGTTACCCTGATTTCAATAAACCTCAAAAAGACCTCAAAATAAATACCTGGAGAGCACGAAAGTAGCGATTGGAGCTGCGGAGTTTATTGATTATATAGTCTCAAATCTATGTAGTTTCCTTCTTTATCCCATTGTTCTACAATGTGAGAGATGGAGGCTTTTGGGTTTCTGATCTGCCAAATCCACTGGGAAAGGTTCGTCGTTGAGAGATTCCTTAGTGTTGGCCGTCCTTCATTTGTTAATATTCTTTCACTTTTGTCTACTTCACATGCAGAATCACCATCTTCACTGCGAACATCCAACTGATCTGAACTTGAGAAGCCAAATCTGATATGATGCTATAACCCGTCTTCAGTATCCGAAGAAATAAGATGATTATCCCTCAGTAATTTTACAAAGTCCTGAGCTTTTTCCAATTCTCCATCCGCTTTAAAGTTGCTCGGTGAGGCAGCCAAAAGTCCAAAGTCTAGTGTGAAAGGCTCTAATCCAGGCTGCATTAGAGCTCTCTTCAGGGCTTCAACGGCCTTCACTGGTTGATCATCCCAAACACATGCTACAGCCAAGTGATAATGCGTCATCCCAACAGGTATTCCCCCATTTGATGTCACCTTGTTTACAAGTGTTCAGCCTTCAGCAAAAGACCTTTTCTGGCATAAGCACGGATAAGGACATTCACGACACGGATATCATAGGTTGGTTTCCAGGATTCCCACTCCTCAAATATTTTTTCGGCAATTTCAATGTCATCAAACTTCAATAGAGAGGACAACGCAACAAGATAACCTCTATGATGTGCCTTGTGCTTCATCTTGTAAAGTTCCCAGATTCTTAAGACCTCATCTTTCTTCCCAAGTCCAGCATATTGCGTCATAAGGAAATTATAAGCTTCCATACTCGTCTCACTACCAATCAATGTCTCAGCCTTATCCAGCATTTCCAAAGCCTTGTGTAGAAGCCCAACCTTTCTGTAACCACTTGACATGAGGGTGTAAGTGGACCACCCCAGAACTCCCTTTGGATCGAATTCCATCCTTGTGAGAATCTTCTCCATTCCTTCAATATTTAGACACAGCAGCACACGCCTTAAGTTGCGTAGAATATGTAGCTCTGTTAAAACGAATACCCTTTTCACACATTTCACGTATTAAGGTGTCAGCTTTCCTGGCGTTCCCAGATTTATTATAGGGATTAAGCATGGCATTATAACTCAAGCTTGTCGCAACAAAACCCAACACTTTCATCTTCTGCCAGTGGACCTTTGCTTTTTCCATAGATTTTACAGAGATATAGCAATGAAGGAGCGAACCATAAACCTTAACATCTTTCAAACTTGTTGGAATGCTATTGAAATGATCTTCAGCCTTTTCTATCCCATGCACTTTGGTTAGCAATTCCAGCTGGACAGCAATATCGCTTGATAACGTACATAAAAGCTTTTGTTGGTCAACCAACCAAAAATCTGGTGCAAAATAATAGCAATAGCAACCATAAGCCATCATCCAAAATAGAAGTTACCCTGGTTTCAATAAACCTCAAAAAGACCTTCAATCAAGCCTGTACAGATGCAAGAATCTTGAATTTCTGTTTTGGCTTTCGCCTAATGCTACAAGATATGGTTGCCAAACAAGGAAAGAAGAACAGAAACAACGCAACAAGAAAGTAGATTGGAAGTTTCCTCAAAACAATTAAACCATTTTCAGTAACCTACATCATTTGCAAACAGCCAAACGATGTGAACTCAGGACCAATGCTTTGATGGCTAAGACCATTAAACAAGTGTCGTCGGCTTTATATAATCCAAACCAATATTAGGTGAAGTAAGCTTTTCGTGAAAAAAGACCAATTGAAGTGGAGGGTTTCTTCAAGCAACTAGGAGCTGGGTCAGCTATTCAGTCAAAATTATTTTATATTTATATTATATATTGTCATATAATAACATAAAAGTAGCGCTGAACAAGGCTCAGGTTTGAATACATTGGGTAAGAATGTGATTTTCTAATAAATATTCCAAAATTATTTTTCTGTTTGTTTTTCCCCCTAATATATCAAACTGTTTTTATAATTTCTACTCACAAAAAATTGCTTAATTGTTGTAAACACAAGGGGATCTATCAAATGGCTTGGCTGGAGAAACAAAGAGGTACAATCAGTTTTCTTTATTACATCTTTAAATAACATTCAGTTTAAAACAAAACAAAAAACTACGGATAAAAGTAAATTATAGTACTGTACTCCAGAATCATTCTCCTTTTTCATCGGCGTCCCGAATCGAATTCAGGTGAAGCTGTGGAGATGGACACAGTTGAAGCCATTGAAGAAGAACGTGTGGAGAAGCAAGAGGATTCAAGTCCCAAGATTCCAGAGAATTTCTGGATACAAATAACTGTCATCTCCATAATTTCCATTACTATCATAGCTCCTTCCTGTAGTCTTTTCCATTCAAGAATCAATAAATGTACCTAAACTCCAGATAGTCTGTGTTTTTTCACTGCAAAAACACCAAGGCCCTTCATAAATCTTGGGGGAAAAAGACCAAGAAAAATGCATATTCGCCTATTGTATTTCATTAATGGCAAATTTCAGCACTTCATATCACTCCACAAGCTTTCTGGTGCTTCCACTTCAAAGAGTGTCGTGTTTGTGCCCTGCATCCTCGTCTACTTCATATGCAGTATCACCATCCTCACTGCGAACATCTAACTGATATGAATTTGAGGATTCAATATGATTCAATAACTTGTATCCAATATCCGGAGGAATAAAATGGTTATCCCTAAGTAATTCTATAAAGTCCTCAGCTTTTTCCAGTTCTCCATTAGCTTTAAATTCATCGAGGGAGGCAGCCAAAAAATCATAGCTAAGTTTAAAAGGCTGTAATCCAGGCTCCATTAGAGCTTTCTTCACCGCTTCAACTGCCTTCACTGATTGATCGTTTCGAAAATACGCTGTTGCCAAGTTATAATATGACATCCCGCTAGGTTTTCCCCCATTTGATATTGCCTTGTCGAGAAGTGTTTCGACCTTCACCAGAAGACCCTTTCTGGCATAAGCACTAAGAAGGACATTTGTGATACGGATATCATAAGATAACTTCCGAGATTCCCACTCCTCAAATATTTTTTCAGCTGTTTCAATGTCATCAAACTTCAATAGTGAGGACATAGCAAGAAGATAGCCTCGATTGTAAACCTTCTCCTTCATCTTGTAAAGTTCCCAGATTCTTAAGACTTCATCTTTCTTCCCCAATCCCGCATATTGCGTCATAAGGTAAGTATAAGCTGCATTTCTACGCTCCCCACCAATCAATCCCTCAGATTTATTCAGCATTTCCAAAGCCTTGTCCAGAAGCCCAACCTTTTTGTAACCGTTTGACATGATAGTATAAGTAGACCACTCTGGAACAACATCAGGATCAGATTCCATCCTTGTGAGAGTCTTCTCCATACCTTCAATGTCAGACACATCAGCATATGCACTCAGTCGTGTGGAATATGTAACTCTGTCAAAACCAATACCCTTTTCACACATTTCTTGAATTAGGGTGTCAACTTTCGTAGCGTTCCCAGTTTTATAGTAAAGAATAAGCATGACATTGTAACTCATGGTTGTCAGAGGAAAACCCACCTCTCTCATCTTCTGCCAGAGGACTTCTGCTTTTTCCACAGATTTTGCTAAGCTATAGCAATGAAGAAGTGTACCATAAACCCGGAAGTCTTTCAAATTTGTTGGACAATCGTTGAAATAAACTTCAGCCTTTTCTATCCCGTGCACTTTTGCAATCAAGTCCAGTCGGATGGAAATATCACGCGATGAGAGTACATAAAAGCTTTTGTTGGCCAACCAATCAGAAATCTGGTGAAAAATAACGAGCAATAGCAACTATAAGCCATCATCCAAATAAAATCACCTTTTTCCAGAGCTTATTTATACAGACAACGGTACAATTTCCCTTCAGATGTAGACAAGTCCAAACTTCATACAAGCTAAGACATGAATCATACAATGGGTAACAATTTCAGAAGCAGAGAAATATAGATATGCACCAAAATACATAAACACCCTAGAGAATTAGTAGGCAACTAATTGAACCTATAGATGTAGAATTCCACTCTCTCTAGCTTTAAAGAGTTACTGGCATAATTTCCTTCTTAAAGAACATAAGTAAATGCCCGTCTCATCCAAAAAAGACAATAATCTCCATAACCACAAGGCACAGAATGGAATCGAGATGATGAACCTGTATTGATGCAAGAATCTTCTCCTACATGAGAAGCTTCAATTTCTGCTTCGAAGGGCGGGGGTAGGGAATAGATCAGAATGCAGCAGCATCACATCCACAAAGAATGTCAACAATTCAACCATTTTCAAAGACCTACCTCATTTGCAAACAGCCCAAAAGGTATGAACTCAAGGCCATTGCTAATTGCTATGGTGGCTAAAACCTCTCACTACAGTCAATAGGCTTGCAGCAGGATATAACACTAAGCAACTCTCATTGGGTCTACAGTAAGGGTCCAGACCAAAACCAGGTGAAAGTAGCAAACATTTTTCATATACCTCACTGAACTACAGTTGTACAGAATTCCATCAGTAGGATCCAACTAACGTAAAGTTGAATTCATAAACTTGAAATGAATCCAAAGATGGAATCTTTACTAAGTTGTTTTCAAGTAAATAAGATCTTCATCCAAAAACATAAAAGCTCTAATCTTGCTCATTCTCCCAAGTGAAAAGATATGAAAGCATAGAACCAAAAGTTTGAAATACAAAACAAACACCTACATTATAGTGATTTTCATGGTACAGCAACAAGAATAGGAAGATGGGTTTTTTCCAGATAAATGAATAAGTACCTGGAGAGCCTGAAAGTATCGCTTGCAGTATCGGAGCTCCTTGATTATGAAATGGAACTGAGAAACTTCTACATGGTTTCCTTCTCTTACCCATTGGTCAACAACAGGAATGATAGTGTCATTGTGGTCTCTGATCGCCCAAATCCGTTGCGAGAGGTTCACTGCCGTCTGATTCCTTAGCCGCCGGCGACCTTCATTTGTAAACATAGCAGTTGAGTAGAACCTGGCACCATCGTTGCCCAGCGCAGGTGGAATTGAGGGACTAAAACGATTTCTCGCATAATGTATGATGCTGCATAATCCACCTCCAAATTTCCTCATTTGCAACTTCTAAGCTGGGAGTGGAGGAGGAGGAGGAGGAGGGTTTATCAGAATTTGAGGGAAATACAAAAGCAAGGGTTTAACACTTTAATTTAACCGTTCTAGGGCATAGGAGAAGAAGAGGAGGACAAAGGAGGTGTTGGGCTGATTTATTGGGCCTTACTATATATTTTTTTTAAATTTTAATTCTAAAAAAGGTTAGTGATAAATGTTGATTAACTAGTTCAAAAAACGCACATGAAGTTGTCGAATAGCTGTTTTACGGAGAGAAATTGTTAAATTTACCGGTGCATACCAGCGTTCGCCCACTCATAAAAAACATAAAGATACATTTTTTATTTATTTTTCCTTCACTCTTCAAACCGATCCTAACTTTAACCCATTCAACGTTTAGTTTCTGCATTGTCAAAGTCAGAATTCAAAACTTCCACTTCTTCTCCTCCGCAGCTGATATTGGATTCGATATCGGAAGACTGGAAGTGACAAATTTCAGCTTCTTTCTATTCCATGCACTTCCGATATCAAATCCAGCTGTACAGCTACAAGCCTACAACAAGTGAGGAAACTGCATTGTCCATTTTATCAGTCGAAGGATCAGGCTCCTTCGACTATGGACCTCGCTCGTCGGATTTGGACGTGCAGGAACGGCACATGAGATAAATTTGCTACATGACCCAGTTTAATAGTTTTGGTTGAGAGAGACCTTATAGTTTCCTACAAAATGTCAAGGAAACCAGCGTTGATAACCAAAAGAAGAAGCCACAGATTTGTTTTTAGTTTCTAGCTTTTAACTTACAGACACTCTTTCCATAACCTTCTTCTTGGCCTCGGTAGAATGTGCAGCATCGCCAGCAGTAGGAATGACAGCGGCAGCAAAAGATGAAGGATGTTATTCAAATGGTGAGGATATTGAAAATGGAGAGATGCTTGAGTTGGGGAGTCAAAAAGTGAGCCGGTGGTTCAACAACTCAGGTTTGCAGATAGCTTGATTTCTCAGCTTCTTCCAGGTCATGTCCATGGTTTGAAAACATTTCCCAAACTCCATTTCTCCGCCGCAGACCCTCCCAAACTAGCTTCTTCTTCTGTAGACGCTCCCGAACTAGCTTCTTCTTTCATAGACCCTTCCGAACTAGCTTCTTCTGCCGTAGACCCTCCTGGACTAGCCTTTATTGAAGACACCCTAAAACCAGAAACTTTTCCAAGCAACTTGCATTGCTTGGCAGAAATAAAACCATTCTTTTTAAGCAATTTAATGAAGCACTCAGCTTTCTCATCACCATCCCCTTTCAAGCACTCTATAGAGGTAGACAGAGTTTCATAATTTGGATTTTGAGACACTATTTTCTTCATAGTTTCAGCCGCCTTTCGTGGTTGATCATTCTGAACATAAGCTAAGGCCAAATGAAACAATGAGATAGGACATGGTTCTAGCCCACTTGATTTTTCCCAATTGACAAGTGTTTCAGCCTTTTCCAAGAAACCTTTTCTAATATGGGCACTAACTAGGATACCTGGAATTTTCATATCATATTTTAACTTCAGGGATTTCCATTCTTCAACAACTCTTTCTGCATTTTCAACGTCATCAACTTCCAACAGAAAGGATAAGACATGACGTACATGCTTTGGCTTCAAACCTTCCTCCTTCTTGTAAAGATCCCAGATTCTCAAGTATCCATCTTTATTCCCCAATCTCGCATATTCTCCCATAAGGAACTTATAAGCTGCAAATCTGTCTCTGTCAACTAATCCCTCGGATTTCTTCAGCATTTCCACAGCCTTGTCCTGAAGCCCAACTTGGCTACAGAGCTTCACCACGAAAGTGCAAAACCTCCAGCTCAAAACAATACTTCTATCAAACTCCATCCGTGTGAAAATCTTCTTCATTTCCTCAATGTTAGAAAGAGCAGCATATGCCTGGAGTAGTGTCTGATACGTAAACCTAGTATACCCAATACTATTTTCATCCATTTCTTGCACTAAAGCCTCAAACTTCTCTGTGTTCCTAGTTTTACAGTAAAGAGTAAGCATTGAATTGTAAGCATCTGATTCCCTAGCAATACCCAATTCTTTCATCTCTTGCATGAGTAACTCTGCTTTTTCAACAGATTTTACCTGAGCAAAGGACTGAAGAAGTGCACTATAAACCCGACAGTCTTTTAATTCCTTTTTAACATTATTGAAATAATCTTCGCCTTGTTTTATCCCATGCTCTTTCGCTGTCAACTTCAATTGGATAGCAGCACCAGCTGATGAAAGAGCATAGCCCTTTTGGCCAGTCAACCACTTCGAAATCTGGGAGGAAAAAACAATGAGATACAATAATCAGAACTCACCATTCAAATAACAATTCATTGCTTCCTCCCAAACCCTGGGCACAATAAACCACACATCAGAATTCCGATTCCTAGAAATTCAAGTCAAATGATTTGCAATTAAATTGTCAAGCTTGAAATGAATTTCAACGTGTGATAGAATTCATGTGAAATGCCTAATAACTACTTAGCAGAAGTTCTCATGACTCATTTCACCTTTCATTTCCCCTGCCGGTTCAAGTTCAAGGGCACTAATAAGGGATGACAATTAGAACATGTGAGAAAACTCAGAAAGATAAACGTTCAGTGATAAATGATGATTCGAATTTTAAAGCACGATTGACACTTTTCGTAAACCAGTTTCAGAATTACTCTATAAAGGTTTTCTATTTCATCAATATTCCATTTGCTCATATGAAATACCAAACCCATTGATCATAAGTTAAACCCTTCTTAAACTCTCCAATAGATCCTCAATCAAACCTTTATAGTATGTACCATCCACCCAACAAACAAAGCAAAGAACAACAATATAAATACCTCAAGCGCGCGAGAGTAACGCTGGCAGTCACCAAGTGTTTTGATTACGACATGGACTTGAGTTATGTTTAATCCTTCTTCTTCGATCCATTCGTCAAGAACGGGAGCGATGGACGTTTCTCGCTTCCCGACCTTCCAAATGCGACGAGCGAGCTCCAGTGTCGACGGATCCCTCACATTCCCAAATCTTTCCGGTGAAAATTTCGAGTACAACTGAAAACTGTTACGCAATACGTGAGGATGACGGTGATGAATTTGAAAGCGCGAACGAATCGTCGTGTAGAGCAAGAGATTACCTAATCCACCCATTTTCTTCAATTTTTTTCAGCAGAGTAGAGAATTTGTGAACTGTGAAAGGTGTTGCAGACTTCAGTCGTGAAAATGCAGAAAAAAAGGAAAATGGGGAATGGAGACGTTGGGTTAGACTGCTGGGCTGGGCCCAAGCTTTGGATCGGTTTGGGCTTTGTGTTGAGATTCATTTCGCAATAAAGACTATTTTCTTTTTTCTTTTATATTTTTTGTTCACATTTTATGATATTTTGGATTTCAATTTCAAAATGATACCCATAATATTATTTCCTAAATAAATTATAAATGCAACCAGGAATATTTTTTCTTATCTTTCTGGATATTCTCTTTATCGTTGATAAAAAAAATTAATCTTCTTTAACCGCTGCTAAAGAAAAATAACTCGAATAAAGTGCATTGAGCTACAATGTCAAGTTCGACACATTTCTTTTTACTCATTGTATTTAGTTTTACATTGCAATTATTGTTGTGATGTGGTTTTTGTTTTATTAAAGTCGCTAAATATATATATATATCAACTTCAAAATTTAAAATAGTCAGTATCCAATATAATGATCGAATTAGTGAATGATCTTTACTAAAAAAAAATTGTTTAATTAAATGTCTCTACTATGTATTTATTTATCCAATATTCGTCGCTTAATTTCTTAAAGTTATAACATTAAAGTTGACTACTTAATGTTAATTTTCATACCATGTTAAGTAAAGTACTCCCGGGAAGTAATAACTCTTATATACCACTCGTTAATTGTCAAATGATTATTTCTGAAATTAATTAAAGAAATAATAAGGCAATAATGGCAGTAGCATTTCAATTAGTAAACACTAAGAATTCTTCCCCAATGAAATTTGTTCTAAAAATCTCATAGCTTAAACATTCCTTCCAGTATTTACCAAAACAAAGACAAAGATGTTAACATGTTTATGATTAAGAAGAGCAATGGAATACTTCTAGGAACAAGAAAAATAATCTGTACTATATAGATGGATAAGGTAACACAGCCCTTTATTAAACAGGGAGTTGCTTACCTTGGATCTTTGTCAATCTCTGTCAATCACTAACAAGAGACTCTTCAGAATAGACAACACTTTCTTTTCTAATCCTACACTGCACCCAAGTACTCATTTGTACATAAACATCATAATATTTTCAAATGTCGCACTAACATGTTTTCTGCACTTGATTCGCAGCGACTACGATCCTCCTTAGGACTAGACAATCCAACTCTATCCCTACTTCCAACTAATGAATCGTCACTCAAATTACTGAGCGAGTCCGAGTTTGAGTTCCTATCCGAAACATGGTTCAACAGACTCTCTTGAATATCTAAAGTAATAAGATCATTGTCCCTGAGTAACTTTATGAAGTCCTCTGTTTTCTCCAGATCTCCTTCCCCTTTCAGGTAGTCTAGACAGGTAGCTAGACTTTCATTAACCGGCTTCCAACTCTGTCCAGAAACCACTACAACCTCCTTCATTGCTTTTACCGCCTTCATAGTTTGATCATTTTGAAGATATCCCCTTGCCATATAGTACCATGTCTTCGCATTAGGATTTCCTCCTCTTAATATCACCCTGTCGACAAGTGCTTCAGCCTTCTCCATAAGACCAACTTTAGAATACGCATCAATTAGCAAGTTTGGAATGAATATATCATAGTATAAACTTTTAGATTTCCACTCCTCAAATATCTTTTCTGCACTTTCCAAGTCGTCTAACTTCAAGAGCGATATTATGGTACTAGTATAACCCCGATTGAAGACCTTCCCTTTTTTCTGATAAACTTCCCAAATCCTTAACACTTCTTCTTTCTTCCCTGTAGCAGCATATTGTGTGATCAGAAAATTGTACGCATCAGTCCTTCCTTGAGTAATTAGTTCCTCAGACTTCTTCAGCATTTCTAATGCCTTGTCCAAAAGCCCAGCATTCGTATAACCACCTGCTACAGAAGCATATGTGGCCCAGTCCAGGGCAACCTTTGAATCGGATTCCATTCTTGCCAGAGTCCTCTCCATTTCCTCAATGCTAGAACCAGCTGCACATGCACGCAATCGTATCTCATAGGTATGTTTTTCATGAGGCTCGCAACCAATTCCTTTTTCATCCATTTCCTGCATCAGACTACCAAGTTTCTCAGTGTTTCCAGTCTGACAATAAAGGTTCAGCATGCAATTGTAAGCCAAAGATAAGTGAACCGGTGGACAACCCAAGTCTCTTATCGTCTGCATAACAGCTTCAGCTTTTTCCACAGACTTTACATAGGCATAGCAATTAAGGAGCGAGCCGTATACTGGTTGCACTTTTAGACCTTCCGGAATGTCATTGAAATAATTCTCAGCTTGTTCTATTCCATGCACTTTTGCAATCAAATCTACCCGGATGGCAATATCACTTGGTGTAACTACAAAGTATCTTTTATCAGTCATCCATGTAGAAATCTGAAAAAAAGATTAAGGTATAGTAATCAGGAAACAGAATCCAAAATCCAAATCCAAATCCACAACACTGGTAGCACCAGAGAGTGATGCAATCATTATTAGGGGGGTTTGAATTGACCAACTAGAAATACTAAATCACCTACACATAGTCTATATTAACAATATAATCACACAGTTGTCCTTAGAGCTGTCAAAACGGGTCCGGGACCCGTGGACCCGACCCGGTCCCGGCAATTCGGGCCGGGTCCGGGACCAATTTCTGGTCCCGTTTTGAGCCGGGCCGGGTCTGGTCCCGACCCGGGAAATCCCGGGTCTGGACCCGAGACCCGTTAATATAAAAAAAACCTAGGTTTTTCCTTTTCTAAACAATTCGGCGTCCATCTCTTCATCTCCTCTCCCTCTCCTCTCGACTGCTCCACGCCGCCACCATCGCCATCGCTGCTGCTCCACGCCACCATCACCATCGCTGCTGCTCCACGCCACCATCGCCATCGCTACTGCTCCACGCCACCACCGGCGCCGCATCGCCACTGCCACCCATCTCCCTCTCCTCCGTCCTCCCAGCCACGCCACCACCACGCTGTATCTTCAAGTTCTTCCTCCTCATCATCTTCATCCCCAGCCTCCATGTCACTACCTTCAGCATCGTGCTCCTCACCATAGTAGATCTGTATACTATGTTATTTTTTAAACTGATAGAGGAACATATAGGAGGTGAGGCATGCTATTTTGTTTCTATTCGGCACTCTGTCCCTATTGAATTGGTCACTGCCCCTGGACAATCAATTCTTTCTTCTATCAATTTTTGTGGTTTTCTTCTCCTTTTCTTGGTTTGCTGGTTTTGCTGCTATTGTTGTGTTAATTTTCAGGATGGTTCGGATCGATACTTTTACTTTATTCTCCAAACTCTCATGTCAAAATTAGACATAAATAACAAAGATGATCAGAAGTAGCACAAAAATGAAATTCTTTCAATAAAAAACACCAATTTGATTATTCCTTCTAAAATTTGTGCATTTTTTTTTTAAATAGTCATTAATTATCATTACAACATTTCTAATTTTTTAATAATTTAAAATAGTTTTTTTTCTCCAGTCTTCACGAATAAAGATATATTTTTTCTTCCTGATCTTGGGCTTCCTTGTTCTGTCAATTCCTTCGAAAATTTCATCTCCCATAATCAAGCCTAAAAAGTGATGGATATTTTTCATAAACAAGCACTTTACGCCCAGCAAGTTCCATGTATGTACGTGTCCTTTGAGCAAAATGGACCGAACGAAACAAGACCTTACACCATCCAGACAAATAGGCCTTGTAAGTGGTTACAACAATAACAGCAAAAAGAGTATCGAATCCTCAAGCAGGTCCAAGGTCTATGTTGCTCTTCATCAGGACGCAGGCTCCCCGGAATGGCACCAAGTGCGCTTCTCGATGCTTCAAAACCCAAAGCAACGTGACCGATAAAAGCTGATGCGTCCTCCATCCGTTTCTTCATTGATACAGATGCGAAGTTCTTCGAACTCCTTGTCATGTTTTTGAATAGCCTGGTCCAGTTCAGCAACCTTCAGAAACCGTTCTGTGGCAGCCTTCCAGACAGCTCATGCTTCTGTGCATCAGTTAGCTCAGCAGGCCATTCACTTACGGACTTCGGCTTTGACCTCAACAAAACCTTTGCTCTCATTAAAAGTTCGACAGTTTAGGAACTGCTTGAAGAAATCATTTGACTGGTGGTTGGCACATCCAAAAAAATTCCCCATTGCCAATGCTTCTGCTGTTCTCATACAAACCACATCTGTAGTACTTGGATCTGCGTGATCACACCCAGGGAAAACTCTAACAACAAGTTCCAGTTTCTTGGAAGCTTCCTGAACTTGAGCAGAGTCTTCTCCACTGACATAAATCTACCTCAAACCGAGGCAGGCAGCTCCTTTTGGTGATCATGAAGAAGTTTAAGAAGCTCCTTGTAGCCTTTGCTCTACACCATTTTTCCAATCTAGTAAGCAACATGATTAAAGGCGTGTTTCCCACTCTGCTGCAGCTCTATCTTTTGCCTACCCCATGAACGTTGCAGATGATGGATTTATGACAATCCTGTGTGGCTGCAGATAATCTAATTACCTTGTGGCAATCGATGATCTTGAGTGCCTCTCGTGTCTTGATTCCGGAAGCAGATTCCTTCTACAGCCATTTTCATATCAATTACATGCTTCTGAAAGTAGACAATGAGGGTTAAGGGTACAATACTGTCGTACGAAGAACAGGAATATTGATCCATGGTAGCAATATTTGTTACCTATTCAACCAAACAGCACGTTTGCCGCTAGCAGTAGTTTTATCTACTTGGCTTGCGATCCCTACTATCATCCACTGCTGGATCAGAAAATCCATCTTCCACTTTTTTTACTGAAGACTCATCTAAAGCACCAAGTCCTTCTGAGGTTCGAGTCCCCTTTCTAATTTGATTCAACAATTTCTCTTTCACATCTGAAGAAATAAGATCCTTATCCTTGAACAGTTTTATGAAGGCCTTAGCTCTCTTTAGATCTCCTTTCCCTTTCAAGTACTCAACACAGGCAGCCAAACTTTCATCGCTCGGTCTCCACCCTCGTCTAGCAACTGCCACTGCTTCTTCCATTGCATCCAATGCCTTCCAAGTTTGATTACTTTGAAGATATCCTGATGCCAAACAAGACCGTGCCTTTGCATTTGGCTTTTTCCCTCTAGATATTACCTTGCTGATAATTCTTTCAGCCCTCTCCAGCAAACCTATTTTGGAATAAGCATCAATGAGGAAGTTGGGAATAAGCATGTTGTAGTATGAATTCAGGCCTTCCCATTCTTCAAAAATCTTTTCGGCACTTTCAAAATCATTGAGCTTCAATAGAGAGGTTATGATAGTAATGTATTCTTGATTGCGAATCTCCCCTTTTGCCTTGTAAAGTTCCCAAATCCTTAAAACTGCATCCTTCTTCCCAATAGCAGCATACTGCGTGATGAGGAAATTATACGCTCCTCTCCTACCACCAGTAACCAGCTCCTCAGATTTCTTTAGGAATTGTAAAGCCTTGTCTAGAAGCCAACTTTTCTATATGCACTCGCCACTGCAGAGTAAGCATCCCAGTCCAGAACAACTTTGGGATCAGATTCCATTCTTGTCAAAGTCTTCTCCATTCCTTCGATGTCAGAAGCAGCTGCATATGCACTCATCTGTATGGAATACCCAAATTGGTCACAATCAATGCCATTTTCATCCATTTCTCGTATCACACTTTGAAGCTTCTGAATATTTCCAATCTGATAATAAAAATTCATCATGTAAGTGTTGAATGAGGATGTCTTAGCAAACCCCAGTTTCTTCATCTCCTGCATTACATCCTCAGCTTTTTCCACAGATTTTTTATCACCAAAGCACCTAAGAAGAGCCATATACACTGTAAAGGCTTTCAATCGCGGTGGAATGTTTTTGAAATAAACCTCTGCCTGTTCGATTCCATGAACTTTCCCAACCAAGTCCAGTCGGGCAGCAACATCTTGTGATGTAAGTTCAAAACGCCCTTTGTCAGTCATCCAAAATGAAACCTGTGCAAAGGTGAAAGAGACCCATTAATCAGGGACAACCCATTAAAACAGTAAGCAGATCAATCAAACCATAATTAACAAAAATGTCAGGTGGATATCCTCACAGTCTAAAACCCCAAATTCCTGTAATCCTACCATAGTTAACAAAATTGGAGCATACCCCCTTCCCGCCCAACCCTCATAGCTCAACAACAAAAGATTGTCCTGCTCTACCAGTGTAAGCAACAAGGCGGAACCTTTAAGTTTCAAAACTAATTTAGTCTAATGAGAAACAGAACAGAAAAAAAGAAACAAAACTCAAAATTACCTCAAGAGCATGGTTGTAGCGTTTGGTGTGACGGAGTTCTTCAATGAACAAGCGAAGCTGATGCTTGTGGATGGTGCGGTGTTGGAGCCAGTGGTCGAGAAACGGAGCGAGTAAGGCGTTTGTGTCGGCGCGTCTGGTCAGGCGGTACAGCTGGGACATGGCGCGTGAGCATTTGGGCCTTCCAGTTCCGGCTGGAAATGAGGAGTATCCACATCGGCGAGGCGCGTAGATGGTGGTAGCTCTGTGCAGTGCGACGCGTAGTGCGGCGAAGTTCATATGGAAACTTCAAACTGTAGAAGGAGCAACTGAAGCGCCGCTTGAGAATAGAACGAACAGACAACAGACTCTATAATGTGCGACTTGTGTTCCAGTGTTATTTTTCGAAAATTTGCACAAAAAAAATCGAATATATTACTTCCTTTATTTTGTAATAACCGATATTTTTTTAGTATTTAGAGTACTTGTCATTTTATTTTTTGCAAAATATATATTTTGTCAACAAAAAAAATTGAATCAACTAAATTTGATAACGGTGTAGTAATTTGAGTGAAAATTAGAGAGGATCGAGTGGACTCAAGTGGTTCAACTCTAACCCATATCTATACTTATTCCTAGGAAAAAGTCAATGAGATGATAAATAAGAGACTGAAGTCTTGTCTGTCCTAACCATTGTTGTAAAAACCGGACCGGCCCGGCCGGTTCGACCAGTCCGACCGGGGACTGGTGGCCTGACCGGTCCAGTTAACCCCCTAAAACCGGACTCTTGCTGACCCGGTAAAAACCCGGTTGACCCGGCGGTTCAATCGGCGACCCGGTGATCCGGTGCCGGGTCAACCCGGGTTGGCCGGGTTTTTACAAAAATGCCACTCCTTTCCTTTAATCCCATTTATTTCTTCAAGATGAAAAATCTGATGATGATGTTTGAGAATTGTAGTTAATTAATTAGTTACTTATGCACTTTTTAGTATGCACGTTTTTGGTAATGTAATGAACATTTTTTGTTTGTGTTTTTAGTTTATAAGGTAATTAATTAAATTTTATATTTATAAAAATATATAAATAATATTATTAAATAGACCGGGTCGATACTACCGGTTGAACCCGGTTGGACCTTTGACCCTCTCGCCCTCTGACCTGCTCGGGTCAATGTCCCGGGCCGGTTTTTACAACCTTGGTCCTAACTCTCACTACCTGCTCTGGTTACAGTTGAACCACTTGAGTCCACAAGAGTTTGATTCCTTTCAACAAGTTAATTCGGATATAAAATTTAAATTTTCTTAAATTAGTATAAAAAATTCAATTTAATTCTGTAAAATTCATACAATCGAATTGATAAAAATATTTAGGGGTTGTTTCACAAACTTTTTGCAAAATTGGAAAATTTTACAAAAGTTATTTCACAGCCAAATTTTTTTTTTTTTACTCTAATTCAATAAATTCATATTTTTAATCTAAAAAAAATAATGTTATTTCAGATATATCTACCCTTGTAATTTATGTAAATTGATACAAATTGTGCTAAAAATACTTCATAATTGATATTTAACTAACTGATACTCCTAATTAAAATCATACGAGTAAAATTCAATGTTTAACATTGTAATGAATAACATTTTTTATCATGTTATTATCGAAAGTTACATTATGAAATAAATACAAACTCGATTTAGTATTATTTTTTAATTAAAATAAAATTGATTTAACAAAAGTAGTAGTTTTTGTTTTTCAAAAAAATAAGAAATACTCCCTCCGTCCTTCAATGTTTGTTGTTTTAGCTTTTGCTTTTACTGTTTCGACACGTATCTTAAAACGGTCGGTAGACTCACTATTTGAGACAATTTTGCCCCTAATTTTTTCTGGGAAGTACGTTAAGGATTAACGTACGTTCACAAAAAATTTCGAATTTTTTTGGGGTTAAATAGTGCCTCATTCGGCCTCCTCGATATGCGTTCCCTACTGAATATTGGGATGCGAGGAAGACAAACATTGAAGGACAGAGGGAGTAGTTGTTAGGTGAATACAATTTCGAGTTTTCTAAGGCTGAAAAATACATTTTGCAAAACAGAAAACGTACTGTAGCTGTGAAACAGAATTGAAAATTTTGCAAAATTTTCTGTTGTTTTGCAAAAACTGAAAATTTTGCAAAACAGAATTTTTGCGTTGCGAAACGCAACCTTAACTTTTGTTAGAATAATACTCTCTGGTGTAAATTAAATGACTTCCTCGCATTCCAATATTCAGTAGGTTTAACAATAAAAATACAAGTAAAATGAACAGTAAAAGTAAATCTTAAAACGTCATTTAATTCACACCGGAGGGAGTAGTTTATAATAAAGTTCGTGAAAATTTCAAAATTTAAAGTAGAAGGAGCAACTGAAACAACTTGTGAATTATATCCACACACAAAAATCTCTAGACTGAATATTAGGTAGTAATTGGTTATTCTTTTTTTCCTTTTTTTCACCGGAGATCAATTGATATTTGTTGTTAATTTATCTATTTTCTAGTGTAGTGTCCTCACTATTTTTTGTGATATTAATCATATTTGGGACTATGGTCATATTTTTGAATAATTAAATATTTTTTTTACAAATCAAATGAAATTTATTGATCTTAGGATCATATTTATGTTATATTTATACCGACCCCAGTTTGCCCTCGATTCAACTCTTTACCCCTTATTCTACATGAGCCAATGTCCCTCGATATAAACTACTACTCCCTCCAAATAAACAAAAAAATTGTTGTTATTTGAATTGAATTTATCATTTTTAGGAGATTAGTTGGTATTTTTAATTATAATTTTTATCATTTTCATAAGTTACAAAATCTAACTCAATCAATTGCACAATAATTTTAAGTTGGTCAATTTAAAATAAAATAATTAATATAATAAATAGAGACAATTAGTGAAATATATTTATAATCGGATAACTTTTATCCGGTGTGATTATAATTAAAAAAACAAGTATAAAAAATTAAGGCAGTAATTTGTGTTTACCTTTAAAGTTGTGATTCAACTAGTAGTGCAATCATTTACGGTCTCCAGTGCAACTAATCTACCACGTGTCAAAGTTATCACACACAGGCGCGAGCTCCAGCCTTCGTAAGCAGGAACCCTTCTAAAGATTCCTCCTCCTGGACAGTTTTAAATGACGACAACAACATTGAAAGAAAAAAACAGCTCTCAACTTAACAGCTGAAATGAAGAGCAAGTCGCTCGCCTAAATCTCAGAATCTTTAACATCATTAGCCTATCCTCTGGTCTCGGTAAATTCACAAATTCTACAAATCACCTTCAGTTTTCATCTTATACTCCATTAGAATTTTTTTGCTGTAAATGAAGCTTTCTTTTAAACAAAATGAAACTAACTCAATAAGAAGGTGAAAGCATCATCATCCAAAATGCTTAAATTACCAATGCATTCTCCATATCATAATAATGCAACATCAAAATCATGTTTGACTCAACGAAAAAACAACCAACATCTTGTAGCATCTCAGAGGTCTAGAACAACAAAACTAGTGAAATAATGACCAAAACAAAAATTACTCTGCCTCCATTCTACATCAATTCCTCAACGGTTGGCCTTGGCAACTCTCTCAATCTCATCCTTCTTCTTGATAGCATAACTGGAATAGAACGGGCACGATTAGTAAAGCACACAAGAAACATGTTTCTTATAATAACAATAAGCAGAAACAGTGTAAACTACCTGTTTGAAGAGCCCTTTGCTGCACTGATAAGCTCATCAGCCAAACATTCTGCAATAGTCTTAATACTTCTGGAAGCAGATTCACGGGCACCGGTGGTAAGGAGATAAATGGACTGGTTAACACGTCTTAGGGGAGAAATATCAACAGCCTGACGCCTGACCACCAGCAGAGCCAATACGAGTAGCATCTTCACGTGGTCCACTGTAGAAATGAATCACTGAACAAAGTGAGATAGGTAATTCATGAACGTAAATAGCAAGAGTATACCAGCAAGCCACCATTACAAATAGACAGTTTTACATTCACAAACCTGTTGACAATAGCATCGACGATAACTTGGATGGGGTTCTGATCAGTCAAAAGGTGAATGTTTTCCATCGCGTGTTTTACAATCCTGACAGCCATCAGCTTCTTTCCGTTATTGCGACCGTGCATCATGAGAGAGTTTGTAAGCCTCTTGATGGGTGCCGAAACCAGCAAAAATAAATCATGCAATTCACCATGCACAATTAATTAAAATTGTAGCAAGCGGTAAAAGGATCGAACCACAGGAATTTCTGGACAATAATAATTCCTTGTAAATGACAAGATAAGTAACAGGTGGTAAATACCAATATTGAGTGGGATTTTGTGTGCAATTAATTTAATAAATGTAGAAAATAATAACAGTAAACAAGTGATGATTGGATTAACTCAGATGATAACAGATTCCCGGTAAAGACTCTTTTCGGGTTACGATTCATAAATGTCGATCATTGATGCAAGTGTTTTCAAAACCAAATTTAATAGAAAAGCTATAGAGACCAGCGGTACTCTGAGTCTCCTGCTCTCCGCCTACTCAAGATTCCTAAGGTGGTACTCCTACTAGGATTCCTAACCGTTCAATAACCTTAAGGCGGTACTCCTAATAAAGTTTAATTGAAGGTTTGATTAAACACGGGGAGAGACCTTTCCCGATCTAAAAGAGAATTTCTTCTACTCCTATAAACCAGATTCTACCCTTTTCTAATTAGCTCTTACACTAATTAGTTACCTACAGATCCCTATCAACGATGTAGAATCCAACGTTTCTAAGAAAAGATGTAATCATTCATATTTAAAATCAAGTTAGCTACTCTTAACCCAAATATGAACAAACTGACATTTAAATAAAAAGAATAGAAATACAAACTTGGATTTTATGAAGCTTAATTAGATCTCACAACATATGAATCACAACCCTCAAGCCTTCACCAAGAATAGATAACTTAGCTAGAACCAGACATAATTAATTCAAACAATTAAGATGCATGAATTAATTAAAATCAGGGAATGAAGAAGAAACAAAATAGATAGAAAATATAGAACCAGTAGCCGAATTCAATCCAGGAAGAGAAGATGTTTTTGCTTTTCCTGCTGCTAGGTATTTAACAAACCAAATCCTCCCTAAAATTCCTAGAAAATAGGATTTAGATAATTATTAAACTAATTATTATGTTTCAACTAATTACAAAGTCTTGTTCTTTCACAATTCTAGTACGCGTCCCTCTCTTCTCATCATGGGCCCAAGCCCATTGGCTTCAATTTCTTTGGCTGCTGCTGAATTAATTCTTGGAGCAATCTACTCCATCTCTTCAAGTGTTACCAATTCAAGCTCTCTTCATGGCTTTTCCTTTCCTTTCTTCCAATTCAACTTCGTATCAAGTAATCTGTAATAAGGAGTAGAAAATAGCCAAAATCAGCAGTATCATCATCCAAAATAGTAGGAAAATAAGATGATAAATAAGGCATTTAAGCACTCAATCAAATCCCCCACACTAACCTATGCTCGCCCTCGAGCATTTCACTTAAAAACAGCCCCTTAATAAGAACAAATGGTTTCCCACATGGCATACAGGAAAAACACACTCAGCACACAAGCACAACATTCGATACCACCGCCTACCTAGATAGCATCCGCATCAAACCCAAGGAATAACGAAACCAAGGGAGAAACTTTCCCAAACCTAGCATAGTCGCAAGCAATCCTCACACAGGAAATAGTATTTGCACTCAAGCTCAGCAAGAATTATGGCAAGGTGTTTACACTCAATCAATGCAAATAACAATGCACAAAACTAGATTTGCACTATCGACCCGAGTACGGAGATCACATGCGCAGGCAATCATACAATCATAAAAACTTTGCAAAGGTAAAGCAAAAGTATCGTGTAAGAGAAGAGGTTCAAAAGAGAGAGAAGGAAGGATAGAAGGCTTCTTAGCTGGAAAAAGCGAGGTGGCGAGAGTATCTCCTGTTTGGCAGCAGCGAAGCAAGGCAAAGTGTGTCGGATTTTTACAGTGGGGGTATTCTTCTTTGTAGTTCTCTCATTCTTCCAAAATTCTTCACTCTGCTCCAGTTTTTTTTTTTTTGCTCCTTTTGCTCGAATATTTATTCATTTCTCTTTTTTTGTTTTTTTTTGTCTTTTTTGTTTTTTTTTTGTTTTTTTTTTCTTTGAGCAAAAGAGGAGTGCACAATTATTTTCAGCTGATTGACTGGAGTATTGGAGCAGCTGGAATTCTATTTCTGATCCGCGGTTGATGCCATACTATTGTTCTGGGCGTTTGCCTTTGTTTTCAGCTTAATGAACTCATCTTGTAGTTTGTCGCTATGTTTCTTTTCTTTTGAATCCGCTGGATTTCAGTACTGGTTTCGCAGCTTGATACCACCACACTAAGGATGTTGCTCCTCTTTGCCCCACCTTGCTCACTGCCAGAGAGCTCTCGCCTGCTAAGAATAGAAAGAAAAGTCTCGAACAGTTAGAAGGGTGATGAAAAGAAGGGTGAAATGAGTGGCAGGGGCAATATAAAAGCAAGAAAAAAGATAAGAAGAATGCAAAGTTCTTAATCATGTTGTCACTTTCCCACGTCTAATGGTGCCTATACCCAGGGGTCTCATGCAAATACAACCAGTACAAGGTCATGCATCCACTCAGAAAAGAATCACGGCATGAAAGTTCAAAGAGCTCACACGGGTAAACAAATGACTACAAGCGACTAAGACTAAGCATGGATATAGGAACTAACAAGCAGTGTGATTGTGCGCGTGAATATTTGCAAGTGAGATGAGTGCTTCCTGCTTAAAGTGCCTAAACCATCATTCAATTAGAGGCGTTTTTTCCAAAAAGAAGGGTAGTGTGGTGTCAAACATTCCAATCAATCCACAATCCAAACAATCTAGCGAATATATACACAAACAAAAGAGCTCATGACAGCCAACGCAAACATTTCATAACAGTCATGTCAAAACAGCCAACGCAAACAGATTCAAAACAGTCATGATCAGCAATAAAATACCTCCCCCACACTGGACGACACTTTGTCCTCAAAGTGTGAGAGGGAAAGAAAGAACCCTGGGCGATCATGGCCAGCATCAGCAATTTTCATTTTACCAAGCAAATCAAAATCCAAGATAGTTACAGGCAAATTAAATTTCAGGCAAATTAAATTTCGCAGTAAGTAAATTAATAGACTTAGAATCATGAAAGTGCAACCAACCATGGAGATTTTCCAAGGTTGGGGCTACCTGCCGCGAATGATTTATCCCTCTTTTCTCCTGATGTGACCTGTCTGCTCCTGGTATGTCATCGGAATCCGTTGGTAGCGCTGGAATGCGAGATCGGTGGCTGACCTTGTACCCGAATCCCAATCTCCCAAGTCGAGGTCGACTGGGTTTTTGTTCAGAGGGCTGTCGGGTTGAGAGGTCTGGATGTGGTGGGTCGCGCTTGTGGCTGGACAGTTGCTGGAGCCGTTTGCTTGGTTGGCCGCGACGGCGACGCTGGAGTGGTGGTGGAGCGCGACGTGGGCGCTGGAAACCGAGGGTTTCTCGTCGTGATACTCTGAGGCGAGGACGACGGCGCCGGAATCGAGGGCTGGTCCCGGTTGAGGCTGCTGGTGGGCTGCGGCGGCGGCTCCTCCGCGTCGTCCTCTAGGAGAATCGGGAACGAGGGGCTGGTCGCCGCTGATCTCCTTCGGTTGGGGTTAGGTTTGGTTCCGTTTGACGAGGCTCTTGTGAGAACCATGGCTGGCTGGTCGGATTTGGATGTGAGGGGCTTGAGGAGGGCGGCGGCTAGGGTTTAGCGTTGTAGGAGAAGATGATTAAAATTGATTTTGTTATTTTTGTGGTTTGGGGTAAGGAGAGTGCACGGCAAAAGCTTGGTGGAAAATGGGCTTAAGTGACAAGCCCATAAAGCTATTTTGGTTTAGAATTACTTCAAACCTCCATGGATTTAAAATTCCCAACCCAGCCTTCAGATTAATACGTTCAGCCCTCATTCTCCTGCAAAAGCACACAAAATTAAATTCATCAGCTCCACTGGTTATTTCATTGACAGGGAAGAAGAAGAAAATAATATAATAATATAATAATATAAAATAAAATTAATTAATTAATTAAAAATTATTATTATTATTTTTTTTTTTTTAAAAGACATGGGTTGTCTCCCATGAAGCGTCCTGGTTTATAGTCTCGGACTAGACATTTTTTCTTTGTTTCAGGTGGTTTGTGGGCTGTACATTGCCCCACAAATGGATAGAGAAGTCCTCTTGATGTCGGCTATTCTCCATTCAACAGCCTCTTGGTACTCATTTTGTATCCTCGCAAGCCTTTCTTCCTTCGATTCTCCTTGCAAGGTTTTCAGCTCGATCTTCGGTGCCTGCAAAATTGAAGGGAGAAATTTATTATGAATTCCCGGTACTTTAACATCAACAGAAAGTTTATCATAGGAATTAGAAACTTCAAGTTCAAACACAGTTTCTTTAATCTCCTTGCTGATTTTCAAAACTTTCTCCTTTTCTATCTTTTTCGGATTGTCTATGTTTCTGCTAAGAATATGCTCCAAAGGATTAGTAGCATTTAATTTATGCATATCATCAGCATCAGGATCAAAAACATCTATGCAATTCACACTATGCATATCGTTTGGAAATTTCATGGCATCATACATAATGAATTTAACAATTTCATCACAAAATTCCAATGTTAAACTCCCTCCTGCCACATCAATCTTCGCCCTTGCTGTCCTCAAGAAGGGTCTTCCTAGCAGCATTTCAGTAGACTTTGTTGAAGGCTCGTTGTCCATATCTACAACATAGAAGTCAGCTGGAAAAACAAAGTTATCAACCTGCACTAACACATCCTCAATAACACCAACATGGTATATAATCGATCTATCAGCTAATTGAATTACAACCCCTGTTTCTTTCAATTCACCAATATTAAGAGTCTTAAAAATTGTTAGTGACAAAACATTTATTCCAGCGCCTAGATCACATAGCGCTTTCTCTATGCTCTTCTCTCCAATCTTGCAAGGAATTGCAAACGTCCCTCCATCCTTGCATTTGTTGGGCAACTTCTTCTGAAAAACCGCAGATATATTCTCATTCAAGTTGATCCTTTCTATGCCTGTAAGCTTTTTCTTGTTAGTACATAAATCTTTTAAAAATTTGGCATATTTAGGAACTTGAGCAATTATATCAAGTAAAGGAACGTTAATGGCTACTTTACGAAAAATATCAAGAATAGCTTTTTCTTCCCTTACCTTCTTGGACTTTTCAGCCCTTTTAGGAAAAGGAAGAGGGATTACCTGTTCCTTCTTTTGCAGCAGCTTCATTTCTGGTTCAAATTCTGGTGGAGGTGGAACTGCCTCTGGTTGACTCTTCCCCAGGCCTATGGACGAGTCTGCTATGTCTGAAATTTTTGTTCCACTCCTTAATGTCATAGAACTGACATTATATATCGGGTTGTCAACTATAGCTGCTGGTAGCCTTCCTCCCTCATCCTGTTTGTTGATTTTCAACTCTCCCATCTCTTTCTGTATGGCAGCAATGCTAGCTTGAGTAGATTGCGTGAGATTTGAAATGCTAGCTTGAGTAGCTTGAATGCACTGTTTGAGCATATCTTCCATCGGAACACTAGTGATCTGCAGGGGCTGTTGTGATTGTGATGGCTGTTGTGGCTGTTGTGGAGTCCAGTCGAAATTCGGAGGATACTCCCATCTTTGATTGTAGTTGTGGGCATCCGCCCAAGGATGTGATTGGAAGCCAGACACTCCATATGAGAGTTGTTGTATCTGATCTACAACAGAAGAGACACGAATATGTAGGTTATTTATTTTATTGTCTATGGATTTTAACCATACCTCAATTGCACCAGCCATCTGAGTGCAGATGCGTTCTCTCCCAGGTCTGGGAACGAGTCCAGTGACTGATTGTGTAGAACTTTCCTTTGGATATTTTTTTTTCTGTCCTCTGTCCTTGATGATCTTTGGGTTGCTTAATTGCTAACAAGAAGACCTGGTCATAAAATAAAGAAATTAAAATTAGAACCGATGAAATCCCCGGCAACGGCGCCAAAATTTGATGGGTGCCGAAACCAGCAAAAATAAATCATGCAATTCACCATGCACAATTAATTAAAATTGTAGCAAGCGGTAAAAGGATCGAACCACAGGGATTTCTGGACAATAATAATTCCTTGTAAATGACAAGATAAGTAACAGGTGGTAAATACCAATATTGAGTGGGATTTTGTGTGCAATTAATTTAATAAATGTAGAAAATAATAACAGTAAACAAGTGATGATTGGATTAACTCAGATGATAACAGATTCCCGGTAAAGACTCTTTTCGGGTTACGATTCATAAATGTCGATCATTGATGCAAGTGTTTTCAAAACCAAATTTAATAGAAAAGCTATAGAGACCAGCGGTACTCTGAGTCTCCTGCTCTCCGCCTACTCAAGATTCCTAAGGTGGTACTCCTACTAGGATTCCTAACCGTTCAATAACCTTAAGGCGGTACTCCTAATAAAGTTTAATTGAAGGTTTGATTAAACACGGGGAGAGACCTTTCCCGATCTAAAAGAGAATTTCTTCTACTCCTATAAACCAGATTCTACCCTTTTCTAATTAGCTCTTACACTAATTAGTTACCTACAGATCCCTATCAACGATGTAGAATCCAACGTTTCTAAGAAAAGATGTAATCATTCATATTTAAAATCAAGTTAGCTACTCTTAACCCAAATATGAACAAACTGACATTTAAATAAAAAGAATAGAAATACAAACTTGGATTTTATGAAGCTTAATTAGATCTCACAACATATGAATCACAACCCTCAAGCCTTCACCAAGAATAGATAACTTAGCTAGAACCAGACATAATTAATTCAAACAATTAAGATGCATGAATTAATTAAAATCAGGGAATGAAGAAGAAACAAAATAGATAGAAAATATAGAACCAGTAGCCGAATTCAATCCAGGAAGAGAAGATGTTTTTGCTTTTCCTGCTGCTAGGTATTTAACAAACCAAATCCTCCCTAAAATTCCTAGAAAATAGGATTTAGATAATTATTAAACTAATTATTATGTTTCAACTAATTACAAAGTCTTGTTCTTTCACAATTCTAGTACGCGTCCCTCTCTTCTCATCATGGGCCCAAGCCCATTGGCTTCAATTTCTTTGGCTGCTGCTGAATTAATTCTTGGAGCAATCTACTCCATCTCTTCAAGTGTTACCAATTCAAGCTCTCTTCATGGCTTTTCCTTTCCTTTCTTCCAATTCAACTTCGTATCAAGTAATCTGTAATAAGGAGTAGAAAATAGCCAAAATCAGCAGTATCATCATCCAAAATAGTAGGAAAATAAGATGATAAATAAGGCATTTAAGCACTCAATCACCTCTCAATAATTGGGCACTGAGCCTTCCTGAAACGCTTGACAGAGTACCTCCCAGCTGTGTGTGGGACGTATGTAGCATGTTTTGCTGCTTGCACACCAATGTAGTAACCCAATGAAATATCACTAACCTGATTCACAGCAACACAGTCAATTCATAACCATAGGTCGTAGGTACACTAGGCAATTTCAACTAATTATCCAGTAGAAAACAAGCAAAAAGAAGAATCACATATGAGGATAATGCAAGTCATGTTCAACCAAGGAAAGATTAAACATCACCTAAAATCAAACAAAACAAGAAGTGGAAAACAAAACTTGGCTAAAACATGTTTCACTATGTGTGAAGCCAATAACACTGGCCATTTAACACTTCCACCAATCAATTCAGATTAATATGCCAACAATTAGTTTCCAGAACTAAACAAAATGACTGGAACACGTAACTGGAAATAAACAATAAATCAAAAACCAGCTGCCGCAGAGACACCACACGAACAACTAAAAAAATCAGCTCAATGGAGAGGTAGAGGAACGATAGATAACCTGGATTTCATCATAATGACCAGCGGTGAATGGAGACGTTGGGTTAGAGTGCTGGGCTGGGCCCAAGCTTTAGATCGGTTTGGGCTTTGTGTTGAGAGCCGTTTAACAATAAAGACTATTTTTTTTCTTCACATTTTATCATATTTTGGATTTCAATTTCAAAATGATACCCATAATATTTTTCCTAAATAAATTATAAATACAACCAAAAATAGTTTTTCTTATCTTTCTGGATATTCTCTTTATCTTTGATAAAAAAATCAATTTTTTTAACCACTGCTAAAGAAAAATAACTCTAGTAAAGTGCATTGAGATACAACATCAAGACCGACACATTTCTGTTTACTCATTGTATTTAGTTTTACATTGCAATTATTGTTGTAATGTGTTTTTTATTTTATTAAAGTCGCTTAATATATATATATATATATATATCAACCTCAAAAGAAATATTTAGAAATTCTTATGTAACTTTCCCGTCTCAAAAATAATTTTCACAAATTTTTAAGTTCAATCTAGTGACTTTCCCATAATAATAAAATAATTTCGAATTGCTATAAAATCTTGATTCCAAACATAACCAACAATTTTTTTAATAATCCAATTTATTTTTTCCCAAAAAGAGTAAAAAAGAATGCCCAAGGCAATAAGATCAAATTAAATAAAAGGCATTTATTCATTTATTATTATTAGCTCAATTTAAGTTACACATGAAAAGAAAAGAAAAGAAAAAAGGACTATCAAACCATTAATAATAAATAACATTAAAAAGCATCCCACTGCATATATTTAACATTTTTTTAGGTTGATTATATTATGCTCCTAAAATAAAGTATAATAAAATTAAGAAAAAACCAAAAAAGAGGGTCGGGTCGGGTGGGTTAGATATCTTTATTACCCTTATCCTCATGTACGGTTATTACTTATTACCGCAGCAAGATATCGCAACCACCTTGCGTCGTCCGATCAAAACAAATCAAAAGCGATTTTTCCGTTTTCTTCCGGGTAATTATCTTACCTTTTTTTTACTTTCCTAAAATATCGTCTAAAAGATCCAGACAAGGTACGTCGCGCTCCAAAGAAATGTTCATCGCAATGTCATTAACGATGTATAGGGGAGTCCTCATATGACTATTACTTCCAACCAGGGACGGATCCAGGAATGATTTCCAGTGGGGGCGGGGGTTCGGGGGCAGCGCCCCCGAAATTGTTTTTTGGGGTATTTTAAAAGGAAACCAAATGAGCTGAACGGAAAATTGAACAAATGCTTAAGAGTATTTGTATCCGTCACTAAATAACAAATATTTAGATAACTTAACAAAAAGATAAATAAAAAGACAATATAGAAAAAAATTAATTATACATTAAAATTCATATAATATACGTACTTCTTACAATTGTTCTCTACATCACGTTTGTTCAAAAAAAATTTGGGGTATTTTAAAGGGAAACCAAACGAGCTGAACGGAAAATTGAACAAATGCTTAAGAGTATTTGTATCCGTCACTAAATAACAAATATTTAGATAATTTAACAAAAAGATAAATAAAAAGACAATATAGAAAAAAATTAATTATACATTAGAATTCATATAATATACGTACTTCTTACAATTGTAAGAGAAGAGTTAGGGATTTGGGATGGGTTAGGTTATGAATATAGGTTGGGCTGCATACTAATTTTTTTTTTTACATTAGCCCACTGAGGGCATGAGCCCACAGTGGCCACCCCCTGGATCCGTCCTTGCTTCCAACATCTCTTTTTTTCCAGAGGATATAGTGAAACTTGAAAATTTGATAGAATCTGAGTATTAAGTCCTTAATGAGGATACTGAGCATAAAACCACGGTTGATTTCAAGCTACTAGAGGAGGAGAAAAAAAGAGGAGCTCACTCTGCAACATCTCTTACAGGTGGAGCTCAAAGTGGAAGAAAAGACAGTCACTCCCATCATTAGGAGATAATGTGTATCTGATTGCTATTAAGATAGCAGAAAGAATCTTTTAGCTGGTGAAACACGATGAAGACAGTAATTAAGTGAAGACCGAAAACAAATACAAAGGGGTTTTTTTTTTATAAGAACTAATTATTAACATAATGCAATCAAAACAGTAAATAAACAATTGAGAAAAGAAATCAGGTGATAAAGAAGTTCCCAGTAAAGACATAACCAAGGTTATAATTCACATATATTGATCATTGGTACATAAATGTTTAAAACTGAATTTAATAGGATGACTATAGAAGACAGGTTCATTTTAACTTCATACTCTCCTCTTAATCAAATTACTTAAAAAAACCCTCTATTAAAAACCTTAATCTTTTAGCAATCCTAAGGTTCACTTATAATATTTAACTAGTTGATTGATAAAAATAAGGAGAGACCTTCCTTAGCTCTATAGAAGAAACCTTTCGCCCCCATATACCTAATTTTTCTCATTCTCTAGCTAAGCTCCTATTTTATAAGCTAGTTGCCTACGGATTCCTTCTAATAATGTAAACCCAAAGTTATTAAGAAAAACTGTAATTATTCATATTTAAAACTTAAGTTGATCACTTTTAAATCAAACAAGATTAAATTGACGAGAAATCAGAAAGAGAAGAAATATGAAATTGATAATTGATTAAATTAGTTTAGACCTCACAATATAGGAATTATGAAACCTTGGAGTCTTTACCATGAACGATTTACTTAGCTAGAAAAATATAATAAAATAAAAATAAAAATAAAAATAATTGCATAAAATCATAAATCTCCTCGTCTCAAGGAAGAAGACGAGGAGAGTAGAAAACCATTGTGTTTTTCAATATGGTCGAAGCCAGAACAAAGAAGAAGAGATGAGATGTTTTCCAACTCGACTCCCTCTCTAAATATACTTGGAAGAAATTTAAATCGTCTCTATCTCTAACCTTATTTTCCTAGAATTTAAGATAAATATAAAAATGAATTGTTCTCATTCCTTAGGATTACAAGACTGAAACACCTCTTGGAAGCCTTTTTCTGTGGGCAGAAATGTTGGTGCATTTTTTCTTGTTCGCGGCCTATGCCCACTATGCTGACTCTCAAGCCTAGCTGAAATCGTCTTAGGCCTAGTGAAGAGACCCCCTTGCACTAACTGTCTCCTAAGTCTAGAAGCGGGGTCACTTTGCGTTGCTATTTGATCAATCACCTCTTAGGCCTAGGAAAGAGACCTCTTGCACTATTGTTGAGTTCTTTTCACCATTTGCTCTATTTTCTTGGTGTTTCTGTCTCTTTTCTTCTTGTTTGGTTCTTTTAACTATTTTCCGCAGCAGTATCATTATCTAAAACCTGTGAAATAAATAATAATTTTATTCCAAATAAACGTTCAATCATTTATGTATTCTACTAATTATCTCTTTTTATCATACTAATTACTTCACTTTTAATTGATCAATCTAAAATTAATGTGATTTAATTGATTGAATTAATTAGACTTTATAACTTATGAGAAAGATAAAAAATATAATTAAAAAACACCAACTAACTTTCTAAAAAATATAAATACGACAATTAATTAAAAATATTTTTTTTGGTAAAAAAATTCTTAGGTTTAACACATTTTCCTAATCTCACTAAACATAGACTATTGGTTATATCACCGATGATATCATTATTAGGGGAAGAAAAGTCAATTTCATTATTTTTATTTATATATTATTTTAATATAATAAAGCATTCATCCATTACTTTCCCTTTCATCTATAATTTGATAAGGTCCACGCCACCTAGGATAGGCAACGCGTTCCAAATAAAACGATCTAGTTCGCAAGTTGTTGCGGAAGCGTGCGAAATTGTAACTCATTGGAAACGACTAGACCTCCGAGAAACCTGTCCTCGGCAACCTACCCTGAATCCTGAATCCGTGAGGTTCTTGAAACAAACCCTTAGACCTCCTAGAAACCTATCCTAAGCAACCCAAGGAACGAATGCATCAATGGGGATGACAATTTCAGTTTTACTTGTCTACTAAGTCCAGCTTGTCAAACTGAATATAGGCCAAGGTTCCATAGGAACGGGTGTGAGATTCACCCTCAGGAAAGACACAGTCTTAGTTTCCAAAAATATAACATCCAATCTGATCTTACTAATCCCAAACGTTGTCTTTAAATAGGCTGCAAGATACAAACATAGTTAAACTAAATTAGCTAGTGTGAACACGTTAAAACTAACCAAAATTGAAGTCCTATTTAAATACAAACTTCTAAGTTCTAACTAGATAATTACAGATATTTATCTACATAATATCTCTTCTGAACTCCTTCGCTCCATAGGAGTTGTCTTCAACCCGAAATCCCCTCAAGTCTTCAACTTGGTGTAGGATTAGGGTTTCTATTTACACCAAAATCTTTCTCTGGGTTGATCTCTAAATCCACTCGATCACTTGGGCTGAAACTTGGCCCAATTCTTCTTAACATAATAAAATGTATAACAGAAAAAGAATTACCCAATTTTCCCAAGCCGTTCTTGAGTTAGCCCGATTTCCTTCCCTTGTTGGGCCTGTTTTCGTCCAGCCTGAACTCCTTTGACTCCGACTTGGCTTTCTTCGAATCCCCTTGTCCGATTTCCCTGAAATTTGGACAAGATCTTCCTAAGAGGTTAAGGCATTTTTTAATTTTTGAATCATTCAAATCGGAGTTGATTTGATCCACTTTTTGTTCGTTCAAACCCAGCGCAGTCAAAGCTGCCTTTCTCTTTGCACCTTGCGCATTAGAGTTTACGCAAGCTTGTAGGGCGATGCGAGGATCGTATCATAATTGACCATCTTTTATTATCCTTTTCATTTCTTACGGGTCTCAATTAAATAATGTTTTCATTTATTTGGTAGAAACGCATAGACAGGACCAACAAATCTATGTAAAACACCCAAAAGCTTAATCGTAGCATTTCTGCTAGCAGCCACACTAGACTGTAGTCCAACATCTTTACAAAAATCAATTAAATCCTGGAAAATAACAATTGTACATCACTTTCGAAGCCTGAACCTTAAGTTGTGATAAATAATAGCATGATACGATAAGGAGCATCTAAAAAAATTATCATTCTGATGAAATATCTTAAGTTTCAAACGTGATACCTTAAGCTTGAACTGTGCTACACCAAAGTCTTCAACTGCTGAAACAATGCACAATATCCCCTCACTAAGAACCTTAGGATTTTTGTGCTCTTTCATTGATGGCCAAATAAGAGTTTTTTTTAAAAATAGCACTCAATCCATGCACTTAACTTCTAGTTAGCCACATATCAGCATACAATGATCTGCAAGTATACTTACTCTTTCAAAAACAAATCCAGGACCTACAGCTTCAGAGAAGGTGGTGAGGCATTTCATGGCATGAGCTCGAGTTTTGATGTCTGCAACCCGTTCACTTAAACCTGGCAAGTAGTCATGAGAGAGCCAATCGAGCTAAAACTAGACTAAGAGTTATATTCAGTTCTAAGAACAGAGGGAACTAATTGTAATCTGGAATAAACTTCTGAAAGGTACCTGCACTCACTTAAAAGGAAAATACCAAGATTCTAGTACCATATACTCACCTTGAAGGCAGAGGACTATTGTTGGATATAAAACAGGAATTTGCTGAAATCGATTGTATGTTTATTGAATGGGAAAGGCACCTGCTTATATAACAGGATTTTGAACTATAAATGCAGAAAAATCTGCTACATAACAAAGTAATCTAGTTTGTTATTTGACTACTTCTTAGTTTAGGAATAGGTAAACCATGAACTAATTCCTAAAGACTAGGTCCTAAACAGCTAACAAAGTCACTACTGTTAACAACTATGCATTTCTTAGGAAATTTAGACGCAGTTGAGGCTAAGTGAGTAACAACTTCAATGACCTGTTGCTGAACCTGCATTTTGATTTTAATAGCTTGATGAATTAAATTGCTTCATAAAAGCAACAAAGACTCCAGAAAATATGGCAATGTCTCAATTACCTGAACGTTTTCTCACTCCAACCAGGGACGGAACAAAGTAAACGAATCAAAATCTCGACTGACTGATCAAGGCTTGCTAATCCTTCAACTTGTACTTCCAATGACGAAATTGCTGCAATAATTCAAGGGTTAGACCATACTGAGTAGTACTATACATACAAACAAATCCTACAAACTTTTCATACTAACAAATGTGTCAAAATATGAGTGGTGTACATTAACTCACTTGAGGGGCTCATCACTTAATACATACCTCTCAGATTTTGACACGTCAGTTAGTGTAATTTGTTAGTATGTAAAGCATTTTCCTTCTCAAAAACAGCGTTTCTCAAGACTGTCATGTATCACATTATAATTGCATATTCATTCCAAAAATGAATGCGTTCGCAAATGCAAGCAATCAGCCAAACAAAAGTGTTTAATTTATAAAATGCTACGGACCATGTTTCAAGTTTAATCATGAACTCAACTTAGAAAGTGACATACACTATGAACAAAAAAACAGACTTCTGTCTGTATAAGAGAACCTAGTCTACTCTCAATCTCCTCAAGAGTCATCTCTGATGGCTTCAACCACATCAAACAAACCAGAGAAATCATCAATCCCGTGCTCAAAGACTAGCCACTGGCTTACCTCCACATCTTCAGGTGGTTCAACAGCTTTTGAAGCGGCCCCAGCCCCATCTTTCTTGTTGGCCCCGGACTTTGCAGGTGCTGCTTTTTCGGTGGCAGGCTGATAAAAGGAACGTCATGATCATGAATCGTCCCTGCCATACATCGGCAATACAAAACCTAAAACAACAGAAAAACTCACAGCAGCTGGAGAAGGTCTCTTTCCGCTTAGTAAGCTTGCAGCCGATTTCCTAACAAATGAACTTTCAGATGTCTGCAAACAGGTGTCACATGATGAAGTGAGGTGCACTATAGCACCTAAATATTTATCAAAATTAATTATTTACAAAAAGTATAGACACAAATAGAGTGTTCCCACTATAACCATCTAACAAGTGACAATTAAACATTGTTAGCACTAAACTACATCATTATTTTTTCTATTTTATAGGGTTTCTACTAATGGAACACACGCAATGATGTCATGCATATGCTGTTATATTTTGTATTACTGTGCATATTCCTGAAGAACGCATGAGGGTAAAATGGTGGTCATACACTGTTGAAGTCCCAAAGGAAAACAAGGCAAGAAAAATAGAAAAAAATAATGTTAACAACAAAGTTAATTATATCTTGAAAGAAAACCACAAATTCACCTCAATAGAGGACAAAGACCCACTGGCAGCTTGAACTGTTGCTGATCCTGTCACAACAAAATACAGTACTGATAAATGCACAGAAATTGAATATTCTATAAGCCTGGGTTCTTTATCAGAATTACAAGAGGTACGAACATAAATCTACTAACCAGTGTTTGCACCCGCTGATACACCACCTCCTGAACCCACGATCATTTCAGATAGCTTCTTCCTCCTTACATCATCAAGTTTCTCTAGTGATCTCTCCAAAAGCCTCATGCCAACAGTATCAAATAATGAAATGTTAAAACAGCACAAGTTTCAAACAATAATTTCAATATTTACCTCAAAAAGAAAAGACACTACCTTAGCTGTTGCTGCCAAAGCCAAAAAGGCTGAATCCCTCACATCAGGGGTACCATCATTCAGACACTACAGAGTATATTTTCTCAATTTCAGCTATTCAGTTGAAAACTAACAGCAGCAAATGAAAAAAACACACACATGGTCATAACAATGCACCAACGCATGACTCTGCAATGAACAATCTTGCTCAAAGGTCAAGAAATGACAAGCCTAGCACAATTTTGGTCAATTTTGCAAATAAATTGTTAAGCATGCAATAAGAAATTCGTTTCAAAACTAACTTTGCAAATTAAATTTCAGTTATTCTGTTCAGAACTAATAGCAGCAGAAATAGAACACTCGTGCTTAGGGATGACAATTGGGCGGGTATGGGCTGGTATGGGTATATTAAAGCGGGTATGGGTAAATATCCAATTCATACTCAAAACTAAATATCCATCATTACTCATACCCAATATGCCCCATACCCAATTGAGTATGTAATGGATATCCAATTCACCAAATTATTTTATTTTTTTATAATTAAAAAAAATTTATTATTTAAGTCCGTCTTCACCGGTTATGCTCGTTTTTTACCATTTTGGTTCGTTTTTTACCGTTTTGGCTCGTTTTTTACTGTTTTGACTCATTTTTTACCATTTTGGCTCGCTTTTTCCAATTTTGATTCGTTTTTTACCATCTTAACTCAGTTTTTACTATTTTGGCTCATTTTTTACCATTTTACTTCATTTTTTTTACCGTTTTAACTCGTTTAATCTTATCTTTTACCGTTTTAGCTTATTCAATCAATTTATTTCCATTATTTTTCCATTTCTCATATTTTTCCAAAAATATTTCCATAGATCTTCCAAAAAATTGAATAAATGTATTAGAAAACTAGAAACAGAAATAAAAAAAGCTTTGTACATCTTTACTTCATTACTATCTCCACTTTGCCTTCAATTTCATGCGTCAGATGTATTATGAATCAAAAAGTCATCCTCATTCATCACTCCTCATCTTCTTTACAGCTGCACACACACATTTCCTTTCATTTCTCAATTTTTTTACACGCATCTCTGTAAATCTTTCAAACAAAAATGAATAGATAAAATCATAAATCTCCACACCAGCGATCACTTTCATATTCATCCTCAGCAAGTGTCATCGACGTCTTCTTCATCGTTGTCTCCTCTTTCAGATTTTCACCATCACTGCACTCAATTTCTTCTTTAGACTCAGATCCACCTCCATCATTAGCTCCAATCTCTCTAATCGGTCTAGATCAACTACTTTCCGTTCTGATTTAGCTAGTGGCTTTTTTTATTTTTTATTTTTTTAATTGATATGTAGATCTAGATCCTAGATCTAGATAAAATAGAAAGTGGGTTAAATAGGTAGCCGTTCACCATCGTCTCCGGTACTAACGAGAGAGTGAGGATGCTTCAGCTGGGTCTTTTCCGCTGTCGGATCTGACCTTCCTGCTCTGAAGTTTGGTTACTGCTCTGAAGTTTTTGGCAGATACAGTGGCCAGTTATTTTAGCTATTAGATGTTGATAATCATGGAGGTGCTGGTGGGTTATTTTCGCTGTCGTAGATAGGTGGCGATTGGTACTGGGTTTGATGATAGATGGAGGAAAATCGGAATTTGGAGTTAAGGTGGTGCCGGCGATGACGTCGAGAGAGAGGGAGTGGAGCGGTGACGATGAGTAGATCCGAGTGAAGGGTTTGTGAATTGTGATACCCGTTCTGGGTATTTTCGGGTATCATACCCGGTCATACCCGTTCGGGTATGGGTAATATCCAAACTATACCCAGTCAAACCGGGGATGGTTTGGATATTACTCGGTCAAACAGATTCGGTTACGGGCGGGTATCCGGGTATGGATACCCATTGCGTGCTCACAACAATGCATCAATGCATACCTCTGCAAACAATGCATCAATGCATAACTCTGCAACCAATAAGCATGCTAAGTACCTGTTTGGGGTTATGGTTTGGTTTAGAGAAGCCCTTTTCAAACCCAAAAGCTCAAGAGTTGGTGTTTGGTAAACACCTTTCCAACCTAAGTATAGGATTTTCCTCCACTCGTAAATGCTGCAATACAGCACAGTAACTAAATTATAAGCAATCTGTCTACCAACAAGTGAATGAAGAATCATACAGGTCGCTACTTTCCCTCATTTTATATCCTAACACCACGTAAAAGATTACAGGAAAATCTCTACTAAAGTGCACTATTTCACAGCTCCAACTTGTATTCAACAATCCCCATACGTTAGATTATTTGACACAGCATATGAATCATTCATTGATAGAAGATGAGCAATTGAGATAGTGACACTGCTTCACAAGCCTTACAGATTATGATGTTCAAGATATAACAAAAGAGCATCATAAGTGTTGGTTTTTGAGGTTTCAGCTTCGCTACCATGTTAGAAAATCAAAAAAACACTAAAAAGAAAATATTATAGATGATCATGAAAATATTTTACAGACACAAGCAGACACAACTGATTTCTTCTTCTTTCTTCTGGAAAATTTCTTGTTCTACATTCTTGTTTGTAGAACCGCACACAAAGATGATGATGATGATGAGAGTGGTGACTTCGCACACTTTACGCAGTGAGTGGTGTACACTTCATCACTGTGCACACTCTTCTCCTCTCATTCACACCCAAACATGATTTCTTGATTTCAGAGAGAGGTGTTTCAGAACCTCTTCTCATGGCAAGCATCTCTGATTCTCTGATTTCTGATTTCGGGTGGGAACAAAGGTTCCAACCATCTTTCCTGCAACATGGTGGATGCATATTTATAGGCATACCACCAACTTACTTTTTCTACACAATTCTATTTATTACACGTGGTACAATATTCTAGATTTTTACAGCTGTGTGACGCGCCGTCGAAACACGCGTCAAAAGTAATAAAATAATTCCTGATAATAGGCTAGATGCACAAATTAAGGTAAATAGCAGCAAGTCAGGGTCGAACCACAGGGAAAATGAAGGACTAAATTTAATCTTGCCCTAAATGTATGATGAGGATGAAAATGCAACAGACATAAAAGTAACACAAGGGGGGGGTTTGGTTGGTCTAGACGAATCTAACCAACGATGGCAGTTGATGTTGGGACAGATAATCAAAATGCAAATAACAAGTAATAAAGGGCAAACGAAATAATTAAATAAAAAGGGAACGAAAATAAAGCAAGAGAATATCAATAAAAATGGTAAAGACTAACAAGTGTAATAAAGATGATAGCAAAGTAAGTAAAGATAATAGATCAGATAAAAGGAGAAATCTTAGCAGGGGTAGACGGCGGATTGCGTCGAGGTCTAGTCGGTCATCGGTGCAAGGATAGACTGCGTTCACGCCATAGACGTGCTATAGGAACCCTGTTTTCACGGAGATTCCCTACTTCTCTTCTTAAGAGAAGTCACTCCCAAGGTACGCTTATGGGAGTGGCCGTGACACTGTGCCCAAGGTACGCTTATGGGTCATACACACAGGCCCGTGAAGTGGAGAGAAGACACGTCTAGGGCTAGACACTGAGAAGTCTGCCCTAACCGGTTTCTTGCCCTAGCCAGATTGGACCAAACGACATGATGACTCTGGACCAGGTGTCTACTCTATTCCATGGCCTCACGTTAGTTATTACCATGGAAATGACAATATTCATGAGAAACATGCAAATAGGTGATCAAACTACCAACAAATCTCACACGAAATGACAATAAAATGGCAAGAAAGCGGATACAACAATGAACACGTTTTAAGAACACTTTGACCTCCCAACTATCCTCTTGCAATCCTTAAAACACCCCTGCCAAGACTAAGAGATTTAGCCACTCATGCTAGAAATCATGCACAAGATAGATGGAGAAAGCAACATAAACAGAGAACAGGTGCAGATGAAAACGAAAATCTGGATTAAAAACTAATTGGAGCTTGGGGCTCCAATTTCTGGAAAAATAAAGGAAGAACAAATCCCAATGTTAGAGAGGTGGCTACAATGATTGAAAACCCTAAAAAGATGAAAAATATACTAAAGTGTGGCCTCTCTTTAACCTAAAGTTAAGGTTCTATATATAGCCTAACAACCTCACTAGGGGACAAAATGGTATAGAGGAATATTCTCTGATGAGCTGGATGATTTGCACATGGAATCCCGCTAGAATCTTTTTAGCATCTTCGGCCAAGCGTCATCCGAAAAGAAACATTCACGTGCTTCGTCTAGGCCTAGACATAAGATCTCGTCTAGGTCTCGACGGTAGGTCTCGACGACAAAACTGCATCTAGGGCTCGACGATGAAAGATCAGCAAAAATGCATCCAAATGTCGCGCTTTTCAGCAAGTTTCTCCCTTTAGTCCAAATCTACAAAGTGGTTGGAAAACAAGCCAAATTAGTAGTATCAAGTGTGAAATTAGACCTAAAAGAGGGGGAAAAACATGCATAAAAAGGCATCATATCAAATTCCCCCACACTGCCCATTGCTCGCCCTCGAGCAATCAAAAAGGAAAACACACCCCAAGACATAGACAAGCACAACCAACCATAGCACAAGAATTAACAAACCAAACAATCAGCCCTAACCATGTCAAGACATACTCCGCCTAGATAACTCTGCATCAAATCATTAGGATAACGACCCTAATGAAGAAACTTTACCACATCAGACTTGGCATCAGCAATCCTCACCAGGGTAAGTGTTTACACTCACACTCAACTAGGCTCGGTGTATCATCACTCAAATATGCAAATTAACAAGACACACAACATAGTTTGCACATCAACCCGAGTTAAAATCCACATGCTTAGGCAATCAACAATCAGAAATGAACTTTGCACCATAAAAAAGGATTGAAAGGAAAGCTGTATAGAGAATATGAAGAATATGGAGAGAAAAGGGAAAGAAAGAAAGAAAGAAAATAGGAAAAGTAAAAGGATAGATTATATACAAAGAGCACAAAGAGGAAGGAAAAGAGAAGGAGAATGGAACGAAAAAACCGGATGGAGATGAAATGGTGAGGCAGTATCCGTCAAGGGCAGACAGTCGAGGGCTAGACGAAGTTCTTCGTCTGGGGGAGTTCTTCTCTTGGGAGCTATGCTGACAATACTTCATTTTTCTTGTTCGCACCTTTGCCTTCTTTCGTTTTTCTTTACTCTTTTTTTTTGAAACCAGATAAGACTTTCTTTTCTTTGCTTTATTTCTGGTTTTGAATTTTTTTTTTTAATTTTTTTTTTTAATTTTTTTTGAATTTTTTTTTTGAATTTTTTTTTTTTTTTTGACAAAGATGAAAACGAATTCGACAAACTTCAGCTGATGAAGATTGAGTTAGCTCAAGGATTTTGCCAACTTACTTCGGCTAGGGCTTGATGACTTTGCCCTAGACCTTTTTTCGGCATCTACACCTTCTTGTCGGTCTCCCCCACACTTAGACTTTGTTGATCATCTAGCCCGCCACCTCTGACAAATACCGCTCACCTGCCAAGGAAAAGGGATTAAGGAAAGTGAGAACAAGTGGATAAAGAAGAGAGAAAAATGAGAAGGGAATGAGATGTCAGGGGCTAAACGAAAAAGGGTGTCGAGGGATAAATGAAGAAAAAGAGAGGAAGGATAGAAAGAAAAAAAAGAAAAGAAAACAAAGATGCAAGGTTCATTATTCTCGTCTTTTCGCTGCTTTCCCAAGACTGATGGTGCCCATACCCAGGGGTCTCATGCAAACTTAGTTGAGTGCCTAGCTAAGCATTGAATCACACATGAAAAATATAACTGTTTAGGCTCAAATGCTCACAAGGTGCTATAAATGATTGCTGATGTTTAGTGCAGATGCAGGTTATAAGAGCTAGCAGGCAAAGCATGCAAGATCTAGGGCAAGACCATCATGAAAGGCAGTTTATTTCATGTGCACAAGTCAGAAGTGTGTGTCCATACTTGGGGGTTTTAAAACTGGGCAACCCTAAAAAGCTAACAAAATCATGTAAAGAAAAATCGAAAATTTTTAATTTTTCACAAAATCATGCAATCATGCAACAAACATTTACAATAAACATGCAGTCAAGCATATATACTAACATATCACACAAACACATAAATCCTCCCCCACACTGAAGCTTCGCATTGCCCTCAATGCGAGAGAGATGCACAAAATAGGCAAGAGAGTTCAGATCATAAAAGGAGTTCAAGAGAAGGGGGAAGGGATAGGAGAATGTTGTGGAGTGCCCTAGGGCGATGGTGCATTGCCGACCGGCCGGATCTAGTGATGGTGGAGGTCGCCGGCTTAGATCCGGTGACTTTTAGGTCTTCATCGGACGGCGGCTGGGAGTTGGAGGGCTTACCGACGTCGGCAGCTTTCTCATTTTTCGGCCCTAGGTCGGTGTGGCGAGAGTGGGAGTGGCCGGAATCGGGAGTTGACGGCTTGGGGGGGGTGACGAGCTGGTGGGTGATGTGTTTTTTGTGGGCCACCATTTTAATTTTTGTGGATTTTTTTGAGGGATATGGTGAATGGTTAGTGTGTGGCTAGGGTTTCAAGGGAGGAAGATGGAGTGAGGGAGAAACTAGAAAGGGAGGAAGATGGACGTTGGAAGAGAGGGAGGGAAAAGAAAAATAAAAATAAAAATGAAAAAATGGGTAAGTGAGGAGAAGGGAGCTCCATGACACGTGGCGCGACGTGAGTGGCCGGTGAGGTGGGACGCGGATTCAGGATGACGTGCCGCGTTGTGGTTGGGTGTTCCGGATCTTGATGACGCGACGACACGTGGATGAGGAGCTGCCACATGCCGCGTGATGGCTGGAGGACATACTGCGGGACGCGTGGCATCGCGTCATTGGCTGAGGCGGATTGCGGGACGCGTGGCATGCGTTGGTTGGGCGCAAGCTGGATTGCGGATAAGGCGGGTTGGATGACAGCTGCCGCGTGGCACGTGGGCATTGGGCGCGCGGATCGCGTGACACGTGTCGCGTGCTGGTTGGCCGTCGCCTTGATTCTGGATAAGGACGCGTTGACTGGGTGATGGATGACGCGGGACACGTGGCGCTGAGGGATTCGCAACGCGGATTGCGTGACACGTGTCGCCGCGTGAGAGGACGAAGCGGATTGCGGATGAGGATAAGGAAGCACACGTGTCGCGCGCTGGCAGAAGAGGTTGATTGCGCGACACGTGTCGCGCCGTGATTGGGCGACGCCGATCTCCATCTGCTAAAAGAAAGGAACATCCTTTCAAAATTTGAAAAGGATGCGGAGAGGAGGGAAAAATAAAAACAAAGGGAGGGAAAAAAAACAAACAAAAGGAAATAAGGGAATAATACATATGAAAATAAAAATAAAAATAATAAAATAAAAATAAAAATAAAAATAAAAACCAAATAAAATAAAATAAAATAAAGGAATAACGAAAATAATTATTTAAAAGAGAGATACGAGGAAAAAAAATTAAATGAGGCGCGTGGAATGCCTCCTTGACTGGCCAAATTTTTCGTCCAGGCCTAGACGATGTTAGGCGTCTAGGGCAAGACAGGTGGGTCTGCCACCAGGGGGTGGAAACCTTCGTGGAATAGTTCCAATCTGTGGTCACGCACTTTGGAAATGAGGCCCGTGTCCATACTCTGAATCTCGACTACACCATGATCATACAACTTCGTGACACGGTAAGGGCCAGTCCTCCTATGCTTCAACTTTCTGGAAAATAGCCTAAGACAAGAATTATAAAGTAAAACTTTTTGTCCAGTATCAAAGGTTTTAGAAGAGAGCAACTTATCGTGGTGAGTGTTAGTCTTAGCCGTGTCTTGGGCAGGTTGTGGAGTTGGGTTATCATTGGGCGTCTTGCCCTCGATGGTCAAGGAAGTAGCAGTAGCAGTTGAGGCGGGGGTTACCGTAGCCTCAAAAGTGGTCAAGACAGCTGGAGTCATGGCTAGTTGAGGAGTGCAAAGAGCTGGGTCAAGTGTCTTAACGTCGACAACCGTCCATCCAAGGGCCTCGTGGTATCCTTTGAGTGTCGACACCAGCTCGCGCTCCGCATCTGGATCAAGCTTGCTAGAGATGATCACCGGGAGTGTGTCATGTTCGCCAAGGTAGGCGTACTTGAGGTGCGAGGGCAAGCTCTTCAACTTCAACTTAGGGCCCTGCACAAAAGAAGGGGCAGACACTGAATTTGTAGTGATGTTCCTGTCGAGGGCAAGATGTGCAGAGTTGTCAGCGTTAAGATCAGAAACTTGTGTAACAATAGGGTCAATAATATCAACAATTGAGTGCTCTGAAGTCACAAGTGTCAAGACCAAAGGGTCTAGTGCGACGGGTGAAATAGTTCTGTCTAGGGCAAGCTGGATAGAGTCGTCCGCGTCAAGATTGGAAACTTGTGTAGCAATAAGGTCTACAACGTCAACATTTGAATGCTCTTCTAACGCGGCAGTGACTTCATGTAATTCTGGTGGAGTCTTACTTGTCGAGGCCAAGACGTCCAATCTTGCTGGCGTGATGCTTCTGTCGAGGGCAGACTGAAAAGGTTCAATAGAATTCAAGTCAGTAACTTTATCAACCAAAGGATCTATCGTATCAGCAAAATTAACACAAGCAAGATTAGAAGGATATTGCACGGCTTCCATCATGTTGAACTTAATGATTTCTCCATCAAATTCAAGAGAGATAGATGCGTCATGAACGTCTATCTTGGCCCTGGCTGTAGCCAAAAACGGTCGCCCTAGAAGAACATCTGTGGCTTTAGCTGATTCTTCATTCTCCATGGCAATGACATAGAAGTCTGCGGGAAATAGGAAGTCGCCTACTTGGACCAAGACGTCCTTAATTACACCTTCGGGGCGAATTACGGAACGATCGGCCAATTGGATGACAAGCGGGGTTGGCTCGAGGGGTCCTAGGCCAAGACGGTTGAAAATCGTCAAGGGCATGACATTAATGCCAGCCCCTAGATCACACATGGCCTTGCCAATACTGACTGTCCCTATCGTGCAGGGGAGGACAAACATGCCCTGGTCTTCGCACTTTGGAGGGATCTTCTGTTGGATAATGGCAGAGAAATTCACCCCCACACTTATCTTGTTTACCCCGGCCAAGTTGCGTTTGGTAGTGCAAAGCGTTTTCAGGAACTTGGCATAGCGGGGCACATTTTTGATGCCCTGGAGAAGTGGGATATTGACGAGGACTTTGCTGAACATATCAAGGATTTCTTGATACTCTTCCTTCTTCTTGGTCTTGACGAGCCTTTGAGGAAAGGGCGGCTCGAGGATCTTGTGTATATACTCTTGGGTAAATTCTTGTGGGCTCGTGTCACCTCGTGGAGCCATCCCTCGTGGAGATCTAATGCGGTCCTCCATCACTTCTGGAAGTTTAGGCCCAATAAACTTGGCTTTGGGTATTTTCTTGGGCAAGATTTCAGATTCAGGAGACTTTTCGACGTCGAGGCCTAGATGCTCTGGGAAGGATTTTTCGACGTCGAGGCCTAGATGCTCTGGACGGGGCAAGACGTAGCCACTGCGAAGAGTCATAGCACACACATTGTGCTTTGGGTTGGCCTCAGTCTGGGGCGGCAATCTGCCCTGGTTTTTCAATTCTTTCATGTCCGCGGCCATTATGCTCATTTGTTTTTGTAGATCAGACATGATGCTCATTTGTTTTTGTAGATCAGTGATGGCGTTCCTACAGTGAGCTACCTCATCAACAGGCGGGGCAGAAGAATTGAAGGTCTGGCCCTGATCGGTCTGATAGAAAGGTTGTTGGTTGTTGGGATGGGTAGGTCTAGGCTTGAAGTTTTGGGCGTTGAAAGGTGGCTGGGCCTGATTCATGTACTGATTGTGCTGCATTGGTTGCCCTGGTCCAGACGCTTGTTGATGGCTGACCCAACCGGAGTTTGGTGGTCTCCACACTTGATTGTAATTCTGTCCGTATGGGGCCTGATTGTAATTTCCAATGGCGTTGATACTCTGAATTTCATCGGGGATATGCGGGCACGCATCTGTTGGATGATCGGTCATGTTGCATATCTGACAGGTCTTGACCTGAACTATCTGTCCGGGGGCCATGTTCTGAAGCATGCCCATCATAGCGGTCAATTGGGTCTGCATCGCGGCCACTTGGGCATCTTGCCCTGGATGATTACTTTCCTCGGGTATGCAATTCCTTGCCATTAACTCTATGGTGGCCTTAGCGGCGATAGGGGTGAGTCTTGTGATAGCACCACCAGCAGCGGCATTGAGCAATGCCTTGTCACGAGCTTTGAGACCTTCACAAAAATATTGGATGAGGGCATGCTCGGTAAGGTTGTGTGAGGGGCACATAGCTTGCATCTTTTTGTAGCGCTCATGATACTGGCCAAAATCTTCTTCTTTCCTCTGGACTATAGACACCAATTGCTTGCGAGTTACATTAGCCATTTCTGATGGGTAATATTTTTCGGTGAAGGATTTTGACATTTCAGCCCAAGAATTGATGGAATTTGGGGGTAGATCATAGAACCAGTCTAGGGCATCATCTTTCAAAGACCACATGGAGGCTCGGAGTATGGCGTGCTCAATACTGACATTGGCTGGCTTCATGGCGTCGCAAATAGAGTGCAATTGCTGAAGATGGCGGTGAGGATTTTCTTTTGGAACACCACGGAAGAGGGGTAGATGGTGCATGACTGCAGACTTGAGCGTCCAATCATGAGGAACAGTGGGCCAAACGATACAAGTGTTTGGTGTTTCAGGGGCACTATTGAGGTCCTCAATGGTCTGCGGAGGATTGTCGATATTAGGACGGTCTGCCATATTGAGTATCTCGGGGTAGACAACTACTGGGTTGTCGAGGTCGGGATGAAGATGATTGTCGGGACCGGTCTGACTAGAGGTTTGACTGTCGAGGGCAGGACGGGGAATTACTCTTCTAGAGGTTGCTCCGGCCTGTCTCCGAAATTCTCTCTCTGTCTTCGTGAGTTCGTGGTCGAGGGGTAGAAGGTCTGGTGCAGATCTCCTGGTCATACAAGTAAAAGAAAGAAAATTAGTCCGTAAACACTATCCCCGGCAACGGCGCCAAAATTTGACGCGCCGTCGAAACGCGCGTCAAAAGTAATAAAATAATTCCTGATAATAGGCTAGATGCACAAATTAAGGTAAATAGCAGCAAGTCAGGGTCGAACCACAGGGAAAATGAAGGACTAAATGTAATCTTGCCCTAAATGTATGATGAGGATGAAAATGCAACAGACATAAAAGTAACACAAGGGGGGGGTTTGGTTGGTCTAGACGAATCTAACCAACGATGGCAGTTGATGTTGGGACAGATAATCAAAATGCAAATAACAAGTAATAAAGGGCAAACGAAATAATTAAATAAAAAGGGAACGAAAATAAAGCAAGAGAATATCAATAAAAATGGTAAAGACTAACAAGTGTAATAAAGATGATAGCAAAGTAAGTAAAGATAATAGATCAGATAAAAGGAGAAATCTTAGCAGGGGTAGACGGCGGATTGCGTCGAGGTCTAGTCGGTCATCGGTGCAAGGATAGACTGCGTTCACGCCATAGACGTGCTATAGGAACCCTGTTTTCACGGAGATTCCCTACTTCTCTTCTTAAGAGAAGTCACTCCCAAGGTACGCTTATGGGAGTGGCCGTGACACTGTGCCCAAGGTACGCTTATGGGTCATACACACAGGCCCGTGAAGTGGAGAGAAGACACGTCTAGGGCTAGACACTGAGAAGTCTGCCCTAACCGGTTTCTTGCCCTAGCCAGATTGGACCAAACGACATGATGACTCTGGACCAGGTGTCTACTCTATTCCATGGCCTCACGTTAGTTATTACCATGGAAATGACAATATTCATGAGAAACATGAAAATAGGTGATCAAACTACCAACAAATCTCACACGAAATGACAATAAAATGGCAAGAAAGCGGATACAACAATGAACACGTTTTAAGAACACTTTGACCTCCCAACTATCCTCTTGCAATCCTTAAAACACCCCTGCCAAGACTAAGAGATTTAGCCACTCATGCTGGAAATCATGCACAAGATAGATGGAGAAAGCAACATAAACAGAGAACAGGTGCAGATGAAAACGAAAATCTGGATTAAAAACTAATTGGAGCTTGGGGCTCCAATTTCTGGAAAAATAAAGGAAGAACAAATCCCAATGTTAGAGAGGTGGCTACAATGATTGAAAACCCTAAAAAGATGAAAAATATACTAAAGTGTGGCCTCTCTTTAACCTAAAGTTAAGGTTCTATATATAGCCTAACAACCCCACTAGGGGACAAAATGGTATAGAGGAATATTCTCTGATGAGCTGGATGATTTGCACATGGAATCCCGCTAGAATCTTTTTAGCATCTTCGGCCAAGCGTCATCCGAAAAGAAACATTCACGTGCTTCGTCTAGGCCTAGACATAAGATCTCGTCTAGGTCTCGACGGTAGGTCTCGACGACAAAACTGCATCTAGGGCTCGACGATGAAAGATCAGCAAAAATGCATCCAAATGTCGCGCTTTTCAGCAAGTTTCTCCCTTTAGTCCAAATCTACAAAGTGGTTGGAAAACAAGCCAAATTAGTAGTATCAAGTGTGAAATTAGACCTAAAAGAGGGGGAAAAACATGCATAAAAAGGCATCATATCACTGTGCACACCATAAAATGACAAGTGTCAAAAATACAACTTTTGTTAATTATTGATGTTGCTGACGCTGCCGTTAGATGCTGACGCTGAGATTGATGATGCTGACGCCAAGGTTGGTGATTCCAACATGACCCTAACGCCAAGTTTGGTGTTGCTGACTCTAACGCCATGTTGGGGTTGCTACCAACAGTTGAGCTAACGCCAAGGTTGGTGCTGATTTCCACTAATGCTAACGCCAAGGTTAGCTTCCAACATGATTTCTAACATGACGTTGATGCTAACGCAAAGTTGGTGTTGCTACTTTCAACAATAAGGCTAATTTAGATATAGACGCAAATGCTTCCAATTGCAGTTTGTATCTAGCTTGGAAATTTATTTAGTGATTCCTGCAATTCCTGGATTGCAACTACCATGATGTGTGATGGTTGCCGAAACCGTCAAAAATAAATGAATACAATTCACCTATGCGCATGTAAATAAAACAGTAGCAAGTGGTAAAAGTATCGTTCCTCAGGGATTCGATGGACAATTAATATTCTTTATAAATGATTAGGAATGTAACAGGTGGTAAATACCAATATCGAGTTGTTGTATTGCAATAGATTAAGAAATAGAAATAACATAAAATAGTAAAGAAAAATGAGTTGTGTGTGTGTTCAAATGTGGTAAAATTCCCAGTAAGGATTCGACTAAGCACATGAATTAAACTGATTGATCATTGATTCAAGTATTTTCAAGACCGAACTTATAGGCGGCTATAGAGACCAGGTGTTCACCTAAATCTCCTGCTCTCCTCCTCAACAAGGCTAATAAAGAGACACTCTATTAGAAGCCGCTAATCAGTTTGACAATCCTAAGAGACACTCTATAAAATTTAATCAAATGATCGATAATTCACAGGGAGAGACCGATCCCAAGTCTGGGATAAAAATCCTATAAACCTGACTCTATTCGTTTTCTATTCTGATCCGTCAATCAGATAGTTGCCTTCGCATCTCTCTTTACAATGTAGACTCCAAAGTATCAAGAGAAGACTGTAATTAATCAAATCCTATTTGTAGTTAATCAGGCTTCAATAGAAATTAGATTAACTTGACATTCAATCAAAACAAGCAGAGATATAAGTTGGAATTTAATGGCTGCAATTAGATCTCACAATCAAATAATCATGGCAACGAATCCTTACAAGGAATTAGAGATTTAGCCAAGCATCATCATAATAAATAAATAAAAGAGATGAAAAGCATAAACGGAATTTTAATTAATTAAAGAAAGCAAACAGAGTTTTGACGCTCTGTCAATAGCTACTGTCCAGAAAGAAGAAAAAGAAATATTCGAGGAGAAGGAGTTGTTGCGTACAGAGGCGCAGCCTCCTTTCTTTTATCCTAAAATAATAATCCCTAAGTGTTTTCTTCTTAATAAAAGACTTAAAATAATTATTATCTAATTAAAAGAAATTGTTTATATCTCCTAAACAATAGGAGATAGCCCTGCCAATGAAGACTTCTAGCTAGAATTGGACTTCAGCAGAAAGAAATCTTCTAGAAGAGAAAGACAGCTGGCTCACGATTGACAAATTTGGATCTCCTTGTCCCAGGTCTAGGGCAAGGAAGCTTCTGGTGCAAAACAGCTCTAAACTTGGCGATTTCAGCTCCTAATAAATGTTTTGCTTCTCAGCAACATAATCTGCACAAAGGAGTGGAAAATCCAAGAATTAGCAGTATCATCATCCTAAAATAGACATAAAAGGATGACGAAAATAAGACAATTTAGCGCTCAATCAAATCCCCCACACTAACCTATGCTTGCCCTCAAGCATCAAAATTAAAAACAAAGCAGAACACATCAAAACATGACAGACACCAAGACCCAGATCTCTTCTTTTAGCTGCATACCTCACTGCTGAAACAACCAAGACACTTCCCTTATCGAGTCTATGCTGGACTACCAAGGACCAATCAATACCCTGAACATACCCCATCCACATGGTATCAAGACATCCAACTTCTTTTAAATTATTGTTGATTAAGGGACAAAGCTTACTATAAATTTGAGTCCTACCGAAGTGCAGTTCCACCTAAATGTGTTTCTAGACCCCTGTGCCATTTAAATCACTTTTTAGCTGCATACCTCACTGCTGAAACAACTAAGACACTTCCCTTACCGAGTCTATGCTGGACTACCAAGGACCAATCAATACCCTGAACATACCCCATCCACATGGTATCAAGACATCCAACTTCTTTTAAATTATTGTTGATTAAGGGACAAAACTTACTACAAATTTGAGTCCTACCGAAGTGCAGTTCCACCTAAATGTGTTTCTAGACCCCTGTGCCATTTAAATCACTTATTAGTAGATATTTTTTTTTCTTTTTCAAATCTTTTCCCTTTGTATTTTTACAGGCATAATAAATAGCAATGCTTGTTCTTTTTGGGCACCCAGAACTTCCACTTTTTGCTATCTCTGCTCTATGACATTCCAGCACATTTTAAAACATTACACATTCAATCAAACGGAAATAAAAGCACTCTCAAATCTAGCGTAGCAAACTTTGTCACCCTAATTGAAAGTTAAGCCCTAGCTAGCTGTCCTTTAGACCATGTGGATAGTTAATGTTCTGAGTTCATTAGGAAATATGCCCCTTAGGCATTGATCATGTTACGCTCATTCACTCCCCTGGTACTAAAGCATAGACTCGATCAAACAAGTGTCTAAAATATGGTTTCAGCAGTGAACTATACAGCCAAAGTCAAAATCAGGGTTGATGTTATACACAAATCAAGACGGACTGACTCAAACATGCATAAAAAAAAAAATTCATGCAAAAATTCTAACATCAGACCTTAACACCAGACCTCAATATCGGACCCTAACATTAGGCGGACTGGACTCAAACAAACTAACTCACACGAACTGACTTCAATCAAACAATCAAAACAGTCATGCTCACATAAAAGTTCCTCCCCCACACTAGACGACACTTTGTCCTCAAAGTGTGAGAAAGGGAAAAGACTCGACAGAAAAGAAAAAGAAAGGAAGGAAAGTACCCGGGGCAATCAAGATTGTGGTGGGTCGGGTGGTTGATCTCGAAGCAGAACAAGCAGTCTTGAGTGTAGAGCTGCGAAGTGCTTCTGTTCTTCCGATTCTTACTCCTGGACTCTTATCCCAGGTCTGGGATAAGGTCTGGTTCGGGTCTGGATGTTTGACCTGGGATAAGGCCTAATTTATCGCTGCTACCTGACTTGATATTCTGCACCTGCACACAAAATCAAATATCCAAAAGAAAAAATTCCCAGTGGCAGAATTTATTGAAATATAAATAACTAAAATTAAAGGACTTGGGTTGCCTCCCAAGAAGCGTCCTGATTTATTGTCCTTGGACTAGACATGGATTCTCCTTTGTTTCAGGTGGTTTGTGGGCTACACATTGCCCCACAGATGGAAGGAGAAGTCCTCTTGATGTCGGACCTGGTCATAAACAAAGAAATTAAAATTAGTACCGATGAATCCCCGGCAACGGCGCCAAAATTTGATGGTTGCCGAAACCAACAAAAATAAATAGTGTAATTAACCATGCAACAATTAATTTAAATTGTAACTGGTGGTAGAAAGAGATCGTTCCGCAGAGATTTCACATCTAATTTAATTTATGTTTAATAACCAAAATTCGTAACAGTGGTAAATACCAATAAAGAGGTTGTCTGGATTGCAATTAATTAAACAAATAGAAGAAACAAGAAAAGTAACAGATGAAGGTTGATTAAACTCAAGTTGGCAAGCAATTCCCGATAAAGACTCTAATCGAACCATGATTCATTCAATTGATCATCGACGCAAATATTTTCAAAACCAATTTTCATAGAAAGGCTATAGAAACCAGAGACTCTCTAGATTTCCTGCTCTCAGCCTATTCAAAATTAACAAAGAGACTCTCTATTGAAAATTCCTAATCGCCCTAACAATTCTAAGAGACTCTCTATAGAATTTAATTAAGTGATTGACGAACGCACAGGGAGAGACCTTTCACAAACCTAGGAGAGAGACACTCTACTCCTATAAGTAAGACTCTACTCTTTTTCTAATCAGCTCGCAAACCAATTAGTTGCCTTTAGATTCATGATAACATGGACTCCATAATTACCAAGAAAGACCGTAACTAAACATGCTTAATTCTAAATTGATCAAATTTAAAATAAACACGAATAGTCTGACCGTAAATCAAAAAGAGTAGAGATACGAAAATTAGAATTTAATAAGCACAGATTTGATCTCACAAGAGAAGAATCATGGCTCAAATAGTCCTTACCAGGAATTAAATAAATTAGCTAGAACACGACATAATTAATTCAAACAAATAATATGCATGAATTAATTAATTAAAGAAAGGAAGAAGAAAAGTAAAATTGATAGAAAATAAGAACAGTAGCCGTCAATGAGTTCCAGGGAAGGAGATTCCGCTCTCTTCTATCCAGCAAGGTATTTAACAAAATTCTATCCCAACTATAATCCTACAAAATAAGATTAAACTAATTTAAATTGTTTGATAAAATCCTAATTAAGGAATTCTAATGGGACTTAATATCTTTCAAAAAGTTAGAAGCAGGAGGCAGCGACACATAACATGCTCCTCTCTAATGGGCCCAAGCCCATCTCTTCAAGTGCCAGCATTTCAAGCTCTTTTCATGGCTTTTCTTTCCTTTTCTTTCATTCTACATGTAACCCAATTAATCTGCAAAGCGTAGAAATAGCCACAATAAGCAGTAACATCATCCAAAATAATAAGAAAATAGGATGAATAATTAGACATTTAACGATCTAATCAAATCCCCCACACTAAGCCAATGCTTGCCCTCAAGCATTTCAGTAAAAAACAAGTCAAAATAGACAAGTATAAAAACTAGAAAACATCCTACTTCCTAAGCACCCAGCTCATCACATAGAATTCTCTAACACTTCAGCTAACAATTTCATGCTAGACGACCAAGGCCTAACCAAGACCCCAAACTCACTTCATTTGGATAGTATCATAATCGAGCGCTTAGTGATCAAACCCTGCAATTGAAAACACAACAGAACAATTCCCATTTCCTTCTACTACCCCCTTCATATTGACTGAATTTAAGATTTTCGGCCTTGTTATTTCCACATGCCCTTTAATAACTTCTTTTTCCATTTTTTTTACTCTTAATTTCAATAAGCTTTACTTAGTTTCTTGGGGTACTCTTTCTTAAATGAGGCATGGGCACCAAGACAAGTATGAAACATTCATCTTTTTTTTTCTTTTTCTTTTCTTTTTCAATAGTTCTCTGCGTATTTCTGCTTGAATGAGGCAATAATATCAGAGCATGGTATTTTAAGTTTTTCTTTATTAAACCATAAATGATTTAGGGGCAGACCTATATTGATAGTCAATGTGTCAAAGGTAGCAGGGTAAAGAATGCCAATTCTGCATGTTTTCTCTCGCAAAATTCAATCATAAAGCCCAAGCATCATGACACTATACAAATAAATAGAGTTTAAAGAATGCACTGAGGATGCACCTTACAGGTATTGGAAATGTTATGCCAATGTCTAAGCCTTGGTAATAATGCAGGGAGTTGTTAAATCAAGTGTCTTTGCTTTCTATGTGATCGGATGGATGCTTAGCAAACAAGGTATTTTTTAATTTTTACAGAGCAACCAGGCCATGAAAATTTCCTAAAAACACACAAAAATCCAAGATAAAATCATACAACTGACTTCTAGAGTCCTAAAAAAAATGTGTGCAAGAAAATCTCATCTCATCATCAATACTTCACATCCAATCAGCAAATATCAAAACAATTCGCACAAAATTCCTTCCCCACACTTAAAGGACACATTGTCCTCAATGTGTGAGGTAAGGCAAAAGAATAATAGTGAAAATGAAACTTGGGGTAAAAGGAAGGATGGAACCTAGTGCTCGTGGTGGGTGGTAGTGGCGTTGGTGGCCGGCTCGACCAGCGACGACGCTGGAGAGGTTGTGCACGACGGAGGCGCTGCACGCTGGATCTGACCGGTCGTTCGCTACTTGGGTTTCGTGGCCGGTCTGGTTGCTAGTTTGGTGTTCCGTTTGCTGCTGCCGGCGCCGGCTCTTGTTAGAACCATGGCAGAGTTTGGAATTGAGGGAGGGGTTGGTAGGGTTTTGAAAGAGATGAAGAAGATGATTTAATTTGAGTGATTGATTTTGTCTGGTGAGGAGAATGAAAGATGAGGTGTTTGTGAGTTAATTTGGCTAATGGGCTTAAGTGGTTGGTCAAGCCCGCAAAGGTATTTTGGGCTAGAACCCACTTAAGCCAAAACTAAATTCTTCAAATATGAACAAATCCTCCATTCTTCCTTTCTGCTCTCGTTCTCCTGCCATGAAACAAATTCAAAATACCATTATTTTCTAGAATAATGATAGTCTTATTAAAAATTTATTTAATTAAAAATTGAAAAACGAAATGCATGGGTTGCCTCCCATGTAGCGTCCCTGTTTTATTGTCTTGGACTCGACATTGCTTGTTCAATCTTCAATAGATGGATGTCAATTGTATGGACTTAATTGAGAACAAGAGGACCTGGTCATAAAACAAAGAAATCAAATTAGTACCGAATGAAATCCCCGGCAACGGCGCCAAAATTTGATGGTTGCCGAAACCGTCAAAAATAAATGAATACAATTCACCTATGCGCATGTAAATAAAACAGTAGCAAGTGGTAAAAGGATCGTTCTTCAGGGATTCGGTGGACAATTAATATTCTTTATAAATGATTAGGAATGTAACGGGTGGTAAATACCAATATCGAGTTGTTGTATTGCAATAGATTAAGAAATAGAAATAACATAAAACAGTAAAGAAAAATGAGTTGTGTGTGTGTTCAAATGTTGTAAAATTCCCAGTAAGGATTCGACTAAGCACATGAATTAAACTGATTGATCATTGATTCAAGTATTTTCAAGACCGAACTTATAGGCGGCTATAGAGACCAGGTGTTCACCTAAATCTCCTGCTCTCCTCCTCAACAAGGCTAATAAAGAGACACTCTATTAGAAGCCGCTAATCAGTTTGACAATCCTAAGAGACACTCTATAAAATTTAATCAAATGATCGATAATTCACAGGGAGAGACCGATCCCAAGTCTGAGATAAAAATCCTATAAACCTGACTCTATTCGTTTTCTATTCTGATCCATTCGTTTTCTATTCTGATCCGTCAATCAGATAGTTGCCTTCACATCTCTCTTTACAATGTAGACTCCAAAGTATCAAGAGAAGACTGTAATTAATCAAATCCTATTTGTAGTTGATCAGGCTTCAATAGAAATTAGATTAACTTGACATTCAATCAAAACAAGCAGAGATATAAGTTGGAATTTAATGGCTGCAATTAGATCTCACAATCAAATAATCATGGCAACGAATCCTTACAAGGAATTAGAGATTTAGCCAAGCATCATCATAATAAATAAATAAAAGAGATGAAAAGCATAAACGGAATTTTAATTAATTAAAGAAAGCAAACAGAGTTTTGACGCTCTATCAATGGCTACTGTCCAGAAAGAAGAAAAAGAAATATTCGAGGAGAAGGAGTTGTTGTGTACAGAGGCGCAGCCTCCTTTCTTTTATCCTAAAATAATAATCCCTAAGTGTTTTCTTCTTAATAAAAGACTTAAAATAATTATTATCTAATTAAAAGAAATTGTTTATATCTCCTAAACAATAGGAGATAGCCCTGCCAATGAAGACTTCTAGCTGGAATTGGACTTCAGCAGAAAGAAATCTTCTAGAAGAGAAAGACAGCTGGCTCACGTTTGACAAATTCGGATCTCCTTGTCCCAGGTCTGGGGCAAGGAAGCTCTAATAAATATTTTGCTTCTCAGCAACATAATCTGCACAAAGGAGTGGAAAATCCAAAAATTAGCAGTATCATCATCCTAAAATAGACATAAAAGGATGACGAAAACAAGACAATTTAACGCTCAATCAATGTGTTTAACAAACAAGACAACCATTTCAATTTTACCACTAAGCACGTTTACCTGAACTAATGTGAATGACATTGTAGTGTACACCAAGAGAAGGAATCCCAGGACCAGCGCACTTAAAACAAACCTCTAAAACTGGGAGATGTGGAAAACCCTTCAAAGTTGTTATTTAATTTTTGCTGGTAGCCAACACATCTAAAATGACACGATGAAGAAGTAATAGGCATATAAATAACCAGCAAGCATACCTGCAGGCGAGGTTGACTAGCCATTGAAAGAGACTTTAACTTGTTTTGAGCAACATATAGAAACTAGACAGGAACAAGAAAAAAGTACAACTTAGAACTATATGATATAGTGTGAATTAAGAAAGATGATTAGCAAAAGTGACACATTTCTCAGGCTTACCTCCAGGTTAGGGAGCTGAGGAAGGCTTCCAAGTGATGTGATTTGATTCCCAGCAAGATAGAGTTGCTACAATCAACAGATCTTTCAGTAACTTGTTACACGGGTGATAACAGGCCACAACCTTACTTAACATGAGGAACAAGAGATGAGTGAGCATGAGAAACAAACCTGAAGAGCCTTGCAATTCTCAAGAGGCTCAAACCTGAAGAGCAAAAATTATGATATAGCAGGAATGCCATGATCAAGTATACGTACACAAGAATGCAGGTCAAAATTATAGGAGAAAAGCACGATAGAAAAACTACAACTGCACATGCTTCAGTTTTAGGGTACTGTAGGTAAACAGAACAATTGAAAAGAAAATTTCACAAGCATTCTTATAGGCAGTACATAACAATAGCAGTTACAAGCATGATGAAAATAGTATGCTTACCACATCATCGCTAGCCTTAATCTCCACCTGTGGAAGAACAATGAACCGAGAATCTCTACTTTCAGGAGTACCTGTTCTCCTCCGTCCAGACAAATTGGAACTTCTATCTAGGGATGCTGACACTTCTCAGCATTGAGAGATTGAAAAAAGCATGCGAAATGGAGCCTGTAATGTTGTTAGATGACAAGTCCAACACCTGTAGATTATGCAAATTGGCCATTTCTTTTCATATTATACCTGCCACAACAACACCAATTTCTTGTTCATCTGTAAAATGCTAAACCCTAAGGATAAAAAATGAAAGTGGTACCTGCCAAGTTGTTTGTGTCCATATATATTTCCTGCAACCAAGTGCAGTTTCCAATCTCCCTTGGTATGTTTTATAGAGAATGAAACCATACATATACTTCTATGAACATTACTGAAAATAATAAAAATAAACCAGAAAGTAGAAAGCAAAAAGAGAACTAAGTTGATGGGCTTGAGGTTCTACAGAAGGTACTTTGTTATGACAACTATTTGATGTTAATTGACTGGATAACTGCTATTTTGTTGTCATATTGTAGTCTCTCTCTTTGCTTTCCTTTTCAGGGACTTCCATCCATAAGAAAAGAAGTTATTGAGGTTTTGGACATACTTTTGAGTTGGTTTGTTCTGCAATTTTGCAAGAATAACGCAACATGTGTGCTGAAGGTATGGTTTATTTTCTCATTGTTACTTTGTTTGGTCTACATCGTCTTACCCACATCTTACTGAATAAAAAGTTGAATATTTGTGATGAACAGGTGTTGGAATTTCTTCCTGAACTTTTTGACACACTACGTGATGAGACCTACATGTTGACTGAACCAGAAGCAGCTATATTTCTTCCGTGCTTTATTGAAAAGGTTCTGTTCAAACCTTCGTAGCTTGAAGTCTTAACTCTGTGCAGATATCAATACCTCGGTTTTTGTCCACTACTTAGGCTATATAGTATTGGTTTTTTTCGCTTCAAATATTCAGCTGCTTTTGAATTTTGTTTAAGAAAGGTATTTACCAGCTAGATTTTACTATATGATATTTTTTTTTCTAAGTTTGTGTAACAATGATTTTTCTCTTCTGGTGCAGTTGGGGCATAATATTGAGAAAATCAGAGAAAAAATGCGTGAGCTGACCAAACAAATCATTCATACTTATCCTGCAGCAAAAAAAATTGCCTATATTTTGGAAGGCTTACGCTCTAAAAACAACCGAACCCGGATAGAGCGAATTGGTTGGATTTTTGATTGAACATCATGGGACAGAGGTTCACCTTCACCCTGGGATTCTATCCTTTGTGTTAATTGTTTTTTTTTCTCCTTTAAATTAATGTTCCTTTTCTCCCAACAGATAAGTGGACAGTTAAAATCCCTGCAACTTGTTGCAAGCTTGACAGCAGAACGTGATGGTGATTCAAGGAAAGCCGCTCTTAATGCTCTGGCTACTGGTTATAAGATCCTTGGTATGTGACTTTGTTATCATTGTAGCCTTAGCTGTTAGCTTGAACGTCAAGTAGAAGTCTATTCAGATTTTGTATTCTGCAAGTATATGAATTGCTGTGGAGAGAGTTTGTGGTGGTTGGTCATGTTAGCTGCATCTGCTTACCTGCTGCTGTTTTTTCCTACCTCCTAGGTGAGGACATTTGGAGATATGTAGGGAAGCTAACTGATGCTCAGAAGAGCATGTTGGATGATAAATTTAAGTATAAGGCGAGTATAATAATTTTTGTTCTGATTTATTTCAATGTGGTCACGATCTGGTATCATTATATCCTACATTACTATGGCAGGTCCGAGAAATGGAAAAAAGGAAGGAAGGCCGTCCTGGTGATGCTAGAGCTGCTTTAAGGCGTTCTGTGAGGGAGAATGGGTACGTGCCTTCTTATTCTTAGAATATGTAAAAAAAACATTTCCATAATTTATGATTTATCTCTTCATAAATTATGAAAATATGATAATGATCCATCACCCCCCTCATTATCTCTCTTTAATCGTAATATATTCTATTTCTGTATCTCTCATTGTATGCCTATATATATAGGGCTTAGATTGTGATGCACCTGTAATAAAGATGTAGTCATTTAGTTGCTCTCCTCTCCGCTCTCCCTCTCTGTTTCTCTTTTCTCTTCTTTTAGTATTATTTAACACTTACTATGCGAATATGCATGTTGTATATGATTTATGCAAGAACTTGTTTCTTTCAACAATGTTTCATACTGTGAGTATCCTTTGTGTGGAGGTACTCGGTTATTATCTATGATAGTTGTTCTACTTGCCACGGCTAAGTATAGAAATGTGCCAAAGGGCACGAGCACTTGCACACTGAATTATGACCCTCCATGCAATCCCTCATTTTTGGGATAATGATGAATCACCTTATTTTAAGCATTATGTTTATATTTCACCTTTCATTTATCATATGCGTGCACAAACAAGTAAACTTTCAATTTGTTATGGATTTTTATTCATAATTAGTTTCTGTTGACATTAGTATTGCATATTCTTGAATTACTACTTTACGTTACTCTGATGTTAAATTATTTCCTTTTTCTCTTCTCAGGTCTGATGTCGCTGAGAAAAGTGGGGAAGTTGCGGTTCTGCAATCTGTCTCTGGTTCCATCTTAAACAGGTATGGCTGACTTTTCTGCTTTAACTTCCATGTGACTGTTTCAATCAAATAGACATGCCGACGAAAGTCTTTTCCAAACATACAAAATCATCTTAATTGCCTTTTGCAGGAAAACCTATGGTACTCATGACCTTCAAATGGAGAGGCACATGATGCCCAGTGTGTTTGCTAGTTCTAATAGCCCCACAGATTGGAATGAAGCTTTAGATACAATTTCTTCTGCTTCACCGGAGCAGGTATTCAACTTGTTCTCTAATTTGAAGTTTGCATGCAGCTGTTTCAATCCATGTGCCACAATGATTCATTCTTGGTGGCCATGCATGCATAGCTCTGTTGCCTTATTTTGAAGTGTTAAATGAAACAAGCATTTAAATAGGTGAAAGTACGCATGTGCTTATCATGGAGGCTGTCTTACAATTTAATAAGTTTTCATGAACATTATGTTTCATGTTGTAGCAATCTGCTTGGCGGATTGCCTATGTGATAGGGGACTGGTGAATTGATTGGAGCGTTAAATGTCTATTTATCGTCGTCTTTTATGTCTATTTTAGGACGATGATACTGCTAATTCTTGGGTTTTCCACTCCTTTTTGCAGATCATGTTGCTGAGAAGCTTAGCGTTCATTAGGAGCTGAAATCGCCAAGTTAGAGCTGTTTTGCACTGTCTTGTTCTTCTAGAAGACCTCATTCTGCTGATCTTCTATTCCAGCAAGGAGTCCTGCTGCCACAGAACGTCTCCAATGTTTCTGTTAGGATTTTGAACAATTAATTATTTTAGAGATTATCCTTTAATTATTTTTGGGATTATTATTTAGGACAAAAGGGAGGGTTGCGCCTCTTTCCTAGATCACCACTTCTTCTCTACAGAATATTTCTTTCTTCTTGATTGGAACAGTAAACCCATAGCAGGAGCTTGAAAACGCTGTTTGCTATTTTCTTTCTCTTTAATTAATTAAATTCCAGTTTATGCTTTCATCTATTTTATTTACTTATTTCTTATGATGATCGGCTAAACTCTATCTATTCCTTATGAGGATTAACAGCCATGCTTAATTGATTGTGAGATCTAAACGCAATTATTAAATCTCATCTTGCATCTTTAATTGTTTTAATTGATTGTCAAATTATGCATACTTCTTTTGAAGCATGATCAACTACACTAGAATTTGTATGATTACTTGATACTTTGGAGTCTACATTGTAGAAAGTGATACGAAGGCAACCAACTGATCGACGGATCAGATTGGAAAACAATTAGAGTCTGGTTTATAGGAATAGACACTTCTCTCTTCTGAACCTAGGAAGGTCTCTTACGGTAGAATTAGACCTAATAGAATAACTTCTTTAGGCCATAAGATATATCAAGGACCTTAATAGGTGAGAACCTTTAAGAATCGTAGAGAGTAGGAGATCTAGGTGAGAACCTGATCTCTATAGCCGCCTGCAAGTTTGGTTTTGAAAATACTTGAATCAATGATCAATTAATTAAATGCATGAGCTTACCGGAATCCTCATTGGGAATTTGTCACCTCTGAACACACACAACTCTTTATTCGCTACTGTTTTATGCTATTTCTATTTCTTAAGCAATTGCAAACACAACAAATTAATATTGGTATTTACCACTTGTTACTTTCCGAATCATTTATAAAGAATATTAATTGCCACCGAATCCCTGAGGACGAACCTTTTACCACTAGCTACTGTTTTAAAACTACATGTGCATTGGTAGATTGTATTATTTTATTTTGACGGTTTCGGCAACCATCATGAATCAAACCTTTTTATATGCTCACTGTGACAAACAAACCTTAGGTGATAAAAATAGTTAGTTGATGCAATTTTGATATTGTGCCAATTCAATTATGTGTATTCTTTAGCATGTTCCCTAGTTGACATCTGTTGCGATGTTATACTATCAGTCTGGTTAAATGTGTTTGTATTCTATTTCTGTTGCCACACTCTACCTTACCACTCTGTTGCTAAGTCTAACATCTGTTAATACTCAAGCACTCATGCCCTGAAATTTAAACTCCTTTTATCTTGCAGTGAGTTGAAGGAATGAAAGTTGTGTGCCACGAGTTGGCACAAGCCACTAGTGATCCAGAGGGGAGCAGAATGGATGAACTTGTGAAAGATGCAGATAGACTTGTATCGTGCTTGGCCAACAAGGCAAATATTGTTTCATGATTAATTAGTTTGCCTTGATTATCCTTATTGTTTTTGCGTAGATTTAGAATTGTAATTTTTTTCTATTTGTATGTTATTGAATTTATATTCTCTTGCTTTTTTCTTTTTAACAGGTAGCCAAGACTTTTGATTTTAGCTTAACTGGAGCTTCATCAAGGTCTTGTAAATATGTTCTTAACACACTCATGCAGGTGATTTTAATGTTCTCCTACATTGACTGGTACCTTTTGTTTGGAGTGTTAATGTGGGGAGTATTGTTGGAAGGGTGAGGTTTATCCTCTCTTTGACCTTACTCGTTGACCAAGTACTAGTTTATCTAAGGTTTTTTCTTTCTGTGACACTAAAAGCTAAATAAGGCTTTGCTTCTGCAGACATTTCAAAATAGACGACTTGCTCATGGTGTTAAAGAGAGCACACTTGGCAGTCTTATAACAGAGCTCCTACTTTGGCTGCTGGATGAAAGGGTTCCTCACATGGATGATGGCAGTCATCTTCTTAAAGCATTGAATGTTTTGATGCTTAAGATTTTGGTGAGTAATTGTCTGAAGATGTATATTTTTCTGAAAAGGACTTTGCTCCTACAATAATGAGTGCTGGTTCTGTTTTCAGGACAATGCTGATCGACCCTCCTCCTTTGTTGTCCTGATCAATCTCTTACGCCCGTTGCATCCAACAAGATGGCCTTCACCTGCATCAAGTGAGAATTTTGTCATCAGGAACCAGAAATTTTCTGACCTAGTTGTCAAATGTCTGATCAAACTGACAAAGGTGATACTTTGTGGTCTTGATGCTTATCTGATATTTTTGGAGTTTTTCTGCTTTGACGGGAAATTTTCACGACATTGACTGTCAACTCTTTTAACAGTCTTGGTTCTTGAACTATAAAAACTATTATGAGATTTCTGATTTGGTTGTTAGATTAATGAGGAGTTCAAATAGGACCAGGTTGAGATACGCTTGGGTGGAAGTTCAGAGCTAAAGGTGCCACTCTGGGCTCTTTCTTTAGTAGGAACCCTGGAGACATCAGAAAACCGAAGATTCTGTAGAGGTTTACAAGCGAGTAGCTAATAGCTGCCTGAATGGCCCGCTTAGACTAATAAAACAAGTTACTTGCCCTGATGCTTCTAAATCAATGGTTTCCTGCTCTATCAATAAAGAATCCTAAAATAGGAAAGTAAGGCTTCCAAAGCAAGGGATTTGAAATTGTTTAGGTTTTTTGTGATGGATCTTTTTAATAGTTATGAAAGAGTTGTGGGCATTTTAATATTTCCCCACACTGGAAGTCCTAGTGGAATGCTCACAAATCCTTCTTAAAGTATTTTATTGAATCAAGTAGATTGCTGTAAAAAAGGACGTGAATAGTACTTGGTCATTTCAATGTATTTTATCGTAGACTCTCCCATTGTCTCGCCATCATAACATAGTCGTTGCGTAAAGCACCACCGCCGCACAAAGACAGAACACGACGAAAACACTGGTTGCTCTTGGGTCTCCCCAGCTGAGCAGTGACCGAAACCTCTCCCCTTGTGTTGCTGAATCACCCACCACAATTTGAATCCTTCCCGCAACTCCCCTGAGTCTATCGTACCTCAATCGAACCACATCCTTCGGTTTCGTGGATGAAAATGTGTCGAATTCTTCATCGAGTTCGTGAGGGTGCCTGGACCGGAACTTGTAGTTCCACATCCCAATAAGGAACATGTAAAGACAGTGTGTTGGGAGTATTAATTCCAGGTACCAAATCAAGATGAGGAACAAAATGTGGACCATGATAGATGTGATTGAATTCCTCCATTGACAAATATTACTCAACCATCTGCTAATGGAGATCACTCCCGCCACAAACGACAAAGCGACATTAGTCGAAAGAAGTTAGCTTTGCTTCTTCTCATGCTCCACATGTGGGAATCCACATCTAACATGTTCTAGTGGTGACGAGTTGGTGAGACTTTTTCAAGATCCTTACAAATTTGATTGATCACTTACAAATTTGTTTTGGTTTGCTTCTTACAGATCTCACGGAAGGGATCATTTTGGGTTCAATCTGTTTGTTGAGATGTTAATTTTGCAGAAGCTGACAGGCGCAAGCATTGCAGAAGTTTGTCTTCATCTTTTCTTTTTTCTTTTTCTGTTTTGGTCAGACGGAGGGAGGCTACAGTTAGAGAATGCAGTTTTTTTTCTTTTTTGGATGGAGGCTTCTTAATTGTTGGCCAAGATAAAAGGCAATTTCTAACTTTATTTCAGGATTTGTTAGTTATCTTTTTTATTTCTATTTTTCTATTTTTTTTATAAAAAAATACATAAAATGTGTTTGGTAAAATTATATAACATACTTAATTTTGGTAATAGATAGCAATCTAACTTTTCATATCTTTTAAGTCCTTTACGATTTTTATTTTTATTTTTAATAAAAAAGTTATTAGTATTTTGCTATACCTACGCCTGAACTATGGAAAAATGACAAATTAAAAGTTATAATTATACATAAAATATATTAAATAAATATTTATTGTAAATTTAATGTTTTTTAAAACATTAAAGTTAAATTAATTTTGTGATAAGATATCATTAGAATAACTTTTTGAATGTTTAAAATTAAATGACGTACGTTTGAATTCTACCTCGGCCTATCAAGAAAATATATAACTCAATATGCATGACTCATATATAAAAAAACAAAAATTAATTAATTAATTAATATGTAATTACTCAATTATAAGTTTTAATTATACTTAAATTAATAAATTAATGTTTATTGTAAATTTAAAATTCTTAAAACCTTAAAATTAAATTAGTTTTTCATTACCCAAGTGAGTAACTTATTAAAAAGTTTGAAAATTATTAACAAATACATAAGAGTAATTTTTTTTAATCTAATAGGTTGTTGCAAAATTACATAGAAAATCATATTGATATTGAATAAATAAAAAAAATTAATAAGAAATCATGTTTTAAACTAAAAGTTATTAAAAAAACCTCTAAAATTATGGATTAAATTGCATAAATATCCTAACGTTATTATAATCCTACTCTAATAAAAAAAATTGGAATAGTTTATTTATTTATAATATTAATATGTGAATAGCTTGCACTAAGACTAAGAGCGATTGGTTTCGCGAGTGAAAGTCTTCATTCGCGGATTTAGTTTCATAACTAATAACTATTTTTCTAATCCAACAAAATAAGGAAGTATATTTTTCTTTCAAAAAATAAAAAAATATGATATTATTATAAGAAGAATAAAAAAATAAAGGGCAAATACTTTAACAAAATTCTCCTTTTTATTTAATTATGATGACAATTATTTTTAAACTATTTTTTAAAATTATTATTACTATTATTATTGTTATTATTGTTGTTATTTTCTACTTCATGTGTTTTCATTGTTAGAATAAAAATTAAAATAAAAAAATATAAGAGAGAAAAGAATGAAAAAAGAAAGTGCTAAGTGATAATCATTTTTAGATAAAAATAAAAATTTATCAAAAAAAATATGTAAAATAAACAAGAAATTATTTCTACCTCACTAAACTATTTACAGTAAATAAAACTACAAAATATTTTTTAAATTATACTATTATTAAAATATATATATATATACCAATATTAAATTACTTATTTGATTTTATAAAATTTGTAATGATAAGGAATTATTTTGCATTAACCAATTATGCGACTTTTTCATACGAGCAAATACATTTAGTTAAATTACAACTTTTAATTAACTATTACATTTAATTTTTTTATTGACTTTTGAGTTTTTAAAGAGTAATTCATAAGTGGTTGTTCATAATTATTTGCAGTCTTTTGAGAACTGAAATAAAAATAATATAAAAATAATATTTAAATTTAAATTTATAAAAATAATTTACTTTTTACACAAATTATATTGTAGAAAATACATCACCGCATTGCAATAAAGCACAAATTATATTGTAAAAAATTATGTTAATCTTATTTTTATAAATATTATTAAAAAAATTATACTATACCAAAAAAGTGTGAAATACTCTTTATAGATAAACATTATATTTTAATATTTTCAAATAAATTATTTGTTTGAACAACCCTATAATTTGTTAGAAAGATGTGATGTAGCCTTTAAATAATTACAATTTCTTTTCTTCATTAAGAAAACACTTCTTTTACATCAAATCCAATAAAGCACAATCAAACACTTCGCCTCCAAAAAAGAATCGCAACTTGGAATTCCACAACTACAGAACCGCATCGCAATGGAAACCAAAAGGAAATCTTGTAGAAAACACAGACCTGTATGCCACCAGAATGATTTGTTCTAGTCCGAATTCTTCCATGATCATCTGTATAAGTTTCATCATTATGTTCACTCCCAGTTAAAAGGGTACCTGCAAGGAGTTTATATTAGTCAAGACAAAGAACTCAATCGAAATAGAACTAGAGGTGCTAATTACAATGACAGCATTCAAGTTCATCAGTTTTCGATTGCAAAGGTCAGTTACAAAAGGCAATAGCAAATGCATACTCAAGCGTCGATAAAAAAACTCTCAACCTGCAATTCACTGAGCAACAGCATAATGGAGAACGTTGTACAATGGCAAAAGGGCTATAGCATCTTCTTATGCAAAAAGCATCATCCTCCTTTCAAGAAAAATGGGGGGATCAAGTTGCCAACCAGAGTGCTCTTTTGGTAAGCTAATTGAAACCTAACAAGGGAACACTCCAGGTAGCAAATCCAGGCCCTTAAATTGAGAGATCTTGGCAGGTCATTGTTCCATTGTTTACAGAGATGCATGCATGACATGGTTAACATACCAATACTTGGTGCAACTTCTTGAAAACAAACTTCCACAAGAAAAATTAGCAAATATAACTCCTACAATCATGTACACATAGAAGGTCCAACTGAGATAACCTTAAACGTAAAAGAAAGTATACCTGATCAAGTATCAAAGAATCATGGTCAATCTGACCTTCAGGAAGTACAACCTGGTGGACTTGAGAGACATAAGCAAGAACCTGAATGCAAAATTTTAACAGAAGAACATATAAAATTCCAGCATCAAAAGAAAGTATCCAGCTTTAAGGCACACCTTTTTTATCTCTTTTAACACTAATATGAAGAGATTTAGGCTTTTTCCCATCCACAAAAATATTAGCAAACATAGGTTACAAACTGTTACATCAGCATATAACTTTGAGTTGGCTCCTCAAGCTGAGAATATCAGCATACCTCAGTTCCCGCAAATTGCTTGAGAATCTTCTTTGTCACAGAACCTGGAGTAACCCTACCAATGGTTTCCCTGGCTGAAGATCTACATCCACCCTTCCATTTAAAATTTGAAGTTAACATCAAGCAGGTCTAGATAAATCCAAGTTACAGAATAAAGCCACTATGCAAGTGCTATAGTAACATTTTGAAGCTTAAATACCTGAATGATCTGACACCATACTTCATGTCATAAGTTGCGTCGGCATGAGAAGGCCTATATGTACTGACATTTCACTATAGTCCTGAAAATCCAATCGAGTGTTAAGTTAAACCCACTAAATGGTACAAAAATAAAAAAGTGCTGCACATGTATCATGGTTTTCCTAGTAAATTGCATGTTTCAAAACTAGAACAATTTGCGCTAACACTTACATGACCTCTCTGATCAGTATTCGGTACAAACATGGATGGGTGTTCCAGTAGTCATTCCTGCAGTTAAAATATCAAGTACTGAAGTCCATTAAACAAGAACGCACAAAATTTCTCTGTGCCAGTATTGAGACTTATAATAGAGAGAATTGTATTAAATGTTGGGTTTGGGCTCCCTTCCTATGTGGAGAAAAGCCCATGTGGAGCAAGCCCACATACCACTCCTTGTCTACTAGAGGGAGTCAGATTAGGGCAAGAGGGGTGCAGCCAGTGTTTTAAAAACCGACCCGGCTGACCCGTTGAACCGGATTCAACCGGGTTCAACCGAGGTTTGACCGGATTGACCCATCGGTACAGTGTGAACTGTTCATTCAGCGAACCGTTCGAGCTTAGATGATTGAACCGGATTGAACCGGTGTCTATAACGGGCCGGCCCATGCCTGTAATGGGCCGGCCCATCAAATTTTTCATATTGAAAAAAATTAAAAATTAAAAAAAAATTTTAAAAATTTTAAAAAATTAAAAAATTAAAAAAAAACACAAAACGGCGTCGTTTTGATTTTAGATCGACCCAGTCGGGTCGATAGCGGGTCGACCGGGTCGCCGGTTTTGTAAAAACCGGCCGGGTCGACCGGTCGAACCCGGGTCACTTGCAGGTCCGGTCCAATGACTGAACCAGTCCGAAATCCTCATTTTGACGTCGACCCGGGCGGTTCAACCCCGATTCGGTCCGGGTTTTAAAACACTGGGTGCAGCTCATTTTAGCAAACACAATAGAAAGAAAAGAAGAAAAACCAAAAGAGAGAAAAGAGAGGAGAAGAGAGAAAACAGATTCGTTCATCTCTGCGCAGCCGTGGGAGATTCATCGCTGTGCCTTCGTTCACCGTCGGATCGGGCTGAAATTTGGACGGCAGGTTCATGACATCCGGTTCTTCAATCTGACCGGTTGGATTGGTGAGACGATATCTGAACAGGAGGAATAGAGTCCCGCAAGTAGCTGCTGGAAATCTGGTTTTGTGTTCTTCCTTTGGTTCTCTAGTTTCATACTTCTTGTTGGTTGTTTGCCTAGTTGTTGAGCACGATTTGTGCTGTGATTTGAGACTCTTTTGTACCCTGATTTTGATCATAGTGGAGCTTGATTTACTGGCTTGTGCCCGTGGTTTTTACTTCTCGCATTGAGAAGGTTTTCCACGTAAAAATTGTGTTGTCTCTTCATGTGTGTGATGAATTACTTGCTGCCATTAATTTGTTGTTGCTCCTCATAGATTCCAGCAAGTTAGGGAAATTATTATCCGCTGCGTATTGCTATTATTGTGTTGAATTTCCCATCAGAGTGGTAGCGGAGCACTTGGTTTGAGTTTATTTGATTTGCTTGAATGATGGAGGCAAATACAAATAGAATGTTGAGTTTGAATGGCACTAATTATCACTTGTGGAAGGGAAAAATGAAAGATCTGTTATTTGTGAAAAAGTTGCATCTTCCTGTGTTTGCTACTGAGAGGCCGGAATCCTTGACTGATGCGGATTGGAGTTTTGAGCATCAGCAGGTTTGTGGTTTTATTCGGCAATATGTAGATGACAATGTTTATAATCACATTGCCAATGAGGAACATGCAGCGTCCTTGTGGAAGAAAATTGAATCTTTGTATGCTTCTAAATCAAGGAATAATAAACTGTATTTGTTGAATTCCTTGATGAATTTGAGGTACAAGGATGGGACTTCTATTTCAGATCACTTGAATGATTTTCAAGGACTCCTAGGGCTCTGTTTGGCCCGCAGGTTCTGCCTGGAGAAGAGCTTTTTGGAAAATTGCTGTGTGAAAAGTCCTTCTGGAAAAATCAGTATGCTGTTTTGTAAATATTTTTTAAAAGTGTTGTGAGATACTGGAAGCTGTTTATGGTGTTTGGTAAAAACTGCTTTTAAAACTATGGTTGGTATGTAAAATGACTATAAAGGGCATAATTCATTTCAAGTGTTAGAATTAATTTTTTTAGTATCTTTATATATGTTTTTAATCAATTTATTTATAATCTAACATATACCACCTAATATTTATCTAATATCATAAATTAAATTAAACTTATTAATACCATAAAAAATATAAGTTATTAATATCATGGTTTAAAGCATTATATTAAAATTTTTGCAAACTCTATATAGATATTCTGTAAACAAATAATTAATATTTTATTTATAATAAAAAATTATGCTACAATTTTGTTCCAACAACACTTTTTTTTATTAATCCTTTTGGTATTTTTCGTCCGTATTTTTATTTATTTTTAGCGAGACTTCTCGTACCAATAACTCGAACTAATTAAATAATTATAGTCTTTTTTCCTTCCCACTTTCATCCTCACCGTTGGATCATCTTACCTTTTTGGCAAGACCGATCCAACGGCCATGTTTTTAATCAATTTAGCCATCTTCTTCATCTCTTTTCCCTTTCCTGCAAAACCATTTCCAGATCCAAAGCCAATCAAATCTTCATCTCTTTTCCCTTTCCTGCAAAACCATTTCCAGATCCAAAGCCAATCAAATCCAGCACTGAAGCTTCCATGCTCAATACAGTAGCAATCCAACAAATCAAAAGCATCCAATACATATAAATAGACAAACCCATATCACCGAACAGAAAAACAAGAAGAAGAAGAAGGAACGACTGCAACGAACAGGCACAGAAATGGCCGAAGAAGGAACGAATGCGTGAGGGAAGAAGAAGGAACGGCTGCAACGAAGAGGGTAAAATTGGGTTTTCGAGAGTTTCATTAAACTCTCAACAGTAAAATCTGCTTCCCGTGTTTTTGTTGAAACCTTTGGTTTTGAGAAAGCAAGTATTTCAAGCTTCTTCAAAACCAAGGTTTTTTAAGGTTTTGGAGAAGATCTTATCAAGAAGCTGAGTTTACCAAACACCTTTCACCATCTTCTCAGTTCGGAAAAGTCCTTCCCCAAACAGAACCTGGGGGCCAAACTAGCACTAGATCAATTATCAGGAATGGGTATCAAGTTTGATGATGAGGTGTTGGGACTATGGCTACTGAATACTCTACCAGATTCTTGGGAAACTTTTCGGGTGTCAATTTCGAATTCGGCTTCCGATGGTGTTGTCTCTTTGCAAAATGTAAAGGGAAGTGTTCTTAATGAGGAGATGAGAAGGAAGGCACAAGGTACTTCATCTCATTCCGAGGTACTTGTTACTGAAAATAGGGGGAGAAGCCAGAAAAAGGAACAGAAAGGTGGTAGGGACAAGAGCAGAAGTAAGTCCAGGTCCAGATATAAGAATGTGGAGTGTCATTATTGTCACAAAACAGGGCACATACAGAAGAATTGTTTTCAATGGAAAAGGGAGAGGAAAGACAATAACGGTAAGCAGAAAGAGAAGGATCATGGTGATGATGATCGTGTTTCTGCGGCTACCTGTGATGATCTTGTTATTCTCCGTGACCATGATTCAGTTAATCTTGTATCAGATGAGAGCATGTGGGTAATTGATAGTGCTGCTACACTGCATGTTACACCGAGGAAGGAGTTCTTCACATCTTACACTTCTGGTGATTTTGGAGTGTTGAAGATGGGTAATGATGGTGTTGTTAAGGTAGTTGGTATTGGTGATGTTTTCCTGCAAACCAACATGGGAGTGCAGTTATTGCTTAGAGGAGTCAAACATGCTCCAGATGTCCGTTTTAATTTGATCTCTGTGCAGATGCTTGATGATGGTGGTTATGATAATCACTTTGGTTCTGGAAAGTGGAAACTCACCAGAGGTAACTTGGTTGTGGCCAGAGGGGGGAAAATTAGTAAACTGTATTGGACAAAAGCTTTGGTTGCTAGAGACAGTGTGAATGCCATGGATATGGAGGCTTCTTTGTGGCACCGAAGGCTTAGTCATATCAGTGAAAAGGGGCTGAATTGTTTAGCTAAAAAGGATGTGCTTCCGGGATTGAAGAGTGCTGAGTTGCAGAAATGTTCTCATTGCATAGCTGGTAAGCAGACCAGAGTATCATTTAAGAAGCATCCTCCCTCAAAGAAGTCAGAATTGCTTGAATTGGTGCATTCTGATGTTTGTGGTCCATTAAAGGTAAAGTCATTTGGTGGTGCACTTTACTTTGTTACCTTTATTGATGATTGCTCCAGGAAGCTTTGGGTCTATGCATTGAAAACCAAGGACCAGGTGCTGGAGAAATTCAATCAATTCTAAGTTTTGGTTGAGAGACAGTCAGGAAAGAAGCTGAAATGCATTCGTTCTGACAATGGTGGTGAGTATTGTGGACCATTTGATAGTTATTGCAAGCAGCAGGGTATTAGACATGAAAAGACTCCTCCCAAAACTCCTCAGCTGAATGGTTTAGCAGAGAGGATGAACAGGACTTTGATTGAGAGAGTTAGGTGCATGCTTTCTGAAGCTAAGCTACCTAAGCATTTCTGGGGTGAGGCATTGTACACGGCAATGCATGTTATTAATCTCAGTCCTGCAGTTGCCCTGAATGCTGAAGTGCCAGACAAAGTTTGGTTTGGCAAGAATGTCAAATATGATCATTTGCGAGTCTTCGGTTGTAAGGCATTTGTGCATGTTCCAAAGGATGAGAGATCCAAGTTGGATGCGAAGACGAGGCAGTGTATCTTCATTGGATATGGTGAAGATGAGTTTGGTTACAGGTTGTATGATCCTGTTGAGAAGAAGCTTGTCAGAAGCCGTGATGTGAAGTTCATGGAAGACCAAACCATTGAAGATATTGATAAAATGGAGAAGACTACACCTGATAAAGATAGTAGTCTGTCTGATATTGATCCAGTTCAGACGCCTAACCATGATCTGGATGCTGCTGAGAACAATGTTCAGAATGGTGAGCGACATGACTATGTTGGTGATCAGCAGGTTGGAGATGCTTTAAATGTTCCTATTGATGGTTCTGAAGAGGAACATGAGATACCACAAGATGAAAATCTTGGTGATGCTCCTGAACCACCTCAAGTTCAACCTCGGAGGTCTACTAGGCAGAGGAAGCCATCTACCAGGTATCCTTCTGATGAATATGTTACCTTGACAGATGGAGGTGAACCTGAGTGTTTTCATGAGGCCATGGAGAGTCAAGAAAAGAAGAAGTGGCTGGATGCAATGCAAGATGAAATGAAATCTTTGCATGATAATCACACATTTGACTTGGTGAAATTGCCAAAAGGCAAAAAGGCTTTAGAAAACAGGTGGATTTACAGGGTGAAGCAAGAAAGTATTTCTGCATCCCCGAGGTATAAAGCCAGATTAGTGGTGAAAGGTTTCAGACAGAGAAAGGGTGTTGATTTCAATGAGATTTTTTCTCCTGTGGTGAAGATGTCATCCATTAGAACCGTGTTGAGTTTGGCTGCTACTCTTGATCTGGAGGTAGAGCAAATGGATGTAAAGACTGCTTTCCTTCATGGTGATTTGGAGGAAGAAATTTACATGAAGCAACCTGATGGTTTTCATGTTGAAGGAAAGGAAGACTATGTGTGTAGATTGAGAAAGAGTCTATATGGGTTGAAGCAAGTTCCGCGACAGTGGTACAAGAAGTTTGAGTCTGTTATGTCAGAGAAAGGCTACAAGAAGACTACTTCTGATCACTGTGTCTTTGTTAAAAAGTTCTCCAATGATGATTTCATTATCCTGTTATTGTATGTTGATGACATGCTTATTGTTGGGAAAAATATTTCCATGATTAACAGGTTAAAGAATCAATTGGGCGAGTCATTTGCCATGAAAGACATGGGAGCTGCTAAGCAGATTCTTGGTATAAGAATCATGCGTGATAGGAAGGAGAAGAAACTTTGGCTGTCACAGGAACACTATGTCAAAAGAGTGCTACAGAAGTTCCAGATGGAAAATGCTAAGGCGGTAAGCACTCCTCTTGCTACTCATTTTAAATTGAGTGCTAAACAGAGTCCTTCAAATGAAGCTGAGAGACTAGATATGCAACGGGTTCCTTATGCATCTGCTGTGGGTAGTTTGATGTATGCAATGGTGTGTACAAGACCAGATATTGCGCATGCTGTTGGTACAGTCAGTAGATTTCTGTCAAATCCAGGTAGAGAGCATTGGAATGCTGTGAAATGGATTTTGAGGTATCTTTGTGGTACTGCTAGTTTGAGGCTTTGTTTTGGAGGTGATAAGCCTATCCTTGTGGGTTATACTGATTCTGATATGGCTGGAGACATTGATTCCAGAAAGTCCACTTCGGGTTACTTGATTAAGTTTGCAGGGGGAGCTGTGGCATGGCAATCTAGATTGCAAAAGTGTGTTGCATTGTCCACTACTGAGGCAGAGTTCATTGCCATTACAGAAGCTTGCAAGGAGTTGCTTTGGTTGAAGAAATTCTTGCAGGAGCTTGGTTTTGTCCAGGACAAATACATGCTATTTTGTGATAGTCAGAGTGCAATTCATCTTGGTAAGAATTCAACTTTCCATTCTAGATCCAAACATATTGATGTGAGGTATCATTGGATACGTGATGCATTGGATGCTAGGTTGTTGGAATTAGCCAAAGTTCATACAGATGATAATGGTGCTGATATGATGACTAAGGCATTACCGAGATGCAAGTTTGAAATTTGTTGTGAGATCGCCGGTTTGGCGGTCATCTCCACATAGTTGTGAGGGGGAGATTTGTTGGGTTTGGGCTCCCTTCCTATGAGGAGAAAAGCCCATGTGGAGCAAGCCCACATACCACTCCTTGTCTACTAGAGGGAGTCAGATTAGGGCAAGAGGGGTGCAGCTCATTTTAGCAAACACAATAGAAAGAAAAGAAGAAAAACCAAAAGAGAGAAAAGAGAGAGGAGAAGAGAGAAAACTGATTCGTTCATCTCTGCGCAGCCGTGGGAGATTCATCGCTGTGCCTTCGTTCACCGTAGGATCGGGCTGAAATTTGGATAGAAGGTTCACGACATCCGGTTCTTCAATCTGACCGGTTGGATTGGTGAGAAGATATCTGAGCAGGAGGAATAGAGTCCCGCAAGTAGCTGCTGGAAATCTGGTTTTGTGTTCTTCCTTTGGTTCTCTAGTTTCATACTTCTTGTTGGTTGTTTGCCTAGTTGTTGAGCACGATTTGTGCTGTGATTTGAGACTCTTTTGTACCCTGATTTTGATCATAGTGGAGCTTGATTTACTGGCTTGTGCCCGTGGTTTTTACTTCTCGCATTGAGAAGGTTTTCCACGTAAAAATTGTGTTGTCTCTTCATGTGTGTGATGAATTACTTGCTGCCATTAATTTGTTGTTGCTCCTCATAGATTCCAGCAAGTTAGGGAAATTATTATCCGCTGCGTATTGCTATTATTGTGTTGAATTTCCCATCATTAAAGACAGAGGAATGGAAGTCCGGCTCTTCGCCGGACATGAGACTACATTGAAATTTATTTGAGTGATTATTACAGAAGAGTTTGCATCTATTTATACACAAATTATAATTGTAAATTAATCTATAGTGCAGCACTGGAATTGTGCGGTAGGTGTGCTTGGGTGCTTGTGAGGATGAGTGGCCATTATATTTGGTGCCTTTGACATCACTCCTTCGTCTGTATTGCTACTTCAGCTTGTCACTGTGCATGTTTGGGCTGATCATGGACTGTTGGGCTTGATAGCCTTAATCCTCCCCCGCAAACTGAGGGCGGTGAGAACACCGGACTCAGTTTGGAACATAGAAATGTAACTGTCCTAAGTGAAAGAGACTTGCGGTGATATCCAACGAGATTTTGCAACAACATAAATTAAAAAGAGTGTCAGTTGCAGAGCATGACACGACTCAACATCTGGCATAAAAGATAGCCGACGGAGCATCACACGTGGCGGAAAGAGCCCAGATAGGAGCTTGACACGTGGAGACAAGGAGAGAGAACAACAGTTGAAGAGGCGAGAAGAGCTCAACATCTGGCTGATGGATGGCCAATGGAGCATCACACGTGGCAAAAAGAGCCCCGGATAGGAGCTTGACACGTGCAGACAAGGAGAGAGAGAACAGAAGTTGGACCCGCTTGAGAGGTGGACAGCTGTATAGAGAACCTAGAGTTGATCCGGATGATGGTATAGTTGAACCCGATGTGAAGGGACCGAATTTGAATATAAGGACATAGGAAACAGAGAGAGGAGACTAGATAATAGTAGGATCCAGTCTAACCCGTTTGAAAAACGGCCAGATTGATGATGAACCGGTTGATCTAGAGTTGAACCGGATTTAAATAGGATGAATTTTGGAAAACGGACACCAAATTATGAAAGAGCACCCTTGAAAATGGTAAGAAGCGGTCGAAGAATCTTGAAAACCGGTTTGGAAAGTGGTGAACCGAGCGGTCAAAGTGTTGAATCGAACCGGTCAAAGTCAACAAGTGGAAAGTCACCATGACGTGTGGACCAGTGATAGAGCGCCATGTGGACCGTCAGACGAATGGAATGGTGCCATGTGTGAATGATGTGGCAGAGGACACCGAATGAGAGGTTGGCATGTGTTGATGATGTGGCATAATGAACGAATTGAGAGGCGCCATGTGGTGGTTGACGTGGCTAGGAGAGCGAATAGAGAAATAACATATGGCGCTTGTTGCGACGTGGACCAGTAGTGGACTGCCACATGGCACCGATGACTAATTTTTTTTTTTTTAAAAAGTATATAGTTTATTTTCCTTTCTTTTATTCTTTTCTCTCCTTTCCCTTTCATTTCTTGAGAAAACAGAGGAGAAGGGATGTGAGGCCGAGAGATGAGTTGCGGAGATCGGCGATGAGAGGCTGAGAGAGAGAGTTCAGTCGGAGAGAGGAGATCGAGAGGGAGAGCTTCTGGCTATGATTGGGCCGAGAGAAGAAGCGTCTGGTCGGATTTGGTGAGGTTTGGCGGGGATGTGGCTGTACGTCGAGAGAGATGGGCTTGCTGGTTTGTTGTGTTTGGTGAGTTGTCGATTGGTGATTGATTGAGAAGGAGAGCAGATAGTGATGGTCGTGGCTCCGATTGAGGAGGTGGCACCGCCGGTGATGATGGGATGCTGGAGATTGAAGATGCTAAAGAGAGGAAGAGAAGGCTGCTGGGTTGGGCTGTTCTTGCCCCGGAAGGAGAGGGCTGCTGCTAGCCCATTAACAGGAAGGACGGAAAGATGGGACCAGAAGGTGGCTGGGTTGCGGTGGTATTGACTTAGGCGGAGGAGCGGTTGTGTGATGCCGAGAGGAAAGAGATGGCCGGCGGTTGGAGAAAGGTTTGATTTAATTTTATTTGATTTTGGTGGGATGAGCTGGATATTGGGATGATGAGATTTGTTGGCTGATCATGGGCTGATTTGGCTTGCTGGCCAGAAGAAGGGAGCTGATGTTGGACAGCTGGTGATGAGCAACAATTAAAGGAGGAAACGGAGCAGCGGTCGGAGGAGAAAATGGAGGAGCAGAAGAGCAGCAGCAGTGAGAGAAGAAATGGTCAGAAAAAAAAGAAGTGCGTTTGATCATAATTGGAATTTCTGGAATTCATTTTGATTCGATTTTTTTTGAAGGATCGTAGAAGCTCAGAGAGTAGCTCCGCTACCATATTGAGACTTATAATAGAGAGAATTGTATTAAAGACAGAGGAATGGAAGTCCGGTTCTTCGCCGGACATGAGACTACATTGAAATTTATTTGAGTGATTATTACAGAAGAGTTTGCATCTATTTATACACAAATTATAATTGTAAATTAATCTATAGTGCAGCACTGGAATTGTGCGGTAGGTGTGCTTGGGTGCTTGTGAGGATGAGTGGCCATTATATTTGGTGCCTTTGACATCACTCCTTCGTCTGTATTGCTTCAGCTTGTCACTGTGCATGTTTGGGCTGATCATGGACTGTTGGGCTTGATAGCCTTAATAGCCAGCAACATCATGTACTCCTGTAAACAGCAATAAACAGTAATGCTTATGAATCTGTGGGTGCAAAAAAAAGTTGCCCAAATGAGTAAAAACTTAATGCAATGATCTAACGATGATGCAATTCCTGCATAGACTCTGCCTAACAGACCATAAAAAAACAATATTATCTCAAAAGGTAAGGCATACATGATACTACCAACCACCAAAAACTATGGCATACAGAAAAATTGCACAGCATGCTACTACCGTAGCACTATTCATCACAGCCAAACAGGTAATCTCTACCCAATCTTATAATCAACAGCAGAGATTTCTAGTCTAAAATGTGTATAAGCTAAAACTCCAGAACTACCTTCTATCGAGATCAAACTGTAAATCAGCTTCAGAAAGAGGGATACGCGGAGGGCATCCATCAATTATACAGCCAACACCTCCACCGAGAGATTCTCCGAATGTGAAAGTACGTTCCGAATGTACTTCCGGCCGCACGAATTTCTGGCCGGACACGTAACAAAAGAACCGAAAATGATTAGTTGGTTTCAAACACCTACCCTTCTGAGTCCTGATGCGATCATACATAGCCCCTTGACGGAGATGGAGGAGCACACATTTGAAAGCAAAGAGAGAGACTTGGGGCCACCAAACGTGGACAAGGTCCGTGCCAATCCAAGACCACCTGCGTGGCCGAGTTTCCCATGAGAAAAACCACAGTCGCGAGTTTTGACCAGCTCTGGCGTCATGACTCCAGCCAGGGCGTCATGACTCCAGAAACAGCAAGTAGAAACAGCAAGTTAAGCGTCATGACGCTAGTGCTAGCATCATGACGCCAAAAACAGAAACCATAGCAGATATCTTAGAGTCATGACGCTCCCCTTAGCGTCATGACGTCAGGAACAGGAGCAACGGATGCATCAGAGGATCTGCTAGGGTCATGACGCCAACGACGACTGGTTTTCGGAGAAAGGAAGGTTTTCAGCTGCTTGTTTCGCGCGAGCTAAGTCAGGGAACTTCCAGCTGTGTAAGAATTTATTTAATTACTTAATTTAGTTTTAGACTTATTAATAAGTATTTTAAATTAAATAGAAGTCTTAATAGGAATAGAATTAAATTATGGAAACCCTATTTTATTATTTAAAGGGAGCCGCCCCTCTATTGTAATTACCTTATATTTTTATCAATCAAATACAGAGAGTATTTTCTCAATTGTTCATGCTTGAACCTTGTCTCTAGTTGAGGATCCTCGCTTGAAATCGATTAGGTTGGCTAACCCAGGTGTGTTAGTAGGTCTAAGTTCGTACTTATTGAGTTATCTGTCTTCCGCATCAAAAATTCAATCCTTGAACAACGATCTTAATTATGAAATACGTATCCTACGCAACTAGGATCGTATCACCTCCTAGTTTCTTAAAGGAATAGAAGGTATCTATGGTCTGTGAACTTACGGAGTTGTTTTCTGGGATTGCGTGAGCGGAAGGAGATTTGGACGGTGCCCAGATTTGGACGGTGCCATTGGATTTTAACAGCAGAGAAGAGCGTAAGGTTGAGTTGAGGGCTGAAAAAGAATGGTGGGAAGCAATTGAATGGGAAGATGATGCCACTAAAGCTGCATTGTCATTGCGTCTCAAATGCGTTCTCTATCGAAGATAAATCATTTCTCATCTTATTATGTAATTAATTGTAGTCTTTGGAGGCAATAATCATTCTCTAACAGATTTGATTCATCACTTACAATTTTGTGTTTAGCTATAGGTAGGGGTGCCCAAAATTTCCGAGACACGAATTTCTGATTTTTCCGACCCGAATTTTTCAATTTCGGAATCGGAAATTCGGAATTCGGAAATTCTGGTTCGAGTATATGATACCCGAAATTTTAATTCGGGTCGGAACAGGATGAAATTTATAAAATTCGGGTACCCGAACTACCCGAATTTTTCATAGTCGTTTTATGTATAGCACAAAAAATAACCTATCTCATTCTCCTCCTCTCTTTCATCGCGATCTCATTCTCTTCTCTTTTTTTTCCCATCTTTGTCATCTTATTCAATCATCTTCTCCCGATCTCTCCTCTTCAATCATCCTGCTCACCTCCTTCATAGACCGCGATCCTTCTCTTCCTTCCCTCCTCTCTCGCCTCAACCTCTCCATCGCTACCGCTGCCGTCCAAACCAAGTGAGTAATTTTGCTTCTCTTCCTTACGGTGTGGCCTCATTCTTCTTGTTTCTGAGGTTGTGGTTACTGGTTCCTTACGGTGTGGCCTCATTCTTCTTGTTTCTGAGGTTGTGGTTACTGGTTTGCATAGGATGGATTTGTTGTTTAGAGTGTGGGTTTTGAAGTCGCATGGTTGTTCTCCGGTTGGTCTTGGGCATGGTTTCCAGATCTGAGGTTAGTGACAAGTTGTTCAGATCTGAACAGAAGAGGGCTTGAGGTTTGCTGGTTGGCTTGGATTGTGTAATTTTTTTTTGAAAGGAATTGGTTGTCCAGATCTGAGGCTTGAGGATTGTGTAGTTAGATTGGCAGGAAAGGGAAAAAAAATGCAGGAAAGACAAAAAAATTGCTAGAAATTATCAAAATTCACTGAAGTCGGAAATTTTGAAAAATTCGGGTATTCCAAAATTTCCGAAATTATGAATTCGGAAATTCGGATTCGGAAGCATTTTAATTCGGTTCGGAACGGGATTGAAAATCCAAATTTCGGAATTTCGAATTTCTCAAATTCGAAATTCGGAAATTCGGAATAACCGAATGGGCACCCCTAACTATAGGTAACTATTGAGCAAGGGCTAGCAGATGGCAGAGCACGCCACAAGACTAAATATGGTGACAGTTTGGCTACCGTCCATTGGAGATGTCTCTTCTATTCTTCTCTTTAATTGAATTGCTTTTGGTTTTGCTACTCCTGATGCTGTTAGAGAATGCAGTTTTTTTTTTCTTTTTTCGATGTTGCAGTTTTCTTTTTCCTTTTTCGATGTAGTAATTGTTTGCCGAGATAAAAGACAATCTCTAGCTTTATCTCAAGACTTATACGTTGTCGTTTTTGTTTTTTTATAAAAAAAATATAAAATATTTATTGAGTTTATACTAATGGAAGTTAAGGTTAGTTTCATTTTTCATTTGATTAAATTGTATAATTATTTATTTTATTTACCTTATAACTATATTTATTTGTGAACCATTATTTATATATTAGATATATTAAAATGAATGTAACTTTATATGTAAATGTTCACAAATCTCACATTTTGTTCATAAATATTTATTAAATATAGTGTTTATACATGATAATGGAAACTAAGTTTAGTTTTAATTTTTATTTGACTAACTTTTTTATTTATTTTATTTAGATGTTTAGCTATGAACAGTATAATTTTCTCATATAAAATTAGTATGCCTCTTTAAATATATATATTTTTTATTAATGACGTAATACAACCGCGCAACGCGTGTAATTATTTCGAGATAAAGAAAAAGAGCCAATTAATTTTTAATTATTGAAAATTATTTTGGGATATAAAAAGAGATTGAATTAATTCATAATTGTTTAAAACAAAGAGGAATATATGAGACCAACACTTTGCTAAGAAACAACAACAACGACATATATGATATTTCTGTTAATATAATTATTTATATATAAAAAAATGTGAAATTAACTTTTAAACAAAATACTCATTTCAATAAGGGTAAAATAATAAACTCAAAAGTTTCACACATTATTCATGCTTTTAAGTATAATCTAGGTTATTTTGGCAGATAAAGGTGTAGGTGTAGAATTTATTTGAAAATATTAAAATATAATGTTTATTACAAAGAGCATTTCACACAATTTGTTGGTATAATATGAAAGTCTTAATAATGTCTATAAAAAATAAGATTAACATAAATTTTTACTATAGTGCTTAAACTATACTGTAGAAACTATATTAGTATCGTTATTGATGTTCTAACGTAGGTGTTAGTAAAAAAATATTGTATTAACTTTTAAATAATTAATTTTAAACTATTACACTTAAAATAATTTTAACTCAGTTAAAGTAAATTATTTTTATAAATTTAAATTTAAATGCTTAAAATGATGTTGCATATTATTTTTATTTCAATTCTCAAAATACTGTAATTAATTATGCATTTATTTAAGATTGTTTAAGAACAACCACTAATAAATTAGTCTTTAAAGACTCAAACTCAATAAAAAAATTAAATTTAATATTTAATTAAAATTAAAATTTAATATTTAATTAAAATTATAATTTAAGTAAATGTACAAATTATTGTTTTCTCATGTTTATGTATGAAAAAATCACATATTTAATTTCAGAATTACTCTCTAAAGGTTTTCTATTTCATCAATATTCCATTTGCTCATGAAATACCAAGCCCATTGCTCATAAGTTAAACCCTTCTTAAACCCTCCAATAGATCGTCAATCAAATCTATGTTCCATCCACCCAACAAACAAACCAAAGAACAACAACATAAATACCCAAGCGCGCTAGAGTAACGCTGGCAGTCACCAAGTGTTCTGATTACGACATGGACTTGAGATATGTTTAATCCTTCTTCTTAGACCCATTGGTCATGAACGGAAACGATGGCCGCTTCCCGACCTTCCAAATGCGACGAGCGAGCTCCAGTGTCGACGGATCCCTCACATTCCCAAATATTTCCGGTGAAAATTTCGAGTAGAACTGAAAACTGTTACGCAATACGTGAGGATGATGGTGATGAATTTGAAAGCGGGAACGACTCGTCGTGTGGAGCAAGAGATTACCTAATCCACCCATATTCTTCATTTTTTTTCAGCAGAGTAGAGAATTTGTGAACTGTGTGAAAGGTATTGCAGACTTCAGTCGTGAAAATGCAGAAAAAGAGGAAAATGGTGAATGGAGGCGTTGGGTTAGAGTGTTGGGCTGGGCCCAAACTTTGGATCGGTTTGGGCTTTGTGTTGAGATCCATTTAGCAATAAAGACTATTTTCTTTTTTCTTTTTTTCTTTTATATTTTTTCTTCACATTTTATCATATTTTGGATTTCAATTTCAAAATGATACCCGTAATATTATTTCCTAAATAAATTATAAATGCAACCAGAAATGTTTTCTTGATATTCTCTTTTATCTTTGATAAAAAAATCAATGATAAAGAAAAATAACTCGAGTACAATATATTAAGCTACAATTTCAAAGCCAACACATTTCCTTTTACTTATTATAACATTTTTTCTTACCTAACTAATGAAATCTAATTATGTGCAAAATTTAATTTGAACTTTATCTTATAACTTGTATTACTATTACTATTCTTGTTGACTGTCCAATTTAACATTTCTTATTTGAGTCATTTATATATATATATATATATATATATCAACCTCAAAATAGATTTTTAGAAATTCTTATTTAACTTTCCCGTCTTAAAAATATTTTCACGCGTCTTTGAATTCAATCGAGTGATTTTTTCATAATAATAAAATAATTTCGGATTTCTATAATTTTTTTATTAAAAACATAATGAACAGCAAGATATGGCAACCACCTTGCTCGTCCGATTAAAACAAATAAAAAGCCATTTTTCCGTTTTCTTCCGGGTAATTATCTTTCCTTTTTTTTTTTTGCATTTCCTAAAATGTGGTCTAAAAGATCCAGACAAGGACGTCGCTCGAAAGAAACGTTAGTCGCAATATCATTAACGACGACGTATAGGTCCTCGTATGGCTATTGATCTTTTGCTACATGGGTAGCTTCCAACATCTTTTTTTTTCAGAGGATATAGTGAAACTTGAAAATTTGATAGAATCTGAGAATTAAGTCCTTAATGAGGATACTGAGCATAAAACTACGGTTGATTTCAAGCTACTGGAGGAGAAGAAAAAAGAGGAGCTCAGTCTGCAATATCTCTTACAGGTGGAGCTCAAGGTGGGAGAAAAGGCAGTCACTCCCATCATTAGGAGAGATAATGTGTATCTGATTGCAATTAAGATAGCAGAAAAAATCTTTGAGCTGGTGAAACGCGATGAAGACAAAGTAATTAAGGGTGCAATTGCTTTAGGTTTTGATGTGAATTACAATAATATGATCAGCGAGCTTGCAAGATCGAGGGCAGACATTCTGAAAAAGTTCGGTGTCGAGAAGCCGAGGGAGGCGGTTGAGCAACTCTACAAGGTGGGTACAATGATAGTTATGGAGAATAATAAAAAATTAAGTAAAATTAAATCTAACTATTACTATAAAATATAATAAAGAAGTTAAATATATATTAAAAAAACAAATTAATTTAAAAATTAAATAACAACCTTTGGCTTTTGGCAGGGAGTGAAAATTATTTAACGCTACTTGGCAAAACGGGATTGAAAATTATGATTATAATTTAAATTAACTAATTATGTTTTTAATTTTAGTTACTTATATTATTACATATTTTGGAAAACTAATTATATATTTATTATCTAGATATACTATATATATTCAATGTATTACATAAGATTAAAATTAGAAAATTATTATGATTAGGATTCTAATACTAGCTTATAAGAGAAAGAAATTAATATTTGTAGTTGGGTGAATAAAATAGTATTTTTTTAAATTCATTATGGGTAAAAAGTAAAAAAAAAAAAAATTAGTTCGTATTCCCTCAGTCCTTTAATAATAGACGTTTTTACTATTTGCACGCATATCAAGAAGACCGAATGACTCACTATTTGAGATAATTTTGCCCCGAATTTTTTCTCGGACGTATGTTAAAGATTAACGTATGTTAAAAAAAAAGTACGGAATTTTTTGGGGTCAAATAGTGAATCATCCGGGCTTCTTAAAATACGTGACGAAACAGTACACGTCTATTAAATAAGGACGGAGGGAGTACTTTTATATATATATATAGATAATTTTAGACAATTGTATAGTCAAGAAGGTTTTTAGCCCAAAAGAAAATAATAAAAAAGATATATCTATCCATCCATTTAATTGAAGTTTCATCCATAAATGAGAAGGAGTCTCGATCGGATCGGATGATTGGGCAAATGGATGATTAGATAAATAATGTATGGTCGAAGCGAAGGAGATTAACACCCAGACTGTCCTAGTGGAATGGATGGTCCTAGTTTGGCCACATCTAGTGGTGGATGAACATTGATCATTTTCCACAAATTAATACATGGGACCATCAACACCCATCCATGGCCACATAATAGTATTGACTTAATTATCTGATGATACATTTGCATAATGATCCGATCCAGATCCAGATCCGATCTTCAGCTGAGCTCTATCGAGGCATTTGGAAAAGGAAAAGAAACAGAGAGTAAGAAACAGAGTAATTTCTTGGTCCTTACTTCCATTCCTACACTCATTTCTTCGTCTGCGTGCATTCTTGTCTCCTTCATCCTTACCTTCTTAGCCCTTTTAAATTTCTTCTTCTTTCTTTATTTTATAGTACTTCCCTGTCGATTACTTTGCTTGGGCCAGAACTAACTAATCAGTAGTCACTTTTCCTTAAACTGATTCTTCACCTCAAAACTACTAACAAAAAACCAACAAAAACAACATGTGGTCCGTTCTGATCCCCTTCCTTAGCAAACTAAGCGATTGCTTTCAGGAATTTTTGTGGGGCTTTTTTGCCAGACATGCAGGGTACGTGCACAATCTTGAAGATAATCTTACGCGTATGGAGACAGCAGTTCAAGACTTAATGGCGTTAAAAGAACGATTGACACGAAGGGTTCATGTTGAAGAATTGTTGCCTCAAATGAAGCGGTTATCGGGAGTTAACTTGTGGTTTGAGAGGGTGGACATTGCATTAGCGGAAGGTCATGAGTTGATCAAAAGTGCTGACCAAGAAGGCCAAAGGTTGTGTTTCGGGGGATATGGGTCCAAGAATTGTTGGTCAAGCTCCATATTTGGAAAAATGGTTGACGAATGCCTCAAGGGTCTACTTGCTCTAAAGACCACGGGAGATCAGTTCGGAGTGGTGGTAGAGGAAGCGCCTAGAGAATTGGTGGATGAGCTGCCTTGCAATACAACAGTGGGCCTTGAAACAAAGCTTGCAGAGGTTTGGAGTTGCCTTGAAGATAAAAATGTGGGAATAGTTGGCTTGTACGGGATTGGAGGCGTGGGGAAAACTACCCTACTAACCCAAATTCGCAACAAGTTCGTTGACACGTGTAAAGATTATCTTGTGATTTGGATTGTGGTGAGTAAAGATTGCAGTCTAGAGAAGATTCAAGCAGACATTAGAAAAGAGACTGGCTTTTCCCATGAAGGATGGAGTGCCAATGACATTTTTAACAAACTACGAAAAAAGAAGTTCATTTTATTTTTGGATGACATTTGGGAGCGATTTGACCTCACAACGATGGGAATTCCCCCTCAAGAAAAGCTAAATGGGTCAAAAATTATATTTACAACGCGTTCACTCAAAGTGTGTGGTGAAATGCTTGCTCAAAGGAAGATCAGAGTTGAGACTTTGGAATGGAAGCACGCGTGGGAATTGTTTCAAATGTATGTTGGAGACGACACCATCATCACCGACTTACAAATTCTTCCACTTGCTCAGGGTGTGGCTAAAAGGTGTGGTGGTTTGCCAATTGCATTAATTACAATTGGTCGAGCCATGTCGTGTAAAATGGAGCCAGAAGAATGGCGCCGTGCTGCTCAAATCTTGAAAAAACCAGCTCTACATCGACATCATGTAAACGATGAGGTATTAAATGAAATGGAGGTTGAAGTATTTTCACTTTTGAGATTCAGTTATGATAATTTACCAAATGATAGAGTGAAATCGTGTTTCTTGTATTGTGCCTTACACCCAAGTGATCGATTCATATATAAGGATCGGTTGATAGAATATTGGGTTTGTGAGGATTTTGTGATAGATGGTTATGATGTTGATGCTTTTAGTGAAGGATACTCGGTTATGGGTACACTTGTCCGTTCATGTTTATTAGAAGATGAAGGTCAATATGTAAAGTTGCATGATATGATACGGGATATGGCTTTGTGGATAGAAAAAAAGAATGTTTTGGTGATGAGTGGGATGCAATTAACCAAAGCACCGAGTGTTGAAAGATGGGAGGGCGTGACAAGGTTGTCTTTGATGAACAACAACATTAAGACTTTAACTCAAGTGCCTAGATGTTCTGAGCTTAAGAGCTTGCTTCTATGTGATAATAAAGAGTTGTATGATATCCATGAGGATTTTTTCCAATCAATGGGTGCGCTGGTTCTGCTAAACCTATATATCACTAGGCTTGAAAAATTACCACGAAGCATGGAGAATTTAGTTTCCTTACGGTATCTTGATATATCATCTACAAGAATAAGAAGATTGCCTGCTGAGTTGGCAAAACTGACAAGATTGAAACATTTGGATTTATCCAATCTTGACCTTAGATCCAAGAGATCATTGATATCTAGTTTGTCATTTTTAGTAGTTTTGAAAATGCGCAATTGTGTGTATACTTATCTTGAAGAAGAGAAAGATGACGATACATTACAAATAAGTAAGGCATCAGTGGACGGCGGTGAAATGCTCTTGGAGGAACTGCAGTGTTTGAAGCATCTAAAGAAATTGGCCATCACACTAACATCTTTTTCTGTTCTTGAAAGATTGTCTGTCACGGACAAATTGTCGAGCATTATTAAAGGTCTTTGCCTTAAGAAGTTCAACGATTCAAAATTACTTAATATTAGTTCATTGGAGAATATGAAGCATTTGGTTGAACTTGATATTGTGGAGTGTGAGTTAAAGGATATACTTGTAGATTTTACTCACAACTCCTCGACAATTTTAAGAAATACTCCTATGAGTTTTAGTTCCCTTAGACTCGTAATTGTGAGTTCTTGCAATGAGTTAAAGGACTTGACGTGGCTTATATTTGTGCCAAATCTGACAACTTTGGGGATTCAAAAATGTGACAAAATGGAAAAAATAATTGATGGTGTGAGGTTCGGCCACATGACCAGGCACCAAAATCTGAAGCCATTCTCCAAACTTTCTCATCTAGTACTGCAACATTTACCACAACTGAAGTCCATTCATCCAAATGCTCTGCCCTTCCCATTCCTGGGTGAAATGGCGGTGACCAACTGCCCGCTGCTTAAGGAACTTCCATTGGACTCTAACAGCAGAGAAGGGTGTAAGATTGTCTTGAAGGCTTACAAAAAATGGTGGGAAGCGATTGAATGGGAAGATGATGCCACTAAAGCTGCATTGTCATCGCGTCTCAAATGCGTTCTCTATTGAAGAAGGTAAATAATTTCTCATCTTATTATGTAATTAATTGTAGTCTTTGGAGGCAATAATCATTCTCTAACAGATTTGATTCATCACTTACAATTTTGTGTTTAGCTATAGGTAACTATTGAGCAAGGGAAGGGGAAGCAGATGGCAGAGCACAACACAAGACTAAATATAGTGACAGTTTGGCTACAGTCCATGGGAGATCTTTCTTCTTTTCTACTCTTGAATTGAATTGCTTTAGGTTTTGCTTTTTGTGCATGTTGCAGTTTTTTCTTTTTCTTTTTTGGATGTAGTAATTGTTGGCTAGGATAAAAAAATATTTCTAGCTTCATTTCAGAACTTGTTAGTTATCAATTTTTTGTTTTTTCTTTTTTTAAAAAATAAAAATATAAAATATTCATTCGGTTGTTTTCATATATGTCAATGGAAGCTAAGGTTAGTTTCATTTTTTATTTGATTAAATTGTATAATTATTTAGTTGTGAACCGTTATTTATAGTGTATATTAGATATATTAAAATGAATGTAATTTTATATATAAGTGCTCAAAAACCTCACATTTTGTTTATAAATGTTCATTAAATATGGCATTTATAAATAACAATGAAAGTTAAGCTTAGTTTCAATTTTTATTTAAACGACTTTTTTATTTATTTATGTAGATGTTTAGCTATGAACAGTATAATATTATCATATAAAATTAGTATGCCTCTTTAAATATCTATTATTTTATTAAGATATATTTAATTTCTTCATTATATTTTTTATCTATAGTTAGATTTAATTTTGCTTAATCTTTTATTTTTCTCTTGTACCCCCCGGTAGAGTTGCTCAACCGCCGCCCTCAACTTATCGACACCGAACTTTTCCAGAATGTCTGTGATCTTGCAAGCTCGCCGATCATATCGTTGTAATTCACATCAAAACCTAAAGGAATTGCACCCTTAATTACTTTGTCTTCATCGCCTTTCACACCTCAAAGATTCTTTCCACAATCTTAATCGCAATCAGATACACATTATCTCTTCTAATGATGGGAGTGACTGCCTTTTCTCCCATCTTGAGCTCCATATATTCAAAATATTACATAGGATTAAAATTAGAAGATTATTATGATTAGGACTCCAATAGCTAATAAGAGAAAAAAATTTAATATTAGTACCAATGGGGACTAAAGTAGTATTTTTAAAAATTTATTATGGGTAAAAAGTAAAAAAATAATAATAAATCGTACTTTTATATATATAGTATAGATATTTTTTTTTAGAGAATTGCATAGGAAAAAGGTTATTAAGCCAAAACAAAATAATAAAAAAGATATAAATCCATCCATTTACTTGAAGTTTCATCTATATATAAGAAAATATGTCGGTCGGATCGGATTAGATGATTGAATAAATGGATTATCGCCGAAGAATAAAAGGTTAAACAATCATTGCAATGGCTCTTAAAAAATAATGTATGGGACCATCACAACAGTGGTTGCCCTATCAAAACTATATTTTATTAAAAAAATGATAATTATATATATTCTTTAATGATAGTTAAGTTTGAATATTTTATTTGTTTTTTTTTTATATAAATAGAGAGGCTTAATGCCTAAAATACATCCTCAGGAAAAACTTCTTCTGTCACTACTGAAAATAGCGGTTAAGCTACTAGGAACAACATCAAACCAATGAAATCGAGGACCCTGTGCGAAAGCTAAATTGGCAAGCCCATCCGCTAAACAATTCGCTTCCTGATACACATGAATAACACGATAAACACATCCAGAAGAACGCAGTAAACCCTTAATGCGATGCACCAAGTACATGTTAGCTACCGGAGAAGAGCGGTCCATGTTAATAGCGTGCACCACACTGGAATTGTCACATTGAATTTCCAAGTCATGCCATCAACGCTCAATAGCGTTCTGAACTCCATAAAGCATGGCCAATAGCTCTGCACGATACGCCGAACATTGCCCGAGGTCAACAGAGAAGCCACCGAGCCACGACCCATCTTTGTCCCTAAAACAGCCTCTACCCGCAGCTCTTTGCGAGGTCTGGCGACAAGCACCATTCGTATTAATGGTAACCTTCCCATCTTGGGCCGCAGTCCAGCCGACCGAAACGGGCCTGCTTAAACCACCTCCTCCAGCACCTAATCCGATAGCTGAATTAACCAAGGCAGTGCTAGTCGCAGCTTTGACAATAGCAATTTTAGTAGTAACTGGTACATGATTGTTATTGAAGACAATCTCGTTGCGCCACTTCCACAACCACTAGCAGGATAGACCAAAGGTAAGGCTCCAACTCGTGTCTGTACCACTCCTCCCACGCCCGGTCAGATTAGCTTCCATCCAATCACGAAAGGACTCTTGACCTACCCTGTTCAACACCGTGGGCTTATTAAACTGAAGTCAAAAGGACTTAGTGATTGGGTATTCGCGAAGGATATGCTCTACAGACTCTTCCGCAACCCCGCAGCAAGGACACAAGGCATTATCATTCATGTCACGCCGAAATCGCTCCTGATTAGTCAGTAACCGTTGATGACACACCAACCATAAAAACATACGCACCCTCTGAGACCCATCCCACTTCCAAGGCAAGCTCCACATACGATCAACAGGACCATCCTTGATACCAGCTATAAGGGCATATGCTGACTTTAAGGTGAAATCTCCACTAGATGACCAACGCCACTATAAGGGCATATGCTGACTTTAAGGTGAATATTTTATTTGTTAGGAAAGATGAAAGCAAGTCAAGTCACAATTATTTATTTATTTTAATTCTAGAGAAATTATTTAGGGAGAGACGGCTAAAGAAAATGTGTTTTTGCTAAATAGACAAAGAAGAACACGTACTTTTATCCAATGAAATGATAGATCTGTCATTAAATATAATTAAAGACAAGAAACATCAGCCGTTAGTAGTGGACATGTACATTTAAATTATGATTAGGTAATTTGTTGTATATGTGCATTCGTCAGTCGTCATATTATACAGGTGAACATCAACGTCGCCCAAGAATAAAACCTTAAATAATCACTACATGGGACCATCAACACCCAGGCTGTCCTAGTTGACTCCATTTGCATAGTTATCGGATCCATCGAGGCATTTGGAAGAGGAAAAGAAAGTAAGAAACAGAGTCATTCCTACGCTAATTTCTTCATCTGCGTGCATTCTTGTCTCCTTCATCCTTACCTTCTTAGCCCTTTTAAATTTCTTCTTCTTTCTTTATTTTACAGTACTTCCCTGTCGATTACTTTGCTTGGGCCAGAACTAACTAATCAGTAGTCACTTTTCCTTAAACTGATTCTTCACCTCAAAACTACTAACAAAAAACCAACAAAAACAACATGTGGCCCGTTCTGATCCCCTTCCTTAGCAAACTAAGCGATTGCTTTCAGGATTTTTTGTGGGGCTTTTTTGCCAGACATGCAGGGTATGTGCACAATCTTGAAGATAATCTTACGCGTATGGAGACAGCTGTTCAAGACTTAATGGCGTTAAAAGAACGATTGACACGAAGGGTTCATGTTGAAGAACTGTTGCCTCAAATGAAGCGGTTGTCGGGAGTTAACTTGTGGTTCGAGAGGGTGGACATTGCATTAGCGGAAGGTCATGAGTTGATCAAAAGTGCTGACCAAGAAGTCCAAAGGTTGTGTTTCGGGGGATATGGATCCAAGAACTGTTGGTCAAGCTCCATATTTGGAAAAATGGTTGACGAATGCCTCAAGGGTCTACTTGCTCTAAAGACCACGGGAGATCAGTTCGGAGTGGTGGTAGAGGAAGCGCCTAGAGAATTGATGGATGAGCTGCCTTGCAATACAACAGTGGGCCTTGAAACAAAGCTTGCAGAGATTTGGAGTTGCCTTGAAGATAAAAATGTGGGAATAGTTGGCTTGTACGGGATTGGAGGCGTGGGGAAAACTACCCTACTAATCCAAATTCGCAACAAGTTCGTTGACACGTGTAAAGATTATCTTGTGATTTGGATTGTGGTGAGTAAAGATTGCAGTCCAGAGAAGATTCAAGCAGACATTAGAAAAGAGACTGGCTTTTCCCATGAAGGATGGAGTGCCAATGACATTTTTAACAAACTACGAAAAAAGAAGTTCATTTTATTTTTGGATGACATTTGGGAGCGATTTGACCTCACAACGATGGGAATTCCTCCTCAAGAAAAGCTAAATGGGTCAAAGATCATATTTACAACACGTTCACTCAAAGTGTGTGGTGAAATGCTTGCTCAAAGGAAGATCAGAGTTGAGACTTTGGAATGGAAGCACGCGTGGGAATTGTTTCAAATGTATGTTGGAGACGACACCATCATCACCGACTTACAAATTCTTCCACTTGCTCAAGGTGTGGCTAAAAGGTGTGGTGGTTTGCCAATTGCATTAATTACAATTGGTCGAGCCATGTCGTGTAAGATGGAGCCAGAAGAATGGCGCCGTGCTGCTCAAATCTTGAAAAAACCAGCTCTATATCGACATCATATAAACGATGAGGTATTAAATGAAATGGAGGTTGAAGTATTTTCACTTTTGAGATTCAGTTATGATAATTTACCAAATGATAGAGTGAAATCGTGTTTCTTGTATTGTGCCTTACACCCAAGTGATCGATTCATATATAAGGATCGGTTGATAGAATATTGGGTTTGTGAGGATTTTGTGATAGATGATTATGATGTTGATGCTTTTAGTGAGGGATACTCGGTTATGGGTACACTTGTCCGTTCATGTTTATTAGAAGATGAAGGTCAATATGTAAAGTTGCATGATATGATACGGGATATGGCTTTGTGGATAGAAAAAAAGAATGTTTTGGTGATGAGTGGGATGCAATTAACCAAAGCACCGAGTGTTGAAAGATGGGAGGGCGTGACAAGGTTGTCTTTGATGAACAACAACATTAAGACTTTAACTCAAGTGCCTAGATGTTCTGAGCTTAAGAGCTTGCTTCTATGTGATAATAAAGAGTTGTATGATATCCATGAGGATTTTTTCCAATCAATGGGTGCGCTAGTTCTGCTAAACCTATATATCACTAGGCTTGACAAATTACCACGAAGCATGGAAAATTTAGTTTCCTTACGGTATCTTGATATATCATCTACAAGAATAAAAAGATTGCCTGCTGAGTTGGCAAAACTGACAAGATTGAAACATTTGGATTTATCCAATCTTGACCTTAAAGCCAAGAGATCAGTGATATCTAGTTTGTCATTTTTAGTAGTTTTGAAAATGCGCAATTGTGTGTATACTTATCTTGAAGAAGAGAAAGATGACGATACATTACAAATAAGTAAGGCATCAGTGGACGACGGTGAAATGCTCTTGGAGGAACTGCAGTGTTTGAAGCATCTGAAGAAATTGGCCATCACACTAACATCTGTTTCTGTTCTTGAAAGATTGTCTGTCACGGACAAATTGTCGAGCATTATTAAAGGTCTTTGCCTTAAGAAGTTCAACGATTCAAAATTACTTAATATTAGTTCATTGGAGAATATGAAGCATTTGGTTGAACTTGATATTGTGGAGTGTAAGTTAAAGGATATACTTGTAGATTTTACTCACAACTCCTCGACAATTTTAAGAAATACTCCTATGAGTTTTAGTTCCCTTAGACTCGTAATTGTGAGTTCTTGCAATGAGTTAAAGGACTTGACGTGGCTTATATTTGTGCCAAATCTGACAACTTTGGGGATTCAAAAATGTGACAAAATGGAAGAAATAATTGATGGTGTGAGGTTCGGCCACATGACCAGGCACCAAAATCTGAAGCCATTCTCCAAACTTTCTCATCTAGTACTGCAACATTTACCACAACTGAAGTCCATTCATCCAAATGCTCTGCCCTTCCCATTCCTGGGTGAAATGGCGGTGACCAACTGCCCGCTGCTTAAGGAACTTCCATTGGACTCTAACAGCAGAGAAGGGTGTAAGATTGTCTTGAAGGCTTACAAAAAATGGTGGGAAGCGATTGAATGGGAAGATGATGCCACTAAAGCTGCATTGTCATCGCGTCTCAAATGCGTTCTCTATTGAAGAAGGTAAATAATTTCTCATCTTATTATGTAATTAATTGTAGTCTTTGGAGGCAATAATCATTCTCTAACAGATTTGATTCATCACTTACAATTTTGTGTTTAGCTATAGGTAACTATTGAGCAAGGGAAGGGGAAGCAGATGGCAGAGCACAACACAAGACTAAATATAGTGACAGTTTGGCTACAGTCCATGGGAGATCTCTCTTCTTTTCTACTCTTGAATTGAATTGCTTTAGGTTTTGCTTTTTGTGCATGTTGCAGTTTTTTCTTTTTCTTTTTTGGATGTAGTAATTGTTGGCTAGGATAAAAAAATATTTCTAGCTTCATTTCAGAACTTGTTAGTTATCAATTTTTTGTTTTTTATTTTTTTGTAAAAATAAAAATATAAAATATTCATTCGGACAAATTGTTGAACATTATTAAAGGTCTTTTCCTTAAGAAGTTCAATGATTCAAAATTGCTGAATATTAGTTTATTGGAGAATATGAATCATTTGGTTGAGGTTTCTATTAAGGAGTGTGAGTTAGAAGATATATTTGTCGATTTTACTCACAACTTCTCGGCAATCTTAAGAGAGATGAGTTTCAGTTCCCTCAGATTCGTTCACGTGGTTTCTTGCAGTGAGTTAAAAGACTTGACGTGGCTTATATTAGTGCCAAATCTGACAACTTTGTGGATTATAAATTGTGACAAAATGGAAGAAATAATTGATGGTGTGAGGTTCGGTGACATGACGAGGCACCAAAATCTGAAGCCATTCTCCAAACTTTCTCTTCTAGTATTGCGGGATTTACCACAACTGAAGTCCATTCATCCAAATGCTCTGCCTTTCCCATTCCTGGGTCAAATGAGGGTGTTCAACTGCCCGCGGCTTAAGGAACTTCCATTGGACTCCAACAGCAGAGAAGGGCGTAAGATTGTCTTGAAGGCTGACAAAGAATGTGATGGGAAATTCAACACAATAATAGCAATACGCAGCAGATAATAATTTCCCTAACTTGCTGGAATCTATGAGGAGCAATAACAAATTAATGGCAGCAACTAATTCATCACACACATGAAGAGACAACACGATTTTTACGTGGAAAACCTTCTCAATTCGAGAAGTAAAAACCACGGGCACAAGCCAGTCAATCAAGCTCCACTATGATCAAACTTAGGGTACAAAAGAGTCTCAAATCACAGCACAAATCGTGCTCAACAACTAGGCAAACAACCAACAAGAAGTATGAAACTAGAGAACCAAAGGAAGAACACAAAACCAGATTTCTAGCAGCTACTTGCGGGACTCGATTCCTCCTTCTCAGATATCGTCTCACCAATCCAACCGGTCAGATTGAATAACCGGATGTCGTGAACCTGCTGTCCAAATTTCAGCCCGATCCGACGGTGAACGAAGTCGCAACAATGAATCTCCCACGGCTGCGCAGAGATGAACGAATCTGTTTTCTCTCTTCTCCTCTCTCTTTTCTCTCTTTTGTTTTTGCTTCAATGAAAACCCCTTAGCTGCTACCCTAATTTGAAGAATAAGATGAGGCTAGTGGGCTTGCTCCACATGGGCTTGCTCCACATGGGCTTTTCTCCACATAGGAAGGGAGCCCAAACCCAACAAATCTCCCCCTCACAACTATGTGGAGATGACCGCCAAACCGGCGATCTCACAACAAGTTTCAAACTTGCATCTCGGTAATGCCTTAGTCATCATATCAGCACCATTATCATCTGTATGAACTTTGGCTAATTCCAACAACCTAGCATCCAATGCATCACGTATCCAATGATACCTCACATCAATATGTTTGGATCTAGAATGGAAAGTTGAATTCTTACCAAGATGAATTGCACTCTGACTATCACAAAATAGCATGTATTTGTGCTGGACAAAACCAAGCTCCTGCAAGAATTTCTTCAACCAAAGCAACTCCTTGCAAGCTTCTGTAATGGCAATGAACTCTGCCTCAGTAGTGGACAATGCAACACACTTTTGCAATCTAGATTGCCATGCCACAGCTCCCCCTGCAAACTTAATCAAGTAACCCGAAGTGGACTTTCTGGAATCAATGTCTCCAGCCATATCAGAATCAGTATAGCCCACAAGGATAGGCTTATCACCTCCAAAACAAAGCCTCAAACTAGCAGTACCACAAAGATACCTCAAAATCCATTTCACAGCATTCCAATGCTCTCTACCTGGATTTGACAGAAATCTACTGACTGTACCAACAGCATGCGCAATATCTGGTCTTGTACACACCATTGCATACATCAAACAACCCACAACAGATGCATAAGGAACCCGTTGCATATCTAGTCTCTCAGCTTCATTTGAAGGACTCTGTTTAGCACTCAATTTAAAATGAGTAGCAAGAGGAGTGCTTACTGCTTTAGCATTTTCCATCTGGAACTTCTGTAGCACTCTTTTGACATAGTGTTCTTGTGACAGCCAAAGTTTCTTCTCCTTCCTATCACGCATGATTCTTATACCAAGAATCTGCTTAGCAGCTCCCATGTCTTTCATGGCAAATGACTCGCCCAATTGATTCTTTAACCTGTTAATCATGGAAATATTTTTCCCAACAATAAGCATGTCATCAACATACAATAATAGGATAATGAAATCATCATCAGAGAACTTTTTAACAAAGACACAGTGATCAGAAGTAGTCTTCTTGTAGCCTTGCTCTGACATAACAGACTCAAACTTCTTGTACCACTGTCGCGGAGCTTGCTTCAACCCATATAGACTCTTTCTCAATCTACACACATAGTCTTCCTTTCCTTCAACATGAAAACCATCTGGTTGCTTCATGTAAATTTCTTCCTCCAAATCACCATGAAGGAAAGCAGTCTTTACATCCATTTGCTCTACCTCCAGATCAAGAGTAGCAGCCAAACTCAACACGGTTCTAATGGATGACATCTTCACCACAGGAGAAAAAATCTCATTGAAATCAACACCCTTTCTCTGTCTGAAACCTTTCACCACTAATCTGGCTTTATACCTCGGGGATGCAGAGATACTTTCTTGCTTCACCCTGTAAATCCACCTGTTTTCTAAAGCCTTCTTGCCTTTTGGCAATTTCACCAAGTCAAATGTGTGATTATCATGCAAAGATTTCATTTCATCTTGCATTGCATCCAGCCACTTCTTCTTTTCTTGACTCTCCATGGCCTCATGAAAACACTCAGGTTCACCTCCATCTGTCAAGGTAACATATTCATCAGAAGGATACCTGGTAGATGGCTTCCTCTGTCTAGTAGACCTCCGAGGTTGAACTTGAGGTGGTTCAGGATCATCACCAAGATTTTCATCTTGTGGTATCTCATGTTCCTCTTCAGAATCATCAATAGGAACATTTAAAGCATCTCCAACCTGCTGATCACCAACATAGTCATGTTGCTCACCATTCTGAATATTGTTCTCAGCAGCATCCAAATCATGGTTAGGCGTCTGAACTGGATTAATATCAGACAGACTACTATCTTTCTCAGGTGTAGTCTTCTCCATCTTATCAATGTCTTCAATGGTTTGGTCTTCCATGAACTTCACATCACGGCTTCTGACAAGTTTCTTCTCAATAGGATCATACAACCTGTAACCAAACTCATCTTCACCATATCCAATGAAGATACACTGCCTCGTCTTCGCATCCAACTTGGATCTCTCATCCTTTGGAACATGCACAAATGCCTTACAACCGAAGACTCGCAAATGATCATATTTGACATTCTTGCCAAACCAAATTTTGTCTGGCACTTCAGCATTCAAAGCAACTGCAGGACTGAGATTAATAACATGCATTGCCGTGTACAATGCCTCACCCCAGAAATGCTTAGGTAGCTTAGCTTCAGAAAGCATGCACCTAACTCTCTCAATCAAAGTCCTGTTCATCCTCTCTGCTAAACCATTCAGCTGAGGAGTTTTGGGAGGAGTCTTTTCATGTCTAATACCCTGCTGCTTGCAATAACTATCAAATGGTCCACAATACTCACCACCATTGTCAGAACGAATGCATTTCAGCTTCTTTCCTGACTGTCTCTCAACCAAAACTTGGAATTGTTTGAATTTCTCCAGCACCTGGTCCTTGGTCTTCAATGCATAGACCCAAAGCTTCCTGGAGCAATCATCAATAAAGGTAACAAAGTAAAGTGCACCACCAAATGACTTTACCTTTAATGGACCACAAACATCAGAATGCACCAATTCAAGCAATTCTGACTTCTTTGAGGGAGGATGCTTCTTAAATGATACTCTGGTCTGCTTACCAGCCATGCAATGAGAACATTTCTCCAACTCAGCACTCTTCAATCCCGGAAGCACATCATTTTTAGCTAAACAATTCAGCCCCTTTTCACTGATATGACTAAGCCTTCGGTGCCACAAAGAAGCCTCCATATCCATGGCATTCACACTGTCTTTAGCAACCAAAGCTTTTGTCCAATATAGTTTACTAACTTTCTCCCCTCTGGCCATAACCAAGTTACCTCTGCTGAGTTTCCATTTTCCAGAACCAAAGTGATTGTCATAACCACCATCATCAAGCATCTGCACAGAGATCAAATTAAAACGAACATCTGGAGCATGTTTGACTCCTCTAAGCAATAACTGCACTCCCATGTTGGTTTGCAGGTAAACATCACCAATACCAACTACCTTAGCAACACCATCATTACCCATCTTCAACACTCCAAAATCACCAGAAGTGTAAGATGTGAAGAACTCCTTCCTCGGTGTAACATGCAGTGTAGCAGCACTATCAATTACCCACATGCTCTCATCTGATACAAGATTAACTAAATCATGATCACGGAGAATAACGAGATCATCACAAGTAGCCGTAGAAACACGATCATCACCATCTTGATCCTTCTCTTTCTGCTTACCATTATTGTCTTTTCTCTCCCTTTTCCATTGAAAACAGTTCTTCTGTATGTGCCCCTTCTTGTGACAATAATGACACTCCACATTCTTGTATCTGGACTTGGACTTACTTCTGCTCTTGTCCCTACCACCTTTCTGTTCCTTTTTCTGACTTCTCCCCTTGTTTTCAGTAACAAGTACCTCGAAATGAGATGAAGTACCTTGTGCCTTCCTTCTCATCTCCTCATTAAGAACACTTCCCTTTACATTTTGCAAAGAGAACACCATCGGAAGCCGAATTCGAAATTGACACCCGAAAAGTTTCCCAAGAATCTGGTAGAGTATTCAGTAGCCATAGTCCCAACACCTCATCATCAAACTTGATACCCATTCCTGATAATTGATCTAGGAGTCCTTGAAAATCATTCAAGTGATCTGAAATAGAAGTCCCATCCTTGTACCTCAAATTCATCAAGGAATTCAACAAATACAGTTTATTACTCCCTGACTTAGAAGCATATAAAGATTCAATTTTCTTCCACAAGGACGCTACATGTTCTTCATTGGCAATGTGATTATAAACATTGTCATCTACATATTGCCGAATAAAACCACAAACCTGCTGATGCTCAAAATGCCAAGCCGCTTCAGTCATGGATTCCGGCATCTCAGTAGAAAATACAGGAAGATGCAACTTTTTCAAAAATAACAGATCTTTCATTTTTCCCTTCCACAAGTGATAATTAGTGCCATTCAAACTCAACATTCTATTTGTATTTGCCTCCATCATTCAAGCAAATCAAATAAACTCAAACCAAGAGCTCCGCTACCACTCTGATGGGAAATTCAACACAATAATAGCAATACGCAGCGGATAATAATTTCCCTAACTTGCTGGAATCTATGAGGAGCAATAACAAATTAATGGCAGCAACTAATTCATCACACACATGAAGAGACAACACGATTTTTACGTGGAAAACCTTCTCAATGCGAGAAGTAAAAACCACGGGCACAAGCCAGTCAATCAAGCTCCACTATGATCAAACTTAGGGTACAAAAGAGTCTCAAATCACAGCACAAATCGTGCTCAACAACTAGGCAAACAACCAACAAGAAGTATGAAACTAGAGAAAAAAAAGAAGAACACAAAATCAGATTTCCAGCAGCTACTTGCGGGACTCGATTCCTCCTTCTCAAATATCGTCTCACCAATCCAACCGGTCAGATTGAATAACCGGATGTCTTGAACCCTCTGTCCAAATTTCAGCCCGATCCGACGGTGAACGAAGTCGCAGAAATGAATCTCCCACGGCTGCGCAGAGATGAACGAATCTGTTTTCTCTCTTCTCCTCTCTCTTTTCTCTCTTTTGTTTTTGCTTCAATGAAAACCCCTCAGCTGCTACCCTAATTTGAAGAATAAGATGAGGCTAGTGGGCTTGCTCCACATGGGCTTTTCTCCACATAGGAAGGGAGCCCAAACCCAACAGAATGGTGGGAAGCGATTGAATGGGAAGATGATGCCGCTAAAGCTGCCTTGTCATCGCGTTTCAAATGCACTCTCAGCTGAAGAAGGTAAATCATTTCTCATCTTATTATATAAGTAATTGCAGTCTCTGGAGGCAATAATCATATTCATATTTTGTTTTTGTTATTTTTGAGTGAAATGTTATTACAGATTTAATTGATCACTTACAAATTTGTTTTGCTTTGCTTTTCACAGTTCTCAGGGAAGGGATCATTTTGGCTTCAATCTGTTAGTTCAAATGGTAATTTTGCAGAGGCTGACAGGCCCACAACAACAACAAGTCTTCATCTTTTCTTTTCTTTGCTTTATCTCTTCTCAATATATTTCTTACTGTTTTTTTCTTTTTTGGATGTTGCATTTTTCTTTTTTCTTTTTTGGATGTAGTAATTGTTGCCAAAGATAAAAGACAGTCTGTAGCTTCATTTCAGGATTTATTCGTTATCGTTTTTATTTCTAGTTTTTAAATATAAAATATTCATTGAGTTGTGTTTACTTGAGTTCATATATGCCAATGATAAGGTTAGTTTCATTTTTCATATATGCATAAGGGCTCATTTTTCATTTGCACAAAATATATGTTTCGAAAAAAAATAAAATGACAAGTATTAAGAACCAAAGAATTTGTAGGAAAATGACAGTTATTAAAATTTAGAGGGAGTATTTAGTTGTAAACCATTATTTATAGTGTATGTTAAATATATTAAAATAAATGTAATTTTATATATAAAAATGTTCACAAATTTCTCATTTTGTTCATAAATGTTCATTAGATATGATATTTATAGATAATAATAGAAGCTAAGTTTAGTTTCAATTTTTATTTGACTGATTTTTTTATTTATTTTATTTAGATGTTTAGTTATGAGCGGTATAGTATTATCATATAAAGTTAATATGCATGTTTAAATATCTATTATTTTATCAATGATGTAATACAACGGCGCAACGTGTGTAATTATTTTGGGAAAAAAAAAGAACGAATTAATTTCTAATTGTTGAAAATTATTTTGGGATATAAAAAGAGATTGAATTAATTCATAATTGTTAAAAACCAAGAGGAATATATGAGTCCAACACTTTGCGAAAAAAACTTGGGTAGATCATGATCTACCTAACGACATATATGATATTTCTGTTAATATAATTATTTATATATAAAAAAATGTGAAATTAATTTTTAGACAAAAATATTTCAATAAGGGAAAATAATAAACTCAAAAGTTTCACACATTATTCATGCTTTTAAGTATAATCACATAAAATATAATGTTTATGTACAAAGAGCATTTCACACAATTAAGATTCACAACAATTAGCAACATTTTGTTTAAATAGTGTGAGAGACTGTTAATGAAAATTAAATAATTGTCCCTATTTAGTTGTCATATTTCAATTTTTAAAATAATAGAAAGAGAGGTCAGGCCTGCTGGTGCATGGTGGGATGGTAACAGTACAGTACTGGTGGTGGTGTCGTGTAGTGAAGGTGATATATTCTTAAAATATTAAGGCTAGTTTGTCCGGGTCCGGGTCTAGACCTGGATAAATTGGATCCGGACAATAATTTCAGAATTATAAAAAACGTACAGCAAACTGATTACATTGCATTTCATCATGTTTTATTGTCCATTCACTAGATGTTTTGGGCAGTAAATCTACTGATCTATCCTTGCATTTCCCACATCTTAGCAGATCTGGTCTGGAGGCAGCATTTGAGGAATCTGATCTGAAGAGAGCTGGAGCAGTTCACCTGAGGCTAGGCCTGGATCTAGGCCTAGACATTTATTCGCATCCAAAGCAGCGCGCACCGGAATTGTCTTGGCCAAGACTGCGGCCAAGACACTTTCGCGAAAAAGATGAAGCTTGTAGCGTTTGGACCGCTTCCCACATTGGGCCTTACAGCTGGCACGTAGCAGCTGTCCCGCAATTATAGAGGGATCTGAAGCCAATCTCTTGAAGAATCCCGAATGGGATCTCCCTCTTTTTGTAATTGCGATTTAGTTTCTAATTTTAGAACAATTTATTGTAGCAATCTTTTAGGAGATTTTCTAGGAATTAGAGTTGGATTGGGACAGAGGATTTTAGGGCTATTTAGCCAAACGTTGTTCACCTCTGACCGGATCATCGACGAGTTACGCAATCCTTCTTCTCTTTTCTCTTAGTTTTGACATTGTTACACTTTGCTCCGGATTTTATTATCTCGGATTTAATATATTTATGCAATTAAATATTCTATCTTTTTATCTATGAGTATGAGTAGCTAAACACCCATTCTTGGTAAGGGTTGATGAGCTTAGTTCTTATGCAATCGTGAGGCCAATTCGTACTTCACAATCTCTTCTTTTTTATTTATTTATTTCTTGAACTTAATCTATCGCTTACTCACTAGAGACAAGGTTTGATCATCCTTGCACTCTAGTAGAGAAGAGTTGCAACCAGTCTAGAAGGAAAGGGAGCACCCGTCGGCTAGACAAAGTAGGTGACTAGTCTCGCGCCAAACTAGAAGAAATAAGTAATCTAGGTTAAGACCAGATTGACAACCTAGGGTTTCCACGGGGAAACACCTTGACCTAGGTACTGTCTTCCTGATAACGCGCTTGTCGAGGGCACGATCAAACAAATTATTACAACTTATCACATGCAACAAAATAGATTGAAGACAGTGGCAAGAGGATCGATCCACAGAGATTGGTGAAGACTTACACTAGACAAGGCCAGATTATAAAATAAAACAATAAAAGAAACAAAACAAAACCGAATTCAAGGGCTGGATAGAGAGAAACTGATTCAAGACCAGGTCTTGAATGTATTCGGGGGACAAGAGCACGGAGAGTATCAATCAGGGGGGGTTTTACTTGGCTGAACGAGCCAGCCAAGGCAGATTTCGGGAGCTAACAAATTCTATCTAGGAAAGCAAAATTCGGGGTCCCGAATGTCACGTTCGAGGTCCCGAATGGTAAAACAAGCAAATCAGCAAATAATTCCAGAAATAATAAAATAGAAGGAAAATAAACGCAAATAATCAATTAGAGAAGGATTCTTAGCAAAGGCACTCTGGGTTACATTCGGGACCAGATCGTCATCAGCTCAAGGGTATTCTATTCAAGACGTCATAGAAATGACATGGGGACCAGATTCCTCGGATGCCCCCTACTTTTCTCTTAAGAGAAACTACCCCCGTTTCCACATATGAGGTAGTCTTGACGGTTTACCATCCCTCCAGGCACGAATGCGGGAGGGCCATACTCAAACCGCCCATGAAGCTAAGAAAAGACAGATCTAGAGCTAAAAGTCCCTCAGTTTGTCAGGCTCGTGACCTAACTCTAATCAACTACCCACCCTATCTATTCGAGACCACTTCAGCGCAGTCAAGACTAAACAGATGCCTACTTGTTTCATGCAATTTTCCTTCCGTATTCATCACATAAATGGCAACATTTACACAAGATAATTACCAGCGGATCAGACCTTAAATTAAATCATGCAAAAGATGTAATTAAACCGATGAATAGTCAAATATAGCATCAAGAATGTATTAAGCACATTAAGGCCTCGAATCTGCCCTTGCAACCCTTGAATCAGCCTTGCTAAGAATTAAAGATTTAGCTACTCATGCTTAAAGATAAACAAATAATAATTAAAGAAAGCATAATAAAATAAAGAGATTAAGGGAAGAAGACTTGTTACTAAACGTTTGAAGCCCGGCGGCCAAGAGGGAAGAAGCTAACAAGAACTAGAGAGATAAACTAGAGAGAAGTCTAAGAAAATAAAAACTACATGATCATGGATGAACCAAGATGTTCTAAACTCTTCCTATCATCCTCTACTTAAACTAGAAAATACAATTATAAAATATCTTCTGCCCAACTAAGGAACAGAATGCATTTAAAGAAAGCCTATTAATATGGATCTATGCTCCCTAAAGCAAAAAGCTGAAAAAGCTGAAAGCTGATTGATTTCTCCAGCTTTGGCAGGTCTGGACTGAGCTCGAGGCTGAACTGGTCAGTTCGGTAGGTGTTTGGTAATCAGTGCAGAGCGCAGGAACAGTGTCAGAGGAGTCACATGGGCATTTTAGGTGGGATGACACGTGGAAATGACATCCTTTGCCCTTCGGGGTCCCGAACTGGGAATCCGACTCGGGACCTTGAACGCTGCTTTGGGCTCGGGACCTCGACTTCTGGTCTTGAAACTGGAATTCGCTCAAAATGCACCAAAAACGCATGTTTTAGCACAAACTCCCTTTTTAGGCCTGAATCTGCAATAGTAATGAAATCAAGGGTAAATTAGCAGAATCATGCTCTAGATAAGTGAGAAAGTGGAGGGAAAATCATGCATAAAAACATGCTATCAAATAGCCCCCACACTGCCCAATGCTCGCCCTCGAGCATTCACAAAATTTAAAACAGTCCCCAAAATAGAACAGACACACCAAACAATAGCACAGAGAAAAATCATGCTACTCAAGATTCGGGACCCCGAATGAAATCAAGCCACGCGCTTGTCGAGGGCACGATCAAACAAATTATTACAACTTATCACATGCAACAAAATAGATTGAAGACAGTGGCAAGAGGATCGATCCACAGAGATTGGTGAAGACTTACACTAGACAAGGCCAGATTATAAAATAAAACAACAAAAGAAACAAAACAGAATTCAAGGTCTTGAATGGATTCAAGGTCTTGAATGTATTCGGGGGACAAAGGCACAAAAAGTAACAATCAGGGGGGGTTTTACTTGACCAAACGAGTTGGTCAAGAGAGATTTGGAGCTAACAAGTTTATCTAAGAAAGCAGGTTCGGGGTCCCGAATGTCACGTTCGGGGTCCCGAATGTAAAAATATAACAAATCAGTGAACAAATTCAGAATTAATAAAACAGAAAGTGAAACAGGTGCAGAAGTATCAACGCAGGCGTGAAATAGAACAAGAGTGAAATAAGCACGAATAATCAGTTGGAGAAAGGGTTCTCGGCAAAGGCATCCTGGGTTGCATTCGGGACCAGATCGTCATCAGCTCAAGGGTATTCCATTCGAGACGTCATAGAAATGACATGGGGACCAGATTCCTCGGATATCCCCTACTTTTCTCTTAAGAGAAACTACCCCCCGTTTCCACTCATGAGGTAGTCTTGACAGTTCGCCATCCCTCCAGGCACGAATGCGGGAGGGCCATACTCAAACTGCCCATGAAGCTAAGAAAAGACAGATCTAGGGCTAAAAATCCCTCAGTTTGTCAGGCTCGTGACCTAGCCCTAATCAACTACCCACCCTATCTATTCGAGACCACTGTGACACAGTCAAGACTAAACAGATGCCTACTTGGTTCATGCAATTTTCCTTCCGTATTCATCACATAAATGGCAGCATTTACACAAGATAATTATCAGCTGATCAGACCTCAAATTAAATCATGCAAAGATGTAATTAAAACGATGAATAGTTGAATATAGCATCAAGAATGTATTAAGCACATTAAGGCCTCGAATCTGCCCTTGCAACCCTTGAATCAGCCTTGCTAAGAATTAAAGATTTAGCTACTCATGCTTAAAGATAAACAAATAATAATTAAAGAAAGCATAATAAAATAAAGAGATTAAGGGAAGAAGACTTGTTACTAAACGTTTGAAGCCCGGCGGCCAAGAGGGAAGAAGCTAACAAGAACTAGAGAGATAAACTAGAGAGAAGTCTAAGAAAATAAAAACTACATGATCATGGATGAACCAAGATGTTCTAAACTCTTCCTATCATCCTCTACTTAAACTAGAAAATACAATTATAAAATATCTTCTGCCCAACTAAGGAACAAAATGCATTTAAAGAAAGCCTATTAATATGGATCTATGCTCCCTAAAGCAAAAAGCTGAAAAAGCTGAAAGCTGATTTTCTTGGTCTTGACCAGCTTTGGCAGGTCTGGAATGGGCTCAAGGCCTGCAATGGTCAGAGGGGTAGGTATTTTGTGATCAGTGCAGACTGTCGGAACAGTGTCAGGGGAGGCACATGGAAGGTCTGGGAAGAGGACACGTGGAAATGTCATTCTCCGCCCTTCGGGGTCCCGAATCCATTCGGGACCGTGAACGCGATTCTGGACTCGGGACCTCGACTGTGGTCTTGAAGCTCGAAAACGCCCAAAATGCTCCAAAAACGCATGTTTTTGCATAAACTCCCTTTTTAGGCCTAGATCTGCAATAGTAATGAAAACAAGGGTAAATTAACAGAATCATGCCTTAAATTGATGAAATAATGGAGAGAAAATCATGCATAAATACACTCTATCACTTCCCCTATACCATTGAGGTAGCGAACAGCCATTCAAGACAGCAGTCAAACGGATAAACCCTTTAACCAGCAAGGTGTCCCTTGGCTAGGATTATCAGGAAAGGGAGTACCCGCCAGGTAATTTGAAGAGGAGGGAAGGTAGGAGTGAACAGAAGTACCTCCACTCTATAGCAGTGCTACAAACGAAGAGATGAACATCCTAGAGTCAATGATCGAAGCATAAGAACACAAGCTCTCATATCACCCTTACCTGGAATTACATATCACTAGACTTATCCCAATCTAGACCCCCGTCTTGGCCAAGACTTTGGCCAATATTATTTTAAACTGTTTTCACTTCTTTCTGTTTTGACTTTAGTTTCAGATTGCACTCAACCAAAACTCAGTGACGAGGAAGTCAACTCAAGAATTACATCTCATAGAGGTCTCTGTGGACGATCCTCTTACCATCATCTACAAACTCTTGTAGACAGTGATAAGTTGTATTTCTACCCCCAATACCGTACCTATTTTACTATTATATTTGACGTGTTCGACGCGCGATCAAATTTTGGTGCCGTTGCCGGGGATCTCTAACGGTATTTGTAGTTTTTTGTTTTATTTTGTTTAATGACAGTTGATGACCAGGTCCTTAAGTAGAGAACAAGATTTGTTACCCATCAATCCAAATCTCACCAGGACCGAAGCACAACTCAAGAGGCAAGCTCAACTAAGAGCAGCCCAAGAAGAAAGTGAATCGGAAAACTCTAGTTCCGAAGCAGAATACAGTCTAGACCACGGTCTTGACCTAGATTCAGATCAAGACATGGCGGACAATCGACTAGAACCGACAATGAGAGAACTGAACAGAACAGCAGAACAGGAGACCTTTTCCTGTATTAATCTACCTGTTGTAGCTAATGATTGGTCCATAAAGACCAACATGGTGGCCAACCTTCCCAAATTCTACGACCATTCCAATGAAAATCCATTCAAACACTTAAGGAACCTACATGTTCAGTGTGACATTATGAAACCAACTACTGTGAACATGGAGAGGGCGAAGCTAAAGGCCTTTCCAAGCTCTCTAAAATGGGGAGCTCAGAACTGGTTTTACAGTTTGCCTCATAATACCATCACCACATGGGCGGAGATTTCCACAATGTTCCTTAACAAATATTGGAATGCAACGAAGGTGGGGATAGCAAGGAAAGACATGGCCGCAATTCAACAAAGAAGCAGTGAAAGCTTCAGTGAGTATCATCAGAGGTTCCGAGATTTGCAAGAAGTTTGTCCCACTCACGGAGTACCAGACAACACCATGATACAATATTTCTACGATGGGATACTCCCAAGTAGCAAGGAAAAAGTAGATTCAGCCGCAAGTGGGGCGCTGCAAGATCTAACGGTCACAAAAGCCAAAATGTTGCTCCAAACATTGGCAGATAATTGCCAGAATAACATTATTGCTGATAGAAACTCTTCTCCTTCTTTCCTAAATGCAATTAATGTTGAACAAAAGCTTAATGATTTAACTGATATGATTAAAACCATTTCTGTTAATATTTCAGGTTCAATGACTTCAGGAAATTAGAACCAAGAGCAAATGGCATCCGTATGTGGGATATGCCAGCAACAAGACCATCAGACCAATAATTGTTATATGGTGCAGCACCCAGATGACGTGAGTCAGGTAAACGCAGCATACCCACAGAACCAAGGAAGCATGCAAAACTATCCTCAAGCAAGTAACCAATACGCATGAAGGGCACACCCAAACTTCAGATGGAGAGATTCAATCCCTCCCAACCAGAATCAGAATAAAGGTGTATCCCAGCAGCAGCAACAACCTCCAGTCAACTTCCAACATTTCGTACCGCGCCCTTCAAATCAGAATCTTGGCCAGCATCTAGGCCAAGCGCCAGGCCAAGCTCCTTTAGCCCAGCTACCACCTGCCCCTCGACCTTTGCAGCTTACTGGCCCCTCAGTGGAAGATACGCTTAAGCAAATGATGGAGCTGCAGAAAAATCACATGCAGTCAACACAGACCAGCTTGGCAAAGCTACAGAAGCAAATAACTCAGATAGCTAATCAGGGGAAATTACCACCTACCACGGTAAACAATCCAGCACACAATGTTAGCGCAATGAGTTTGAGGAGTGGAGTTGTGCTGCCAGAAAGAGAAGGAGTGAAAATAGATGAGGAAATAAGAAAAATCCAACTGGAAGAAATGGATGAAGATGAGGAAGAAGAAGCTGAAGCGGAAGTAGTCTTGACTAAGCCTCAGGCCAAGCCTACCATTATCGCAGAACAAGAGAAGGAAGAGCCTGTCTTGGCCAAACCATAGGCCAAACCAGACCAGAAGGAAGAAATCATAGAAATTCCTCCACCATTTCCTCCTAGATCTTCGAAAGAGAAGAAACAAGATGAAGCGAGAGACTTCATGTCTGTTTTCGGAAAAATAACACTGAATATTCCCATGTTGGATTTAATTGCAAAAGTCCCCTCTTATGCTAAATTTCTTAAAGAACTGTGTACTAATAAAAAGAAAATTGCAGGTATAGAGAGGGTGAATTTATCCCACAATGTCTCCGCAGTACAACAACTCCCAGAGAAGTGCAAGGATCAAGGGACCTTCACTATTCCATGCCAAATAGGGAACAAAATCATTGAAAAAGCCCTTTGCGACTTAGGGGCTGGCATCAATGTGATGTCTTTACGTGAATTCGAGACCTTGAAGATAGGAACGATGAAGGAAACTGACTTGGTGATATAGCTGGCCGATCGAACGATCATCCGACCTAAGGGTGTAGTGACTGATGTCTTGGTGATGGTAAACGATTTTATCTATCCAGTTGACTTTTATATAGTTGAGATGAATGTTCTATTGCCATCTTGTACCACTGATATTTTATTAGGAAGACCTTTCCTGAGGATGTCAAAAGCAAAGATAGATTGCTTCGAAGGAAACATAATTCTCGAATTTTGTGGAAGAACAATTAAATTCAGCATTACTGATGCTCTAAAGCATCCTAATGATTTACATTGTGTTAGTTTTTTGGATGTTTTGGACCCAATTACCGAGGAAATTGCTGACATTTATAATAACGACCCCCTTGAGTATGTTTTGAGCAGGGGAATTTCCACTCAAGCACTAGAAGAATTAGAAGATCGCACTGGAGATCAGAAGGAACTCCAAGAAATATTGGATAGTTTGGCCGATCAGGAGGATACGGACTCGATCTTGGCCTTGAGCTTGGCCAAGACGCCGGCCAAGACTGCCAACAAAAGGAGAAAAATAGTTGGTTGTCAGTATGTGCAATCAACGGTTCCTAGATTTCTACCTTCTTTAGTGCAGACACCACAGCTGGAATTGAAGTCCCTACCAGACCACCTAAAGTATGCCTATTTAGGCCTAGATGACACCCTGCCCGTCATTATTTCAGCCAAGCTATCAAAGGACGAAGAAGAAAAATTGGTAGCTGTCTTGAAGAAGCACAAGGAAGCGATCGGCTGGACCATGGCAGACATCAAGGGGATTTCGTCTAACATTTGCACCCACAAAATACATGTGGAAGAGGATAAGAAACCCATTCGGCAACCCCAGAGGAGATTAAACCCTCCTATGATGGAAGTTGTTAAGAAAGAAATAATCAAATTATTAGATTCGAATGTGATTTATCCTATCTCTGATAGTAATTGGGTGTCTCCTGTGCAGGTAGTCCCTAAGAAAATAGGAATAACAGTGATTGAAGGAGACGATGGAACCCAAAGAACAGCAAGAATTCAGAATGGATGGAGGGTATGCATTGACTACCGAAGGCTGAATCAAGTCACTCGGAAGGATCATTTTTCGCTGCCTTTCATCGATCAAATGATGGAGAGACTTACTGGAAAGTCTCACTATTGTTTCCTGGACGGATACTCGGGGTTTCACCAAATCCCCGTTACACCCGAAGATCAACAGAAGACGACGTTCACTTGCCCATTTGGAACGTTCGCCTACAGACGCATGCCGTTTGGGCTGTGTAATGCGCCAACCACCTTTCAAAGGTGCATGGTAAGCATATTTTCTGAGTATGTAGAGAAGAGCATCGAGGTGTTTATGGATGATTTTACCGTATACGGTAATAATTTCGACCAATGCCTACATAATTTAGAAAATATTTTAAAAAGATGTGTTGATACATGTTTAGTCTTAAACTTTGAAAAATGCCATTTTATGGTAGACTAAGGGATTGTCCTCGGACATGTAGTCTCTAAGAAAGGCATTGAGGTTGATCAAGCCAAAATTGACACTATTAAGAACTTGCCTTACCCCTCATGCTTGCGTGAGGTTCGTAGCTTTCTTGGGCATGCAGGTTTCTACCGTAGGTTCATAAAAGACTTCTCAAAGGTGGCTGAACCAATGTGCAAGCTACTACAAAAGGAGGTAGAATTCGACTTCAATGAAGCATGTCAGAAATCATTCGAGGAACTGAAGGAACGACTGACAACAACACCGATCATCCAACCACCAGATTGGAGCTTGAAATTCGAGCTGATGTGCGACGCAAGTGACACTGCTGTTGGAGCGATTCTTGGGCAAAAGAAAGGGAAAGATCCGCACGTGATCTATTATGCATCAAAAATGGTAGATGATGCCCAGAGAAATTATACCACAACTGAAAAAGAACTCTTCGCAATAGTTTTTGCCTTGGAAAAATTTAGATCTTATTTATTGGGCACAAAAATTGTTGTATTTTCTGATCATGCGGCATTGAAATACCTCTTGGTCAAGCATGAGGCCAAGCCTAGACTAATCCGTTGGATTCTTCTTATGCAGGAGCATAATCTGGAAATCAAGGACAAAAGTGGAAGGGAAAACCTCGTGGCAGATCATTTGAGCCGCTACCTAGCAAAGGGAGACACGAACGAAATTAGAGCAGATTTTCCAGATGAAAAACTGTTTTCAGTTTCACTGTCTAGCCCAGAGTCTAGGCCTAGACCTCAGCCAAGCCCGCGACCATGGTACGCTGAAATAGTGAACTACCTTGCAATAGGTAAACACTATGGTGATATGACTACCTATGAGAGAGTAAAGGTCAAACATGACAGTAAGTACTATGTCTGGGATGATCCTTATTTATGGAAACTAGGATCTGATCAATTACTTAGGAGGTGTATACCTCAAAGTGAGACTTCATCAATTCTTAATTTCTGTCATTCTCAAGCATGCGGGGGGCATTTTGGAGCAAGGAGAACAACCCTAAAAATCTTAGAGGCTGGTTTTTATTGGCCGACAATTTTTTAGGATAGTTTTCTATTTTGTAAAACTTATCCGACTTGTCAAAAGGTGGAAAATATTAGTTCCCGAAATGAAATGCCTATGAATTTTATTCTTTCTTGTGAAATATTTGATATATGGGGCATAGATTTTATGGGACCTTTCCCTACTTCTTTTGGCAACAGATATATTCTCTTGGCTGTGGATTACGTATCAAAATGGATAGAGGCGAAAGCCACTAAAAATGATGATGCTAGGACTATTATTTCCTTTATTAAATCTAACATCTTGAACAGATTTGGAATTCCTCGAGGGATCATTAGTGATCGAGGAATACACTTCTGCAACAAGATTTTATCTTCTCTTTTCACGAAATATGGCATCACACATAGGGTATCCACAGCCTACCACCCTCAATCAAACGGCCAAGCAGAAGTGTCGGATAGAGAGGTGAAGATAGTCTTGGCCAAGACAGTAGGCCTAGACAGACGCGATTGGAGCCAGCGGTTAGATGACGCATTGTGGGCCTGTAGAACGGCTTACAAAGGTCCAATCGGGGTGACACCTTACAAGCTGGTCTATGGGAAGACGTGCCACTTGCCAGTAGGGTTGCAACACAAAGCATATTGGGCTATACGGAAGTGCAACCTAAGTTATGACGAGGCTGGCCAAGAAAGAAAATTACAACTCCACGAGCTAGAGGAGTTGAGAGACCAAGCCTATGACAATCAGCTGATTGTCAAAATCAGAATGAAAGCCTACCACGACAAGCGAATTATTGGAAAACCTCTCCGCACAGGGGAGAAGGTTCTTCTTTATAATTCCCGTTTTAAATTATTTCCCGGAAAACTAAAAACTAAATGGGAAGGCCCTTTTGTTATTACTAACATTTACCCACATGGTGCAGTACATATTAGGAATGAAAAAACAGGTGCCGAGCTCAAGGTAAACGGACAAAGATTGAAACCGTTCTTTGAAAGTTTTCAGGAAGAGAAAATTTCTGAAAAGGTGGACGTGCCACCAGAAAACAAATGAAGAAAACTGAGAGTCAAGCCTAGGACTTAAAATAAGGGCGCTACAAGGGAGGCAGCCCTTGTTTCTTTTAATTTTAGGATGTTTTTATTTTTTATCACATTTAATTTCGCTGGGTTATTTTTTATTTTGTGCAGGAAATTAAGTGTGGGGAAATTGAAGTAGGTTGGCCGAGATCTTGGCCAAGCCTTTGGGCAACACTGCCTTGCGTGTGAAGAGCCCTTTTGTGAGTTAGTGGGACACGTGTCAGCGCCGTCTTTTAAAGCCTTTAATTATTTTTTGAACGGACAAATCCAAAAAGCAATTAAATGGAATTAATTGGCAACGTGGGAAAATAAACTACCACCTCTGCATATTCCTCATCCCACTCTGACACGATCTCTCCACGAACCAACAAAAATCCACCCTCTCACCTGAGCTAAAAAGCAAACAGTCTCTTCTTCTTCTTCCCCAAATCGCACGAGCTTTTCAGCACAACCTAAACCCACCACCATCCCACTCTCAAAACACTCCACACCATGACTGCACCTAGCCGACCGTCACCAACCAACATTCCAGAGGAGAGCGACGACCTCCGTGGAGCTCAGCCGCCTGTCGTTCCGACCAACTCCCTCTCCGCCGCGAGACGATTGCTCGACGCACTGGAGAACGACGATTCTATGTGCTCGGAGGACGATTTACCTGAGGATCGGAGGAAAGCATCAAGGGAGCCGACCGGGCTGTGGTCGTGAGCGACGAGTAGACCTGTCAAAACGGGTCCAGGACCCGTGGACCCGGCCCGGTCCCGGCCCGACGGGCCGGGTCCGGGTCCAAATTTTGGTCCCGTTTTTTAGTCGGGCCGGGTCTGGTCCCGACCCGGGGAATCCCGGGTCCATCCGGGCCAGACCCGTCGGGTCTCGGGTCTAGACCCGAGACCCGGATTTGTTTTTAAAAAATAAATAAATTCAATTTTAATATATATAAATATACCAAAAGCACACTCTCCCTTCATTTTCTCTCTCTCTCTCCCGATCCCATTCTCTCTTCTTCCCTTTCCTTTTCTTACTCCCTCCTCTGCTCTGCTATCTTCTCTTTTCTTTTTATTTTTTTCTTCTCCTTTTCTTTTTTCTTTCTCTGGTTTGAATGGATGGTGAGAATTAGATGGTGACTGTGAGGCATGGCTACGGAGGTAGCGCGGTCGGGTGCGTGCGGCATGGCCGATTGAGGCTGTGGTGACCGCGTGGCTGGGCGGTGTGGTGGTCGCGACGGTGGCGTGGCAGTGTGGTGGTTGCGGCGTGGCTGGGTGATTGAGATTGCAGGAGAATTACTGAGATTTGATTTGGGGAGGATTGGTTTTGGTGAATTGATTTTTTTTTGCAGGAAATTGGGATTGAAATTGGAATTAATTGGGTGTTTGGAGTTTGGGATTGAAATTGGAATTAATTGGGTGATTGAGATTGCAGGGGAATTGCCGAATTGGGATTGAAATTGAATAAACCGGGCCGGGTCGGGTCCAGTCCCGGACCCGAGCCATTTTTTCGGGCCGGGACCGGGACCAAAAATTGGTCCCGTATTTTTCCCGGGTCGGGACCAGTCCCGGCCCAATTTTTTCCGGGTCTGTCGGGTCCCGGGTCGGGTCCGACCCGCAGACCCGGATTGACAGGTCTAGCGACGAGGCTCCTCTCGCAAAGAGAATGAAACCCACCGCCCCTGCGTCTGCTGGAGAGAGAGAGAGCAGAAGGGAAAGCAGGCTGTTGAAGAAGATGACGGCCGCCGGAGCATCAAACCCAGCTCCGAGCACCGCCGCCCCGAGAAAACCCCCTCCAGCTACTACCGCCGCCGCTACCGTCACCACACCACCACCGCCACCTCCGGCGAAGAAAATAGCCACCACTGCACCGCCAAAGTCAGGGCGCGTCAAGCAGGTGACCCACAAGAAGACGCCAGCAAAGAAGCCGACGAAGGCCCCAATTCCATCCCCACCGCCTCCAAACCCTAAGACCAGTGCTGCTCCTTCCACTGCCAAAAGCAAAGGGAAGAAAAATGTGATCGAGGAGGAACCAACTGAGGATGATGAAGACGATTTAGTCTTAGCCAAGACTCCGGCCAAGACTGCTAAGGTACCCTCTCTTCCTCCCCTGCACACACTCCAAGGCTGGTTGAAATTTGACACACCAGACCTCAAGGCCAAATTGCGTGATTTACACTCCTGTGATATTCCTGCATTTGCTAGATTAGAATTTGATTTTCTGGATGCTATGGGATTAGGGAATAAAATTAGGGACTTTGTGTATGCAATTGGTTGGGTCCCTTTTATGTTTGTTGAGTGTGATGCCTACACTGAATTGTGCTTAGAGTTTCCCACCTCCTTCTGGTTTGACGAAGAAACCTTGTATGTTAGGGGTAGAGACAAACCAGACTTTGCTGCGCCTGATGTGATTAATTTTCGTTTGTGTGATAAGTGGAGTCACTTGTCTATTGATGCCTTCAATGAATTGTTAGGATTTGCGTTTAGTGAAGAGGCCATTTTTGACTATCCCACTGATTGGGATAATAAAACTGCTTTTAGACAGATCATTGATGATCCGGATGCCAAGTTCGATAGGAACTCTAAGGCACATGCCATTTTGAACCCTGCACTTAGGATGCTCCATAGAACCTTGTCTATTAACCTTTCGGGGAAGACAAAGGTTTCTGGGAATTTAGCCAAGTCTGAACTGTTTTTGCTTTGGTGTATTTTGCACAAGAAAAAGGTCAACTTAGGCTTATATTTGGTTCAAATGTTGCATGCCCGTGAGTCTAAGACCAAACTGATTTTTGGGTCCTTGATTACTTGGCTTGCTATTCAAACTGCTAGCTTAGATCCTTCCACTGCTGATTTACATAAATGTTGCTCCCCCAAAATACTGGATTTTAGATCCTTCGACCAAATGGGACATTTCCATTTGGAAGGAGAGTTTGTTGCTTGTAATACAGGTTTCACACCAGTTACGGATCACATTTTCTCGAAGAAAAATGCAGGGAAGTACAAGCTGCGTCCAATACAAATCCCTGGAGAAGAAGCAGAGGGCAATATTGCCCAGGATCTAGGCCAAGACGCTGGCCAAGACACTCTCATTCCTGATGCTGCGGCTGATCTAGGCCAAGACGCAGGCCAAGATCCCCCTGCCAGTAGCGCCAGTGAACCTCCAGCGTGAGCCAGGGAATTCCAAGCTCGCCAGCTGCTCATCCTTGAGCAGCAGAAGATCATCCTCGACCGTCTAGGCCAAGACAGGCCAACAGCAGCTCCTGCGACAGAAAAAGAAGACACAGTCCCACGCTGTGGCCAATTTCTTTTAGACAACCAGAAAGAGATCATGGACTTCCTAGGCCGCCATCAAGCCTACCTAGAAGCTCACCACGCGTGCCAAGGAGTCGTGGAGAGAGCAATCGGCAAAATCCGTATAAAGTTGGATGACCACTTGGTGACCAGCAGTGACTCTGAGTCGGCGAATGAGGAGGATGACCCTAAGCCACCAGCACAGTAGGTGAAATCACCTCATCCGTCTATGCCCCCTCCTGCTCCGAGAAATCCAAAACCACAGAACACTCCAGCCCCTGATCTAGGCCAAGCTTCAGGCCAAGATCCCCAGGCCCCAGCAACCTGAGTTGCTTCTGCCCTCAGGTCGTTTCTGTCCTTCCTTTTATCTTTTCTGTTATGTCTTTTATTTTTGTCTCTCCACACAATGAGGACATTGTGTCTTCTAAGTGTGGGGAGGGTGTTAATATGTCTTGTGTTTTTTGTGAATATTGATTGTTTATTGTGTGTATTGAGTCAATTTTATGTGTTTTTAATTTTTATTTTTTAAGTCAGTTTGTCCAGTATAGAGTCTGTCAATTGCATGATTTTTATTGGTATTTTTTCTGCATGTTTTGAGTCTGTTTTGTGAGTGCGCATCCGAATCCCTGTTTTCTTGCTTAGATTGTTTAGTCTTTCGATGGGACTGCATTTAGATACTTTTCTACTGGGTACAATGCTTTAGTAACAGGGAAGCGAATGAGCGTAAATAACCAATGCCTAAGGGGAATATTATCTAATGTTTCCCAAACATTAACCATCCACATGGTCGTAAGGACACTTAGCTAGGACCTTAACTTTTATTAGGGTGATGGAGTTTGCTGCCTGGATTTGGGTGTGTCGTTCTATCTGTTGTAGTGTGAGACAAATAAAGGTGTTGGAACGTCATAGGACAGACATAGCAAAGGTGGAAGTCCCCGCCGAAAAGGACAAGCTCTGTCTATGTGCCGTGTCTGTAAAAAGGCAAAGGACACTTGATATGTCTGTAAAAATGCTAGGACATAAAGAGAAAATAATAGAAGAAAAATATTTGTCAAAGTGATTTAAATGGCACCAGTCTTTAGGCACTTTTGGATAGACGACACTCGGTGGGACTCAAATCTTTGGTGAACTCTGTTGCCCTTTACTTTATCAATCTAATCTAGTAGGGTGTCTTGATACCATGTGGAAGGTGTATGTTTGGGGTATTGATTATTCCTTGTTATTCTAGCATTGGATATCTTAGTGAAGTGTCTTGACAGATCCAGTGAAAGGGTAAGCAATCTGATATAAAGTCTTTTGGAAGGGGTATGTTCAAATGGTAATTTTGCAGAGGCTGACAGGCCCACAACAACAACAAGTCTTCATCTTTTCTTTTCTTTGCTTTATCTCTTCTCAATATATTTCTTACTGTTTTTTCTTTTTTGGATGTTGCATTTTTCTTTTTTCTTTTTTGGATGTAGTAATTGTTGCCAAAGATAAAAGACAGTCTGTAGCTTCATTTCAGAATTTATTCGTTATCGTTTTTTATTTCTAGTTTTTAAATATAAAATATTCATTGAGTTGTGTTTACTTGAGTTCATATATGCCAATGATAAGGTTAGTTTCATTTTTCATATATGCATAAGGGCTCATTTTTCATTTGCACAAAATATATGTTTCGAAAAAAAATAAAATGACAAGTATTAAGAACCAAAGAATTTGTAGGAAAATGACAGTTATTAAAATTTAGAGGGAGTATTTAGTTGTAAACCATTATTTATAGTGTATGTTAAATATATTAAAATAAATGTAATTTTATATATAAAAATGTTCACAAATTTCTCATTTTGTTCATAAATGTTCATTAGATATGATATTTATAGATAATAATAGAAGCTAAGTTTAGTTTCAATTTTTATTTGACTGATTTTTTTATTTATTTTATTTAGATGTTTAGTTATGAGCGGTATAGTATTATCATATAAAGTTAATATGCATGTTTAAATATCTATTATTTTATCAATGATGTACTACAACGGCGCAACGTGTGTAATTATTTTGGGATAAAAAAAAAGAACGAACTAATTTCTAATTGTTGAAAATTATTTTGGGATATAAAAAGAGATTGAATTAATTCATAATTGTTAAAAACCAAGAGGAATATATGAGTCCAACACTTTGCGAAAAAAACTTGGGTAGATCATGATCTACCTAACGACATATATGATATTTCTGTTAATATAATTATTTATATATAAAAAAATGTGAAATTAATTTTTAGACAAAAATATTTCAATAAGGGAAAATAATAAACTCAAAAGTTTCACACATTAGTATAATCACATAAAATATAATGTTTATGTACAGAGAGCATTTCACACAATTAAGATTCACAACAATTAGCAACATTTTGTTTAAATAGTGTGAGAGACTGTTAATGAAAATTAAATAATTGTCCCTATTTAGTTGTCATATTTCAATTTTTAAAATAATAGAAAGAGAGGTCAGGCCTGTTGGTGCATGGTGGGATGGTAACAGTACAGTACTGGTGGTGGTGTCGTGTAGTGAAGGTGATATATTCTTAAAATATTACAGGCTAGTTTGTCCGGGTCCGGGTCTAGACCTGGATAAATTGGATCCGGACAATAATTTCAGAATTATAAAAAACGTACAGCAAACTGATTACATTGCATTTCATCATGTTTTATTGTCCATTCACTAGATGTTTTGGGGAGTAAATCTACTGATCTATCCTTGCATGTCCCACATCTTAGCAGATCTGGTCTGGAGGCAGCATTTGAGGAATCTGATCTGAAGAGAGCTGGAGCAGTTCACCTGAGTCTAGGCCTGGATCTAGGCCTAGACATTTATTCGCATCCAAAGCAGCGCGCACCGGAATTGTCTTGGCCAAGACTGCGGCCAAGACACTTTCGCGATAAAGACGAAGCTTGTAGCGTTTGGACCGCTTCCCACATTGGGCCTTACAGCTAGCACGTAGCAGCTGTCCCGCAATTATAGAGTGATCTGAAGTCAATCTCTTGAAGAATCCCGAATGGGATCTCCCTCTTTTTGTAATTGCGATTTAGTTTCTATTTTTAGAACAATTTATTGTAGCAATCTTTTAGGAGATTTTCTAGGAATTAGAGTTGGATTGGGACAGAGGATTTTAGGGCTATTTAGCCAAACGTTGTTCACCTCTGACCGGATCATCGACGAGTTACGCAATCCTTCTTCTCTTTTCTCCTAGTTTTGACATTGTTACACTTTGCTCCGGATTTTATTATCTCGGATTTAATATATTTATGCAATTAAATATTCTATCTTTTTATCTATGAGTATGAGTAGCTAAACACCCATTCTTGGTAAGGGTTGATGAGCTTAGTTCTTATGCAATCGTGAGGCCAATTCGTACTTCACAATCTCTTCTTTTTTATTTATTTATTTCTTGAACTTAATCTATCGCTTACTCACTAGAGACAAGGTTTGATCATCCTTGCACTCTAGTAGAGAAGAGTTGCAACCAGTCTAGAAGGAAAGGGAGCACCCGTCGGCTAGACAAAGTAGGTGAATAGTCTCGCGCCAAACTAGAAGAAATAAGTAATCTAGGTCAAGACCAGATTGACAACCTAGGGTTTCCATGGGGAAACACCTTGACCTAGGTACTGTCTTCCCCTATACCATTGAGGAAGCGAACAGCCATTCAAGACAGCAGTCAAACGGATAAACCCTTTAACCAGCAAGGTGTCCCTTGGCTAGGATTATCAGGAAAGGGAGTACCCGCCAGGTAATATGAAGAGGAAGGAAGGCAGGAGTGAACAGAAGTACCTCCACTCTATAGCAGTGCTACAAATGAAGAGATGAACATCCTAGAGTCAATGATCGAAGCATAAGAACACAAGCTCTCATATCACCCTTACCTGGAATTACATATCACTAGACTTATCCCAATCTAGACCCCCGTCTTGGCCAAGACTTTGGCCAATATTATTTTAAACCATTTTCACTTCTTTCTGTTTTGACTTTAGTTTCAGATTGCACTCAACCAAAACTCAGTGACGAGGAAGTCAACTCAAGAATTACATCTCCTAGAGGTCTCTGTGGACGATCCTCTTACCATCATCTACAAACTCTTGTAGACAGTGATAAGTTGTATTTCTACCCCCAATACCGTACCTATTTTACTATTATATTTGATGTGTTCGACGCGCGATCAAATTTTGGTGCCGTTGCCGGGGATCTCTAACGGTATTTGTAGTTTTTTTGTTTTATTTTGTTTAATAACAGTTGATGACCAGGTCCTCAAGTAGAGAACAAGATTTGTTACCCATCAATCCCAATCTCACCAGGACCGAAGCACAACTCAGGAGGCAAGCTCGACTAAGAGCAGCCCAAGAAGAAAGTGAATCGGAAAACTCTAGTTCCGAAGCAGAATACAGTCTAGACCACGGTCTTGACCTAGATTCAGATCAAGACATGACGGACAATCGACTAGAACCGACAATGAGAGAACTGAACAGAACAGCAGAACAGGAGACCTTTTCCTGTATTAATCTACCTGCTGTAGCTAATGATTGGTCCATAAAGACCAACATGGTGGCCAACCTTCCCAAATTCTACGACCATTCCAATGAAAATCCATTCAAACACTTAAGGAACCTACATGTTCAGTGTGACATTATGAAACCAACTACTGTGAACATGGAGAGGGCGAAGCTAAAGGTCTTTCCAAGCTCTCTAGAAGGGGGAGCTCAGAACTGGTTTTACAGTTTGCCTCATAATACCATCACCACATGGGCGGAGATGTCCACAATGTTCCTTAACAAATATTGGAATGCAACGAAGGTGGGGATAGCAAGGAAAGACATGGCCGCAATTCAACAAAGAAGCAGTGAAAGCTTCAGTGAGTATCATCAGAGGTTCCGAGATTTGCAAGAAGTTTGTCCCACTCACGGAGTACCAGACAACACCAGGATACAATATTTCTACGATGGGATGCTCCCAAGTAGCAAGGAAAAAGTAGATTCAGCCGCAAGTGGGGCGCTGCAAGATCTAACGGTCACAAAAGCCAAAATGTTGCTCTAAACATTGGCAGATAATTGCCAGAATAACATTATTGCTGATAGAAACTCTTCTCCTTCTTTCCTAAATGCAATTAATGTTGAACAAAAGCTTAATGATTTAACTGATATGATTAAAACCATTTCTGTTAATATTTCAGGTTCAATGACTTCAGGAAATTAGAACCAAGAGCAAATGGCATCCGTATGTGGGATATGCCAGCAGCAAGACCATCAGACCAATAATTGTTATATGGTGCAGCACCCAGATGACGTGAGTCAGGTAAACGCAGCATACCCACAGAACCAAGGAAGCATGCAAAACTATCCTCAAGGAAGTAACCAATACGCATGGAGGGCACACCCAAACTTCAGATGGAGAGATCCAATCCCTCCCAACCAGAATCAAAATCAAGGTGTATCCCAGCAGCAGCAACAACCTCCAGTCAACTTCCAACATTTCGTACCGCGCCCTTCAAATCAGAATCTTGGCCAGCATCTAGGCCAAGCGTCAGGCCAAGCTCCTTTAGCCCAGCTACCACCTGCCCCTCAACCTTTGCAGCTTACTGGCCCCCTCAGTGGAAGATACGCTTAAGCAAATGATGGAGCTGCAGAAAAATCACATGCAGTCAACACAGACCAGCTTGGCAGAGCTACGGAAGCAAATAACTCAGATAGCTAATCAGGGGAAATTACCACCTACCACGGTAAACAATCCAGCGCACAATGTAGTGTTACAAACAAAGAGATGAACATCCTAGAGTCAATGATCGAAGCATAAGAACACAAGCTCTCATATCACCCTTACCTGGAATTACATATCACTAGACTTATCCCAATCTAGACCCCCGTCTTGGCCAAGACTTTGGCCAATATTATTTTAAACTGTTTTCACTTCTTTCTGTTTTGACTTTAGTTTCAGATTGCACTCAACCAAAACTCAGTGACGAGGAAGTCAACTCAAGAATTACATCTCCTAGAGGTCTCTGTGGACGATCCTCTTACCATCATCTACAAACTCTTGTAGACAGTGATAAGTTGTATTTCTACCCCCCAATACCGTACCTATTTCACTATTATATTTGACGTGTTCGACGCGCGATCACGAACATATCCAAAATACCAAAACGATCCCAGATTCAGGCCGAAAATGACGAGGCGAGAAGAACCCAGGAGACGGCGATGACAGCAGTGGATGGACGCGCCTTCACCCACCGGCGCGTGGAAATGAGCCGCGGAGGCTTCCGTTGTGTGTGGCGGCGCGTCACCGGTCAGAACGGCTTCGTTCCACTTGCTTCCGACTCGAAACGTCCTTCCGCTCCTTTTTATATAGGCGGTGATAGAGCTGTCAAGAGGGACCCGGGACCCGGTCCCGAGACCCGGGAAATCGGGCCGGGTCTGGACTGAAATTCGGGTCCAGGTCTGGTCCCGGCCTGAATTATTTTCGGGACTATCGGGTCAAACCTGGAGACCCGTCGGGTCTGACCCGGGACCTGACCCTTTAATTAAAAAAATATATATATTAAAACCTAACCTAACTTCCCAGCAGCCGCATCTGTTCTTCTTCTTCCTCTAACCGCAGCCAACAAGCGCATCCAGCCTCCAGCCACCGACGCCGCATCCAGCTTCCAGCCTCCAGCCACCAACTCCGACGCCACAGCCACCGCAGTCCACCTCCTGCCGTCCAGCGCCGCGGTCACCAGGCCCACCACCACACTCCTAGCTGCAACCGGTCTTTCCGCAGCCTGGTCGTCAAAGCTGCCACTGTTGTAGCTTTAAAGGTACACCTTTTGTTGCTTTCACCATCAACAGCTTCATACCTTCATGCCTATCCGTAAGTTCAAGCCTTTCCTTTTTATTTATTAACAAAGTTCTACTGTGTATTGGGTCTTGTATAAACTGCATTTCTACTCTCCCTACCAATCAATCCCTCAGATTTATTCAGCATTTCCAAAGCCTTGTCCAGAAGACCAACCTTTTTGTAACCACTTGACATGATAGTATAAGTAGACCACTCTGGAAGAACATCAGGATCAGATTCCATCCTTGTGAGAGTCTTCTCCATACCTTCAATGTCAGACACATCAGCATATGCACTCAGTCGTGTGGAATATGTAACTCTGTCAAAACCAATACCCTTTTCACACATTTCTTGAATTAGGGAAGAGATCAGCATGCAGCAGCATCACAAAGAATAGATCAGCATGCAGTAGTATCACATCCACAAAGAATGTCAACAATTCAACCATGTTCAAAGACCTATCTCATTTGCAAACAGCCCAAAAGGTATGAACTCAAGGCCATTGCTAATTGCTATGGTGGCTAAGACCTCTCACTACCGTCAATAGGCTTGCAGCAGACAAAACCAGGTGAAAGTAGCAAACATTTTTCATGAGCTGCTAAACAGGAGAAATTACCAAGCAGAATTCACAGGCAGAATGACTATAACAAGGCTTAGCTACAGTGATCACGGTGGTAATTTCGTAATTTCATTGATGGAGTCACCGTAGCTAAGCCTTGCTACACTGTAGCAAATGCTACAGTGAGTTCCGCCTGTCTGTTTCGATTGTTTATCATTTCTCTTTTCATATACCTCACTGAACTACAGATGTATAGAATTCCATCATTAGTAGGATCCGACTAACGTAAAGTTGAATTCATATACTTGAAACGAATCCAAAGATTGAATCTTTACTAAGTTGTTTTCAAGTAAATAAGATCTTCATCCAAAAACATAAAAGCTCTAATCTTGCTTATTATCCCAAGTGAAAAGATAACCAAAAGTTTGAAATACAAAACAAAGACCTACACTATAGTGATTTTCATGGTACAGCAACAAGAATAGGAAGATGGGAATTTTCCAGACAAATGAATAAGTACCTGGAGAGCCTGAAAGTATCGCTTGCAGTATCGGAGCTCCTTGATTATGAAATGGAACTGAGAAACTTCTACACGGTTTCCTTCTCTTACCCATTCGTCAACAACAGGAATGATAGTGTCATTGTGGTCTCTGATCGCCCAAATCCGTTGCGAGAGGTTCACTGCCGTCTGATTCCTTAGCCGCCGGCGACCTTCATTTGTAAACAGAGCAACTGAGTAGAACCTGGCACCATCGTTGCTGATACGATCCTGGTTCCTTAGGATGCGTAGCACCAATTTTGATCTTTGTTCAAAGACGGATTTCCTGCGGAATAGATAGAACTGATAGAACTCACTTGCACAATTAAGACCTGCTGAACGCTAAGCAACAGCCAACAAAAATCCGAACAAGAGAGGATCCTTGTTGAACCCACTAGACCTGCTGAACGCTAAGCAACAGCCAACCTAGGGCAGACAACAAGTAGAATGCAATTCCAAGATTTACTTGTGTACGACTCAAGTATTGTGGACTCAAGAAGAACAAGGTTCAACCAACTTGAACAAGGGGCGGAAATTTGAAGAGAATATCTCAATTTATCAAAATAACAGCCAAGTGTCTAAGGAGGCCAAGCGGCTCCTTATATAGGTTACAAGTAAACCCTAATTCCCAAATAGGAATATTACATAAAGTAAACACTTAACTAATTAATTAAAATGTCTAAGTAATTAATTAAGCTAAAATAAATAGAAAGTCACAGCCTTGCTAAAAAAAGCAGTCAACGCGCGTCAACTCCAGGATAGGCGAAACGGACAGGAGCCGTTGTCAACAAAGAGCAGACAGGTGTGAACGCGGAACGGGTACAGCAATCGGCATGCGCGACAGATGTTTGAATCGGCAACGGCTAAGTGAAACGGACAAGTGCCGATAGAGTGAAACGGCCAAGTGCCGATAGAGTGAAACAGTCAAGTGCCGTTTCTAGCAGAATCATCATCGGTCAAGGTGAAGGTGAGAAGATTCACCACTCTTGGCGCCTTCTCTCGAAGTGCAGCTTTCTCACTTGTCATCTCACATTCCAGCTCCTTGTGAATGAGAGAGGACAATCTGTCTTGAAGCTTTTGAGCTTTGGCTCGAGTCATTGGACCAGCTGGCGGTAAAGGCACCTGGATGCGTGGATTCGCATCAATTGCCCAGCGCAGGTGGAATAGAGGGACTAAAACGTATTCTCGCATAATGTATGATGCTGCATAATCCACCTCCAAATTTCCTCATTTGCAACTTCTAAGCTGGGAGTGGAGGAGGATGAGGAGGAGGAGAGGGTATATCAGAATTTGAGGGAGATACGAAAGCAAGAGTTTAACACTTTAATTAAAGGGCATAGGAGAAGTAGAAGAGAACAAAGGAGGTGTGGGCTGATTTATTGGACCTTACTATATTTTATTATTATTATTATTAGTATTATTTTAAAATAGGTTAGTGATATATGCTGATTAACTAGTTTAAAAAACGCACATGAAGTTGTCGAAATTCGACAATCGAATAGCTGGTTTACGAGAAATTGTTGGATTTACAGGTGTATACCAGGATCCTCCTAACTTTAACCCATTCAACGTTTAGTTTCTGCAATGTCAAAGTGAGAATTCAAAACTTCCACTTCTTCTCCTCCGCAGCTGATATTGGATTCGATATCGGAAGTAACAAATTTCAGCTTCTTTCTATTCCATGCACCTCCGATATCAAATCCAGCTGGACAGCTATAACAAGTGAGAAACTGCATTGTCCATTTTATCAGTCGAAGGATCAGGCTCCTTGGACTATGGACCTCGCTCGTCGGATTTGGACGTGCAGGAACGGCACATGAGATAAATTTGCTACATGACCCAGTTTAATAGTTTTGGTTGAGAGAGACCTTATAGTTTCCTACAAAATGTCAGGGAAACCAGCGTGGATAACCAAAAGAAGAAGCCATAGATTTGTTTTTAGTTTCTAGTTTTTAATTTACAAACACTCTTTCCATAACCTTCTTCTTGGCCTCGGTAGAATGTGCAGCATCGCCAGCAGTAGGAATGACAGCGGCAGCAAAAGATGAAGGATGTTATTGAAATGGTGAGGATATTGAAAATGGAGAGATGCTTGAGTTGTCGGTTCAACAACTAAGTTTGCAGATAGCTTGATTCTCAGCTTCTTCCAGGCCATGTCCATGGTTGTAAAAGTTTTCCCAGACTCCATTTCTCCGCTGCAGACCCTCCCGAACTATTTTCTTCTTCTGTAGCCGCTCCCGAACTAGCTTCTTCTCTCGTAGACCCTCCCGAACTAGCTTCTTCTGCCGTAGACCCTCCTGGACTAGCCTTTATTGAAGACACCCTAAAACCAGAAACGTTTCCAAGCAACTTGCGTTGCTTGGCAGAAATAAAACCTTTCTTTTTAAGCAATTTAATGAAGCACTCAGCTTTCTCATCACCATCTCCTTTCAAGCACTCCATAAAGGTATGCAGAGTTCCATAACTTGGATTCTGCAACCCTATTTCCTTCATAATTTCAGCTGCCTTTCGTCGTTGATCATTCTGAACATAAGCTAAGGCCAAATGAAACAATGAGATAGGATATGGTTTTAGCCCACTTGATTTTTCCCAATTGACAAGTGTTTCAGCCTTTTCCAAGAAACCTTTTCTAATATAGGCACTGACTAGGATACCTGGAATCTTCATATCATATTTTAACTTCAGGGATTTCCATTCTTCAACAACTCTTACTGCATTTTCAACGTCATCAACTTCCAACAGAAAGGATAAGACATGACGTACATGCTTTGGCTTCAAACCTTCCTCCTTCTTGTAAAGATCCCAGATTCTCAAGTATCCATCTTTATTCCCCAATCTCGCATATTCTCCCATAAGGAACTTATAAGCTGCAAATCTGTCTCTGTCAACTAATCCCTCGGATTTCTTCAGCATTTCCACAGCCTTGTCCTGAAGCCCAACTTGGCTACAGAGCTTCACCACGATAGTGCAAAACCTCCAGCTCAAAACAATACTTCTATCAGACTCCATCCGTGTGAAAATCTTCTTCATTTCCTCAATGTTAGAAAGAGCAGCATATGCCTGGAGTAATGTCTGATACATAAACCTAGTATACCCAATACTATTTTCATCCATTTCTTGCACTAAAGCCTCAAACTTCTCTGTGTTCCTAGTTTTACAGTAAAGACTAAGGTAGTGTTTGGGATTCAAAGTTGGGTTGGCAATAAAGCTTTTGCCAATCCAAAAGCTGGGAAAAGTGTTTGGTAAACACCTTGCCAATAGAGCTTTTTGGGTTGCCTTTAGAATTTGCGTCTATTCCTCACTGCACCAAAATAGAGCAGTGGCCACAAGTGCGTTTCCCATGGACACGGGAAGCTGGGCTTTCATTAATTTTGGACAAAAATATCCTTTGGTTTCCTTCTGAATTACAAATAAACCAGGTATAAAATATACCAAAAAAATCACTCTCTCTCTCTGCTCTCGCTCTCTCACTCTCTCTCGCTCCGCTCAAGCTCTCTCGTTCTCTCACTCTCTCGTTAGGGTTTCTCTTAATCTGTAAATAAATTTAAGTGTTTGATTCCTTTCGTCGTTGCAAATCTATACCACCGCTCTAGAATTTGATAGAATCCAAACCCGTAAATCCGCCTCAAGTCGAAGATAACCGGTGGATAATGGGTGTTGCAGCGAAGATCGCACCGTCGATGTTGTCATCGGACTTCTCTAATTTGGCGTCAGAAGCTAAGCGGATGCTCGATTGTGGCGCTGATTGGCTACACATGGACATCATGGTGAGTGATTAATCTGGTTTTAAGTACTGCTAAACGTATTGGGTGAGTAAATTAGTGATTGTACATGGTAAAGCTGATTACTTTGTTTTGTTGTTCTCTGCAGGATGGGTAAAGTTCGATACTTTTCTTGGACTTTCATTGGGATTGTGATACTGCAAAGTTTGGTTATTTTCTGTTAATTGTAGAAATCCATATCTTTGTTTTTCGTTGCTGCGTGTTCTGTTTTTCTCATGAATAGTTTTTTCTTCTTCCTTGTTTGTTGTTAAATGAGGCAAAAAATTATTTTGCTTGAATACCTGTTTATCAATTATGAGGTTATTTCCAACTTTTGGTGTGAAAAAATGAAATTGGTTGTGGTTATTTGGTTCAAGTAAGTGATAGGAAGGTTTCTGAAAAGAATGTGAGGAAGTGTTTGGAGTGATTTTAGTGATTAGATGCTAATAAATGATTCCTGTTCCATAAGCAAATTTAGTTATTTTTGTGGCTAGTTTTTGGTGGTTTGTGCTAATTTAGATGAAAACTAATGCTTTGAGCTTTTTGGTTGTTGTCTTTTACTGGTATGGGTTTATATTGTTTACTGTTCTTACAGGCATTTTGGAACTTGTTCCAAATCTGACCATCGGTGCTCCAGTCATTGAGAGTTTGAGGAAACATACAAAGTAAAATCCTTATGCCCTTCACTTATCCTTTGAATGTCTGCATGCTTCAATTCTAAACGGTCAACCTTTCTCTTGCAGGGCTTATCTAGATTGCCACCTTATGGTCACAAATCCTATTGATTATGTTGAGCCTTTCAGCAAAGCTGGTGCTTCTGGATTTACCTTTCATGTTGAGGTATCTAGAGGTTGGTTGCACATTGATCTTTAATTTTTTTCATTGTTGTGGACAAGCATTTTTATTTTCTTAATTTCCTTTATGGTCCCACATGGAGTTTTTCACTGTACATGCTGCAGAAAACTGGGGAAAACTTGTCCAAAAAATCAAGTCAAATGGGATGAGACCTGCTGTTGCACTGAATCCTGGAACACCTGTTGAAACTTGCGGCAATTGTATAAACCTGCAGTTGCGGAATCAAAATGTATAAATATAGTAATATTAATTACCGTAAAAGAAAAATGTATAAACCTGCAGTTGCTAAATCAAATGCTTAGGGTCTATGTGAATATCAGCAGGAAACAGAATGAAACTTGCGGCAATTGTATAAACCTGCAGTTGCTAAATCAAAATGTATATATGTAGTAATATTAATTACCGTAAAAGAAAAATGTATATATATTAATTACAAAGTACATTTATAATCTTAATTAATATATAATTAAGTAAATTATTTCTATATAGCTCACAAAATGTTTTTATTTGAATATTTAGTTTCAATTATATTTTAAATAGAAATCAACAAATTTATATAACATTGTTATTCAAAATAAACAATTATATATATTTAAAATAAATAAATCCAATTAAAAAAATAGCATTTCTACAATGGTTACCATTTTTGAACAAATTTTTGATGTTGTTTTATATAACATTATTAAATGAAAGTGTGTATATATAGTCATATTAATTATCACAAAATATATATATATATATATATATATATATATATATATATATATATATATTAGAAATTACATAATCTTACTAATTAATTAATATGTAAATAAGTAAATAATTTATTAGCTAGCTTACAAAATAGTTTTATTGGAAAGTTTAATTTCAATGACATTTTAAATAAAAATTAACAAATTTATATCACATTGTTATTCAAAATAAAAAATTACATTTAAAAAATATAAGTTTCTCACGGAATTTCCAACTTTAAAATAAAATATTTTTAAAAATATAAAAATTTATAAGATTGATTTAAATAATGTAAATAAATAACATTAAAAATAACTGATGCCTTTAAAAAATATTATTGATGTATTAGCATAAAAAAAGGTAATAGATTAATGATAAATAGATAATTGTGATTTTATATATGTAAAATTTTAAAATAGTGCTCAATATTTAACTTTATTTAATAAAATGTTAATTATTTGTTTAAAGAAATAGATTGATTTAAATAATCTATATATATACTAAAAAATATTAATTTTAATGCTTAAAATAAATTGTGTTTTTTATAGTTAAAAGGTTAAAATTGCAGCTTTTAGAAAATTATAGTTAAATTATTTGTTTAGAAAAAAAGATTGAATTAAATAATGTAAATAAATAACACTAAAAATGACTGATGCCCTTTATAGTCATTTTACACTCAAACCATAGTTCTAAAAACAGTGTTTATCAAACACCAAAAACAACTTCTCGTTTTCCACAACACTTTTAAGAAATGTTTACCAAACAGCACACTGCTTTGCGCAAAAATGTTTTTCCTACAGTACTTTTAGCACAGCACTTTTCGGACCAGAACCGGAACGTCAAATAAACCCTAAGCATTGAATTGTAAGCATCTGATTCCCTAGCAATACCCAATTCTTTCATCTCTTGCATGAGTAACTCTGCTTTTTCAACAGATTTTACCTGAGCAAAGGATTGAAGAAGTGCACTATAAACCCGACGGTCTTTTAATTCCTTTTTAACATTATTGAAATAATCTTCGCCTTGTTTTATCCCATGCTCTTTCGCTATCAACTTCAACTGGATAGCAGCACCAGCTGATGAAAGAGCATAGCCCTTTTGGGCAGTCAACCACTTCGAAATCTGGGAGGAAAAAACAATGAGATACAATAATCAGAACCCACCATTCAAATAACAATTCATTGCTTCCTCCCAAACCCTGGGCACAATAAACCACACATCAGAATTCCGATTCCTAGAAATTCAAGTCAAATGATTTGCAATTAAATTGTCAAGCTTGAAATGAATTTCAACGTGTGATAGAATTCATGTGAAATGCCTAATAACTACTTATCAGAAGTTCTCATGACTCATTTCATCTTTCATTTCCCCTGCCGGTTCAAGTTCAAGGGCACTAATAAGGGATGACAATTAGAACATGTGAAAAAACTCAGAAAGATAAACGTTCAGTGATAAATGATGATTCGACTTTTAAAGCACGATTGACACTTTTCGTAAACCAGTTTCAGAATTACTCTCTAAAGGTTTTCTATTTCATCAATATTCCATTTGCTCATATGAAATACCAAACCCATTGCTCATAAGTTAAACCCTTCTTAAACCACCCATTGCTCATAAGTTAAACCCTTCTTAAACCCTCCAATAGATCCTCAATCAAACCTTTACAGTATGTACCATCCACCCAACAAACAAAGCAAAGAACAACAACATAAATACCTCAAGCGCGCCAGAGTAACGCTGGCAGTCACCAAGTGTTCTGATTACGACATGGACTTGAGTTATGTTTAATCCTTCTTCTTCGACCCATTGGTCAAGAACGGAAGCGATGGACGTTTCTCGCTTCCCGACCTTCCAAATGCGACGAGCGAGCTCCAGTGTCGACGGATCCCTCACATTCCCAAATCTTTCCGGTGAAAATTTCGAGTAGAACTGAAAACTGTTACGCAATACGTGAGGATGATGGTGATGAATTTGAAAGCGCGAACGACTCGTCGTGTAGAGCAAGAGATTACCTAATCCACCCATTTTCTTCATTTTTTTTCAGCAGAGTAGAGAATTTGTGAACTGTGAAACTGAAAGGTGTTGCAGACTTCAGTCGTGATTCTCGTGAAAATGCAGAAAAAGATGAAAATGGTGAATGGAGGCGTTGGGTTAGAGTGCTGGGTTGGGCCCAAGCTTTTGATCAGCTTGGGCTTTGTGTTGAGATCCATATAGCAATAAAGACTTATTTTCTTTTTTCTTTTATATTTTTGGTTCACATTTTATCATATTTTGGATTTCAATTTCAAAATGATACCCAAAATATTATTTCCTAAATAAATTATAAATGCAATCACAAATATTTTTTTCTTTATCTTTCTGGATATTCTCTTTATCTTTGTGGTCGTCAGTCAAATACAGATTTATAGTGCCTGAAAACGTGTGTGCACAAGAGATAAAGTGTACAGTGATAGTCAGGGTCGAACACAGGGATTGTGAGAAACTGATCTAAGGTCTTGAATGTATTCGGGGGAGAAGAGCACAAAGAGTAACAATCAGGAGGGGGTGGGTTACTTGGCCAAACGAGTTGGCCAAGGCAGATTTTGGGAGCTAACAATTTCTACCTAAGAAAGCAGTATTCGGGGTCCCGAATGTCACGTTCGAGGTCCCGAATGGTAAAAGGGAACAAATCAGTATACAGATGCAGAAATAACAAAACAGGAGTGAAATAGAGCAGGGGTGAAATGAGCACAAATAATCAGATGGAGAAAGGTTCTCGGCAAAGGCATTCTTGGGTTGCATTCGGGACCAGATCGTCATCAGCTCAAGGGTATTCTATTCGAGATGTCATAGAAATGACATGGGGACCAGATTCCTCGGATATCCCCTACTTTTCTCTTAGGAGAAACTACCCCCCGTTTCCACATATGAGGTAGTCTTGACAGTCTGCCATCCCTCCAGGCATGAATGCGGGAGGGTCATACTCAATCTGCCCATGAAGCTAAGAAAAGACAGATCTAGAGCTAAAAGTCCCTCAGTTTGTCAGGCTCGTGACCTAGCTCTAATCAACTACCCACCCTATCTATTCGAGACCACTTCAGCACAGTCAAGACTAAACAGATGCCTACTTGTTTCATGCAATTTTCCTTCCGTATTCATCACATAAATGGCAGCATTTACACAAGATAATTATCAGCTGATCAGACCTTAAATTAAATCATGCAAAGATGTAATTAAACTGATGAATAGTTGAATATAGCATCAAGAATATATTAAGCATATTAAGGCCTCGAATCTGCCCTTGCAACCCTTGAATCAGCCTTGCCAAGAACTAAAGATTTAGCTACTCATGCTTGAAGATGAACAAATAATAATTGAAGAAAGCATAACAAGTAAATAAATAGATTAAGGGAAGAAAACTTTGTTACTAAAATCCCGCTTAGGGCCCGGCGGCAAGAGTTGAGGATGCTAACAAGAACTAGTGAGAGAAACTAGAGAGAAGTCTAAGGAAAACTAACTCTAAATTATACTAAGTGATTAAAAGATTAGGAAGAGATGATAAGAGATATACCTAAACTATTCTTGGATGCTCTTTATATAGTAGAGCTCTAAGCACAAAATATCTACAGCCCAAAAACTAGGGACAAAATACATTAATTGAAAGCCTATAAAAATGGATCCATGTTCCTTAAAGCACAAAGCTGAAAAAGCATAAAGCTGTCTGATTTTTCCAGCTTTGGCAGGTCTGGATTGCGCTCAAGGGCTGAACTAGTCAGAGCGGTAGGTGTTTGGTGATCAGTGCAGAGCGTCAGAATAGTGTCAGAGGAGGCACACGGAAACTCTGGCAAGAGGACACGTGGAAATGCCATTCTTCGCCCTTCGGGGGCCCGAATGGATTCGGGACCTTGAACGCTGCTTTGGACTCGGGACCTCGACTCTTGGTCTTGAAGCTCAAAACTGCACAAAATGCCCCCAAAGTGCATCTTTTCGCAAAAACTCCCATTTTAGGCCTAAATCTGCAAAAGTAATGAAAATAAGGGTAAATTAGCAGAATCATGCCTTAAATGGGTGAGAAAATGGGGAGAAAATCGTGCATAAAAACATGCTATCAAATAATCCCCACACTACCCAATGCTCGCCCTCGAGCATTCACAAAACTTAAAACAGTCCCAAAACAGAACCGACACACCAAACCATAGCACAGAGAATGAGCACGCTTGCAAAGATTCGGGACCCCGAATGAAAACAGACTCCGCCTCGATACCCCTGCATCAAATCAGAAGGATAACGACCCTTGAGAAGAGACTTTCCCACATCAGCCTATTCACCAGTAGTCCTCACATGATTTGGTGTTTGCACTCACACTCGTGGGCTAGGTGTTTAAGCACTCAACTATGCAATAACGCAGCACAAAACCAAGTTTGCATATCAATCCGAGTAAATTAGACACATGCATAGGCAATCTAGCAATCAAAAGACTCCGCATCGGGGGCAAGAAGGGGAAGCAAGGAAAATAAATGATACGAGGAAGTGGAAGAAACATAAATGAGAAGAAAAAGTGGAGAAGAGGGAGAGTAAGGGAGTGAAATGAGAAGGTGATGAAACCAACTCAAACTTGGAACGCTCCCTTGGCAGGAAAGAATCAAATTGGTGAGACAATGTTGCTGAGGGCGAAAGCTAGACTAGATTTTTCTTCTTCGAGGGGGATCTTTGTTGACTTCATTCGGGACCTAGGCTCGGGACCTTGAATGGGTGCTGGCATAAATTTTCCTCTTCTTCTTTTTCATGATTCTCTCTTCTCTCTCTCTTTTATTTATATTTCTGTTTTTAAATTTTAATTTTTTTTTTCGAGAGAGAGAGCTAGATTACTTAAGGATTTGAGACCTTGTCCTTCGGGGGCTGGATATTCTGATTTCACTTCCCCACACTTGTGTTTTGCTGTGGTTGGGAAGTGATTTTTCATTCTGGGTTGCCCTTGATTTCTTCGTTTTAGCTTCGAGGTCTCGAATCGGCGCCAGCATTCGGGGTCTTGAATTTTTGCAGGATCCCCACACTTTTGCCTTTGCTGCTTTGTTTGTCTAGTCTAGCCCTCGACGATGCTCCCAACAACACCGCTCACCTGCCAAGAGAAAGATCAAGGAAAATTCAAATGGTCAGAATTGGAGAGGCAAGAAGGGATTCGGGGGCAGAAAGGAAAAAAAAACAGAACAGAAAAATTGAGAGAGAACAATTTGATGCGAAGACTTAATCTTTTTGCTGCTTTCCTATGTCTAAATGTGTCTATACCCATGGATATCATGCAAACCCAGCCAGTACCTAGTCATGCATCTATCACTCAAACAATAAATATAGGCATGAAGGCTCAAGTGCTCACAAGGTGCTGATTCGTGACTACTGGTGTCTAGGTCTTGAAGCAGATATAAGGCATAACAGGCAAAGAATGAATCATTCGGGACCTTGACTACAGACAGCATTTTCATTCTATGTGCACAAGTCAGGTGTGTGTCCATCATTGGGGAGTTTTCAAAAATTAGGCAATAATAATAAAACAAATCCGAGAGTCTAAAAAAAAGAAAAACTAGGGAATAATTCATGCATAAACTTAGGAAAAATAAACTAGAACGTAATTCTAACATGCATAATAAATACTTAGCAATTCAAAACTCCTCCCCACACTTAGGCAGCGCATTGTCCTCAATGCGGAAAGGAGACAAAAGAGATAGCAGTTTAAACTATAAAAAAATGGAAATGGAAATTGTTCAAGATAGATAATCAGCCCACGCAGGGGCAAATGGTTCGAAATGTTCGGAGTCAGGGGCAAAGGGGTGAGGTGGAATCAGGGAGGCAACTTGCTCTCGAAATTCTTTGAGGATGGCGCGGTTGGTTTCCAGGATGTCAGTGAGTAAACGGACGATAGTGTTGTTGGTGGACGTCATCTCGGGACCTGGAGTATGTTCCTCGGGGGCAGTGGAAGCGTTCGTCTTGGCAGAAGGAGGCTCGGGGGCAGCAGACTGGGCTTAGGGCTTAGATAGGTCCGGGTACTCGAACTTGCCTTCGATCTTTCCTTTGTTATCTGCATGAAAGCTCAAGATACCGTTAATAACACAAAGGAATCCCATCGTGTCCAAGGTCTTGAGACCAAGGAGCTCGAAGGAATTCGGGTGTTGATACAAGTTCAGCTCCCGGAGCGTTGAGGTGTATAACTGCGAGGCCAGGCTGGTGACAAGGGACCCAAGAACAGGAGAACGACCCAGGGGGGCATTTGCAACATTGTGAGCAGAGGTGGCGATCCAGTAGCCAAGGTTGACTCGCTTCTTGTGGTACATGGCCCAAAGAAAAAAGAGCTCCGATTGAGCAAGCTGTCCTGAGGTCCCGAATTTACCCGCGAGGGCAATGGACAAGAAGCGTTGCAGGATGCGGAGCGCAGGGTCCTTAATGCAGTGGGCCTTGGTGTGACGGGAGTTAAACTTGACATCGGGATTTCCAGCGAGCTCCCGAAGGGCTTTGTGATTGTTGAACTCGGCAGGGACAGTGGTCAGGGCGTTCTGATATGCGGCCTCTTGAGTACCCTCACGTCTGACAAAACCGAGATAGACATTGAAGTCGTTGAGGGACATCGGGTGTCATTTACTAGCCAGCCGGAAGTTGACACAACCCTTTGCAGACAAATCGGGACCTGCCCCACCCTTGGGCTTGAACAGATCTACCTTGTACCAGAAACTTGCAAAGAACTCAAGGCTGAGCTCCAGATATGTAGGCTGATCCATGTAAAAGAAACTCTCTCACCCTATGCCACTAATCAACTCCCGAATTCGGGATCCAACACCCATCTTATCATAAAATTCCATATCTAGCCTAGGACACGGGGCTACCCCCTTGAAATTCATCAAGGTGACATTATCCAGTGAGGGCTTATCATTAAAAATGAAGAGTTCATTAAAGGTTTCAAGGTTAGCCGTTACCAGGTAACTGGGTCTGGATCCCGAAGCAGATTCGAGCTCGTCGTCATCCTCCTCGACGCGCTGGGATTTGCGGGGGGTCTCGATGGTAGGTACCTTGCCCTTGGGAGTGGCCGGGAGCTTTCTCTTCTTACTGGCCGAAGGCTTAGGGGCTGGGGCCTTGGGTGCAGGGGCCTTAGGAGCGTTTTTCGCCGCTCGGGTCTTGCCCTTGGCCGGCTTTGGGGGTGGTGGTTTTTGGCTGGTTTTGGGTGGAGAGAGGAGTAGGAGTAGAAGAGTGAGAAGTGGGATCTTTGTTTAGGTTAAGGCTGGTGCGTGCCATAAGGGAGAAGAGAGGGTTTTGTTTTTGGAAAGAAGAGAAAAAGATGTGTTTTGATTTGATTGGGAGAGATGAGGGGGTTTTGGTTGGGTAACGGGTAAGGGCTGACGGTTAGGTGGCGTGGGTGAGTAGGTTTGGAAGACGTGGAAAGGTGGAGAGAGAGGTGGGGAATGATCGCCTTGGTCTCCGCTGTCCACGTGTCGCGACGGGAGAGGACGCGCAGTGCCAAGGGCAGCGTGCGCCTGCACCTGCACGGGAATCGGGGAAAGCAAATCAGCTTTTAAGATTTTGAAAAGAGGAGAGATGGGAATAAAATCAAAAGATTTAAATAGGGGTTAATAAAGTAGAGGACAAGACATTTAATTGGGGAGAGAGAGATAGGGGTGAGCACGTACCAGTTGTCGGAGCCGGTTCGGATGAGGGAGTCGGAATCCGATCAGTTCGGATTCCGACGGTCGGATTATCGGGAATCCGTCGTGATTCCGATAATCCGAATGCTTAAATATCCCAACCCTTCATTTCATTTTATCCTATCCACTTCCCGCAAAAACCAAACGCAGCCGCTCACTCCCCAACCCAACCCGCAAATCATCGTTGCTGTCACCGATCCCGTCACCGTCGTCCCCAACCCAACCCGCAAATCATCGTTCCTCTCGTCGTTGCTGTCACCGATCCCGTCGCCGTCCCAGCTGTCACCGATCCTATCACCGTCCCAGCCGCTCCATCCCGTCGCCGTCGTTGCTGCCTCCCTTCATCCCGTCGCCGTTGCTGCCTCCCTTCATCCCATCGCCGTCCGTTGCTGCCTCCCTTAAAAATGGTAATTTCTTTCTAATTCCTAAATCCCTAATTTCTAATTCCCGACAGAAATCGGGAAGATTGAAAGAATATATGATGTTTGCGGTTCCAGTGTAAGCCATATTCATGTAAGGATCGTACGGTAGTTGAGTGTGAGATAGAGGATAGAAACAAGATGAAGGGTCAGGATTGGGCGAGGAGAAGTAACTGAATTTGATGAAATGAGCATGGTAGTACTGCTGGGTGATTTGTTGGTTTTAGGGTAGAACTGGTAATGCAAAGGAAAGAATTCTGGTGCTCTTGGATTCAACAACGGCATTGTTTTAGCTTGAACAAACATTACAGGAAAAAGCTTTTGAGTTGCTGGTATGTTTGGTTTTTTAGATGGATTTGTTGCTTGAGTTGAGTTGCTTGTAATGTATGGTTATCAAACTTTTAATAATTGAAGTATTGATATAGTTGCTTAATTTGAAGAATTGTTGGAGAAATTATCTTTGAAAGCAGATCATGGTTTTGCTAGAATGATAACAGATATTGAATTTCTTGTTTGGTTTGTGAAATGTGAGATAGAATTACAAATTTACAATTATGATCGAAAATCCGAAAAATACGAAAAATCCGACCGAACCGATCCGAAACCGAAAGTGTCGGATTGGTTTCGGATTCCCTGTGAAAAAATCCGAAAAAATCCGATCCGAAAAAATCCGATCCGAACTTGTCGGATTCCGATCCGAAATCCGAACGCTCACCCCTAGAGAGAGAGACAGAGGAATTATATGAAAGGGAAAGAGGACAAAGAAAATTCAAATTTTTACCTAGGTAACATAAAAAGTGCACATAAAAAATTTAAAAAGCTAGAGTTGACTCTAATAAAATAAAATAAAAACAAAGAGACAAAGAGGAATAAGAATGGACAAAATTAATTAAAACCACCTAGGGAAGATAAGAAATGTGCTTTGGGAAGAGAGAAAAGAGGATGTCGGACTTAGAATTTAGAGACTGGAAAATTAAAGAGAGAGAGTTAGAAATTCGGGGGTTGTCCCCACACTTGGCCTTGATTATCGTCTAGGCCTAGACGTCGCTTCCTCATTCGGGGGCGTTGATTGCTGGGTCCTCGACCCTTGCTTCTTCTGCAGTCGAGGGCTTGAATCCTTCGTAGAAGGGTTTCAGCCTATGACCGTTCACCTTGAATGGCTCCCCATTGTCTAGATTCTGGATTTCAACAGCTCCATAATCAAATACCGCTGTGACTTTGTAAGGACCCGTCCATTTGGACTTGAGTTTCCCCGAGAAAATCCGCAGCCTTGAGTTGTAGAGAAAAACTCTCTGCCCAACAGTGAAGGTCTTGAGTAGGGGTGAGCACGGATCGGAGGATCCGACCGATCCGATCCGATCCGATCCGAACTCACCCCTCCGATCCGATCCGTACCAGTTGTCGGAGCCGGTTCGGATGAGGGAGTCGGAATCCGATCAGTTCGGATTCCGACGGTCGGATTATCGGGAATCCGTCGGGATTCCGATAATCCGAATGCTTAAATATCCCAACCCTTCATTTCATTTTATCCTATCCACTTCCCGCAAAAACCAAACGCAGCCGCTCACTCCCCAACCCAACCCGCAAATCATCGTTGCTGTCACCGATCCCGTCGCCGTCCCACCCATTCCATCTCGTCACCGATCCCGTCACCGCCGTCCCCAACCCAACCCGCAAATCATCGTTCCTCTCGTCGTTGCTGTCACCGATCCCGTCGCCGTCCCAGCTGTCACCGATCCTATCACCGTCCCAGCCGCTCCATCCCGTCGCCGTCGTTGCTGCCTCCCTTCATCCCGTCGCCGTTGCTGCCTCCCTTCATCCCATCGCCGTCCGTTGCTGCCTCCCTTAAAAATGGTAATTTCTTTCTAATTCCTAAATCCCTAATTTCTAAATCCCTAATTTCTAATTCCCGACGGAAATCGGGAAGATTGAAAGAATATATGATGTTTGCGGTTCCAGTGTAAGCCATATTCATGTAAGGATCGTACGGTAGTTGAGTGTGAGATGGAGGATAGAAACAAGATGAAGGGTCAGGATTGGGCGAGGAGAAGTAACTGAATTTGATGAAATGAGCATGGTAGTACTGCTGGGTGATTTGTTGGTTTTAGGGTAGAACTGGTAATGCAAAGGAAAGAATTCTGGTGCTCTTGGATTCAACAACGGCATTGTTTTAGCTTGAACAAACATTACAGGAAAAAGCTTTTGAGTTGCTGGTATGTTTGGTTTTTTAGATGGATTTGTTGCTTGAGTTGAGTTGCTTGTAATGTATGGTTATCAAACTTTTAATAATTGAAGTATTGATATAGTTGCTTAATTTGAAGAATTGTTGGAGAAATTATCTTTGAAAGCAGATCATGGTTTTGCTAGAATGATAACAGATATTGAATTTCTTGTTTGGTTTGTGAAATGTGAGATAGAATTACAAATTTACAATTATGATCGAAAATCCGAAAAATCCGAAAAATCCGACCGAACCGATCCAAAACCGAAAGTGTCGGATTGGTTTCGGATTCCCTGTGAAAAAATCCGAAAAAATCCGATCCGAAAAAATCCGAATCCGAAAAAATCCGATCCGAACTTGTCGGATTCCGATCCGAAATCCGAACGCTCACCCCTAGTCTTGAGTACGAGATGCTTGTCATGCTGGGCCTTGGTCTTGCCTTTGTAGATCATCGAATTTTCATAAGCATCCCCCCGAAGTTCTTCAAGCTCTTGGATTTGTAAACAGCGGTCATTTCCTGCTAAGTTCAAGTCCATATTGACTTTCTTGATTGCCCAAAATGCCTTGTGCTCTATCTCGACTGGGAGGTGACATGGCTTGCCATAGACCAACCGATAAGGCGTCATACCGATCGGGGTCTTGAATGCAGTGCGATAGGCCCATAGCGCGTCCCCTAGCTTGAGACTCCAATCTTTCCTTGACTGATTCACGGTCTTCTCCAGGATAGCCTTGATCTCCTGATTTGAGACTTCAGCTTGCCCATTGGTTTGGGGGTGATAAGCTGTGGATATGCGATGAGTCACCCCATACTTGTTAAGTAATGACGAGACCGTTCGATTGCAGAAATGAGTGCCCCGATCGCTGATGAGGGCTCGAGGGGTCCCGAATCGGTTAAAGATGTGGGTCCGGAGAAAGTCAGCAACCACCTTTGAATCGTCTGTTTTGGTGGCCTTGGCTTCAATCCATTTGGAGACATAGTCTACCGTGAGCAGGATGTACGTGTACCCGAATGAACTTGGGAACGGTCCCATGAAGTCAATCCCCCAAATATCAAAAATTTCGCATGCAAGGATGCTGGTCAAGGGCATTTGGTTTCGAGCTCCGATGTTTCCCATGGCTTGGCATCGAGGGCAGGTTGCGCAAAATAAATAACTGTCCTTGAAGATTGAGGGCCAATATAGACCGGCTTCCAGGACCTTGAGTGTGGTTTTCTTCGCAGCAAAATGTCCTCCTTCTGTTGTCGAATGGCAGAACTTGAGGATGGATGGGACTTCATCCATGGTGACACAGCGCCTAACAATCTGATCTGAACAATGCTTCCATAGATAAGGGTTGTCCCAAACATAGAACTTGGCTTGTTTTCGGATCCGGTTGTGCTCCGCACTCGAGGCCTCGACTGGAAGCGCACTAGTGGCACAAAAATTAGCTATGTCCGTGAACCAAGGGAACTTTGAGGTGTCAACTAAGCACAAATGCTCATCTAGAAAGGTCTCCCGAATGGCTACTTGGGAGTCATCTTCTTGGTTCGGGAGCCTACTCAAATGGTCTGCTACGCAGTTCTCGGTCCCTTTCTTGTCCTTGATAGCAAGGTTGAACTCTTGAAGTAGGAGGATCCAGCGGATAAGCCTAGGCTTCGCGTCGGTCTTCTTGAGCAAGCATCGAAGGGTGGAATGGTCAGAGTACACAATCACTTCTGTGCCTAAGAGGTACTGCCGAAATTTGTCAAGGGCATAAACAATGGCCAAAAGCTCTTTCTCGGTTGTCGTATAGTTTTGTTGGGCGGGATCCAACAGCTTGGAGGCATTATAGATGACGTAAGTCTCTCTGTCTTTCTTCTGACCCAGGACAGCTCCCAAAGCCTGGTTGCTTGCATCGCACATGATCTCGAAGGGGAGTGTCCAGTCGGGGGCCCGAATGATAGGAGCAGAAATGAGCTTGGCTTTCAAGGTCTCGAATGCCGTCTTGCACTTGTCATCGAATACAAAGTCTACATCCTTGTGTAGCAATTGGCACATTGGCTGGGCGATCTTGGAAAAATCCTTGATGAACCTCCTATAAAAACCTGCATGTCCAAGAAAAGAACGCACATCTCGAATATTCGAGGGGTAAGGCAAGGTCTCGATAGCTTGGATTTTGGCCTTGTCCACTTCGATACCCTTTTGGGACACGATGTGGCCCAAGATTAGCCCTTGGTCAACCATGAAATGACATTTTTTGAAATTAAGAACAAGGTTAGTTTCTATACATCTTTGCAGAATTTTCTTTAGATTCGAGAGGCATTCAGAAAAAGAATTACCATAGACCTTGAAGTCATCCATGAATACCTTGATGCATTCTTCCACAAATTCTGAAAAGATGCTGACCATGCACCTCTGGAATGTAGCCGGAGCATTGCATAACCCAAAGGGCATGCGTCTGTAAGCGAAGGTCCCGAATGGGCAAGTGAAAGTGGTCTTCTCCTGATCTTCAAGGGCAACTGGAATCTGGTGGAATCCTGAATAACCATCCAGGCAGCAATAATGTGTTTTGCCCGCAAGGCGCTCCAGCATCTGATCTATGAAGGGGAGTGGGAAATGGTCTTTTCGAGCGGCTTCGTTCAGGCGTCGATAGTCAATGCATACACGCCAGCCATTCTGGATTCGGGAGGGAATTGGCAGACCCTCGAGACCTGGAATGATGGTGATGCCTGTTTTCTTCGGGACCACCTGAACGGGAATGACCCATGGGGAATCAGAGATGGGGTAGATAACCCCGGCATCGAGCAGCTTCAGGACCTCCTTTTTAACTACCTCCATCATGGGGGGGTTCAAACGCCTTTGAGGCTGTCTGACAGTCTTGGAGTCTTCTTCGAGATGTATGCGGTGAGTGCACAAGGACGGTGACAATCCCTTGATGTCGGCAATCGTCCAACCGATGGCCTTCTTAAAACTCTTGAGGAGGTTCACTAGCTCAGCCTCTTGCTTCGCTTCCAGTTTGTTGGAAATTATGACTGGAAGAGACTCTTTCTCCCCGAGGTAGGCATACTTCAAGTGCGAGGGCAGTGTCTTAAGCTCAAGGTCTGGAGCTTGTACCAGAGAGGAGGGAAGTCGTTCATGATCTGCACATTCGGGGGACTCGCTCGGGGGCTCGACTAGTAGGGCAGCATTTTCTTCGAGAGCTGCTGCTACGGTGTTTAGTTCAGTGGGAACCGCAATGGATGCTGTTATTTCCTTCAGAGATTCGGGTATGAGACTTCGGTCAAGGATCAGTTTCAAGGGCTCAACAGAGTTCAGCTCAGCAATATTCTCCACAAGGGGGTCGATTATGTCAACAAAATTGACACTTGAAAATTCGGTGGGGAATTTCATGGAATCCAGCATGTTGAAACGGATGATTTCTCCGTCGAATTCGAGGGAGATGGAAGCCTCGTAACAGTCAATCTTTGCACGGGCAGTGGTCAAGAAAGGGCGTCCCAAAAGTAAATCCGAGGATTTGGTATTTGTGGGATTTTCCATGGAGAGAACATAGAAATCCGCTGGAAAGAGGAATTCGCCAACTTGGACAAGGACATCCGTGATTATGCCTTTGGGGTACACCACCGAACGGTCTGCAAGTTGAATTACAAGTGTGGTCTCTTTCAAGGGCCCAAGTCCAAGGCCATTGTAAATGGTCAAGGGCATAACGTTAATTCCAGCTCCCAAATCACACATTGCCTTCCCAATATCGATGGTCCCGATCCTGCACAGGACCGTGAACATGCCTTGGTCCTTGCACTTGGGTGGAATTTTGCGCTGGATATGGGAGGACAAGTTTGCTCCCACACTAATTCTATTCACCTCGGTGAATTTGTTCTTGTTGGTGCAGAGCTGCTTCAAAAACTTTGCATATCGGGGCATGTTCTTGATGGCCTTGAGGAGAGGAATATTGATGACGACCTTGCTGAACTCTCAAAGATGTCCCGATCTTCCTCTTCTTTCTTCTTCTTGACTAGCCGTTGAGGAAAAGGGGGCTCGAATACTTTATTGATGAATTCTTGGGAGAATTCTTCCTCCTCAACGGGTTGCTTCTTCTTAAAGCGAGACTTCTTGTTGGAGAAGAAGTGATCAAGTGCTGCGTCGCCAAATCGGGACTTCCTAGGCTGGTCAGTAGGTTGTTCGGGGGGTGGTGGTGCAGCATTGTCGACTTCGGGGCCAGGAATAGCAGTGTTGGCTTCGGGGTCTGGGTGGACACGAGAAGGGATCTCGAGACCACTGCGGAGGTTCATGGCACATGCGTCATGCTTCGGGTTAGGTTCCGTCTGCCCTGGAAATCTCCCTCTATTTTTTACTTCCTTCATTTCGGCCATGAGGGTCCGAATCTGTTTTTCCAGCTCCGCGATTTTCTTCTTGTCGGGGGAGGAGTCCTCGTTCGGGAGTGTTGGCATGGTGAAGTTCTGGTCTGGAGGAGGCTGCCTCTGGTATTGATAGTTCTGAAAATTGGGTCTGGGCTTGAAATTCTACATGTTGAAAGGAGGGGGGTGATTTCTGTATGGGTTTTGTCCATATTGATGGCTGGGTCCGGCCTGTTGGTTGTTGTTCCATCCATAGTTGGGTTGCTTCTAGCCTTGATTGTGGTGTTGGCCATACGGGGCATTGAATCCACCTGCCGCATTGACTGGTATTTCATCGGGGATGAATGGGCAGGCATCCGTGGGGTGGTCTGAAAACTGACAGATCTGGCAGGCTTTGATCTAGACTGGCTGTCCCGAAGCCATGTTCTGCAACATACCCGTGATGGCAGCCAGTTGATTCTCCATAGCAGCAGAACGAGCGTCTTGAACGCTAGTGGAATTGTTGAGCTGGAGGTTGTTCTTGGCCATGAGCTCGATAGTGGCCTTGGCAGCAGCCGGAGTAAGTCTAGTGATGGATCCGTTAGCAGCAGCGTTCAACAAGGCCTTGTCCCGACCGTTGAGTACTTCACAAAAGTATTGCATGAGGGCGTGTTCGGACAGATTATGCGAGGGGCATAGGGCTTGTATTTTTTTAAACCGCTCATAGTATTGCTCAAGATCCTCCGAATCCTTTTGGAGGATGGACACGAGCTGTTTCCGGGTCACCATTGCTATAGACATGGGGTAGTATTTGTCCGTGAAAGCTTTGGACATCTCGACCCATGAATTGATGGATTGCGGCAGCAAGTCATAAAACCAGTCAAGAGCGTCGTCCTTGAGGGACCACATAAAGGCACGGAGCTTGGCATGCTCAACAGTAACGTTGTGAGCCTTCATGGCGTCGCAAATGGAGTGTAGCTGCTGGAGGTGGCGGTGTGGATTCTCCTTAGCCAACCCTCGAAAAAGGGGCAGGTGGTGCATGGTTGCAGACTTGAGTTCCCAGTCGTTCGGGACCACCGGCAAAACAATGCAACTAGTTGGGGCTTCGGGGGCAGCATTGAAATCATCGATGCTTTGGATTGGTGGGGGAAGTGGTGGAACACGATCTCCTTCGGGGCCGTGGTCATCCATGTCAGGTCCTTCTGGGTGGACAGGGGGCAAGTTCTCGGGATCTGGATTGTCTTCTAGGTCAAAAAGACGTTCGAGGTCCCGAACACAAGGATTGGAATTTCCTCGTGCCAGTTGTCGAAGTCCTCGTTCAGTTTTTCCTAACTCGTGATCAAGGGGCAGTAATTCGGGTGTAGATCTCCTGGTTATACAAACAAGAAAAATAAATCAGTCTTGAAACAATCCTCGGCAACGGCTCCAATTTGGTCGTCAGTCAAATACAGATTTATAGTGCCTGAAAACGTGTGTGCACAAGAGATAAAGTGTACAGTGATAGTCAGGGTCGAACACAGGGATTGTGAGAAACTGATCTAAGGTCTTGAATGTATTCGGGGGAGAAGAGCACAAAGAGTAACAATCAGAGGGGGGGGGGGGGGGGGGGGGGGGGGGTTTATTTGGCCAAACGAGTTGGCCAAGGCAGATTTTGGGAGCTAACAATTTCTACCTAAGAAAGCAGTATTCGGGGTCCCGAATGTCACGTTCGAGGTCCCGAATGGTAAAAGGGAACAAGTCAGTATACAGATGCAGAAATAACAAAACAGGAGTGAAATAGAGCAGGGGTGAAATGAGCACAAATAATCAGATGGAGAAAGGTTCTCGGCAAAGGCATTCTTGGGTTGCATTCGGGACCAGATCGTCATCAGCTCAAGGGTATTCTATTCGAGATGTCATAGAAATGACATGGGGACCAGATTCCTCGGATATCCCCTACTTTTCTCTTAGGAGAAACTACCCCCCGTTTCCACATATGAGGTAGTCTTGACAGTCTGCCATCCCTCCAGGCACGAATGCGGGAGGGTCATACTCAAACTGCCCATGAAGCTAAGAAAAGACAGATCTAGAGCTAAAATTCCCTCAGTTTGTCAGGCTCGTGACCTAGCTCTAATCAACTACCCACCCTATCTATTCGAGACCACTTCAGCGCAGTCAAGACTAAACAGATGCCTACTTGTTTCATGCAATTTTCCTTCCGTATTCATCACATAAATGGCAGCATTTACACAAGATAATTATCAGCTGATCAGACCTTAAATTAAATCATGCAAAGATGTAATTAAACTGATGAATAGTTGAATATAGCATCAAGAATATATTAAGCATATTAAGGCCTCGAATCTGCCCTTGCAACCCTTGAATCAGCCTTGCCAAGAACTAAAGATTTAGCTACTCATGCTTGAAGATGAACAAATAATAATTGAAGAAAGCATAACAAGTAAATAAATAGATTAAGGGAAGAAAACTTTGTTACTAAAATCCCGCTTAGGGCCCGGCGGCAAGAGTTGAGGATGCTAACAAGAACTAGTGAGAGAAACTAGAGAGAAGTCTAAGGAAAACTAACTCTAAATTATACTAAGTGATTAAAAGATTAGGAAGAGATGATAAGAGATATACCTAAACTATTCTTGGATGCCCTTTATATAGTAGAGCTCCAAGCACAAAATATCTACAGCCCAAAAACTAGGGACAAAATGCATTAATTGAAAGCCTATAAAAATGGATCCATGTTCCTTAAAGCACAAAGCTGAAAAAGCATAAAGCTGTCTGATTTTTCCAGCTTTGGCAGGTCTGGATTGGGCTCAAGGGCTGAACTGGTCAGAGCGGTACGTGTTTGGTGATCAGTGCAGAGCGTCAGAACAGTGTCAGAGGAGGCACATGGAAGCTCTGGCAAAAAGACACGTGGAAATGCCATTCTTCGCCCTTCGGGGGCCCGAATGGATTCGGGACCTTGAACGCTGCTTTGGACTCGGGACCTCGACTCTTGGTCTTGAAGCTCAAAACTACACAAAATGCCCCCAAAATGCATCTTTTCGCAAAAACTCCCATTTTAGGCCTAAATCTGCAAAAGTAATGAAAACAAGAGTAAATTAGCAGAATCATGCCTTAAATGGGTGAGAAAATGAGGAGAAAATCGTGCATAAAAACATGCTATCACTTTGATAAAAAATCAATCTTTTTTAACCACCGCTTAAAAAAAATAACTCGAATATAGTATATTGAGCTATAACTTTAATACCCATATATTTATTTTTACTCATTGTAACGATTTTTCTTATCTAACTAATGAAATCTAATTATGTCCAAAAGTTAATTTGAACTTTATCTTATAACTTGTATTAACCCATTACTATTACTATTCTTGTTGACGGTCCAATTTAACATTAATAAAAGAGTAAATGAGGGTTATACGCAACTAACAGAGTAAAACATTTCTTATTTGAGTCATTTATTTTTTGTTGCAATATCATTAATGACGTATAGGGGAGTCCTCATATGACTATTGATCTTTTGCCACGTGGGGAGCTTCCAACATCTCTTTTTTTCCAGAGGATATAGTGAAACTTGAAAATTTGATAGAATCTGAGTATTAAGTCCTTAATGAGGATACTGAGCATAAAACCACGGTTGATTTCAAGCTACTAGAGGAGGAGAAAAAAGAGGAGCTCACTCTGCAACATCTCTTACAGGTGGAACTCAAGGTGGAAGAAAAGGCAGTCACTCCCATCATTAGGAGAGATAATGTGTATCTGATTGCTATTAAGATAGCAGAAAGAATCTTTTAGCTGGTGAAACGCGATGAAGACAAAGTAATTAAGGGTGCAATCAGTGTTATCAGAACCGGACCGGACAACGAACCATTTTCGAAAATTTGGTGGTTCAACCAGGTTGAACCGGGTTCGACCGAATTGTAGATGCTGGTCCGTCCGGAACCGTTTACACATTAAACCGGTAAATTTTAGACGATAAAACTGGATTAAACAGGATTGAACCTGCTGGTTTTTACTGTGATATCAAAAAATATTATTAAAATTGAAAAAGTCCAAAAACGACGTCGTTTTGGGAATTTTCAAAACGGCGCCGTTTTGATTTGGCCCTGATATGGGCCTGTAGGCCTTGTCAAAACGGCGTCATTTTGGGCCCATGGGCCGTGTCAAAACGACGTCATTTTGACACGTCATCAAACCAGCCGGTTTGATAGAAAACCGACCGGTTCACCGGTTAGCAAAAAATCGGCCGGTTCGTCCAGTCCGACCCGGGTCAGAGGTCAATCTGGTCCGAAAGCTGAATCGGACCAGAATGGTGAAAATGACCGGTTGAACCGGACGGACCGACCGGTCCGGTCCGGTTCTGATAACATGGGGTGCAATTGTTTTAGGTTTTGATGTGAATTGCAACGATATGATCGGCGAGCTTCAAGATCGAGGGCAGACATTCTGGAAAAGTTTGGTATCGATAACCTAAGGGAGGCGGTTGAGCAACTCTACAAGGTGGGTGGTTATGGAGAAAAAGAGTGAAAATTGTTTAACGGAAATGCCAAAACGAGATTAAAAATTATGATTATAATTTAAATTAATTAATTATGCTTTTAATTTTAATTGTTTGTATTATAAAATAGTGTTTTTAAGAATTTATTAAGGGTAAAAAAGTCCAAAAAAAAAGTAGTTAGGAGTTGTACTTTTACATATAGTATCAATAGATTACACATATTAACATAATCATTGATGTTGGAGGCAATAATCATTCTCATATTTTTGAGTGAAATGTTATTACAGATTTGATTGATCACTTCTTACAATATTGTTTTGGTTTGCTTCTTACAGTTCTCACGGAAGGGATGATTTTGGGTTGAATCTGTTTGTTGAGATGGTAATTTTCCAGAAGCTGACAGGCGGGAAGCATACCCACAACAACAAGTCTTCATCTTTTCTTTTTTCTTTTTTTCTTGATTGATCACACTTTGTTAACAAACAACAACAACGGCATATATGATATTTCTGTTAATATAATTATTTATATATAAAAAATGTAAAATTAATTTTTAGACAAAAAACTCATTTCAATAAGGGTAAAATAATAAACTCAAAAGTTTCACACATTATTCATGCTTTTAAATTTAATCTAGGTTATTTTGGCAGATAAAGTTGTACGTGCAGAATTTATTTGAAAATATTAAAATATAATATTTATATACAAAAAAGCATTGCACACAATTTTTTGGTATAGTATAAAAGTCTTAATAATGTCTATAAAAATAAGATTAACATAAATTTTTGCTATAGTGTTTAAATTATATTGTAAAAAATATATTAGTATCGTATTGATGTTCTAATGCAGGTGTTAGTAAAAATATCTTGTATTAATTTTTAAATAATTAATTTTAAACACTTACACTTCAAATAATTTTAACTCAGTTAAAGTAAATTATTTTTATAAATTTAAATTTAAATGCTTAAAATGATGTTTCATATTATTTTTATTTCAGTTCTCAAAATACCGTAAATAATTATGCATTTATTTAAGAACAACCACTAATGAATTAGTTTTTAAAGACTCAAACTCAATAAAAAAATTAAGTTTAATATTTAATTAAAAATTATAATTTAAGTAAATGTACAAATTATTTTTTTGTTCATGTTTATGTATGAAAAAAATCACATAATTAGCTAGGGCAAAATAATTCCTTATCATTACAAATTTTACAAAATAAAATTGAAGTAATTTAATATTTGAGTATATATATTCTTTAATAATAATACAAATTAGAAAAAAAGCTTATTTTTCTTTTTATTTTTACTGTAAATAGTTTAGTGACCAAAGATGATTTTTTATTTATTTTACAGATATTTTTGTTAAAGTATTTCCCCTTTATTTTTTTTATTCTTCTTGTAATAATATCATATTTTATTATCTTTTGAAAGAAAAATATTCTTCCTTATTTTGTTGGATGAATAATAGTAATTAGTCATAAAACTAAATGCGCGAATGAATTATTAATTATTATTATAATACCATGGATTAAACTGATAACATACATTATAAAAATGATATACACTAATAAGTTTAATTACAACCTCATGTACAGATAGTATAACAATTAATTACACCCCCTATGCAAATAATAATAAAAATTGAGAAGATTAGTCTAAAAAATAAAAAAATAATACTCCCTCCGTGTCCTATTACTTGTCGCTGGCTACTATTCATGCATGCGTTTCGAGGAGGCCGAATGACTCATTATTTGACCCAAAAAGTTCCGTACTTTTTTTCAAACGTACGTTAATGATTAGTGTACGTTCGAAAAAAAACACGAAATTTTTTGGGGTCAAATAGTGAACCATTCGGCCTCCTCGAAACGCGTGCAGAAATAGTAAAGTGACAAGTAATAGGACACGGAGGGAGTACATTTTATAACATATTTAATTTTGGTAATAGTTATCAATATTATTTTTTCATATTATTTTTTTTAACAAAAAAATATTAGTATTTTGTTATACCTATGCTTCAACTATGAAACAAATAACAAGTTAAAAATTATAACTGTACATAAAATATAATAAATAAATATTTATTGTAAATTTAATATCCCTAAAACATTAGTTAAATTAACTTTACAATAGGATATCATTACAATAACTTTTTTAATATTTAAATTTAAAAATTAAAATTATATAACGCAAGTTCAAATCCTACCTCTGTCTATCAAAAAAAAATACAACTCAATAGGCATGAGTGGTGTATATAAAAAAAGAAGAAAAGAAGAAGATTAATATGTTTACTAATTTATCTAGCATTAATCCATTTCCCTTGTTTCTCAGTGTTTCCATTCTGACAATAAAGGTTCAGCATGTAATTGTAAGCCAAAGATAAGGAGCCGGTGGACAACCCAAGTCTCTGATCTTCTGCGTAACAGCTTCAGCTTTTTCCAAAGATTTTACATAGGCATAGGAATTAATGAGCGAGCCGTATACTTGAAGCACTTTTAGACCTTCCGGAATGTCACTGAAATAATTCTCAGCTTGTTCAATTCCATGCACTTTTGCAATCAAGTCTACGCAGATGGCAATATCACGTGGTGTAAGTACAAAGCATGTAGAAATCTGGAAAAAAATTAAGGTATAGTAATCAGGAAACAGAATCCAAAATCCAAATCCAAATCCACAACACAGGTAGCACCAGAGAGTGATGCAATCATTATTAGGGTGGGGTTGAATTGACCAACTAGAAATACTAAATCACCTACACATAGTCTATATTTACAATATAATCACACAGTTGTCCTCCAAGAACATGAAATTCAACTCGTTAATATAGTCACTACCTCAGGAACAACAAAGCAACAAAGCATTGACAGAATCCACTGAATCACTTTTGATAGACAAAATATTAGCATTTATATCATACTTGACTTCATAAGCCGTATCCTTGTACAAATTGTTCAATGGCACTATTTTTTATTTCCAATTGTAACAATTTAAACAACCACATCAAGCCAGTGCAGCAGCTAACAACAAACTGATTCCACAAACAAATACAACAATCTACATTAGCACACTCGTCCACAACTAATTACATCATGATGTTCAAGGATTTTTTCCTACAAGGCCATCGTAACAGTCACCATGAGAAGCCAACAAACTGATTCCACAAACAAACAAACTATTTCACGTTCTTCATTCCTAACCGAAAGGGTATAGCAAGCTCATAAAAACACTTCAAATAATTCACTCGTTAAGATCCTAACATGCTACCAAACAATGTATCAGGAAAAAAACCCAGTTCTCTAATTTCTCAGTAAGAAACCACAGATACACATAAATGTAAATTAGGTCTTCTAACTAAATACCTCAAGAGCGTGAATGAAGCGTCTATTCGAACGAAGGTTTTTAATCAAAACCAGAAGTTGGTCTTCGTGAACAAACTGTACTTGTTGAATCCATTGATCGAGGATAGGAATGACGGAGATCTTTGGATTGTTGACTTGAAAAATCCGACGGGAGAGCGTCATCATGGGCTCTATCCATGGCTCGCTGTACTTAGGAGGAGGTAATGTTGAATAAAACCAAGAACCCAATCCATTTCTGGGACTGAAACGAGTGATCACGTAGGAAATAGTGCCCCCTATTATACCAAATTTCATTTTTGACATTAACAACAAAACTGAAGAGAAAATGGGAATGGAAAGGAGAGAGTTTTCGGTTTATTAAAACCCATTGATTTTTTTCTCTTTTTAACAACAATCAAGTATTGTCAAATCCTGAAAAAGATTCTCCAAACTTTTATGTCAAAATTAGACAAAAATAACAAAGATGATCAGAAGTAGTATGATTATGATAAAATGAAATTCTTCCAATAAAAAACACCAATTTAATTATTTCTTCTAAAATTGTGCAACTTATTTTTAAAAAATAATTAAATTATTAATTATCATTACAATATTTTAAATTTTTTAATAATTTAAAATAGTTCTAACAAAACCTTCGAGTGCGCTTCTTGATGCTTCAAAACCCAAAGCAACGTGAGCGATAAAAGCTGATGCGTCCTCCATCCATTTCTTCATTGATACAGATGCGAAGTTCTTCGAACTCCTTGTCATGTTTTTGAATAGCCTGGTCCAGTTCAGAAACCGTTCTGTGGGAGCCTTCCAGACAGCTCATGCTTCTGTGCATCAATTAGCTCGGCAGGCTATTCACTTAGGGACTCCCGCTTTGACCCCAACAAAACCTTCGCTCTCATCAAAAGTTCGACAGTTTAGGAACTGCTTGAAGAAGTCATTTGACGAGTGGTTGGCACATCCAAAAAAAATCCCCATTGCCAATACTTCTGCTGTTCTCATACAAACCACATCTGTAGTACTTGGCTCAGCGCCCAGGGAAAACTCTAACAACAAGTTCCAGTTTCTTGGAAGCTTCCTGAACTTGAGCAGAGTCTTCTCCACTGACATAAATCTACCTCAAACCGAGGCAGCTCCTTTTGGTGATCATGAAGAAGTTTAAGAAGCTCCTTGTAGCCTTTGCTCTACACCAATTTCCAATGTAGTAAGCAACATGATTAAAGGCGTGTTTCCCACTCTGCTGCAGCTCTATCTTTTGCCTACCAATCTCAAGGAACTTGGGATTAACTTCATGAACATTGCAGATGATGGATTTATGACAATCCTGTGTGGCTGCAGATAATCTAATTTTGATGATCTTGAGTGCCTCTCGTGTCTTGATTCCCGAAGCATATTCCTTTTACAACCATTTTCATATCAATTACATGCTTCTGAAAGTAGACAATGAGGGTTAAGGGGACAATACTGTGGTACAAAGAACAGGAACGTCAACAGCTTGAAGCCTGATGAGCAATATAAGTAACATTTTCATATGGTCCATGGCCATGGTAGCGATATTTGTTACCTATTCAACCAAACAGCACGTGGCTCTTGCCGCTAGCAATAGTTTTCTCTACTTGGCTTGCGATCCCTACTATCATCCACTGCTGGATCAGAAAATCCATCTTCCACTTTTTTTACTGAAGACTCGTCTAAAGTACCAAGTCGTTCTGAGGTTCGAGTCCCCTTTCTAATTTGATTCAACAACTTCTCTTTCACATCTGAAGAAATAAGATCCTTATCCTTGAACAGCTTTATGAAGGCCTTAGCTCTCTTTAGATCTCCTTTCCCTTTCAAGTACTCAACACAGGCAGCCAAACTTTCATCGCTTGGTCTCCACCCTCGTCTAGCAACTGCCACTGCTTCTTCCATTGCATCCAATGCCTTCCAAGTTTGATTACTTTGAAGATATCCTGATGCCAAACAAGACCATGCCTTTGCATTTGGCTTTTTCCCTCTAGATATTACCTTGTTGATAATTCTTTCAGCCCTCCCCAGCAAACCTATTTTGGAATAAGCATCAAGGAGGAAGTTGGGAATAAGCATGTTGTAGTATGAATTCAGGCCTTCCCATTCTTCAAAAATCTTTTCGGCACTTTCAAAATCATTGAGCTTCAATAGAGAGGTTATGATAGTAGTGTATTCTTGATTGCGAATCTCCCCTTTTTCCTTGTAAAGTTCCCAAATCCTTAAAACTGCATCCTTCTTCCCAATAGCAGCATACTGCGTGATGAGGAAATTATACGCTCCTCTCCTACCACCAGTAACCAGCTCCTCAGATTTCTTTAGGAATTTTAAAGGCTTGTCTACAAGCCCAACTTTTCTATATGCACTAGCCTCTGCAGAGTAAGCATCCCAGTCCAGAACAACTTTGAGATCAGATTCCATTCTTGTCAAAGTCTTCTCCATTCCTTCGATGTCAGAAGCAGCTGCATACGCACTCATCTGTATGGAATACCCAAATTGGTCACAATCAATGCCATTTTCATCCATTTCTCGTATCACAATTTGAAGCTTCTGAATATTTCCAATCTGATAATAAAAATTCATCATGTAAGTGTTGAATGAGAATGTCTTAGCAAACCCCAGTTTCTTCATCTCCTGCATGACATCCTCAGCTTTTTCCACAGATGAAGCTTCAAATTGGAAATAACCAAGTCCAGCCGGGCAGCAACATCTTGTGATGTAAGTTCAAAGCGCCCTTTGTCAGTCATCCAAAATGAAACCTGTGCAAAAGTGAAAGAGACCCATTAATCAGGACAACCCATTAAAACAGTAATCAGATCAATCAAACCATAATTAACAAAAATGTAAGGTGGATATCCTCATAGTCTAAAACCCCAAATTCCTGTAATCCTACCATAGTTAACAAAATTGGAACATACCCCCTTCCCGCCCAACCCTCATAGCTCAACAACAAAAGACTGTCCTGCTCTACCAGTGTAAGCAACAAGGCGGAACCTTTAATTTTCAAAACTAATTTAGTCTACGGTAACGCTAAAAAGTTTGAAAAGGATGCCTGAAGAGGTTGCCTGAATGACGTGGCAAATTCAAAAATAATTACAAATTGCCACTGAATTTTATTTTCAGTTCACACATTAACCGAACGACGCTTCACTCCTCCTTCAACCTTGCTTCCAACTCCCTCTTCCTCACACCTTGCTTCCAAGCCCTAGCCACAGCCACCGTCCAGATCCACCGCCCAGATCTCCAGATCCACCAGTGGGGCGTTTTGTTGCCGAAGCAGCGGCGTGAGGACAGCGAGCAGCAGCCGTGATGGCAGCGACGTGAGGAGCAAAGCAGCAGGCAGTAGCGACGGTGATAGCAGCGGCGGTGGCAGTAAGTAGCGGCGGTGAGCAGAAGAGGGCGCGATATGGGAGGAGGAGGCAAGGATGGAGGAGGGCTGAAGCGTGATTTGGAGACAAGGATGGTTTCAACCCTAAATTCAACCCAGTGGCAATTCAGGCAGACTCTTCAACCCTATTAGTAGCACTCTTTAGTCTAATGAGAAACAGAACACAAAAAAAGAAACAAAACTCAAAATTACCTCAAGAGCATGGTTGTAGCGTTTGGTGTGACCGAGTTCTTCAATGAACAAGCGGAGCTGATTCTTGTGGACGGTGCGGTGTTGGAGCCAGTGGTCGAGAAACGGAGCGAGTAAGGCGTTTGTGTCGGCGCATTTGGTCAGGCGGTACAGCTCGGACATGGCGCTTGAGCATTTGTGCCTTCCAGTTCCAGCTAGAAATGTGGAGTATCCACATCGGCGAGGCGCGTAGATTGTGGTAGTTCTGTGCAGTGTGACGCGTAGTGCGGCGAAGTTCATAAGGAAACTTCAAACTGTAGAAGGAGCAACAGCGCCGCTTGAGAATAGGAGGAACAGACGACAGGGTAATTGATTACATTGCATTTCATCATGTTTTTACTATCCATTTACTTGTTATTTGGGCAGTAAAACTACTGATTTACTTTTAATTTCCCATGCTTTTACCAGTTCTGGTCTGGAGGCAATTTATGAAGAATCTGATTTTTGAAGAGTTGAAGCTGATTTTCAGAGTCTTGGTCTAGCGTTTGGCCTAGACTCCTCTGCATTCAAAGTATCGCGCACCAGATCGTCTTGGCCAACACTGCGGCCAAGACTCAGTCGCGGAAAAGCAATCATGAGCAGCAGCGTTGGGCCTTGCGAGCTGGCAAATCACAGCTGTCCAGTGACAAAGAGAAGGATCAAGAAGATATTTATTTAAGAATCCTATCAAGGATCTCCTTCCATCTTTGTATATTTTAAATTCCTATTTTTATTCAAAAAAAATCAAGATAATTTATTAGGAGATTATCTAGGAGATTATCTAGAAGATTATTTAGGAGATTGAGTTGGAGAAGGACAGAGGAGTTTTAGCTTACTTATAGCTGAACTTGACCTCCTCTTCTCACGCTCTTCTCACGCTCTCTTCTTCTTCCCCAATTCCACCACTTTATACTTTGCTCCTGGATTTAATTCTTTGAATCCACGGATTTATTTTATTTATGCAAACAAGTATTTTTATAATTCATTCATGAGTACATCTAGCTAATCATCATTCTTGGTAAGAGCTTGAGGGTTATGTTTCTTATATTTTGTGAGATCTAATTACTCTTAATAATCTCTATTTTTGTAATTATTTATTTTCTGGTTTCTTTACTTCCTTGTTTAAGTTTAGAACTGACAATTCAGATTTTATCTTGGGAGACCCAGTTAAATGAATAATACAACTCAGACCCGATTGACAACCGTGGGCCACGATTGACAACCGGGGGTAAACTTGAGTTGGGTGTTGTCTTATCCACAGCAGCACTGCAGATATCGAGATGAACACCATTGAATCAGTGATCGAATCATAAGAACATAGCTTGTTCATGCTCTTACCGGGAACCTTCTTCTTACTGTTTTCAATCTTGACCCCCTGTCTTGGCCAAACCTTTGACCAAGACTGTTTTGAACTATTTAATTGCTTTTGCTTTTGTTTTAACTTTCAGAATCAACCAATCAAATTCAGTGACGAGGAAGTCAACCAAGAACTACAAATCCCCCGAAGTCTCTGTGGACGATCCTCTTACCACCATCTACAAGTTCCTTGTGGATAAGTGATAAGTTGTATTTCTACCCCTTTTTCATATCTATTATACACTTATATTTGACGTGCTCGACACGCGATCAAATTTTGGCGCCGTTGCCGGGGACTTCTAACGGTTTTGTAGTTTTTGTTTTTTTTTTTGTGTTTTTTTTTTTTTTTTTTTGCAGTCTAGACCACAATCTAGGCCAAGACTCCGACCAAGACATGGCAGAAAATCAACTAGAGCCGACGATGAGGGAACTGAACAAAATAGCAGAACAAGAAACCTTTTTCGGTATCAACTTGCCAACTGTTGCAAATGATTGGTCTATAAAGACTAATATGGTGACCAATCTCCCTAAGTTCAATGGCCATTCGAATGAAAATCCGTTCAAGCATTTAAGGAATTTACACGTACAATGTGATATCATGAAACCTGCTGTAGTGAACATACAAAGAGCAAAATTGAAGGCCTTCCCATGTTCTCTTGAAGGGGCAGCCCAAAATTGGTTTTACAGCTTGCCCCACAACACCGTCAACACGTGGGCTGAGATGTCTAACATGTTCCTCAACAAATTTTGGAATGCGACAAAGGCAGGGACAGCCAGGAAGAACATGGCTGCTGTTTTGCAAAGAAGCAACGAGAGTTTCAGTGAATATCACCAAACGTTTCGTGAGTTGCAAGAGGTTTTTCCCACCCACGGAGTTGCAGATCAAACGATGATCCAGTATTTTTATGATGGGATGCTTCCGAGCAGCAAAGAAAAAGTGGATGCAGCAGCTGGTGGAGCGTTGCAAGACCTGACTACTACAAGGGCCAAACTGTTACTTCAGACTATGGCAGACAATTGCCAAAACAATCTTGTTTCAGAAAAAAAATTATTCCTTCCACTCTTAATGCTATTAATGTTGAACAAAGGTTGAATGAATTAACTGACGTGGTTAAAAACATTTCTGTTAACATTATAGGTACAAAGCCAACAGGAGTTCCAGAACAGGTAGCCATGGTTTGTGGAATATGCCAACAGCAGGATCACCCAATCCACAATTGTTACATGGTACAACATCCAGGTGATTCAGTCCAGGTCAATGCAGCATACGGATACAACCAGGGGCAACAATTCCCCATTAATTCCCAACATTCTATGTCGCACCCTCCACAACAGAATATTGGCCTACGTCTAGGCCAAGCTCCTGATCAAGCTCCTGTGCCACAGCTACCGCCTGCCCCTCAACCTTTACAGATTGCTGGTCCATCTATGGAAGAGACTCTCCAAAAGTTCATGATGGCAACCCAGTTCAGCCTAGTAGAGATGCAGAAACAGATCGCTCAATTGTCACAAAAACAGCAGCCTGACCAAGGCAGATTATCCATGCACAATGTGAGTGTTATGCATCTCAGAAGTGGAAGTGTGATAAATCAGTTCGACGATGAGGAAGAAGATGAGGAGGATGAAGAAATCTAAACAGAACCGATCTTGGCCAAGCCCATGGCCAAGCTCAACATTCCAGAAAAAATAGCAAAAGAAGAACCAGTCTTGGCCAAGCCCATGGCCAAGCCAGGTAAGAAGGTCGTATCTCAAGAAGAAGAGATTGAAATTCCACCTCCTTTCCCTCCTAGGTCTGCAAAGACTAAAAGGGAGAAAATGCAACAGGAATTTATGAACATTTTTGGAAAAATTGCTGTCAATATTCCTATGCTTGATTTAATTGCTAAAGTTCCTAGCTATGCTAAATATCTTAAAAAATTGTGCAGCAGCAAGAAGAAACTTGCAGAAGATGGGAGAATAAATGTGACTCAGAATGTATCTGCAATCCTACAGGCAAAACTTCCAGAAAAATGTGAGGATCAAGGCACTTTTACAATTCCATGCAAAATAGGTAACCAACAAGTGGAAAAAGCTTTATGCGACTTGGGAGCAGGTATCAATGTGATGTCTTTTTCTGAGTATAAAAAATTGAACATTGGCATCATGAAAGAAACTGGGTAGTAATTCAACTTGTTGACGGATCTGTTATACTCCCTAAAGGAATAGTGAAAAATGTATTGATGCAGGTGAATGATTTTATTTATCCTGTAGACTTTTATATTGTGGAGATGAACACTAACCTACCTTCCAACTTGACGGATGTGCTGTTAGGAAGGCCATTCCTAAGAACAGCAAGAGCCAAAATTGATGTGTATCATGGGCGTATTACCTTAGAATATTGTGGTACAACAATAAAGTTTGACATGCATGATGCCAACAAAAATCCTAATAAAACGCATAGTGACAACTTTGTGGACAGCCTTGGACATGATATTGATAAGAGTTATGAATCAAATGCAACTAACCCTCTTGATGGTGTTCTTAGCAGGGGAAATTCGGATGAAAAATTTAAGGAAGAAGAATTTATGGCTAATGATGGTTTGCAAGACATTGTTTCTGATCTTGAATTTTTTGAACCAAATACTGATATTTATAACAGCCATGAATTACCAAAAGATTATCCTAACCTTCCACCTTCAAGTGTGCAGGAACCAGAAATTGAGCTTAAAAGCAGTCTTGGCCTCGAGCTTGGCCAAGCCGTAGGCCAAGATTCATCTCTGCCAGCTAGCCCGCCCAAAGCCATGGACTGGTGGACTGACCATCTTCTCAAGATGTTCCCTACTGCCCACAATAGCCAAAACTCACCTTTTATGATGCAAGAATAACAGAATTATGAGCTGGAACAGCCTCCCGACCCATTCAATTTTATACCTTTAGGGGTTGTCCAAGGAATGTCAATCAAGAGTCCAGTCAAGCTTAGAGCATGGAGCGAATTTGGGAAAGTTTCTTGATAAGAAATCCATGGCAATGTCGAGCCCAAGACAATAAATAAGGGCGCTCCATGGGAGGCAACCCATGTTTTTTATTTCATCTATTTTTATTTTTATTTTATTTTTAATAAATAAGTTCAGAGGTTTTTTGTTGACCCACCTTTCGTTCTTTATGCTTGTTTCCAGGGCTGCTGCAGCGCTAGGAAGGCATTCATATCAGAGAAAAATTTAGCTTCGGCGGTTGTCTTGGCCAAGCCCTTGGCCAAGACATTTTTCCAGAACCAGCCAAGCAACCCCTCCAGTTGCGGATCTAGGCCAAACATCAGGCCAAGATCCTAACAACCCAGCTTTTGCCCCCAGGTCGTTTCTTTCTTTTCTTTTTATTTTTTCTGTCTTTTATTTGTCTCTCCACACAATGAGGACATTGTGTCTTTTAAGTGTGGGGAGGGTGTTTTAATTTCTGTTTTGTGTTTTGTTGTGAATATTGATTTGATATTTTTTTCATATTTTTGAGTCAGTTTTTGCGTTTTTCGTTTTTCTTTTTGCATAATTATGCCCAGTCTTGAGTCTATTTTGCATGAATTTTTGTTCTTTTCTTTTTATGTTTGTTTGAGTCTGTCTTGATAAGTGTACACCGCCCCCAGTTTTTAACTTAGGATGTTTAGTCAACCACTGAAATTGCAAGTAGACACTTGTCTAGGTGAAACAATGCTTTAGTAACAGGGAAGCGAATGAGCGTAACTTGATCAATGCCTAAGGGGCATATTATCTAATGTCACCCAAACAAACACTATCCACATGGTCTAAAGGACGTCTAGCTTAAAAACTTAATGAACATTAGGGTGTCTACGCTTACTGCGCCTGATTTGAGTGTGCTGTTCTATCTGTTTTAGTGTGAGACATAAAAAGGTGCTGGAATGTCATAGCAGAATATAGCAAAGGTGGAAGTTCTGGGTGCCCAAAAAGAACAAGCTCTGTCTATATGCATATGCCTGTAAAAATACATAGGGCATTGAAAAAAAAATGATGATGCATATGTCTGTAAAAATACAAAGGACATAGAAAAAAAAAAGAATAAATCTGCTGAAAATGATTTAAATGACACTAGTTTTTAGGCACGTTTGGATAGAATAGCACTCGGTGGGACTCAAATCTGTGGTAAATCTTGACCCCTATACATTATAAATAAAATCTAGCAGGATGTCTTGATACCATTTGGATGAGGTTTGTTTAGGGTATTGATTTGTCCTTGTTAGTCTAGCATTGGGTCGCTTAGGGAAGTGTCTTGGTAAATTCAGTGGTAAGGTGAACAGCCGAAAGGAGAACTCTGGGAGTCTTGGTGTCTTTTCTGTTTTTGTTGTGCTTTTGTTTTGTTTGTATGTCTTTGAGTCAGTATGCTTGCGGGCAAGCATAGTTTAAGTGTAGGGAATTTGATTACATTGCATTTCATAATGTTTTTACTATCCATTTACTTGTTATTTGGGCAGTAAAACTACTGATTTACCTTTAATTTCCCATGCTTTTACCAGTTCTGGTCTGGAGGCAATTTATGAAGAATCTGATTTTTGAAGAGCTGAAGCTGATTTTCAGAGTCTTGGCCTAGCGTTTGGCCTAGACTCCTCTGCATTCAAAGTATCGCGCACCAGATCGTCTTGGCAAAGACTGCGGCCAAGACTCAGTTGCGTAAAAGCAATCATGAGCAGCAGCGTTGGGCCTTGCGAGCTGGCAAATCACAGCTGTCCAGTGACAAAGAGAAGGATCAAGAAGATATTTATTTAAGAATCCTATCAAGGATCTCCTTCCATCTTTGTATATTTTAAATTCCTATTTTTATTCAAAACAAATCAGGATAATTTATTAGGAGATTATCTAGGAGATTATCTAGGAGATTATTTAGGAGATTATTTAGGAGATTATTTAGGAGATTGAGTTGGAGAAGGACAGAGGAGTTTTAGCTTACTTATAGCTGAACTTGTCCTCCTCTTCTCACGCTCTTCTCACGCTCTCTTCTTCTTCCCCAATTCCGCCACTTTATACTTTGCTCCTGGATTTAATTCTTTGAATCCACGGATTTATTTTATTTATGCAAACAAGTATTTTTATAATTCATTCATGAGTACATCTAGCTAATCACCATTCTTGGTAAGAGCTTGAGAGCTATGTTTCTTATATTTTGTGAGATCTAATTACTCTTAATGATCTCTATTTTTGTAATTATTTATTTTCTGGTTTCTTTACTTCCTTGTTTAAGTTTAGAACTGACAATTCAGATTTTATCTTGGGAGACCCAGTTAAATGAATAATACAACTCAGACCCGATTGACAACCGTGGGCCTCGACTGACAACCGAGGGTAAACTTGAGTTGGGTGTTGTCTTATCCACAGCAGCACTGCAGATATCGAGATGAACACCATTGAATCAGTGATCGAATCATAAGAACATAGCTTGTTCATGCTCTTACCGGGAACCTTCTTCTTACTGTTTTCAATCTTGACCCTCTGTCTTGGCCAAACCTTTGACCAAGACTATTTTGAACTATTTAATTGCTTTTGCTTTTGTTTAACTTTCAGAATCAACCAACCAAATTTAGTGACGAGGAAGTCAACCAAGAACTACAAATCCCCCGAAGTCTCTGTGGACAATCCTCTTACCACCATCTACAAGTTCCTTGTGGACAAGTGATAAGTTGTATTTCTACCCCTTTTTCATATCTATTATACACTTATATTTGACGTGCTCGACACACGATCAGTAATGTGCGACTTGTGTTCTAGTGGTATATCTCGAGTTTTCAGTAATTTTTTCAGTTTTTTCCAAAATTGACCAAACTAAGTTTTAAGCAGTGTTATCAGAACCGGACCGGACAGCGAACCGTTTTTGAAAATTTCGTGGTTCAATCGGGTTGAATCGAATTCGACCGGATTGTAGATGCTAGTCCATCCGGAACCGTTTACACATTAAACCGGTAAATCTTAGACGATTAAACCGGATTAAACCGGATTGAACCGGCTGGTTTTTACTGTAGCATTTTATAATATATCAAAAAATATTATTAAAATTGAAAAAGTCCAAAAATGACGTCGTTTTAGGGATTTTCAAAACGGCGTCGTTTTGGTCCATATCAAAACGGCGCCATTTTGATTTGGCCCTGTGGGCCTTGTCAAAACGGCGTCGTTTTGGGCCCATGGGCCGTGTCAAAACTACGCCGCTTTGACACGTCATCAAACCAGCCGGTTTGATAGAAAATCGATCGGTTCGTTGGTTCGCAAAAACCCAGCCGGTTCGACCGATCCGACCCGGGTCAGAGGCGCATCCGGTCAGAAAGGTGAATCGGACCGGAAAGTTGAAAATGACCAGTTGAACCGGACAGACCAGCCGGTTCGGTTTGGTTCTGACAACATGGGTTTTAAGGATGAATTGCTATTATGTACTTATCATACTTTGATAGTTTGACTTAATAAACCATAAAATGATTTCATAATTAGGTTGTATGAGTGAGCCTAAATCATACTAATAAATTTGACCTAATAAAATTTAGATAAAGAGATTTCTAATATATTTTAAAATCCGATACTAAAATTATCTAAAAATCAAAATTACGGAACAATTTGGGAATGAATTACCTATACCTTACTTTTACTTCCAATTTTCTCTTTTTTTATATATATTTTCTAAACTGGATATGTTGTAATATTGTTTTGATAGACTTATTAGGTTGTATAAGGGAGAGAGAAGGGATCAACATTAATAAATAATAAATCTGAAGTTAAAAATAAATCTAAATCATAAAAAAAGTATTCGGAAAATTATGATTTTTTCAACGTGGTTTTATTCATTCTATAGATTCGAACTTACAACTTTTAAATTAAAGAATATTTACGGTAATTAACTTATAATTTTTCTGGAACACAAATAATATTATTATTAATGATAGAATAAAATAAAATTCTTCCTCGGATAAAAGGTAAAAAATTTGCCAAAAAAAAAAATTAACATATTATTGAATTAGAATAGAATTCTAGCCGAGAACTTCATGAACATTTTTGTAAGATGAAGACCTCGAAACACACGTGGAGTCAAGGAAAAGACTGACAGGTAGCACCAGTGTTTTAAAAACTGACCCGGCTGACCCGTTGAACCGGATTCAACCTGGGTTCGACCGAGGTTCAACCGGATTGACCCGTTGGTACAGTGTGAACCGTTCACTCAGCGAACCGTTTGAGCTTAGATGATTGAACCGGATAAAACCGGATTGAACCGGTATCTATAAGGGTCGGCCCATGCCTGTAATGGGCCGGCCCATCAAATTTTCTATATTGAAAAAAAAAAAAATTTAAAATTAAAAAAAAATCCAAAACGGCATCGCTTTGGTTTGAGATCGACCCAGCCGGGTCGACCGGGTCGACCAATTTTTCCGGTTCGATTGCAGGTCCTGTCCAAAGACTGAATCAACCCGAAATCCTCCTTGGGTCGCCGGTTTACCGGTCCGACCGTCGGGTCGGGCCGGTTTTTAAAACACTGGGTAGCACCAGTAGCTTTGTCCAATTGGGAAAGACCAATCTTGTCCCTATAGAAAGTTAAGTATAAAATCCCTAGGGGCCTATAACACATATCAACCCTCTTGGGCTAACACAGCCCCGTGCCCAGTTTCTACATGAACCTAAACACCTAACTAAGGTAGATAAAGGCCCAAGAATTTACGAGTTTGATGTACCTTAGCAAGTTAATTAGAACATAAAATTTAAAATTTTTAAATAAGTGTAAAAAATTCTTTTTTTTTTTAGACTCTAAGATTAGGTAGTACTCTCTCTGTTTCCTATTAATTGTCACTGGCTACTATTCATGTATGCGTTTCGAGGAGGCCGAATAGCTCACTATTTGACCCAAAAAGTTCTGTACTTTTTTTTCGAACGTACGTTAATGATTAGTGTACGTTCGAAAAAAAACACGAAATTTTTTGGGGTCAAATAGTGAGTCATTCGGCCTTCTCGAAACGCGTGCATAAACAGTAAAGTGTCAATTAATAGGAAACAGAGGGAGTAATTAGTTATTCTTTTTTTTCTTTTTCTTACCAGTGATCAATTGTTATTAGTTGTTAATTTATTTATTTTCTAGTCTGAGTGTCCTCACTATTCTTTCAGGTAAAAAAACGACGTCGTTTTCAAGTTGGTTCGGGAAAATCCATTTACCCGACCCGTGGAATCGTAACCGGGTCAGTAGTGTCCTACGTGGCATGCCACGTCACCCGTGTCCGACGTGGCATGCCACGTAGGACACTTACCGGTGATTGTTGGACGGAGTTAGCTTGAGGTACCAAATGTGACGTTTTGTTTATTTACAGGTATCTTTTAAACGCAGAAATAAAAGGAAGTATCAAATCAGTCAAACAATTGTTTGACAGGTACCTATTTTTGCAATTTCCTAACATCATGGGTCTTAAAATTAAAGAGTCAAAAGCAATGATTCACCCAAACAAAATTATTTTTATTTATCATTCTCTAAACTCGAATATAAACCCTTAATTAAAGAAAATTTGATTACTTTATGGTATTTTTAGATCATGAAGAGCTGAAACAAAAAGAGAGTTGTTCGCCTAATCTCAAAATCTTTAACATCATTAGCCTATCCTCTGGTCTCGGTAAATTCACAAATTCTACAAATCACCTTCAGTTTTCATCTTATACTCCATTAGATTTTTTTTTTGTAAATGAAGCTTCCTTTCGAACAAAATGAAACTAACACAATAAGAAGGCGAAAGCATCATCATCCAAAATGCTTAAATTACCAATGCATTCTCCGTATCACATATGAGGATAATGCAAGTCATGTTCAACCAAGGAAAGACTAAACAAAAGAAGTGGAAAACAAAACTTAGCTAAAACATGTTTCACTTATGTCTGAAACCAATAACACTGGCCATTTAACACTTCCACCAATCAATTCAGATTAATATGCCAACAATTAGTTTCCAGAACTAAACAAAATGACTGGAACACGTAACTGGAAATAAACAATAAATCAAAAACCAGCTGCCGCAGAGACACCACACGAACAACTAAAAAAATCAGCTCAATGGAGAGGTAGAGGAACGATAGATAACCTGGATTTCATCAAATGACCAGCGGTGAATGGAGACGTTGGGTTAGAGTGCTGGGCTGGGCCCAAGCTTTGGATCGGTTTGGGCTTTGTGTTGAGAGCCGTTTAACAATAAAGACTATTTTTATTCTTCACATTTTCATATTTTGGATTTCAATTTCAAAATGATACCCATAATATTTTTCCTAAATAAATTATAAATACAACCAAAAATATTTTTTCTTATCTTTCCGGATATTCTCTTTATCTTTGATAAAAAAATCAATCTTTTTTAACCACTGCTAAAGAAAAATAACTCTAGTAAAGTGCATTGAGATACAACGTCAAGACCGACACATTTCTGTTTACTCATTGTATTTAATTTTACATTGCAATTATTGTTGTGATGTGTTTTTTATTTTATTAAAGTCGCTTAAAATATATATATATATATATCAACCTCAAAAGAAATATTTAGAAATTCTTATGTAACTTTCCCGTCTCAAAAATATTTTTCACGAATTTTTAAGTTCAATCTGGTGACTTTCCCATAATAATAAAATAATTTCGGATTGCTATAAAATCTTGATTTCAAACATATTTTTTTAATAATCCAATTTATTTTTTCCCAAAAAGAGTAAAAAAGAATGTCCAAGGCAATAAGATCAAATTAAATAAAAGGCATTTATTCATTTATTATTATTAGCTCAATTTAAGTTACACATGAAAAGAAAAGAAAAAAGGACTATCAAACCATTAATAATAAATAACATTAAAAAGCATCCCACTGCATATATTTAACATTTTTTTAGGTTGATTATATTATGCTCCTAAAATAAAGTATAATAAAATTAAGAAAAAACAAAAAAAGAGGGTCGGGTCGGGTGGGTTAGATATCTTTATTACCCTTATCCTCATGTACGGTTATTACTTATTACCACAGCAAGATATCGCAACCACCTTGCGTCGTCCGATCAAAACAAATCAAAAGCGATTTTCCCGTTTTCTTCCGGGTAATTATCTTACCTTTTTTTTACTTTCCTAAAATATCGTCTAAAAGATCCAGACGAGGTACGTCGCTCGAAAGAAATGTTCGTCGCAATGTCGTTAACGACGTATAGGAGAGTCCTCATATGGCTATTGATCTTTTGCCACATGGGGAGCTTCCAACATCTTTTTTTCCCCAGAGGATATAGTGAAACTTAAGAAGTTGATAGAATCTGAGGATACTGAGCATAAAACTACGGTTGATTTCAAGCTACTGGAGGAGAAGAAAAGAGAGGAGCTCACTCTGCAATATCTCTTACAGGTGGAGCTCAAGGTGGGAGAAAAGGCAGTCACTTCCATCATTGGGAAAGATAATGTGTATCTGATTGCGATTAAGATAGCAGAAAGAATCTTTGATCTGGTGAAACGCGATGAAGACAGAGTAATTGAGGGTGCAATTGCTTTAGGTTTTGATGTGAATTACAACGATATGATCGGCAAGCTTGCAAGATCAAGAGCAGACATTCTGGAAAAGTTCGGTGTCGATAAGCTGAGGGCGGCGGATGAGCAATTCTACAAGGTGGGTACAAGGCTAGTTATGGAGGGAAAAAAAATTAAGTAAAATTAAATTTACATACCACTAAAAAATATAATGAAAAAATTGAATATATTACTCCCTCCGGTTCCTAATAAACGTCGTTTTGCCGTCAGGCACGTGGCTTAAGAAAATGATTGGTGGGTAGAAAACGAGGCATTTTTTGACCAAACTATCCCTAGCTGACCTTCCTATTTACAATTGGACCTTAGGCTTAATTCTGATATGTTGGCTTGAAGTCGGACTTGGCCTGGGGAGATGGAAGACGAAGACTCAGCTTGGCTAGATGGCTTGGCTTAGCAGACTTGAGCATTGATGCAATTCTATATATAATTACTTCTCCTTTTACATTTCCAAATAAATTTTTATTTGATAAATAATCTGAATAATTAAAATATGTCAAGTATAGATTATAGATTATGCAGTTAAATAATGATGGTTTAAAATTTTACTTTCTATATTTATAAAAAATAATTAATAAAAAATTCTGATCAAACCCGAAATAATTAATTTATTTCTCATGTTCTTTTTAAGTTTTTATTTATTGATAATATAGTATTTTTTTATATTTTTATTTCGTATCATTTCTTTTATTCTATTTTATTTCACATTTCAGTATTTTCTGTTCGAGTTTATATCAGTTTTGAGCAAAATTTCTCGTCCCTATTAGCTCGAACCGAATAAATAAATAGAAAACTCTAATTTACCATTGTGCCATTATTAATTAATTTGGTACAAGTTACTGTTCATCTCCTTCCTCCCTCACCTTCTTCCTCCTCTCCTCCACACAAAACCAACCAAATCATCCCACCACCAATCCTCTGCCTCAATTAAATCCAATTCCAAGCCCCCTCCTAAATTAATTCCAATTCCGATTCCAATTCCAACCCCCTGCAATCAATTAAGTTCATCCAAACAACCATAAAAAATCACCTCAGCCGCACCAGATCCACCCAAACCAAACAGCCACCTAAACAAAAATTGAAAAAGAGAGGGAAAATGAAAATTGAAAAAGGAAAAGGTTACGTTCCCCCCAAATTTTCAGATTCAAACACAAATTTGAGGGAATCTGTGAGTCGAAGCCCGAAGCCGACCTCCAAGATCTCCAAGCCGTTGTCGTCGTGAAGTATCGCAGGCAAGGGGCATCCTCGTCTTCTCCAGCCTGGAGAACCGAGAACGACATTTGTTGGGGACATGCTTTTGGGGCGTAGAACGACTTTTGTTCCGCTCGAGAGGGAGTATAATTTATGATCGAGGAATTAATGCATGGTCACATCTAGTGGTGGATGAACATTGATCATTTTCCAGAAATTAATGCATGGGACCATCAACACCCATGACACTTTTTTCATATTGTCAGTTTTCTTTTTCTTTTTTTCTTCAGTTGTTTCATTCAACTTTAATTTATTTCTGCCTTTTTATATTCGGTGGTTACGCACTCAGGGAACAAAACGGGCCCTATGATAAAAGTGAGGTGCTTTGAGATAGTGAAGTTCTTTGATGATATATTCTTATTCCTTTCTTGCTTTTTTTTTAAAAAAAATATCTTGATGGTTTGAAATTTATTATGCTCTTTTTTATAATATGCCTTAATGTTTGTTATACTATGTAAAATTTAATGTTTCGTTAGACAGTGGAATGCCCAGTAAATATTCTCAAGAATAATTTCATAAGAAGATAGTTTCTCTATTTAATATATTTTTGTTCTTCACTAAATCATCTTTTTATTTTATATTTTAACATTTCAATTAATAAATTATTTCAATAATTTCTTTTTGTAATTTTTTTTGTTAATTATAATTTAATATTATGATGTGAATATTATTACATAGGAGAAAATCACATTCTTTTATTTTCCATACTATCAGAAAAATATTTAATATAAATACGAAGTCTAAAAAATTAATTTAATATACACTCATAATTCATAACATTAATATTGAATCATTTAAAATATATATATAGCTAATAAAAATACAATTTATTTTTGCTAATTTTGTTAAATCACAATACTAGTAAATTTTTTATTAAAAAATATTTACTAATTTGAAATTCTTACTAAAAGTTACACATATACTAATTCTTTATTAAATAAACAAAATTTCTTTTATAATAAATTTATAAAATAGTATTGTTAAGAATTTATTAAGGGTAAAAAAGTTAAAAAAATAATAATAAAGAGTTCGTATTTTATATATATAATATAAATAGATTACGCAGATTAACATAATTATTGATGTTGGTTACATATACATAACAATAATTTATACATGTGAACATGAACGTTGCCGAAGAATAAAACCTTAAACAATCACTACAGTGGCTCTTCAAAAATTAATCGCTACACAGTCTGCTGCGTTATGTGGTAGAATTTGATAACAATTAATAGCTTCCTAATTGGTTAATGTAAATAAGTGAATTGGTTAATGTAAATAAGTAAAATGAAGGATATGATACACTAGATGTGCAGCACACACTCACAACACAGGGTAGCACAACAGAGCAGGGACCGAACAGTGTGAGTTAGTAAAATTAATAAAAAAAACAACATAAAAAGGAGAAATTTTTGGTTGATCCCGGGATGCTAACTCAAAAGTGAAAGTTGAAATACCCAACTTAGATCTACGAGCCGTGGATGATCTATGAGTTATTTTTTTATTTTCTAGTTCCTTCGTCATTTCAAAAGAATGAAACAAAAAAGGAAAAGATGGACAAAAAAAGAAGAGAAAAGAGTTATTCTATAACGTGTTAAAAGTTTATTCAATTATTGAGACAAACATTCATTTATAGATTTTTTTTATAGTAACCAATAAGTGCTTAAAATGAGGGTCTGTACCCAATTATAAGTTCTGAATATCGGCGGAGGAGCAGTGGTTTAGGTGAATTGAACTAAATTCTTTAATATTTTGACAGTTAATTTAATTGAGAGAATTATGCTGTTCTTCTTTCTTGCTCAACATTTAAATTTTCTGTACTTTTGGAGATTTTGTAACATCAACAAGCTCAGCGGAAGCTGAAAAATGTAAAAAAATGTGGAACAAGTACGAATAGAATGGCAAAATCCATAATATCCTTCAACCAGTAATGAAATGGTATGATACAAAGAAACCACCTTGCGTCGTCCGATCAAATCAACCTTTGGTCTTTGGCAAAAAGGGAGTGAAATTTGTTTAACGGAACTGGCAAAAACGGGATTGAAAATTATGATTATAATTTAAATTAACTAATCATATTTTTAATTTTAGCTACTTGTATTATTACATGCTTTGAAAAACTAATTATGCATTTTATTATCTATATATATACTATATATATTCAATATATTACATAGGATTAAAATTAGAAAATTATTATGATTAGGACTATAATAGCTAATAAGAGAAGAAAATTAATATTAGCACCAGTGTGGGAGGGGGGAAATTAATTTTAAACACCTTTTTCATATTGTCAGTTTTCTTTTTCTTTTTTTTCTTCAGTTGTTTCATTCAACTTTAATTTATTTCCAACTCTATCCAGAAACCACTACAACTTCCTTCATAGTTTGATCATTTTGAAGATATCCCCTTGCCCTATAGTACCATGTCTTCGCATTAGGTTTTCCTCCTCTTAATATGACCCTGTCAAGAAGTGCTTCACCCTTCTCCATAAGACCAACTTTAGAATACGCATCAATTTGTAAGTTTGGAAAGAATATATCATAGTATAAATTGAGATTTCCACTCCTCAAATATCTTTTCTGCATTTTCCAAGTCGTCTAACGTCAAGAGCGATATTATGGTAGTAGTATAACCCCGATTGAAGACCTTCCCTTTTTTTCTGATAAACTTCCCAAATCCTTAACACTTCTTCTTTCTTCCCTGTAGCAGCATATTGTGTGATCAGAAAATTGTACGCAGCAGTCCTTCCTTGAGTAATTAGTTCCTTAAACTGATTCTTCACCTCAAAACTACCAACAAAAACAACATGTGGTCCGTTCTGACCCCCTTCCTTAGCAAACTAAGCGATTGCTTTGTGGAATCTGTGTGGGGCTTTTTTGCCAGACATGCAGGGTATGTGCACAATCTTGAAGCTAATCTTGCTCATATGAAGACAGCCGTTGAAGACTTAATGGCGTTAAAGGAACGATTGACGCAAAAGGTTCATGTTGAAGAACAGCTACCTCAAATGAAGCGGTTGCCAGAAGTTAACTTGTGGTTCGAGAGGGTGGACATTGCATTAGCGGAAGGTCATGAGTTGATCAAACGTGCTGACCAAGAAGTCCAAAGGTTGTGTTGTGGGGGATATGGGTCCAAGAACTGTTGGTCAAGCTCCATATTTGGAAAAATGGTTGACGAATGCCTCAAGGGTCTACTTGCTCTAAAGACCACGGGAGATCAGTTCGGAGTGGTGGTAGAGGAAGCACCTGCAGAATTAGTGGCTGAGCTGCCTTGCAATACAACAGTAGGCCTTGAAACAAAGCTTGCAGAGGTTTGGAGTTGCCTTGAAGATAAAAATGTGGGAATAGTTGGCTTGTACGGGATTGGAGGAGTGGGGAAAACTACCCTCTTAACCCAAATTCGCAACAAGTTCGTTGACACGTGTAAAGATTATCTTGTGATTTGGATTGTGGTGAGTAAAGATTGTAGTCCAGAGAAGATTCAAGCAGACATTAGAAAAGAGACTGGCTTTTCCCATGAACGATGGAGTACCAATGACATTTTTAACAAACTACGAAAAGAGAAGTTCATTTTGTTATTGGATAACATTTGGGAGCGATTTGACCTCACAAATATGGGAATTCCTCCTCGAGAAAATCTAAATGGGTCAAAGATCATATTCACAACACGTTCACTCAAAGTGTGTGGTGAAATGCTTGCTCAAAGGAAGATCAGAGTTGAGACTTTGGAATGAGAGCACGCGTGGGAATTGTTTCAAAAGTATGTTGGAGACGATACCATCAACACCGACTTAGAAATTCTTCCACTTGCTCAGGGTGTGGCTAGTAAGTGTGGTGGTTTGCCAATTGCATTAATTACAATTGGTCGAGCCATGTCGTGTAAGACGGAGCCAGAAGAATGGCACCGTGCTGCTCAAATCTTGAAAGAACCAGCTCTACATCGACATAATATATTAGATGAAGTATTAAATGACATGGAGGTTGAGGTATTTTCACTTTTGAGATTCAGTTATGATAATTTACCAAATGATAGAGTGAAATCATGTTTCTTGTATTGTGCCTTATACCCAAGTGATCGACTCATGTATAAGGATGAGTTGATAGAATATTGGGTTTGTGAGGATTTTGTGATGGATGGTTATGATGTTGATGCTTTTAGTGAGGGATACTCCGTTATGGGTACACTTGTCCGTTCATGTTTATTAGAAGATGAAGGTCAATTTGTAAAGTTGCATGATATGATACGGGACATGGCTTTATGGATAGAAAAAGATAATGTTTTGGTGATGGCTGGGATGCAATTAACCGAAGCACCGAGTGTTGAAAGATGGGAGGGCGTGACAAGGTTGTCTTTGATGAAAAACAACATTAAAAATTTAACTCAAGTGCCTAGATGTTCTAAGCTTAAGAGCTTGTTTCTAAGTGAGAACGAAGAGTTGTATGATATCCATGAGGACTTTTTCCAATCAATGGGTGCGCTGGTTCTGCTAAGCCTATATAAAACTGGGCTTGACAAGTTTACACGAAGCATGGAGAATTTAGTTTCCTTACAGTATCTTGATATATCATATACAAGAATAAGAAGATTGCCTGCTGAGTTGGCAAAACTGACAAGATTGAAACATTTGGTTTTAACCGATCTTAACCTTAAAGTTAAGAGATCACTGATATCTAGTTTGTCATCTTTAGTAGTTTTGGAAATGCATAATTGTGTGTATACTTATTTTGAAGAAGAGGAAGAGGAAGAAGAAGAAGGAGAAGAAGAAGATGACGATACATTACTAATAACTAAGGCATCAGTGGACAGTGAGATGCTCTTGGAGGAACTGCAGTGTTTGAAGCATCTGAAGAAATTGGTCATCACACTAACATCTGTTTCTGTTCTTGAAAGATTGTCTGTCACGGACAAATTGTTGAGCATTATTAAAGGTCTTTGCCTTAAGAAGTTCAATGGCTCAAAATCACTGAATATTAGTTCATTAGAGAATATGAAACATTTGGTAGAGCTTGTTATCGCGGAGAGTGAATTAGAGGATATACTTGTCGATTTTACTCACAACTCCTCGGTAATCTTAAGAGAGATGAGTTTCAGTTCCCTTAGACTCGTAGAAGTGTATTCTTGCAATGAGTTAAAGGACTTGACGTGGCTTGTATTAGTGCCAAATCTGACAACTTTGTGGATTGGAAAGTGTGAAAAAATGGAAGAAATAATTGATGGTGTGAGGTTCGGCGACATGACCAGGCACCAAAATCTGAAGCCATTCTCCAAACTTTCTTTTCTATCATTGGAGGATTTACCACAACTGAAGTCCATTTATCCAAATGCTCTGCCCTTCCCATTCCTGGGTACAATGGAGGTATTCAACTGCCCGCTGCTTAAGGAACTTCCATTGGACTATAACAGCAGAGAAGGGCGTAAGATTGTCTTGGAGGCTGAAAAAGAATGGTGGGAAGCGATTGAATGGGAAGATGATGCCACTAAAATTGCCTTGTCATCGCGTTTCAAATGCATTCTCTATTGAAGAAGGTAAATCATTTCTCATCTTATTATGTAATTAATTGTAGTCTTTGAATGAAATGTTATTACAGATTTGATTTATCACTTACAATTTTGCTTTGCTTCGTTTTTGTGTTTAGGTATAGGTAATTACTGAGCAAGAAGAAGTAGATGGCAGAGCACACCTTATAACTATATTTAGTTGTGAACCATTATTTATAGTATATATTAGATATATTAAAATAAATGTAATTTTATTTTAATGTAATTTTATATATAAGTGTTCACAAATCTCACATTTTACCTGTTTAAATATTTATTATTTTATCAATGAGGTAATATAATCGTGTAATTGTTTTGGGATAAAGAAAAAAAACGAATTAATTTCTAATTGTTGAAAATTATTTTGAGATATAAAAAGAGATTGAAGTAATTCATAATTGTTAAAAACAAAAAGGAATATACGAGTCCAACACTTTGCTAATAGACAACAGCACTTTGCTAATATAATTATTTATATATAAAAATGTGTGAAATTAATTTTTAGACAAAAATACTCATTTCATTAAGAGTAAAATAATTTTGAAATATAAACTAGATTATTTTGAAACGTAAAGTTGCATGTGCAGAATTTATTTAAAAATATTAAAATATAATATTTATGTACAAAGAGCATTTCACATTTTTTGGTATAGTATAAAAGTTTTAATAATGTGTATAAAAATAAAATTAACATAAAAATTTGCTATAGTGTTTAAACTATATCGTAGAAAGTATATTACTCCCTTTGTCCTTTTTTAACTGAAGTCTTAAAATAGTAGAAAATTGAAAACAATAATTTTTTATCTTATTTTATTCCACATTGTTTCATTTTTGCTCCTAATTTTTACTCAAATTACCACAACATTATCAAATTGAGTTGATGTATAATTTTTTTGTCATTTACATAAAATATATACCTCGAAAAAAATAAAATGACAAGTATTATGAACAATAAGAATCCGTAGAGAACCGACAGTTATTAAAAGACAGAGGGAGTAGAATCATTATTGATATTCTAATGCAGGTGCTAGTAGAAAAATCTTGTATTAATTTTTAAATAATTAATTTTAAACTCTTACAATTAAAATAATTTTAACTTAGTTAAAGCAAATTATTTTTATAAATTTAAATTTAAATGCTTAAAGTGTTGTTTCATTTTTTTTATTTAAGTTCTCAAAATACTGCAAATAATTTTTCATTTATTTAACAACAACCACTAATGAATTGGTCTTTAAAAACTCAAACTCAATAAAAAAATTAATTTTAATATTTAATTAAAAATTATAATTTAATTAAAAGTAAACTATTTTTTTTATCATGATGTATGAAAAAATCACATAATTGGCTAAGGCAAAATAATTCCTTATCATTACAAATTTTAGGAAATAAAATTTAAGTAATTTAATATTTGTGTATATATATTTTTTAATAATAATACAAATTAAAAAGATTTCTTAGCTTTATTTTTATTTTTATTGTAAATAGTTTAGTGAGGCAAAGATGATTTCTTGTTTATTTTACATATTTTTTTATAGATTTTTATTTTTAGTTAAAAAGGATTATCACTTTCACCTTTTTTTCGTTTTTTTCTTTCATATTTGTTTATTTATAGTTCTTATTTTAACATTGTCAACACATGAAATAGAAAATAACAACAATAACAACCGTAATAATAATTAAAAAAATAGTCCAAAAATAATTGTGATCATAATTAAATAAATAAAAAAATTGTTAAAGTATTTGCCCTTTATTTTTTTAGTTTTCTTGCAATAATATCATATTTTGTTAACTTTTGAAAGAAAAATATGCTTCCATATTTTGTTGGATGAATAATAGTTATTAGTCATGAAACTAAATGCGTGAATGAATTATTAATCATCATTATAATACCATGGATTAAATAGATGACCTATGATTGGAGCTTAAATTCTATTAATTTCATCATCACTTTCTATGCTTTTTTGGGATGATGATACTGCTAATCCTTATCTTTTATACTCCTTTTTGTATATATGGGTGCTGAGAAGCAGATCATTCGTTTAGGAGTTGAAAGAACAAAGAATAGAGTGTTTTGCTTCAGAGCCGCCCTTATCCCAGACCTGGGATAAGGAGTGTCCGAATGTATGCGGCCAGCTGTCATCTTTTGGTGGATTTTAATCCCAGCGGTTTCCTACTCTGTTTAAAACTCCTACTGCTAGAAGAACTCTTATTTTTCAATTAGGAGATTTTACCAACTGGATTTTATTTTATTTGGATAATATCCTTTATTTTAATTTGGAAAAACAATTTAGAATTGTTATTTGCGTCTCGACGAAACTTCTTCTACCCTAAATTTCTTCTTCTTCTCTGGAGCACAGCCACCATAGCTGGAACCTCTGTTTGTTTTCTTTTAATTAATTAAATTACATTTTATGCTTCATCTATTTCTATTTATTTATTCATTATGATGGTCGGCTAAGCCCACCTGTTCCCTGTAAGGATTTGTGTCATACTTAGCTGATTGTGAGATCAAATCGTCCTTATGAGATTCCATGTTATATTTTTATGTGTTTTAATTGAATGTCATGTTATGTTTATTCTTTTTGAAGCCTGATCAATTACAATTAGGATTTGTATGATTACTGTCTTCCCTCAATACCCTGGAGTCTACATTGTAGAGAGGGATGCGAAGGCGACCAACTGATCGACGGATCAGATTGGAAAACATATAGGGTCAGGTTTATAGGAGTGGAGACATTCTTCTCCCAGGCTTGGGATAAGGTCTCTCACGGCAGAATTATTTGGTCATTTTATTAGACCTAATAGAATAACTTCTTTAGGCCATAAAGTAAATCAAGGACCTTAATAGGTGAAAACTTTTAAGAATCTCGAATAGGTAGAGAGTAGATCTAGCTGAAAACCTGATCTCTATAGCCGCCTATAATTTGGAATTAAAAATCTTTGAGTCAATGATCAATCAGTCTAACGCATGAGCCTATTTGAATCCTTACTGGGAATCTTGTCACCTCTGAACACACACACATCTCCCGTTTATTGTTTTTTGTTATTTCAATCTCTTATTTATTCACAACAAAGTTAATATTGGTATTTACCACTTGTCACTTTCCTAGTCAATTACAAAGAATTTTGATTATCCATCGAGTCCCTGGGGACAAACCTTTTACCACTAGCTACTGTTTTATTTACATGAACTTTGGTGAATTGTATTTATTTATATTTGACGGTTTCGGCAACCATCAACCTACGTTATAAAGATGACATGCACTAAGAAGTTTAATTACAACCTCATGTACAAATAGCATAACAAGTTTAATTACAACCCCGTATGCAAATAATAATAAGATTAGTCTAAAAATAAAAAATTAATGCATTTTACAACATTTAATTTTGGTAATAGATATCAATATTAATTTTTCATATCTTTTAAGTCCTTTACAAGTTTTATTTTTTATTTTTAACAAAAAAATCATTAGTATTTTGTTATACCTACGCTTCAACTATGAAAAAAAATGACAAATTAAAAGTTATAATTGTACATAAAATATATTAAATAAATATTTATTGTAAACTTAACGTCCTTAGAACATTAAAGTTAAATTAACTTTGCGATAGGATATCATTACAGTAACTTTTTAAATGTTTAAATTTAAAAATTAAAATTAAATAACGCAGGTAAGCTAGTTGTTTGAGATGCTAGATGAGTTGTGTAAGCATAGCTTGATTAATCAAGCAAAATATCTAATATAGTTTAGTTTATGAACTACTCTCTCAGCCAATATGTATTGTATGGCATTTCATTTGGATACGTTTTCTCATTAACTCATACTTTATTGCCTGATTTTTAAATTTTGGTTTGAAGGATTCATATAATTACTTGTCAAACTTTGATTGTTGTTTAATTGTGGCCTCCTAGAGAAGTTGGGTGGAAAGAGGTTTTTGTTAGTATAAGTGGGATGGATCAAAGAATGCAATCAGAAGTGGTGCTATAGGGAGTGTAGTCCTAATAACCACGCGCATTCCACAAGTGGCTGAGAAGATGGCCGCAGTTTATATTCGTCATATGGGAAGATTATCAAAGCCTTTGCCACTATTCATAAACCATCAAACAACAATAACAATTTCCCCCTATAAAATGTGCACCATGTTAAACCATCGGAGCAACTAGGACTACTAGAACTATTGACTCCAATGAAACTTGGAATCCACAAGACTTGCATCATTTTCTCTTCTGCATCATGTTTTGTTTGCAAACCCTTAAACATGCTAATTGAAATAAAATTGTAAATACTTTCCCCTACATCATAAAATTAATTTTCGTAAAAGGAAATGTACCTTGCTCCATCAATAACATTGGGAGAAGTCATTCCATGCCATGTGAGAGGTCATAAGTAGCTAGTACTCCACCAACATGTTTCCACTATTTACCAAAACAAAAACGAAGATGTTAACATGTTTATGATTAAGATTTAAGAAGAGCAATGGAATACTTCTAGGAACAAGAAAAATAATATGTACTATATAGAGCCATTTATTAAACAGGGAGTTGCTTACCTTGGATCATTGTCAATCTCTGTTAATCACTAACAAGAGACTCTTAAGAATAGACAACACTTTCTTTTTGAATCCTACACTACACCCAAGTACTCCTTTGTACATAAACATCATAATATTTTCAAATGTCGCGCTAACATGTTTTCTGCACTTGTTTCGCAGCGACTACGATCCTCCTTAGGACTAGACAATCCAACTCTATCCCTACTTCCAACTAATGAATCGTCACTCAAAGTACTGAGCGCGTCTGAGTTTGAGTTCCTATCCGAAACATGGTTCAACAGACTCTCTTGAATATCTAAAGAAATAACATCATTGTCCCTGAGTAACTTTATGAAGTCCTCTGTTTTCTCCAGATCTCCTTCCCCTTTCAGGTAGTCTAGACAGGCAGCAAGACTTTCATTAACCGGCTTCCAACTCTGTCCAGAAACCACTACAACTTCCTTCATTGCTTTTACCGCCTTCATAGTTTGATTATTTTGAAGATATCCCCTTGCCATATAGTACCATGTCTTCGCATTAGGATTTCCTCCTCTTAATATCACCCTGTCAAGAAGTGCTTCAGCCTTCCCCATAAGACCAACTTTGGAATACGCATCAATTAGCAAGTTTGGAATGAATATATCATAGTATAAATTTTTAGATTTCCACTCCTCAAATATCTTTTCTGCACTTTTCAAGTCATCTAACTTCAAGAGCGATATTATGGTACTAGTATAACCCCGATTGAAGACCTTCCCTTTTTTCTGATAAACTTCCCAAATCCTTAACACTTCTTCTTTCTTCCCTGTAGCAGCATATTGTGTGATCAGAAAATTGTACCAGCAGTCCTTCCTTGAGTAATTAGTTCCTCAGACTTCTTCAGCATTTCTAATGCCTTGTCCAAAAGCCCAGCATTCGTATAACCACCTGCTACAGAAGCATATGTGGCCCAGTCCAGGGCAACCTTTGAATCGGATTCCATTCATGCCAGAGTCCTCTCCATTTCTTCAATGTTAGAAACAGCTGCACATGCACACAGTCGTATCTCATAGGTATGTTTGTCATGAGGCTCGCAACCAATTCCTTTTTCAACCATTTCCTGCATCAGACTACCAAGTTTCTCAGTGTTTCCAGTCTGACAATAAAGGTTCAGCATGCAATTGTAAGCCAAAGATAAGTGAGCCGGTGGACAACCCATGTCTCTTATCGTCTGCATAACAGCTTCAGCTTTTGCCACAGATTTTACATAGGCATAGCAATTAAGGAGCGAGCCGTATACTTGAAGAACTTTTAGGCCTTCCGGAATGTCATTGAAATAATTCTCAGCTTGTCCTATTCCATGCACTTTTGCAATCAAGTCTACCCGGATGGCAATATCACGTGGTGTAAGTACAAAGTATCTTTTATCAGTCATCCATGTAGAAATCTGGAAAAAAAATTAAGGTATAGTAATCAGGAAACAGAATCCAAAATCCAAATCCAAATCCACAACACTGGTAGCACCAGAGAGTGATGCAATCATTATTAGGGTGGGGTTGAATTGACCAACTAGAAATACTAAATCACCTACACATAGTCTATATTAACAATATAATCACACAGTTATCCTCCAAGAACATGAAAGTCAACTCGTTAATATAGTCACTACCTTAGGAACAACAAAGCAACAAAGCATTGACAGAATCCACTGAATCATTTTCGATAGACAAAACATTAGCATTTATATCATACTTGACTTCATAAGCCGTATCACTCGTACAAATTGTTCAATGGCACTATGTTTTATTTCCAATTGTCACAATTTAAACAACCACATCAAGCCAGTGCAGCAGCTAACAACAAATTGATTCCACAAACAAATACAACAATCTACATTAGCACACTCGTCCACAACTAATTACATCATGATGTTCAAGGATTTTTTCCTACAAGGCCATCGTAACAGTCACCATGAGAAGCCAATCTCCAAACAAACTATTTCACTTTCTTCATTCCTAACCGAAAGGGTATAGCAAATTTCTAAAAACACTTCAGACAATTCACTCGTTAAGATCCTAACATGCTACCAAACAATGTATCAGGAAAAGAACCCAGTTCTCTATTTCTCTTTCTCAATAAGATACCACAGATACACATAAATGTAACTTGGGTCTTCTAACTAAATACCTCAAGAGCGTGAATGAAACGTCTATTCGAACGAAGGTTTTTAATCAAAACCAGAAGTTGGTCTTCATGAACAGACTGTACTTGTTGAATCCATTGATCGAGGATAGGAATGACGGAGATCTTTGGACTGTTGACTTGAAAAATCCGACGGGAGAGCGTCATCATGGGCTCTATCCATGGCTCGTTGTACTTTGGAGAAGGTAATGTTGAATAAAACCAAGAACCCAATCCGTTTATGGGACTGAAACGAGTGATCACGTAGGAAATAGTGCCCCCTATTGTACCAAATTTCATTTTTGACATTAACAACAAGAGAGAATGGGAGTGGACGACGAAGTGGTTTAGTGGGTTGACCGTTGAATCATGTAATGTTTATAGAATGGGCCCGGTCCATTTTTGGATCCAAAACCCATTGATTTTTTTTTTCATTTTAACAATAAATCAAATTATAACGAGATTAATTTCGATCGAATATTATCAAGTCCTAAAAAAGGATGACCCTCCAGATAGTTTTACTTTATTCTCCAAATTCTTATGTATAAATTAAACATAAATAACAAAGATGATTAGAAGTAGCATAATTATGATAAAATGAAATTCTTTCAATAAAAAACACAAATTTGATTATTCCTTCTAAAATTTTTGCAAATTTTTTTATGTTATTAATTATCATTACAATATTTTTAATTTTTTAATAATTTAAAATTGTTTTTTTTTCTCTGTCTTCACGAATAAAGAAATATTTTTTCTTCCTGATCTTGAGCAATTCCTTTGAAAATTTCATCTCCCACAATCAAGCCTAAAAAGTGATGGTTATTTTTCATAAGCAAGCACTTTACGCCTAGCAAGTTCCATGTATGTATGTTTCCTTTGAGCAAAATGGACCGAACGAAACAAGACCTTACACCATCCAGACAAGTAGGCCTTGTAAGTGGTTACAAAGATAACAGCAAAAAGAATATGCTTGAAAACCCAAAGCAACGTGACCGATAAAAGCTGATGCGTCCTCCATCCGTTTCTTCATTGATACACCAATTTTCCAATGTCGTAAGCAACATGATTAAAGGCGTGTTTCCCACGCTGCTGCAGCTCTATCTTTTGCCTACCAATCTCAAGGAACTTGGGATTAACTCCATGAACGTTGCAGATGATGGATTTATGACAATCCTGTGTGGCTGCAGATAATCTAATTACCTTGTGGCAATCGATGATCTTGAGTGCCTCTCGTGTCTTTGATTCCGGAAGCAGATTCCTTCTACAGCCATTTTCATATCAATTACATGCTTCTGAAAGTAGACAATGAGGGTTAAGGGGACAATACTGTGGTACGAAGAACAGGAACGTCAACAGCTTGAAGCCTGACGAGCAATATAAGTAACATTTTCATATGGTCCATGGTAGCAATATTTGTTACCTATTCAACCAAACAGCACGTGGCTATTGCCGCTACCAATAGTTTTCTCTACTTGGCTTGCGATCCCCACTATCATTCACTGCTAGATCAGAAAATCCATCTTCCACTTTTTTTACAGAAGACTCATCTAAAGCACCAAGTCCTTCTGAGGTTCGAGTCCCCTTTCTAATTTGATTCAACAATTTCTCTTTCACATCTGAAGAAATAAGATCCTTATCCTTGAACAGTTTTATGAAGGCCTTAGCTCTCTTTAGATCTCCTTTCCCTTTCAAGTACTCAACACAGGCAGCCAAACTTTCATCGCTCGGTCTCCACCCTCGTCTAGCAACTGCCACTGCTTCTTCCATTGCATCCAATGCCTTCCAAGTTTGATTACTTTGAAGATATCCTGATGCCAAACAAGACCATGCCTTTGCATTTGGTTTTTTCCCTCTACATATTACCTTGTTGATAATTCTTTCAGCCCTCTCCAGCAAACCTATTTTGGAATAAGCATCAATGAGGAAGTTGGGAATAAGCATGTTGTAGTATGAATTCCGGCCCTCCCATTCTTCAAAAATCTTTTCAGCACTTTCAAAATCATTGAGCTTCAATAGAGAGGTTATGATAGTAATGTATTCTTGATTGCGAATCTCCCCTTTTGCCTTGTAAAGTTCCCAAATCCTTAAAACTGCATCCCTCTTCCCAATAGCAGCATACTGCGTGATGAGGAAATTATACGCTCCTCTCCTACCACCAGTAACCAGCTCCTCAGATTTCTTTAGGAATTTTAAAGCCTTGTCTAGAAGACCAACTTTTCTATATGCACTCGCCACTGCAGAGTAAGCATCCCAGTCCAGAACAACTTTGGGATCAGATTCCATTCTTGTCAAAGTCTTCTCCATTCCTTCGATGTCAGAAGCAGCTGCATACGCACTCATCTGTATGGAATACCCAAATTGGTCACAATCAATGCCATTTTCATCCATTTCTCGTATCACAATTTGAAGCTTCTGAATATTTCCAATCTGATAATAAAAATTCATCATGTAAGTGTTGAATGAGGATGTCTTAGCAAACCCCAGTTTCTTCATCTCCTGCATGATATCCTCAGCTTTTTCCACAGATTTTTTATCACCAAAGCACCTAAGAAGAGCCATATACACTCTAAAGGCTTTCAATCGCGGTGGAATGTTTTTGAAATAAACCTCCGCCTGTTCAATTCCATGAACTTTCCCAACCAAGTCCAGCCGGGCAGCAACATCTTGTGATGTAAGTTCAAAGCGCCCTTTGTCAGTCATCCAAAAGGAAACCTGTGCAAAAGTGAAAGGGGCCCATTAATCAGGACAACCCATTAAAACAGTAATCAGATCAATCAAACTATAATTAACAAAAATGTCAGGTGGATATCCTCATAGTCTAAAACCCCAAATTCCTGTAATCCTACCGTAGTTAACAAAATTGGAACATACCCCCTTCCCGCCCAACCCTCATAGCTCAACAACAAAAGACTGTCCTGCTCTACCAGTGTAAGCAACAAGGCGGAACCTTTAATTTTCAAAACTAATTTAGTCTAATGAGAAACAGAACAGAAAAAAAGAAACAAAACTCAAAATTACCTCAAGAGCATGGTTGTAGCGTTTGGTGTGACGGAGTTCTTCAATGAACAAGCGGAGCTGATTCTTGTGGACGGTGCGGTGTTGGAGCCAGTGGTCGAGAAACGGAGCGAGTAAGGCGTTTGTGTCGGCGCGTTTGGTCAGGCGGTACAGCTCGGACATGGCGCTTGAGCATTTGTGCCTTCCAGTTCCGGCTAGAAATGTGGAGTATCCACATCGGCGAGGCGCGTAGATTGTGGTAGTTCTGTGCAGTGCGACGCGTAGTGCGGCGAAGTTCATAAGGAAACTTCAAACTGTAGAAGGAGCAACAGCGCCGCTTGAGAATAGGAGGAACAGACGACAGGGTAATGTGCGACTTGTGTTCCAGTGGTATATTTGGAGTTTTGAGTAATTTTTTCAGTTTTTTCCAAAATTGACCAAACTAAGTTTTAAGGATGAATTGCTATTATCATACTTTGACAGTTTCTCTTTTTTTTTTTTTTTTTTTCTAAACTGGATATGTTGTAATGTTGTTTTGAGGTTGTATAAGGGAGAGAGAAGGGATCAACATTAATAAATAAAAAATCTGAAGTTAAAAATAAATCTAATTCATAAAAAAAAGTATTCGGAAAATGGTGATTTTATCAACGTGGTTTTATTCATTCTATACATTCGAACTTACAACTTTTAAATTAAAGAATATTTACGGTAATTAACTTATGATTTTTCTGGAACACAAATAATATTATTATTAATGTATTTAATTTACTTAAAAGAAAAATGCTTAACATAGCGTATTGTACGTAACATATTGACGGATAAAGGATAAAAAATTTGCCAAAAACAAAAATTAACATACTCCCTCTATGGTTTATTAGATGATTTCCTCGTATTCTAATATTCAGTAGGTTTAACACTAAAAATACAAAAAAAAATAAACTATAAAAATAAATTCTAAAACGTCATCTAATAAACCCTAGAAGGAGTATTATTAGAGTAGGATTCTAGCCGAGAACTTCATGAACATTTTTGTAAGATGAAGACCTCGAAACACACGTGGAGTCAAGGAAAAGATTGACAGGTAGCACCAGTAGCTTTGTCCAATTGGGAAAGACCAATCTTGTCGCTATAGAAAGTGAAGTATAAAATCCCTAGGGGCTAACACAGCCCCGCGCCCAGTTTCTACATGAACCTAAACACCTAACTAAGGTAGATAAACGCCTAAGAATTTACGAGTTTGATGTGTCTTAGCAAGTTAATTAGGACATAAAATTTAAAATTTTCAAATCAGTGTAAAAAAATCTTTTTTTTTTAGACTCTAAGATTAGGTAGTAATTAGTTATTCTTTTTTTTCTTTTTCTTACCAGTGATCAATTGTTATTAGTTGTTAATTTATCTATTTTCTAGTGTGAGTGTCCTCACTATTCTTTGAGGTAAAGAAACGACGTCGTTTTTAAGCTGGTTCGGGAAAATCCATTTACCCTACCTGTGGAATCGTAACCGGGTCAGTAGTGTCCTACGTGGCATGCCACGTCACCCGTGTCCGACGTGGCGCGCCACGTAGGACACTTAACGGTGATTGTTGGACGGAGTTAGCTTGAGGTACCAAATGTGACGTTTTGTTTGTTTATAGGTATCTTTTAAACGTAGAAATAAAAAGAAGTACTAAATCAGTCAAACAATTATTTGACATATACTTATTTTTGCAATTTCCCTAATATCGTGGGTCTTAAAATTCAAGAGTCAAAAGCAATGATTCACCCAAAAAAAAAAATTATTTTTATGTATCATTCTCTAAACTCGAATATAGACCCTTAATTAAAGAAAATTTGATTATTTTATGGTATTTTTAGGTCATGAAGAGCTGAAACGAAGAGAGAGTTGCTCGCCTTAATCTCAAAATCTTTAACATAATTAGCCTATCCTCTGGTCTCGGTAAATTCACAAATTCTACAAATCACCTTCAGTTTTCATCTTATACTCCATTAGATTTTTTTTTTGTAAATGAAGCTTCCTTTCGAACAAAATGAAACTAACACAATAAGAAGGCGAAATCATCATCATCCAAAATGCTTAAATTACCAATGCATTCTCCGTATCACATATGAGGATAATGCAAGTCATGTTCAACCAAGGAAAGATTAAACATCACCTAAAATCAAACAAAACAAGAAGTGGAAAACAAAACTTGGCTAAAACATGTCTCACTATGTGTGAAACCAATGAAACTGGCCATTTAACACTTCCACCAATCAATTCAGATTAATATGCCAACAATTAGTTTCCAGAACTAAACAAAATGACTGGAACACGTATCTGGAAATAAACAATAAATCAAAAACCAGCTGCCGCAGAGACACCACACAAAGAATTAAAAAAATCAGTTCAATGGAGAGGTAGAGGAGCGATAGATAACCTGGATTTCATCATATGACCAGCGGTGAATGGAGACGTTGGGTTAGAGTGCTGGGCTGGGCCCAAGCTTTGGATCGGTTTGGGCTTTGTGTTGAGAGCCATTTAACAATAGACTAATTTTTTTTCCACATTTTATCATATTATGGATTTCAATTTCAAAATGATACCCATAATATTATTTCCTAAATAAATTATAAATACAACAAAAAATATTTTTTCTTCTCTTTCTGGATATTCTTTTTATCTTTGATAAAAGAATCATTTTTTTTTTACCACTGCTAAAGAAAAATAACTCGAGTAAAGTGCATTGAGATACAACGTCAAGACCAACACTGTTCTTTTTACTCATTGTATTTAGTTTTACATTGCAATTGTTGTTGTGATGTATTTTTTTTTATTAAAGTCGCTAAATATATATATATATATATATATCAACCTCAAAATAAATATTTAGAAATTCTTATGGAACTTTCCCGTCTCAAAAATATTTTAACGCGTCTTTGAGTTCAATCTGGTCACTTTCCCATAATAATAAAATAATTTTGGATTGCTATAAAATCTTGATTACAAGCATAACAAACAATTTTTTTAATAATCCAATTTCTTTTTTCCCAAAAAGAGTAAAAAAGAATGTGTCCAAGCCAATAAGATCAAATAAAATAAAAGGCATTTATTCATTTATTATTATTAGCTCAATTTGGATGATAATTAGTAACATAACCAAATCTTTTTTTATAGTCCAACAGATGTACTGAATTTTTTTACGGTAGAACTATGTAAAATGTAATATGACGTTCTCCGATCGATATTACAAGAAGAGTTGGTACGGGATTCCTTTGAGTAGTAGTGTCTTTGTGACTATATTTCTGGCTCCTCACATTCAGAAGATAGAACAAAACTGGGAAATGCTAATGTTATGTCCCTACATAACAAAACAAATTACAAACAAATTTAACTAATTGGGAAAGAATTAGAAGTTACATGATCACCTTAGATATGGCAGAGTCATGTTCTTTATGAGAGATGGATTTTTTAACACAAATTTTTTCCATTCTTCTGGATCATCAATTCTCCCATCACTATTCGTGTTTGCCTTGCTGAATGTCTAAAAAAAAGAAAATTTCTTCCAATGATTGGAACTAAAAAAAACGAGAATGTACAAAAATTGAGAAGGTAAACCAAACAGTACCTTATCCACAATTGTTTCAACAAACTCATCTGATAAGGCAAGATCCGATTCATGAAGAAGTGCCAACACCATCTCCTTCAACTGTAATAGAATCCAAAATTAGGAAGCGTTGTACCAAAATTGGGCCTAATCTTTTCCAAGTCTAGTTGGCCCAACCGGGTGTTGAGTTGGGCCCAACTGGGTGTTAACCTTTACCAGACTGAATACAAGTTTTTAAACAAATTTTACATTTTGAAATGAATGATATAGTACAACAGATGTACTGAACTTTTTTTATAGAAAAAACAAGTTGATAAAGTTTTTTTATTTTTAAATTTCGTTTCATTACAATTACTCCATCCATCCTAATTACATTATATTTTTGTTGTGTGTTTTATATATATAGACAAAATAATTATGTTTCACACTTTTTAATTTACATTTTGCAGTACCATTTATATTTTATTTATATTTTATTTTCAATTAATTGTCTCTCCTCGGGGCCAAACACGCAAATAATTTAATTTCATTTTAAAAGCACGAGAATACATGCTTTTAAAAACAGAAGATTGTTTATTTGAATTAAAAAATAAGAATATATTTATTTTAAATAGAAATTTATTTAAAATATTAACAAAAGATGTAGTAACTTACTTAAAAAATATATTAGTACATAATACTTATTTTTTAAATAGATAAATCTTATGTATTTACAATTTTAATGTTATAAATTAATATATAAAAACATTTGGATTAAAAAATTCAACAAATTAATATTTTTGAAAAATTATTTCATTTTAATTAAAACAATTCACAGCATAATAGTTTTTAACCAAACAATTTACTCATTTCATTTTACGGCACCACACAAAGCAGAGCACAGTCACAAGTTCACAACACAAAGCAGCATAGCAGAGTGTGGACCAAACACCTCTATAGAGTGAGTTAGTAAAATTAATATTAAAAAAAACATAAAAAGATCATTTAATTTAGAATAAAACTTAATTTCTAAAGCATCACGTAATTTGAGACGGTACCAGTTACTCCTTTCCACTTTTATTCTCTCCCCTCTCCTAATTTTATTCTCTTCCGAGGGTCTTTTTTCTCCTTTGAGTACATGGAGCTGCAAATCAGGATCCCAAAACCAAAACTAAAGCATTCCTTGCTTAAAGTAAAGACGAGAAACGTAGAGATAAAAAATGATTAATATTCTTTTGGAATTTAAGCAAAAGTTGAATGCTTTAATCTTTAGTGCATTTTAAATTGTTACACCCTTTGCTGTTTAATAATTTTCATTTTCCTACTAAAAATGTGATTAAAATTAACTATCATTTTGAATCATAATAATGATTTCTGCCCTCTATCTTAGTTTCTTTACCCAACTAGTTAATTTGGTACAATGGTATTATTATAATTATACTATAAAAATAGATAAATTGAAGACTATAGAAAAAATATGATTCAAAAATTATTATTTTAAATTTGTTTACTATTTCAGAAAGTTAATTAATAAAGATAAGAGGGAGTAATACATACTCTCCTTCTGTTATAATATAATTACCATAAAATGTATAAATTATAGTTACGTATAAGTAACCAACATCAATGATTATGTTAATCTACGTAATCTATCTATACTATATATAAAGGTACGAACTTCTTATTACTTTTTTTTGACTTTTTTATCCTTAATAAATTCTTAAAAACACTATTTTATAAATTTATTATAAATTTTATTATAAATTTTTATTTTTATTATAAATAAAATTTTGATTAGTTAATAAAGAATTAGTATATACGTAACTTTTAGTAAGAATTTTAAATTAGTAAATATTTTTTAATAAAAAAATATACTTAGTATTGTGATTTAACAAAGTTAGAAAAAACTAATGTACCATTAAAACATTATACAAAATAACTAGGACATACATATTAAAAATAATATTTTTTTTAAAATATTATTAAATTTATATTCTCAATTTTCACTCAATTCAGTATCATATGATTTCTCTAGCAAGTTACAATTCTTAACTAGAGATGAATGTGCTGGAGAAAGATGTGCAGCAGAAGGTGATTGCTGAAACCTAACTCTTTCACTCATTTGATTCGTTCTTCCTCTATTGAAATGTGGAGGGTTTATGACACTTTTGTTACAAATTAAAATTAAAATTTATGACACTTTTTTCATATTGTCAGTTTTCTTTTTCTTTTTTTCTTCAGTTGTTTCATTCAACTTTAATTTATATCTATTATATCTGGGTTTTTATATATTACATTCGACTTCATCCGCACTCAAGGAACAAAGCGGGCCCTATGATTAAACTTTCCCCTTTGAGCTGCAAAGCAGATCCCAAAACCAAAACCACAACATTCCTTGCTTAAAGTAAAGACAAGAAACGTAGAGATAAAAAATGATTAATCTCATCTTCAGCTGCGCTCTATCGAGGCATTTGGAAGAGGAAAAGAAAGAGAGTAAGAAACAGTAATTTCTTGGTCCTTACTTCCATTCCTACACTCATTTCTTCATCTGCGTGCATTCTTGTCTCCTTCATCCTTACCTTCTAGCCCTTTTAAATCTCTTCTTCTTTCTTTATTTTACAGTACTTTGCTTGGCCCAGAACTAACTAATCAGTAATCACTCTTCCTTAAGCAGATTCTTCACCTTAAAACTACCAACAAAAAACCAACGAAAACAACATGTGGCCCGATCTGACCCCCTTCGTTAGCAGACTAAGCAATTGCATTCTGGAACCTGTGTGGGGCTTTTTTGCCAGACGTGCAGGGTATGTGCACAATCTTGAAGCTAATCTTGCTCATATGAAGAATGCTGTTGAAGACTTAATGGCGTTAAAGGAACGATTGACACGAAAGGTTCATGTTGAAGAACTGCTGCCTCAAATGAAGCGGTTGCCAGAAGTTAACTTGTGGTTCGAGAGGGTGGGCATTGCATTAGCGGAAGGTCATGAGTTGATCAAAGGTGCTGACCAAGAAGTCCAAAGGTTATGTTGTGGGGGATATGTGTCCAAGAACTGTTGGTCAAGCTCCATATTTGGAAAAAAGGTTGACGAATGCCTCAATGGTCTACTTGCTCTAAAGACCACCGGAGAGCAGTTCGGAGTTGTGGTAGAGGAAGCACCTGCAGAATTGGTGGCTGAGCTGCCTTACAATACAACAGTGGGCCTTGAAACAAAGCTTGCAGAGGTTTGGAGTTGCCTTGAAGATAAAAAAAGTTGGAATAATTGGATTGTACGGGATTGGAGGCGTGGGGAAAACTACCCTCTTAACCCAAACTCGCAACAAGTTCGTTGACACATATAAAGATTATCTTGTGATTTGGATTGTGGTGGGTAAAGGTTGTAGTCCAGAGAAGATTCAAGCAGACATTAGAAAAGAGACTGGCTTTTCCCATGAACAACGGAGTACCAATGATATTTTTAACAAACTACGAAAAGAGAAGTTCATTTTGTTATTGGATGACATTTGGGAGCGATTTGACCTCACAACGATGGGAATTCCTCCTCTAGAAAATCTAAATGGGTCAAAGATCATATTCACAACACGTTCACTCAAAGTGTGTGGTGAAATGCGTGCTCAAAAGAAAATCAGAGTTGAGACTTTGGAATGGGAGCACGCGTGGGAATTGTTTCAAAAGTATGTTGGAGACGATACCATCAGCACCAACACCGACTTACAAATTCTTTCTCTTGCTCAGGATGTGGTTAGAAAGTGTGGTGGTTTGCCAATTGCATTAATTACAATTGGTCGAGCTATGTCGGGTAAGACAGAGCTAGAAGAATGGCATCGTGCTGCTCAAATTTTGAAAAAACCAGCTTTACATGGAGATCATATAGAGGATGAGGTAATAAAAGACATGGAGGTTGAGGTATTTTCACTTTTAAAATTCAGTTATGATAATTTACCAAATGATAGAGTGAAATCGTGTTTCTTGTATTGTGCCTTATACCCAAGTGATCGTCTCTTGGATAAGGATGGGTTGATAGAATATTGGATTTGTGAGGATTTTGTGATAGGTGGTTATGATGATGCTTTTAGTGAGGGATATGCCTTTATGGGTACACTTGTCCGTTCATGTTTATTAGAAGATGAAGGTTATTTTGTAAAGTTGCATGATGTGATACGGGACATGGCTTTATGGATAGAAAAAGAGAATGCTTTGGTGATGGCTGAGATGCAATTAACTGAAGCACCGAGTGTTGAAAGATGGGAGGGCGTGACAAGGTTGTCTTTGATGAACAACGACATTAAGAATTTAACTCAAGTGCCTAGATGTTCTAAGCTCAAGAGCTTGTTTCTAAGATATAATGAAGAGCTACATGATATCCATGAGGACTTTTTCCAATCAATGGGTGCGCTGGTTGTGCTAAACCTATATGGCACTGGGCTTGACAAGTTACCACGAAGCGTGGAGAATTTAGTTTCCTTACGGTTTCTTGATATATCATATACAAGAATAAGAAGATTGCCTGCTGTGTTGTCAAAACTGACAAGATTGAAACATTTGAATTTATCCGGTCTTAACCTTAAAGCTAAGAGATCACTGATATCTAGTTTGTCATCTTTAGTAGTTTTGGAAATGCACAATTGTGTGTATACTTATCTTGAAGAAGAGGAAGAGGAAGAAGAAGAAGATGACGATACATTACTTATAAGTAAGGCATCAGTGGACGGTGAGATGCTCTGGGAGGAACTGCAGTGTTTGAAGCATCTGAAGAACTTGATCATCACACTAACATCTGTTTCTGTTCTTGAAAGATTGTCTGTCACGGACAAATTGTTGAGCATTATTAAAGGTCTTTGCCTTAAGAAGTTCAATGGCTCAAAATCGCTGAATATTAGTTCATTAGAGAATATCAAACATTTGGTTGAGCTTGTTATCTGGGAGTGTGAGTTAGAGGATATACTTGTAGATTTTTCTCACAACTCCTCGACAATCTTAAGAGATATTAGTTTCAGTTCCCTTAAATTCGTACATGTGTTTTCTTGCAATGAGTTAAAGGACTTGACGTGGCTTATATTACTGCCAAATCTGACAACTTTGTGGGTTCGAAGGTGCGAAAAAATGGAAGAAATAATTGATGGTGTGAGGTTCGGCGACATGACCAGGCACCAAATTCTGAAGCCATTCTCCAAACTTTCTTATCTACTATTGCATGTTTTACCACAACTGAAGTCCATTCATCCAAATGCTCTGCCCTTCCCATTCCTGGGTGAAATTAGGGTGTTCGACTGTCCGCTGCTTAAAAAACTTCCATTGGACTCTAACAGCAGAGAAGGGCGTAAGATTGTCTTGAAGGCTGAAAAAGAATGGTGGGAAGCGATTGAATGGGAAGATGATGCCACTAAAACTGCTTTGTCATCGCGTTTCAAATGCGTTCTCCATTGAAGAAGGTAAATCATTTCTCATCTTATTATGTAATTAATTGTAGTCTTTGGAGGCAATAATCATTCTCATATTTTGTTTTTGTTATTTTCTAGTGAAATGTTATTACAAATTTGATTCATCACTTACAATTTTGCTTTGCTTCTTTTTTGTGTTTAGCTATAGGTAACTATTGAGCAAGGGGAAGCAGATGGCAGAGCACACCACAAGACTAAATATGGTGACAGTTTGGCTACAGTCCATGGTGTTTTTTCTTTTTTGGATGTTGTAGTTTTTCTTTTCTTTTTTGGATGTTGTAGTTTTTCTTTTCTTTATGATATTTCTGTTAATATAATTATTTATATATAAAAAAATGTGAAATTAATTTTTAGACAAAAATACTCATTTCATTAAGAGTAAAATAATAAGCTCATAAACTATGTTACTTTGGCACGTAAAGTTGCACATGCAGAATTTATTTAAAAATATTAAAATATAATGTTTTTGTACAAAGTGCATTTCACAATTTTTTGTTATAGTATAAAAGTTTTAATAATGTTTATAAAAATAAAATTAACATAATATTTTTATTATAGTGGTTAAATTATATTGTAGAAAGTATATTAATATCGTTATTAATGTTCTAATGCAAGTGCTAGTAGAAACAAATTGTATTAATTTTTAAATAGTTAATTTTAAACTCTTACAATTAAAATAATTTTAACTCAGTTAAAGTAAATTATTTTTATAAATTTAAATTTAAATACTAAAAATGATGTTTCATATTATTTTTATTTCAGTTCTCAAAATAATGTAAATAACTATTCATTTATTTAACAACAACTACTAATGAATTAGTCTTTAAAGACTTAAACTCAATAATAAATTTAAATTTAATATTTAATTAAAAATTATAATTTAAGTAAATGTACCAACTATTTTTTTCTCATGTTTATGTATGAAAAAATCACATAATTGGCTAGAAAAAAATAATTCTTTATCATTACCAATTTTAGGAAATAAAATTTAAGTAATTTAATATTTGTGTATATATATATATATATATATTTAATAATAATAAAAATTAAAAAAGATTTCTTAGTTTTATTTTTATTTTATTGTAAATAGTTTAGAGAGGCAAAGATGATTTCTTGTTTATTTTACATATTTTTTTATAGATTTTTTATTTTTAGTTAAAAAGGATTATCACTTTACACCTTGTTTTTTTTCACTTTCATTTGTTTATTTATAGTTCTTATTCTAACAATGGCAACACATGAAATAGAAAATAACAACAACAATAACAACCGTAATAATAATTAAAAAAACACTCTAAAAATAATTGTGATAATAATTAAATAAAAAAGAGAATTTGTTAAAGTATTTACCCTTTATTTTTTTATTCTTCTTGTAATAATTTATTATTTTGTTAACTTTTGAAAGAAAAATATGCTTCCTTATTTTGTTGGATGAATAATAGTTATTAGTCATGAACCTAAATGCACGAATGAATTATTAATTATCATTATAAATTTATAATAACAAAAATTGAAACAAACATGCACTAAAAAGTTTAATTACAACCTCAACCTCATGTACAAATAGTATAACAAGTTTAATTACAATTCTGTATGCAAATAATAATAAAAATTGAAAAGATTAGTCTAAAAAATAAAAAATCTATAAAAAAATGATAAATTTTATATGCAAATAGTATAACAAGTTTATAGCATATATTTAATTTTGGTAATAGATATCAATATTAATTTTTCATATCTTTTAAGTCATTTACGAGTTTTATTTTTTTATTTTTAACAAAATTAGTATTTTGTTGTACCTACACTTCAACTATGAAAAAAATGACAAGTTAAAAATTATAATTGTACATAAAATATATTAAATAAATATTTATTGTAAACTTAACATCCTTAAAATATTAAAGTTAAATTAACCTTGCGATAGGATATCATTACAGGAACTTTTTTAATATTTAAATTTAAAAATTAAAATTAAATAACGCAGGTTTGAATCCTACCTCGGCCTATAAAGAAAAAATACAACTTAATATCCACGAGACACATATAAAAAAACAAAAATAAAATAAATCGATTAATATGTAATTACTCATTTATCTAGAGATCATGGCAGGAGTTAGGGGCGAGGTTTTTGGATTTGCTTCACTTGTGTGAGCTGTGTAAGGACTCACTTTTGAGTAGACTCATTATCTCCTGGTGTTTGTTAGACTTGTCAGGCATGAGGCTAACATAAATTTTCGTAAAAGGAAATGTACCTTGCTCCATCAATAACATTGGGAGATGTCATTCCATGCATGGGAGAGGTCATAAGTAGCTAGGACTCCACCAACATGTTTCCACTATTTACCAAAACAAAAACGAAGATGTTAACATGTTTATCATTAAGATTTAAGAAGAGCAATGGAATACTTCTAGGAACGAAAAATATTATGTATACAATATAGCCATGGTAACACAGCCATTTATTAAACAGGGAGTTGCTTACCTTGGATCGTTGTCAATCTCTGTTAATCACTAACAAGAGACTCCTCAGAATAGACAACACTTTCTTTTCGAATCCTACACTACACCCAAGTACTCGTTCGTACATAAACATCATAATATTTTCAAATGTCGCGCTAACATGTTTTCTGCACTTGTTTCGCAGCGACTATGATCCTCCTTAGGACTAGACAATCAAACTCTATCCCTATTTCCAACTAATAAATCGTCACTCAAAGTACTGAGCGCGTCTGAGTTTGAGTCCCTATCCGAAACATGGTTCAACAGACTCTCTTGAATATCTAAAGAAATAAGATCAGCGTCCCTGAGTAACTTTATGAAGTCCTCTGTTTTCTCCAGATCTCCTTCCCCTTTCAGGTAGTCTAGACAGGCAGCAAGACTTTCATTAACCGGCTTCCAACTCTATCCAGAAACCACTACAACTTCCTTCATTGCTTTTACCGCCTTCATAGTTTGATCATTTTGAAGATATCCCCTTGCCATATAGTACCATTACCATGTCTTCGCATTAGGATTTCCTCCTATTAATATCACCCTGTCGAGAAGTGCATCAGCCTTCTCCATAAGACCAACTTTAGAATACGCATCAATTAGCAATTTTGGAATGAATATATCATAGGTATGTTTGTCATGAGGTTCGCAACCAATTCCTTTTTCATCCATTTCCTGCATCAGACTACCAAGTTTCTCAGTGTTTCCAGTCTGACAATAAAGGTTCAGCATGGAATTGTAAGCCAAAGATAAGTGAGCCAGTGGACAACCCAAGTCTCTTATCGTCTGCATAACAGCTTCAGCTTTTTCCACAGATTTTACATAGGCATAGCAATTAAGGAGCGAGCCGTATTCTTGAAGCACTTTTACACCTTCCGGAATGTCATTGAAATAATTCTCAGCTTGTTCTATTTCAGGCACTTTTGCAATCAAGTCTACCCGGATGGCAATATCACGTGGTGTAAGTACAAAGTATCTTTTATCAGTCATCCATGAAGAAATCTGGAAAAAAGATTAAGGTATAGTAGTCAGGAAACAGAATCCAAAATCCAAATCCAAATCCACAACACTGGTAGCACAGATAGTGATGCAATCATTAGGGTGGGGTTGAATTGACCAACTAGAAATACTAAATCACCTACACATAGTCTACATTAACAATATAATCACACAGTTGTCCTCCAAGAACATGAAAGTCAACTCGTTAATATAGTCACTACCTTAGGAGCAACAAAGCAACAAAGCATTGACAGAATCCACTGAATCATTTCGATAGACAAAACATTAGCATTTATATCATTCTTGACTTCATAAGCCGTATCACTTGTACAAATTGTTCAATGACACTATGTTTTATTTCCAATTGTCACAATTTAAACAACCACATCAAGCCAGTGCAGCAGCTAACAACAAACTGATTCCACAAACAAATACAACAATCTACATTAGAACACTCGTCCACAAACAAATACAACAATCTACATTAGAACACTCGTCCACAACTAATTGTTGGAGAAATAAAGACTAACCCGAGTCTTTCTTAATGGAATGATACTGTCCGCTTTGGGCCTAAGCCCGCACGGTTTTCACAAAAGGCCTCATTCCATTAAGAGGATCAACTCCTCTTATATTTAGTCTTTCTCTCCCATTTCTTTCCGATGTGGGACTTTGTTCGCACACCCCAACAATCTCCCCCTCGAACTAAGTACCATAGAGCCAGCCACATTGGGCTCACCAATCTCCCCTTCGAACCACTCGACCTGGAGAACTCCCGTACTTTTCAAGTTCGGCCAGGAGATTCACAGCATGCTCCGCTACCATTTGTTGGAGAAATAAAGACTTACTCGAATCTCTCTTAATGGAATGATACTGTCCGCTTTGGGCCTGAGCCCGCACGGTTTTCACAAAAGGCCTCATTCCATTAAGAGGATCAACTCCTCTTATATTTAGTCTTTCTCTCCCTTTTCTTTCCGATGTGGGACTTTGTTCGCACACCCTAACAATCTCCCCATCGAACTAAGTACCACAGAGCCACTCGACCTGGAAAACTCCCGTACTTTTCAAGTTCGGCCAGCATGCCACCCACATCAAGACCCATTACTTAGGCCCAGCCGAACCTTCGGCTCCGCTACCATTTGTTGGAGAAATAAAGACTAACCCGGGTCTTTCTTAATGGAATGATACTGTCCGCTTTGGGCCTAAGCCCGCACGGTTTTCACAAAAGGCCTCATTCCATTAAGAGGATCAACTCCTCTTATATTTAGTCTTTCTCTCCCATTTCTTTCCGATGTGGGACTTTGTTCGCACACCCCAACACTAATTACATCATGGTGTTCAAGGATTTTTTCCTACAAGGCCATCGTAACAGTCACCATGAGAAGCCAATCTCCAAACAAACTATTTCACTTTCTTCATTCCTAACCGAAAGGGTATAGCAAACTCATAAAAACACTTCAGACAATTCACTCGTTAAGATCTAACATGCTACCAAACAATGTATCAGGAAAAGAACCCAGTTCTCCAATTTCTCAATAAGAAACCACAGATACACAAATGTAAATTCGGTCTTCTAACTAAATACCACAAGAGCGTGAGTGAAACGTCTATTCGAACGAAGGTTTTTAATCAAAACCAGAAGTTGGTCTTCATGAATAGACTGTACTTGTTGAATCCATTGATCGAGGATAGGAATGACGGATATCTTTGGACTGTTGACTTGAAAAATCCGACGGGAGAGCGTCATCTGTACTTTGGAGGAGGTAATGTTGAATAAAACCAAGAAGCCAATCCGTTTCTGGGACTGAAACGAGTGATCATGTAGGAAATAGTGCCGCCTATTGTACCAAATTTCATTCTTGACATTAACAACAAAACTGAAGAATCTCTGCTTATTTAAAAAAAAAAAAACAACAAAACTGAAGAGAAAATGGGAGTGGAAAGGAGAGTGTTCGGTTTATTAAAAACTAACAGGGACGACGAAGCGGTTTAGTGGGTTGACAGTTGAATCATGTAATGTTTATAGAATGGGCCCGGCCCTCGAGATAGTTTTAATTTATTCTCCAAACTCTTATGTATAATATTTTCATAATTTAAAATAGTTTTTTTTTCTCCGTCTTCACGAATAAAGAAGTATAGTTTTTCTTCCTGATCTGGGGCAATTCCTTCGAAAATTTCATCTCCCACAATCAAGCCTAAAAAGTGATGGTTATTTTTCATAAGCAAGCACTTTACGCCTAGCAAGTTCCATGTATGTATGTGTCCTTTGAGCAAAATGGACCGAACGAAACAAGACCTTACACCATCCAGACAAGTAGGCCTTGTAAGTGGTTACAAAGATAACAGCAAAAAGAATATTGAATCCTCAAGCAGCCAGTCCAAGGTCCTATGTTGCTCTTCATCAGGACGCAGGCTCCCCTGAATGGCACCGAATGCGCTTCTTGATGCTTGAAAACCCAAAGCAACGTGACCGATAAAAGCTGATGCGTCCTCCATCCGTTTCTTCATTGATACAGATGTGAAGTTCTTCGAACTCCTTGTCATGTTTTTGAATAGCCTGGTCCCGTTCAGCAACCTTCAGAAACCGTTCTGTGGCAGCCTTCCAGACAGAGTAATGTGCGACTTGTGTTCCAGTTGTATATTTCGAGTTTTGACTAATTTTTTCAGTTTTTTCCAAAATTGACCAAATTAAATTTTAAGGATGAATTGAGAAATCTGAATTGCTATTATGCCTCATATTTTGACTTAATAAACCATAAAATGATTTCATATCTATGGTTTATTTCTAATTAAATCAGAATGAATCTGAACTAATAAAATTCAGATAGAGAGAGAAATATTTGATACATTTTAGAATCTGATATTAAAATTATTTAAAAATTGAAATTATGAAACAATTTTTATATTTTCTCAACTGGATATGTTGTAATATTGTTTTGATAGACTTATTTGGTTGTATAAGAGAGAGAGAAGGGATCAAAATTAATAAAAAATAAATCTAATTCATAAAAAAATGTATTCGGAAAATGATGATTTTTTTAACATGGTTTTATTCATTCTATAGATTTGAACTTACAAATTTTAAATTAAAGAATATTTACGGTGATTAACTTATAATTTTTCTGGAACACAAATAATATTATTATTAATGATAAAATAAAATAAAATTCTTCTTCGTAAGTTTGCATTTTTAATTTACTTAAAAGAAAAATGTTTTACATAGCGTATTGTACGTAACATATTGACGGATAAAGGGTAAAAAATTTGCCAAAAATAAAAAAAGAACAAATATATTATTACCAAAACAAAAGATGATGGCATCAAACATACTATTGAATTAGAATAGGATTCTAGCCGAGAACTTCATGAACATTTTTGTAAGATGAAGACATCGAAACACACGTGGAGTCAATGAAAAGATTGACAGGTAGCACCAGTAGCTTTGTCCAATTGGGAAAGACCAATCTTGTCGCTATAGAAAGTGAACTATAAAATCCCTAGGGGCCACACATATCAACCCTCTTGGGCTAACACAGCCCTGTGCCCAGTTTCTACATGAACCTAAACACCTAACTAACGTAGATAAACGCCTAAGAATTTAGGAGTTTGATTTCACTTAGCAAATTAATTAGAACATAAAATGTAAAATTTTCAAATCAGTGTAAAAAATTCGATTTAACTCGATAAAGTTTATAAAATCGAACTAATAAAGATATTTAACTTTTGTTAGAATAATAGTTTATAATAAAGTTCATGGAAATTTCAAAATTTCAAATAGTAGAAGGAGCAATTGAAACAACTTGTGAATTATATCTACACAAAAAAATCTCTAGACTCTAAGATTAGGTAGTAATTAGTTATTCTTTTTTTTCTTTTTCTTACCGATCAATTGTGATTAGTTGTTAATTTGTCAATTGTTCTTACTAGTGACATTTAACTATTTTTTAGGTATTAATCATGTTGGAATATTATATTAGATAAATAGTTTCAATATCGTGAGTCTTAAAACTCAAAAGTTAAAAGCAATGATTCATCCAAAAAAAAATTATTTTTTATTTTTTATTCTCTAAACTCGAATATAGACCCTTAATTAAAGAAAATTTGATTACCTTATGGTCCTTATAGATCATGAAGAGCTAAAACGAAGAGCAAGTCGCTCGCCAAAATCTCAAAATCTTTAACATCATTAGCCAATCCTTTGGTCTCGGTAAATTCACAAATTCTACAACTCTCTACAAATCACCTTCAGTTTTCATCTTATACTCCATTATATTTTTTTGGTTGTAAATGAAGCTTTCTTTCGAACAAAATGAAACTAACACAATAAGAAGGCGAAAGCATCATCATCCAAAATGCTTAAATTACCAATGCATTCTCGGTATCATGATAATGCAACTACAAAATCATGTTTGACTCAACAAAAAAACAACCAACATCTTGTAGCATGTCAGAGGTCTAGAACAGCAAAACTAGTGAAATGATGACAACCGAAACAAAAATTACTCTGCGGTTGTGCAAGGAACTAGTCTGCCTCGAGTGCGCGATGCGATCAGTGCGATCGTATCAAGTTGGCCTTGGCAACTCTCTCAATTCCTCAACGGTTGGCCTTGGCAACTCTCTCAATAAAATTTCAGAGAGAATATTGTTTGAGATTAGGAAATCTCAATATATATAGACTATTGGTTATCTCACCGATGGTATCATTATTGAAAAAAGTCCAAAAATGACACTTATATTTTAATTAAATGACTCATTTGACATTTCTATTTTTTTTTATGATTTGACACTCATTTAATTTATTCAATTAATTAAAAATTATGATATAAATTATGGAATTTGAAAGGATTGCATTTTAGCATATGAAAAATCACTTAATTCTCTATATAAGTTCACAAGTGCCTAATTTTTGTTCACAAATATTCATTGGGTTATGTTCCTATATGCCAATGGAAGGTAAGGTTAGTTTCATTTTTCATTTGATTAAATTGTATAATTATTTATTTTATTTACCTTATAACTATATTTAGTTGTGAACAATTATTTATAGTGTATATTACATATATTAAAATGGTTGTAATTTAATATATAATCATTTTGTTTATAAATGGTCATTAGATATGGTGTTTATAGATGATAATGGAAGCTAAGGTTATTAAGCCAAAAGGTTATTAAGCCAAAAGGTTATAAAAATAAATAAATAGTATAGATATAAATTTTTTTAGACAATTGCATAAGAAAAAGGTTATTAAGCCAAAAGAAAATAATAATAAAAGATATATATATATATCCATCCATTTAATTGAAGTTTCATCTATGGGATGATTGGGCAACTTGGGAATGTGTTGCATATGATAACCAGTCTTGTAGTTGATTACAACTTTTGATTGCAATCAAAATCAATAATACTGTCAAAGTCTTATATTATATGAATTTATGAGAGTGTGAACAGAATACAAAGCACGCTTAGGAAGACCGGAGAAAATGCATACCTAACACAGTTAAACAATGGTTTAGTTGAAGTTAACTCCAAAAGAGTAAGTTTCATGTCTGATGCCTCTTTCCTAACCACTCCCTTTTTAAATAGGAAAATCAACCTTAGGAAGAGAAGGAGACTTTTGCAATCTAATCTTTTCACTACATCTATCTATCTGCGTGCATTCTTGTCTCCTTCATCCTTACCTTCTTAGCCCTTTTACAGTACTTCCCTGTCGATTACTTTGCTTGGCCCAGAACTAACTAATCAGTAATCACTCTTCCTTAAACTGATTCTTCACCTCTAAACTACCAACAAAAACAACATGTGGCCCATCCTTAGCAAACTAAGCAATTGCTTTCTGGAATCTGCGTCGGGCTTTTTTGCCAGACATGCAGGGTATGTGCACAATCTTGAAGATAATATTGCTCATATGGAGACAGCTGTTGGAGACTTAATGGCGTTAAAGGAACGATTGACACGAAAGGTTCATGTTGAAGAACTGCTGCCTCAAATGAAGCGGTTGGCAGAAGTTAACTTGTGGTTCGAGAGGGTGGACATTGCATTAGCGGAAGGTCATGAGTTGATCAAAGGTTCTGACCAAGAACTCCAAAGGTTGTGTTTTGGGGGATATGGGTCCAAGAACTGTTGGTCAAGCTCCATATTTGGAAAAAAGGTTGACAAATGCCTCAATGATCTACTTGCTCTAAAGACCACGGGAGATAAGTTCAGAGTTGAGACTTTGGTAGAGGAAGCACCTGCAGAATTGGTGGCTGAGCTGCCTTGCAATCCAACAGTGGGCCTTGAAACAAAGCTTGCAGAGGTTTGGAGTTGCCTTGAAGATAAAAATGTTGGAATAGTTGGCTTGTACGGGATTGGAGGCGTGGGGAAAACTACCCTCTTAACCCAAATTCGCAACAGGTTCGTTGACACGTGTAAAGATTATCTTGTGATTTGGATTGTGGTGAGTAAAGATTGTAGTCCAGAGAAGATTCAAGCAGACATTAGAAAAGAGACTGGCTTTTCCCATGAACAATGGAGTACCAATGACATTTTTAACAAACTACGAAAAAAGAAGTTCATTTTGTTATTGGATGATATTTGGGAGCGATTTGACCTCACAAAGATGGGAATTCCTCCTCGAGAAAATCTAAATGGGTCAAAGATTATATTTACAACACGTTCACTCAAAGTGTGTGGTGAAATGTTTGCTCAAAAGAAGATCAGAGTTGAGACTTTGGAATGGGAGCACGCGTGGGAATTGTTTCAAAAGAATGTTGGAGACGAGACCACCATCGACACCGACTTAGAAATTCTTCCACTTGCTCAGGTTGTGGCTAGTAAGTGTGGTGGTTTGCCTATTGCGTTAATTACAATTGGTCGAGCCATGTCGTGTAAGTCGGAGCCAGAAGAATGGCGCCGAGCTGCTCAAATCTTGAAAGAACCAGCTCTACATAGAGATCACATAGAGGATGAGATATTAAATGACATGGAAGTTGAGGTATTTTCACTTTTGAAATTCAGTTATGATAATTTACCAAATGATAGAGTGAAATTGTGTTTCTTGTATTGTGCCTTATACCCAAGTGATAGTCTCGTGTATAAGGATGCGTTGATAGAATATTGGGTTTGTGAGGATTTTGTGATAGATGGTTATAATGTTGATGCTTTTAGTGAGGGATATTCCGTTATGGGTACTCTTGTCCGTTCATGTTTATTAGAAGAAGAAGGTCAACATGTAAAGTTGCATGATATGATAAGGGACATGGCTTTATGGATAGAAAAAGAGAATGTTTTGGTGATGGCTGGGATGCAATTAACCGAAGTACCAAGTGTTGAAAGATGGGAGGGCGTGACAAGGTTGTCTTTGATGGAAAACAACATTAAGAATTTAACTCAAGTGCCTAGATGTTCTAAGCTTAAGAGCTTGCATCTATGTGAAAATGAAGAGTTGTGTGATATTCATGAGGACTTTTTCCAATCAATGGGTGCGCTGGTTCTGCTAAACCTACATGAAACTGGACTTGACAAGTTACCACGAAGCATGGAGAATTTAGTTTCCTTACGGTATCTTAATATATCATATACAAGAATAAGAAGATTGCCTGCTGAGTTGGCAAAACTGACAAGATTGAAATATTTGTGTTTATCCGGTCTTAACCTTAAAGCCAAGAGATCACTGATTTCCAGTTTGTCATCTTTAGTAGTTTTGCAAATAGAAAATTGTGTGTATACTTATCTTGAAGAAGAGGAAGAGGAAGAGGAAGAAGGAGAAGAAGATGACAATACGTTACTAATAAGTAAGGCATCAGTGGACGGTGAGATGCTCTTGGAGGAATTGCAGTGTTTGAAGCATCTGAAGAAATTGGGCATCACACTAACATCTGTTTCTATTCTTGAAAGATTGTCTGTCACGGAAAAATTGTGGAGCATTATTAAAAGTCTTTGCTTTAAGAAGTTCAATAGTTCAAAATCGCTGAATATTAGTTCACTGGAGAATATGAAGCATTTGGTTGAGCTTTATATCTGGGAGTGTGAATTAGAGGATATATTTGTCGATTTTACTCACAACTCTTCGGCAATCTTAAAAGATACGAGTTTGAATTCCCTTAAACTCGTAAATGTATATTCTTGCAATGAGTTGAAGGACTTGACGTGGCTTACATTAGTGCCAAATCTGACAACTTTGGTGATTAAAAATTGTGACAAAATGGAAGAAATAATTGATGGTGTGAGGTTCAGCGACATGACCAGGCACCAAAATCTGAAGCCATTCTCCAAACTTTCTTATCTAGAATTGGGGGATTTACCACAGCTGAAGTCCATTCATCCAAATGCTCTACCCTTCCCATTCCTGGGTGTAATGAAGGTGTTCAACTGCCCGCTGCTTAAGGAACTTTCATTGGACTCTAATAGCAGAGAAGGCCGTAAGATTGTCTTGAGGGCTGAAAAAGAATGGTGGGAAGCGATTGTATGGGAAGATGATGCCACTAAAACTGACTTGTCATCGCGTTTCAAATGCACTCTCATTTGAAGAAGGTAAATCAGTTATCATCTTATTATGTAATTAATTGTAGTCTTTGGAGGCAATAATCATTCTCATTTTTTGTTTTTGTTATTTTTCAGCAGATGGCAGAGCACACCACAAGACTAAATATGGTGACAGTTTGGCTACAGTCCATGGGAGATCTCTCTTCTTCTCTTCAATTGAATTGCTTTTGGTTTTGCTTCTCCTGATGCTGTTAGAATGCAGTTTTTTTTCTTTTTTGGATGATGCTTTACGAATTAGAAGATTAAATTAATAATACGTACAACGCTGTGTAATTATTTTGGGATAAAGAAAAAGAACGAATTAATTTCTAATCGTTGAAAAATATTTTGGGATATAAAAAGAGATTGAATTAATTTGTAATTGTTAAAAACAAAGACGAATATATGAGTCCAACACTTTGCTTTTGCTAACAAACAACAACAACGGCATATATGACCTACGTTATAAAAATAACATGCACTAAAAAATTTAATTATCACCTCATGTATAAATAGTATAACAAGTTTAATTACAACCCCGTATGCAAATAATAATTTTTTTTGAAAAGATTAGTCTAAAAAATAAAAATTAAAACATTTTATAACATATTTAATTTGGTAATAGATAGCAATATTATTTTTTCATATCTTTTAAGTCCTTTACGAGTTTTATTTTTTATTTTTAACAAAAAAATCATTAGTATTTTGTTTTACCTTATGCCTATCAAGTATAAAAAAATGACAAGTTAAAAGTAATAATTGTATATAAAACATATTAAATAAATATTTATTGTAAATTTAACATTTTTAGAACATTAAAGTTAAATTAACGTTGCGATAGGATATCATTATTGTAACTTTTGAATGTTTAAATTTAAAAATTAAAATTAAATAACGTAGGTTCGAATCCTACCTCAGCCTATCAAGAAAAAATACAACTCAAGTTTAATATGTAATTACTCCTTTATATAGAGATCATGGCTGGAGTTAGGGGCTGAGGTTTTTGGACTTGCTTCACTTGTGTGAGCTGTGGTAAGGACTCACTTTTGAGACTCATTATCTCCTGGTGTCTGTTAGACTTGTCAGGCATGAGGCTAACATAAAAGTTTTTAGGTGTAGCTTTTGGTTCAACTTGTAGAAAAATTACCTTTTGGTCCAGCTTGTAGAAATAGCAAAACGAGTAAGCTAGTTGTTCGAGATGATAGATGAGTTGTGTAAGCATAGCTTGATTAATCAAGCAAACTATCTAATACATAGTTTAGCTTATGAACTACTCGCTCAGCCAATATGTATTGTATGGCATTTCATTTGGATACGTTTTCTTATTAACACATACTTTATTGCCTGATTTTTAAGTTTTGGTGTAAAGGATTCATATGATCACTTGTCAACTTTGATTGTTGTTTAATTGTGGCCTTTAGGACTCTGTATGAGCTCAATATAAGCAACATTTTGAAGGAGTGCTAGCTACTTATGACCTCTCACATGGCATGGAATGACTTCTCCCAATGTTATTGATGGAGCAAGGTACATTTCCCAAGTTTCATTGGAGTCAATAGTTCTAGTAGTCCTAGTTGCTCCGATGGTTTAACATGGTGCACATTTTATAGGGGGGATTGTTATTGTTGTTTGATGGTTTATGAGTAGTGGCAAAGGCTTCGATAATAATGTATGGAATGAGAGAGTTGGCTCTTTTCTGTAATTACCAAGGGTTAAGTTGCTAAATGAGTTTCTCCCCAATGTAGCAAGAGATAAAATGCTAACGAACAAGTAGAGATTAGAGAGTCATTTTTGATAGATCACCCTGATATTTTTTTAAATTTGATATTAAAGACATGGGTGAGGTTATTTTTGAAATTAATTAAAGAAATAATAAGGCAATAATGGCAGTAGCATTTCAATTAGTAAACACTTAAGAATTCTTCCACAATGACATTTGTTCTAAAAATCTCATAGCTTAAGCATTCCTTCCACCAACATGTTTCCACTATTTACCAAACCAAAAATGAAGATGTTAACATGTTTATGATTAAGATTTAAGAAGAGCAATGGAATACTTCTAGGAACAAGAAAAATAATATGTACTATATAGATGCATAAGGTAACACGGCCATTTATTAAACAGGGAGTTGCTTACCTTGGATCATTGTCAATCTCTGTTAATCACTAACAAGAGACTCTTCAGAATAGACAACACTTTCTTTACGAATCCTACACTATACCCAAGTACTCATTTGTACATAAACATCATAATATTTTCAAATGTCGCACTAACATGTTTTCTGCACTTGATTCGCAGCGACTACGATCCTCCTTAGGACTAGACAATTCAACTCTATCCCTACTTCCAACTAATGAATCGTCACCCAAAGTACTGAGCGGGTCCGAGTTTGAGTTCCTATCCGAAACACGGTTCAACAGACTCTCTTGAATATCTAAAGTAATAAGATCATTGTCCCTGAGTAACTTTATGAAGTCCTCTGTTTTCTCCAGATCTCCTTCCCCTTTCAGGTAGTCTAGACAGGCAGCTAGACTTTCATTAACCGGCTTCCAACTCTGTCCAGAAACCAGTACAACCTCCTTCATTGCTTTTACCGCCTTCATAGTTTGATCATTTTGAAGATATCCCCTTGCCATATAGTACCATGTCTTCGCATTAGGATTTCCTCCTCTTAATATCACCCTGTCAAGAAGTGCTTCAGCCTTCTCCATAAGACCAACTTTAGAATACGCATCAATTAGCAAGTTTGGAATGAATATATCATAGTATAAATTTTTAGATTTCCACTCCTCAAATATCTTTTCTGTACTTTCCAAGTCGTCTAACTTCAAGAGCGATATTATGGTACTAGTATAACCCCGATTGAAGACCTTCCCTTTTTTCTGATAAACTTCCCAAATCCTTAACACTTCTTCTTTCTTCCCTGTAGCAGTATATTGTGTGATCAGAAAATTGTACGCAGCAGTCCTTCCTTGAGTAATTAGTTCCTCAGACTTCTTCAGCATTTCTAATGCCTTGTCCAAAAGCCCAGCATTCGTATAACCACCTGCTACAGAAGCATATGTGGCCCAGTCCAGGGCAACCTTTGAATCGGATTCCATTCTTGCCAGAGTCCTCTCCATTTCCTCAATGCTAGAACCAGCTGCACATGCACGCAATCGTATCTCATAGGTATGTTTGTCATGAGGCTTGCAACCAATTCCTTTTTCATCCATTTCCTGCATCAGACTAAGTTTCTCAGTGTTTCCAGTCTGACAATAAAGGTTCAGCATGCAATTGTAAACCAAAGATAAGTGAGCCGGTGGACAACCCAAGTCTCTTATAGTCTGCATAACAGCTTCAGCTTTTTCCACAGATTTTACATAGGCATAGCAATTAAGGAGCGAGCCGTAAACTTGAAGCACTTTTAGACCTTCCGGAGTGTCATTGAAATAATTCTCAGCTTGTTCTATTCCATGCACTGTTGCAATCAAGTCTACCCGGATGGCAATATCACGTGGTGTAAGTACAAAGTATCTTTTATCAATCATCCATGTAGAAATCTGGAAAAAAGATTAACGTATAGTAATCAGGAAACAGAATCCAAAATCCAAATCCACAACACTGGTAGCACCAGAGAGTGATGCAATCATTATTAGGGTGGGGTTGAATTGACCAACTAGAAATACTAAATCACCTACACATAGTCTATATTAACAATATAATCACACAGTTGTCCTCCAAGAACATGAAAGTCAACTCGTTAATATAGTCACTACCTTAGGAACAACAAAGCAACAAAGCATTGACAGAACCCACTGAATCATTTTCGATAGACAAAACATTAGCATTTATATCATACTTGACTTCATAAGCCGTATCACTGGTACAAATTGTTCAATGGCACTATGTTTTATTTCCAATTGTCGCAATTTAAACAACCACATCAAGCCAGTGCAGCATCTAACAACAAACTGATTCCACAAACAAATACAACAATCTACATTAGCACACTCGTCCACAACTAATTAGATCATGATGTTCAAGGAATTTTTCCTACAAGGCCATCGTAACAGTCACCATGAGAAGCAAATCTCCAAACAAACTATTTCACTTTCTTCATTCCTAACCGAAAGGGTATATAGCAAATTCATAAAAACACTTCAGACAATTCACTCGTTAAGATCCTAACATGCTACCAAACAATGTATCAGGAAAAGAACCCAGTTCTCTAATTTCTCAATAAGAAGCCACTGATACACATAAATGTAAATTGGGTCTTCTAACTAAATACCTCAAGAGCGTGAATGAAACGTCTATTCCAACGAAGGTTTTTAATCAAAACCAGCAGTTGGTCTTCATGAACAGACTGTACTTGTTGAATCCATTGATCGAGGATAGGAATGACGGAGATCTTTGGACTGTTGACTTGAAAAATCCGACGGGAGAGCGTCATCAAGGGCTCTATCCATGGCTCGCTGTACTTTGGAGGAGGTAATGTTGAATAAAACCAAGAACCCAATCCGTTTCTGGGACTGAACGAGTGATCACGTAGGAAATAGTGCCCCCTATTGTACCAAATTTCATTTTTGACATTAACAACAAAACTGAAGAGAAAATGGGAGTGGAATGGAGATAGTTTTCAGTTTATTAAAAACTGACAGGGACGAAGCGGTTTAGTGGGTTGAACCATGTAATGTTTATAGAATGATCCCGGTCCATTTTTGGATACAAAACCAATTGATTTTTTTTCTTCTTTTTAACAATAAATCAAAGGTCGAGAAGAATGACTCTCGAGATAGTTTTACTTTATTCACCAAACTCTCATGTCTAAATTAGACATAACTAACAAAGATGATCAGAAGTAACATGATTATTATGATAAAATGAAACTCTTTCAATAAAAAAACACCAATTTGATTATTTATCATTACAATATTACTAATTTTTTAATAATTTAAAATAGTTTTTTTTCTCCAGTCTTCACGAATAAAGAGATATTTTTTCTTCCTGATCTTGGGCTTCCTTGTTCTGTCGATTCCTTCGAAAATTTCATCTCCCATAATCAAGCCTAAAAAGTGATGGATATTTTTCATAAGCAAGCACTTTACGCCCAGCAAGTTCCATGTATGTACGTGTCCTTTGAGCAAAATGGACCGAACGAAACAAGACCTTACACCATCCAGACAAATAGGCCTTGTAAGTGGTTACAACAATAACAGCAAAAAGAGTATCGAATCCTCAAGCAGGTCCAAGGTCTATGTTGCTCTTCATCAGGACGCAGGCTCCCCGGAATGGTACCATGTGCGCTTCTCGATGCTTCAAAACCCAAAGCAACGTGACCGATAAAAGCTGATGCGTCCTCCATCCGTTTCTTCATTGATACAGATGCGAAGTTCTTCGAACTCCTTGTCATGTTTTTGAATAGCCTGGTGCAGTTCAGCAACCTTCAGAAACCGTTCTGTGGCAGCCTTCCAGACAGCTCATGCTTCTGTGCATCAGTTAGCTCAGCAGGCCATTCACTTCCGCTTTGACCTCAACAAAACCTTTGCTCTCATCAAAAGTTCGACAGTTTAGGAACTGCTTGAAGAAATCATTTGACTGGTGGTTGGCACATCCAAAAAAATTCCCCATTGCCAATGCTTCTGCTGTTCTCATACAAACCACATCTGTAATACTTGGATCCGCGTGATCGCACCCAGGGAAAACTCTAACAACAAGTTCCAGTTTCTTGGAAGCTTCCTGAACTTGAGCAGAGTCTTCTCCACTGACATAAATCTACCTCAAACCGAGGCAGCTCCTTTTGGTGATCATGAAGAAGTTTAAGAAGCTCCTTGTAGCCTTTGTTCTACACCATTTTTCCAATGTAGTAAGCAACATGATTAAAGGTGTGTTTCCCACTCTGCTGCAGCTCTATCTTTTGCCTACCAATCTCAAGGAACTTGGGATTAACTCCATGAACGTTGCAGAAGATGAATTTAGGACAATCCTGTGTGGCTGCAGATAATCTAATTACCTTGTGGCAATCGATGATCTTGATCGCCTCTCGTGTCTTGATTCCGCAAGCAGATTCCTTCTACAGCCATTTTCATATCAATTACATGCTTCTGAAAGTAGACAATGAGGGTTAAGGGGACAATACTGTCGTACGAAGAACAGGAACGTCCACAGCTTGAAGCCTGACGAGCAATATAAGTAACATTTTCATATGGTCCATGGTAGCAATATTTGTTACCTATTCAACCAAACAGCACGTTTGCCGCTAGCAGTAGTTTTATCTACTTGGCTTGCGATCCCTACTATCATCCACTGCTGGATCAGAAAATCCATCTTCCACTTTTTTTACTGAAGACTCATCTAAAGCACCAAGTCCTTCTGAGGTTCGAGTCCCCTTTCTATTTTGATTCAACAATTTCTCTTTCACATCTGAAGAAATAAGATCCTTATCCTTAGCTCTCTTTAGATCTCCTTTCCCTTTCAAGTACTCAACACAGGCAGCCAAACTTTCATCGCTCGGTCTCCACCCTCGTCTAGCAACTGCCACTGCTTCTTCCATTGCATCCAATGCCTTCCAAGTTTGATTACTTTGAAGATATCCTGATGCCAAACAAGACCATGCCTTTGCATTTGGCTTTTTCCCTCTAGATATTACCTTGTTGATAATTCTTTCAGCCCTCTCCAGCAAACCTATTTTGGAATAAGCATCAATGAGGAAGTTGGGAATAAGCATGGTTGATATCCTGTGCAAAAGTGAAAGAGACCCATTAAAACAGTAAGCAGATCAATCAAACCATAATTAACAAAAATGTCAGGTGGATATCCTCACAGTCTAAAACCCCAAATTCCTGTAATCCTACCATAGTTAACAAAATTGGAGCATACCCCCTTCCCGCCCAACCCTCATAGCTCAACAGCAAAAGATTGTCCTGCTCTACCAGTGTAAGCAACAAGGCGGAACCTTTAAGTTTCAAAACTAATTTAGTCTAATGAGAAACAGAACAGAAAAAAAGAAACAAAACTCAAAATTACCTCAAGAGCATGGTTGTAGCGTTTGGTGTGACGGAGTTCTTCAATGAACAAGCGAAGCTGATGCTTGTGGATGGTGCGGTGTTGGAGCCAGTGGTCGAGAAACGGAGCGAGTAAGGCGTATGTGTCGGCGCGTCTAGTCAGGCGGTACAGCTGGGACATGGCGCGTGAGCATTTGGGCCTTCCAGTTCCGGCTGGAAATGAGGAGTGTCCACATCGGCGAGGCGCGTAGATGGTGGTAGTTCTGTGCAGTGCGACGCGTAGTGCGGCGAAGTTCATATGGAAACTTCAAACCGTAGAAGGAGCGACTGAAGCGCCGCTTGAGAATAGAAGGAACAGACAACAGACTCTAAAATGTGCGACTTGTGTTCCAGTGGTATTTTTCGAAAATTTGCAAAAAAAGGATCAAATATATTACTCCCAATGTTTTTTAATAACTGACATTTTTCTAAGTGGACTCAAGTGGTTCAACTCTAACCTATATCTATACTTATTCCTAGGAAAGAGTGAATGAGATGATAAATAAGAGACTGAAGTCTTCTTGTCTGTCCTAACTCATATCTATACTACCTGCTCTAGTTACAGTTGAACCATTTGAGTCCACAAGAGTTTGATTCTTCTCAAAAAGTTAATTCGGATATAAAATTTAAATTTTCCTAAATTAGTGTGAAAAACTTAATTTAACTTGGTAAAATTCATAAAATCGAATTGATAAAGATATTTAACTTTTGTTAGAATAATACTCCCTCCGTCCGGAATTAATTGACGTTTTAGCCCAAAAACGTCAACCCGGGAATAACTAACGCGTTAGATAACTGTGCCATCTCCCCTTGTGAGTTTACGTTTCTGACCCTAGTGTGACGAGTCGTTCGACGACAAAACTACATGTCACTCAAGGGCTAAGGGGGAAACGAAATTTGAATGAAATTCCTGAGCGCCAATTCAAATTTTTCATTCATCATTTCGACACAGAGGGTACATACCTCTCACTTCTATCCTCTCCAACTCCTCCTTCTCTCTCGTTTCCATTCTCTCTTGCTCATACAAAATCAGGCAAAAAATGGAGGGATTTTATTTTGAGGATTCGCAGTATGACAGCTACTGTGAGTTCGACGGCAACGATAATATGATTGCGCCTGACTCGATCGCGGTCGACGATGAAGAAATGGTTATGTCCGCAGAGGAAAAGATGAGCTCCGATGAGATCGTGGAAGATACGTATGAGAGGGATGAGAAAGACAACACTTTGTTGGAGGATGTGGGTGGGCAAGAAGAGAGTTCGCTGGTGAAGGTGAGTGACTTTGATTCGAATACTGGGTTTACGGATTCGGAGGATCAGCTACTTGCAAAGGTTACTGATTTTGCCAATAGAGTCAACGAGAGGAGGAAAGGAAAACCCCTTTTGGATTTTGATCTAAATGAATTACCCATTGTGGAAATTTCCCTCCCTCTTTCTCCGATAGTGCACGAAAGTAGAGGTTTTGATTTGAATCAGTTACCAACTGCTGATGATGATGAAGGCAAACCAGTGACTGAAGTAGTTCCTGAAGATCGGGATTTTGACCTGAACAAATTGCCAACCGCAGGCAGGTGGCAATTTACTCATGGTGTTGACGAGAGGACTTTCATCCTCATGCTGCGCATCCTTCTACCAGGTTTCCATTAATTAATGTAATTTTCAGTTTTAATTTTATTTATTTTGGCAATTTGGTGCTTATTGGATCATGTAATTTCTGAATTTATATTGCCAGAAATTGCATAATTTTGATTTTGACTTGTATAGATTTTGGTCCAGTAATTGTAAATGTGAAGATGAAGTGTTTGTATTTATGCGTATCAAGTGTTTGTATTTATGTCTGTGTATGTGTTTTAATTTGTTCCATACAGATAACCAAACAATATGACAACATTAACTTAACAATTCTCATTTATTGATAATGTTAAACAGAAAATTCTCATTAGCATAACAATTCTCATTAGCATTTAAGTAGTACAACATGAAGTTTAGCTTGATTTAACGATTGCAGGAAGCTTGTTGGCAAACCTGTTTGATGCCCTCACTGCAGCATTCAGGTTGTCAAGGACCAGCCTCAAATTGTCTCTTTTTGCCTCCAACCTGCATTTGGTTTTGGCCAGTGGACGAAAGGCGTGGCCCATGGTGAGGATGAATTCCTCTGCATCCATACCTTCTTCATCATAAGCGTAGAGAACATCAGTTCTGATTTGCTTAAGTCTCATACAGACTTCCACAATCCTGTCAATCTGTTGCTCTGTGGAGAGCAACATGTGGTTCACCTCAGTAACTTCCTTGTGCAGGGCAACGCCAACTAAACCGGCAAGACTTAGGATGTTCTCTACCTTACGAGGATTCATGGTTATAGGATTGGAAGAGGAATGGTTTGATAGTGTGTTGTATCAATGGAGTATTGGTTTTTTATAGAGAACTCTTATTGAGTCCGTGACTAATAAGAAAATATAAAGAGACGTGCTGATTGAGGGTAGAGGCGGCAAGGGAAGCAGATGAGGCAAGGGAGGCAGAGGAAGTTGGAATGTGTGTTCAAACGGTGTTCCTGAGTGAACATGACTTTGAAAAGCCACCTTGGTGTCCATACCAATGAAATAGGGTAAGGTAGGCTGAGAGATTCTCAACCATTACAGTTGAAATTCAGCTTTTAATTTACTTTCCCTATTCAATTCAAACACGCCTGTCCATTTTAAAGCAATTTTCTAAAATTAAAATATTGTGATTCTTTTGGGATTCCTTCAACAGCCGTTCATAGTGGTGGCGTTCCAAGGAAACGTTGCAACGCCCCAAAACCCTAATCCTTGTGAGAAGAGACACAACTCCTCTATATAAACAAACACTCTGCGTCCCCTGTTTCTTCACTTCTATTTTTATTTATCAGTTATTCTCTGCATTACTGGATTTATATTGCTTGATTGTTGCTATGGATGCAAGAGAGGCAGAGAGTTACCTTGCAGGTAGAGGGGTTGTCGGCGGCCACATTCAGGCAGAGATTGAGGAGATTACTCGTACGTTGTAGGCAACAAACCAGGACATCACCAGGCTGAATGGCCATGCTGCTAGGCTGAGGATGCTGAAGAACCATGCACAACAGCGATTTCATGCAAATTATGGCATTGTTATTGTTGACACGGTAAGCAACTGTCTTGTGGCTCTGGAGTCAGCCATTCTACTCCTTGAAGCAAAGAATGAGAGCTTGGAGGCCACCATCAATATTGCAAGGCTGGCACAGAGTGCTTTGGACAGTTATGACAACAAGATTCCAGCCATACCAAAAAATGAATGAGTAGTTGTTAACATTATCAATCCCTGTGTACCCTCCTTTCCATTGTACCCCCCTTTTCCATTTGAATAAAGATGTGTTCCAGTTTTCATGTTTTACTCAGTCTCAGTTATTCTCTGCAATTAGTTTACTTCAAGAACTTTGATCCTAACACAGGGGATATATCATGAGCTACAAAAATTGTTTCAAAACAACTGGAAAACAGGGGATATGTCATGATGTACATCAATGGATTCAAAACAACTGGAAAACAGGGGATGTGTCATTATGTACAAAACATTCATACATTTATCCAAACTGTGTGCACAATTGTAGCTTTCAATACATACATTTATAATCCAAAACAGTTACACTTTGTTGATCCAATCCTTGACATATCCAATAGATTGGATCATCAAAGTTAAACTAAATACACAACACAGTATGCCACTACACTACCAGCTGCACAATATGCACTAACTACAAAAAATATCAAAGTGCATTTACAAGCCATTCAATAAATCCAATTACATCTTCACAATTGCAACCAGCCAGTGACAGGGTGTTTAAAGCAGTTGAAATGCACAACCACCATCGCAAAAAAATCCTGCAAACACATAAGAAAATTCAATGCATCTCCCAAAAAATCAAAACACATTCATATACAGAAAACACAAATGTAACAAGTACCTAAAATATGCTATGGAGAGATTAAACCAATTGCATTGGCAATCACCTATGGGCAGTAAGAGATGCTTCTTGGTAAAGCCCCTAATCTTGCAAGTGAATGCTTCTTCATGTGGGGGATCTTGTATGTGTTACCCCCGTCACATTTTAACACCTCAACCATGCAAGTCTATAATGTTAAGAATATAAAATTGTTGTTCTTCACTAAGAATTTTTGATATGCATCTTCAACAGCCCCAATCAACTGAACAAGGGACGTAGCACACTCTTTGCTTTGGAGTGACGAATTACTCTAAAGAAGCCTAAGTCCAGCACATTCAAATCAGGAGAATTAGGAGGCTGACACACAAGAGACGCATTCAGACCACTGGACTCAACTGCACATAAGAAATCAAGGTCATCAAAGTGAATATAGGACTTCGCATTGTCTTGTTGAATGAAAATGGGTTCCAAGCTACTCTCTCTAGGCCATTTATTGGCAATAGCTGGCAACACTTTCTCTATCATGAAGGATCTAATCACAGTTCTGGTTATATTGGCTATTGGTTTAATCTCTAAAGTACCTCGAGGTCTATTTTGACTCGACTTAACAGCTGCTACAGATTCTACTAAAGGGAATACCCCAATTTTACCATCAAAAACACAAATGCCATTAGAATCAAATCTTGGCCTCGCAACAGCTGCCAAAAAACATAACTTTGGGAATGAAATTAGAGTTCTTAATGGATCTTACTGGATCATTCTCCTCACGCGTTAGATAATATCTCTGTGATCGCTTGCTCAAAAAGAACAATTTCTTGTCGATATGCACGGTGTTCTCCATATGCTTGAAAGTTAGAGAACGTGGAACTGTGGCAGGATCAATAGATGAGAGTCAGTGCTTGATTCTGCTGGTCTTATTGTCTTGTGTCAGTGAGGGTTTGATTGCGTTTGTGTGGCGCCTGAGTACTCTCTCTTTTAACCACTTAGACACAACTTCCTTAGACACACCCAAGACAAGGGCCACGCCTCTAATGGTTGTCCTCTGCCCTAGAGGAATATCTCTCAGCCTCTCCACATCAAACTCAATCCGTTTACGCCCACAATTCCTCACTCTTAGACTCTGATGGTCGTGGGTTCCTGATTCTTTTACACGTTTCCAAAGTCTTTGCATTGATCGAATACCAACTCCAAACATTTCTGCAACAACCCTGGTTGACCCTTTCCTCAAAATCCCGTTACACATCCTTTCCAGCAAGCACGCGTATGCTTGCTGTCTTTCTGAACCGCTCAGCTCTTTCCTGCGCACTATCCAGTTCAACAACGAACAATGTCATAAAGGAAAATTAAAAGGAATTGGAACTTAAATTAAAGAAATTGAAATGGAAGGAGGCCACCTTCAGTTTGCAGAGGCAAGTTTTCTGCTTCTTCAAGAAGCTCTGGATTGTTCCAGGCTTCATCAACACCCAGTTCTGGATCGTTGAGATTGAGCTTATTGGTTTCGAAAAAAGAATTGACAGTGGCATCCAAATCCTCAAGCCCTACTGCGTTAGACGTTGAGGATTGTGGGTTGTGTGGAAATCCGTTAAGATCAAGGTTTGCTGAAGGTATTTTAGAGCCCCAAAAAATTTCGGGTGATGGAGAAAGGGGGTGATCGATTTGAAAAGGTTGGAGTATGAGGGAGTCAGATATTTGTAATCCATTTCGAATTCAAAATTAATTGATGTGTTTCGGATGGAGGGAAATAAGTTGCGCTCGATTTTTGCACAAAATTTTGGGGTAAGGATGGCGGGCTAGGGTTTGTTTTGGATTTCGAATTCGGGAAGGGGATTTGATGACGGATAGGATACACGTTTCTCAGCGTTAAATATGGACTGGGACGAGCTCGAACTGCGCCAACGAGAAGATTTGGGCTGGAGTAGCAAAATGTTACTGTTGGAGAGAGCTGGCCCACGAACAACCTCTGACAGAAACTGGGCCACTACAGTCGCAAGCCAGGCCACCCTTAATAACCGTGATTCGTAGGCCCGCATCATATAAAAACGGACGGAGGGAGTAGTTTATAATAAAGTTCATGGAAATTTCAAAATTTCAAATAGTAGAAAGAGCAACCGAAACAACATGTGAATTATATCAACACACAAAAATCTCTAGACTTGAATATTAGGTAGTAATTGGTTATTCTTTTTTTCCTTTTTTTCACCGGTGATCAATTGATATTAGTTGTTAATTTATCTATTTTCTAGTATAGTGTCCTAACTATTCTTTGTGATATTAATCATATTTGGGCCTATGGTCATACTCCCTCTGTCCACAAATAATTGTCTTTCTGGCACAGTAACTTTCAGTAAAGCAAACACTAAAAAGTCAAGTAAAGTGTACAGTAACTTTCCGTAGAAAATCGCCACTTAATTGTGGACGGGAGGAGTATTTTTTAATAATTAAATATATTTTTTTATAAATCAAATGAAATTTATTGATTTTAGGATCATATTTATGTTATATTTATACCGACCCCAGTTCAACCCCTTACCCTTTATTCTACATGAGCCAACGTCCCTCCATATAAACTACTACTCCCTCCAAATAAACAAAAAATTATTATTTGAATTGAATTTATCATTTTTAGAAGATTAGTTGGTATTTTTAATTATAATTTTTATCATTTTCATAAGTTACAAAATATAACTCAATCAATTGCACAATAATTTTAAATTGATCAATTTAAAATAAAATAATTAATACAATAAATAGAGACAATTAATGAAATATATTTATAATCGGATTATTTTTATCCGGTGTGATTATAATTAAAAAAACAAGTATAAAAAATTAAGGCAGTAATTTGTGTTTACCTTTAAAGTTGTGATTCAACTAGTAGTAATCTACCACGTGTCAAAGTTATCACACACAGGTGCGAGCTCCAGCCTTCGTAAGCAGGAACCCTTCTAAAGACTCCTCCTCCTGGACAGTTTTAAACGACGACAACATTGAAAGAAAAAAACAGCTCTCAACTTAACAGCTGAAATGAAGAGCAAGTCGCTCGCCTAAATCTCAGAATCTTTAACATCATTATCCTCTGGTCTCGGTAAATTCACAAATTCTACAAATCACCTTCAGTTTTCATCTTATACTCCATTAGAATTTTGTTGTTGTAAATGAAGCTTTCTTTTGAACAAAATGAAACTAGTGAAGGTGAAAGCATCATCATCCAAAATGCTTAAATTACCAATGCATTCTCCATATCATAATAATGCAACAACAAAATCATGTTTGACTCAACGAAAAAACAACCAACATCTTGTAGCATCTCAGAGGTCTAGAACAGCAAAACTAGTGAAATAATGACAACCAAAACAAAAATTACTCTGCCTCCATTCTACATCAATTCCTCAACGGTTGGCCTTGGCAACTCTCTCAATCTCATCCTTCTTCTTGATAGCACACAAGAAACATGTTTCTTATAATAACAATAAGCAGAAACAGTGTAAACTACCTGTTTGAAGAGACATTTGCTGCACTGATAAGCTCATCAGCCAAACATTCTGCAATAGTCTTAATACTTCTGAAAGCAGATTCACGGGCACCGGTGGTAAGGAGATAAATGGCCTGGTTAACACGTCTTAGGGGAGAAATATCAACAGCCTGACGCCTGACAACACCAGCAGAGCCAATACGAGTAGCATCTTCACGTGGTCCACTGTAGAAATGAATCACTGAACAAAGTGAGATAGGTAATTCATGAACGTAAGTAGCAAGAGTATACCAGCAAGCCACCATTACAAATAGACAGTTTTACATTCACAAACCTGTTGACAATAGCATCGACGATAACTTGGATGGGGTTCTGATCAGTCAAAAGGTGAATGATTTCCATCGCGTGTTTTACAATCCTGACAGCCATCAGCTTCTTTCCGTTATTGCCACCGTGCATCATGAGAGAGTTTGTAAGCCTCTCAATAATTGGGCACTGAGCCTTCCTGAAACGCTTGACATATTTAGCATGTTTTGCTGCTTGCACACCAATGTCGTCACCCAATGAAATGTCACTAACCTGATTCACAGCAACACAGTCAATTCATAACCATAGGTACACTAGGCAATTTCAACTAATTATCCAGTAGAAAACAAGCAAAAAGAAGAATCACATATGAGGATAATGCAAGTCATGTTCAACCAAGGAAAGATTAAACATCACCTAAAATCAAACAAAACAAGAAGTGGAAAACAAAACTTGGCTAAAACATGTTTCACTATGTGTGAAGCCAATAACACTGGCCATTTAACACTTCCACGAATCAATTCAGATTAATATGCCAACAATTAGTTTCCAGAACTAAACAAAATGACTGGAACACGTAACTGGAAATAAACAATAAATCAAAAACCAGCTGCCGCAGAGACACCACACGAACAACTAAAAAAATCAGCTCAATGGAGAGGTAGAGGAACGATAGATAACCTGGATTTCATCATATGACCAGCGGTGAATGGAGACGTTGGGTTAGAGTGCTGGGCTGGGCCCAAGCTTTGGATCGGTTTGGGCTTTGTGTTGAGAGGCGTTTAACAATAAAGACTATTTTTTTCTTCACATTTTATCATATTTTGGATTTCAATTTCAAAATGATACCCATAATATTTTTCCTAAATAAATTATAAATACAACCAAAAATATTTTTTCTTATCTTTGATAAAAAAATCAATCTTTTTTAACTACTGCTAAAGAAAAATAACTCATTGTATTTAGTTTTACATTGCAATTATTGTTGTGATGTGTTTTTTGTTTTATTAAAGTCGCTAAAAAATATATATATATCAAACCATTAATAATAAATAACATTAAAAAGCATCCCACTGCATATATTTAACATTTTTTTAGGTTGATTATATTATGCTCCTAAAATAAAGTATAATAAAATTAAGAAGAAAAAAAAAAGAGGGTCGGGTCGGGTGGGTTAGATATCTTTATTACCCTTATCCTCATCTACGGTTATTACTTATTACCGCAGCATGATATCGCAACCACCTTGCGTCGTCCGATCAAAACAAATCAAAAGCGATTTTTCCGTTTTCTTCCGGGTAATTATCTTACCTTTTTCTTTTTACTTTCCTAAAATGTCGTCTAAAAGATCCAGACAAGGTACGTCGCTCGAAAGAAATGTTGGTCGCAATGTCGTTAACGACGTATAGGAGAGTGTTGGGGAAAAATCTCATTTTCCCCCACCTAGGATCGAACAATCAAAAAACACAGCAAGCAAACAAACAACACAAACACCGAGAATTTACGTGGAAAACCTCCAACGAGGAAAAACCACGGGACCAACTCCGAACAATCTTCACTAATAATAAATTATTAGTCTTACAATCACATCAGGATGCTCAACAGCATCCCTTTCACAATCTCTCAGGATGTTCAACAACATCCCTTTTACAATCTCTCTCAACTCAATCTCTTATCTAGATTGAGGAGACACAATCTAGAAAAATAAATACCTCACTGATTTATTTTTCTCTCAATCACACACAAGAAAAATACTCTCTATTTTTCTCTCTCTCGGATATTCAAGAATATCCCTCTCAATCACAGATCAGTTGCTCTTCGTTGCAACTGATCTCTCTCTAGCAGCTACATCGTTGCAACTCTGCTCACTCTTTCTTTTGCTGCTCTCTCTTCTCGGCTTCTTCTTCTCTTGCAGCAATGCAATGGGTATGTATATATAGAAAAGCAACTCTTGCTTTTCTAAAAGGATTGCCGTGAGACATGCCACAAAACATGGCCTCCACTTCAATTTGTCTCCTCCTCATTTCTTTCTTTGACATTTCCACGCACACACCTTTCACTTTTCTTGGTTTTGCTGCAGCCAAATTAATTGACTAACACATTCAATTAATTTGGTTTCCATCTCCTTTTTCCTTTCCAGCACACATGCACCAACCAATCTTTCCAAGACCAATTAATTAGGCTACCTAATTAATTCCAACTTTGCTGCACATCACACGGTCAACAAAAGCAACAAAGGGAAAAGTCTACAAATCCAACGCACATCAATTAATTGAATTGGCTCTTCAATTAATTGACTGTGTCCACTCCACACACACGTTTCACACTTTCTCATTTGAGCTGGACACCAACAATTCTCCCCCTCCAGCTCAAATCACGGGAAACATTACCAATATAAAATTTTTTTTTTCTTTAACCTCGGTTCAAACCAATCGGTAACCAATCTTCATACATCTACACTGCAACGATCTCCCCCTCGAATAAAGTACCACTAGGCCCACCATCTGGACCCGATAATCTCCCTCTCGAACGAAGCTCTACACAGTCCTCAACAGGACCCACCGACTTCAAGTTCCTCTAGGAGATTCACCGTACTTTAAAATTCACCATCAAACTGAGTAAGCCTACCAATTTGGCCCATCAACTTGCACGAAGTATGGAATTCACCCATCATACTTCGGGCTCAATCTATTGGCCTACCGTTTTAGCTCATCAGTTTGGAGATTCATTGTGTGCCGCCACTGCACCAAACCTCGTGCACTAGGTCTGTGTCATCATCAACATACTCCCCATCAATCCATCGGATCTACTCCGCAAGCTCATCGAACCTTCGGTTCCGATCAAAGCCTATCTCATAGGCCCAACCGGACCTTCAGCTCCGCATGCCCAATCAAACATTCGATTCCTATCAAAGCCCATCTCATAGGCCCAAAAGGATCTTCAGCTCCGCATGCCCATCGAACCATCAGCTCCGCTACCAGTTGTTGGGGAAAAATCTCATTTTCCCCCACCCAGGATCGAACAATCAAAAAACACAGCAAGCAAACAAACAACACAAACACCGAGAATTTACGTGGAAAACCTCCAACGAGGAAAAACCACGGGACCAACTCCGAACAATCTTCACTAATAATAAATTATTAGTCTTACAATCACATCAGGATGCTCAACAGCATCCCTTTCACAATCTCTCAGGATGTTCAACAACATCCCTTTTACAATCTCTCTCAACTCAATCTCTTATCTAGATTGAGGAGACACAATCTAGAAAAATAAATACCTCACTGATTTATTTTTCTCTCAATCACACACAAGAAAAATACTCTCTATTTTTCTCTCTCTCGGATATTCAAGAATATCCCTCTCAATCACAGATCAGTTGCTCTTCGTTGCAACTGATCTCTCTCTAGCAGCTACATCGTTGCAACTCTGCTCACTCTTTCTTTTGCTGCTCTCTCTTCTCGGCTTCTTCTTCTCTTGCAGCAATGCAATGGGTATGTATATATAGAAAAGCAACTCTTGCTTTTCTAAAAGGATTGCCGTGAGACATGCCACAAAACATGGCCTCCACTTCAATTTGTCTCCTCCTCATTTCTTTCTTTGACATTTCCACGCACACACCTTTCACTTTTCTTGGTTTTGCTGCAGCCAAATTAATTGACTAACACATTCAATTAATTTGGTTTCCATCTCCTTTTTCCTTTCCAGCACACATGCACCAACCAATCTTTCTAAGACCAATTAATTAGGCTACCTAATTAATTCCAACTTTGCTGCACATCACACGGTCAACAAAAGCAACAAAGGGAAAAGTCTACAAATCCAACGCACATCAATTAATTGAATTGGCTCTTCAATTAATTGACTGTGTCCACTCCACACACACGTTTCACACTTTCTCATTTGAGCTGGACACCAACAGAGAGGCCTCATATGGCTATTGATCTTTTGCGACATGGGGAGCTTCCAACATCTTTTTTTTCCAGAGGATAATAGTGAAACTTAAGAAGTTGATAGAATCTGAGAATTAAGTCCTTAATGAGGATACTGAGCATAAAACTACGGTTGATTTCAAGCTACTGGAGGAGAAGAAAAAAGAGGAGCTCACTCTGCAACATCTCTTACAGGTGGAGCTAAAGGTGGGAGAAAAGGCAGTCACTCCCATCATTGGGAGAGATAATTTGTATCTGATTGCCATTAAGATAGCAGAAAGAATCTTTGAGCTGGTGAAACGCGATGAAGACAAAGTAATTAAGGGTGTATTGCTTTAGGTTTTGATGTGAATTACAACGATATGATCGGCAAGCTTGCAAGATCGAGGGCAGACATTCTGGAAAAGTTCGGTGTCGATAAGGTGAGGGAGGCGGTTGAGCAACTCTACAGGGTGCGTACAAAGCTGGAGAAAAATAAAAAAATTAAGTAAAATTAAATTTACCTACCGCTAAAAAATATAATGAAAAAATTGAATATATTATAGTTTATAATCTAGGAATTAATGCATGGTCACATCTAGTGGTGGATGAACATTGATCATTTTCCAGAAATTAATGGATGGGTGGGACCATCAACACCCATGACACTTTTTTCATATTGTCAGTTTTCTTTTTCTTTTTTTTCTTCAGTTGTTTCATTCAACTTTAATTTATTTCTGGCTTTTTATATTCGGTGGTTTCGCACTCAAGGAACAAAACGGGCACTATGATAAAAGTGAGCTGCTTTGAGATAGTGAAGTTCTTTGATGATATATTCTTATTCCTTTCTTGTTTTTTTTTTTTTTAAATATCTTGATGGTTTGAAATTTATTATGCTCTTTTTTATAATATGCCTTAATGTTTGTTATACTATGTAAAATTTAATGTTTCGTTAGACAGTGGAATACGAAGTAAATGTTCTCAAGAATAATTTCATAAGAAGATAATTTCTCTATTTAATATATTTTTGTTCTTCACTAAATCATCTTTTTATTTTATATTTTAATGTTTCAATTAATAAATTATTTCAATAATTTTTTTTATAATTTTTTATGTTAATTATAATTTAATTCTATGATGTGAATATTTCATAGAAGAAAATCACATTCTTTCATTTTTCATATTATCAGAAAAAAATTTAATATAAATGCGAAATCTAAAAAATTAATTTAATATACACTCATAATTTATAACATTAATATTGAATCATTTAAAAAAAATTATAGCTAATAAAAGTACAATTTATTTTTACTAACTTTATTTAATCACAATACTAAGTATATTTTTTATTAAAAAATATTTATTAATTTGAAATTTTTACTAAAAATTACGTATATACTAATTCTTTATTAACTAAACAAAATTTCATTTATAATAAAAAATTATAATAATTTTTATAATAATTTTATAAAATAGTGTTTTTAAGAATTTATTAAGAGTAAAAAAGTCAAAAAAAAAAATAATAAAGAATTTGTATTTTTATATATAGTATAAGTAGATTATACAGATTGACGTAATTATTGATGTTGGTTACATATACATAACAATAATTTATACATGTGACATGAACGTTGCCGAAGAATAAAACCTTAAACAATCACTACAGCTCTTCAAAAATTAATCGCTACACAGTCTGCTGCGTTGTGTGGTAGAATTTGATAAGTATTAATCTTAATGTATAAAGCTTTTTAATTGACTAATATAAATGAGTGAAATAAATGATATGGTATACTAAATGTGCAGCAAACACTCACAACACATGCTCAATCAATAATGAATAAACACTTAATCCGCTTTGTTTACGCGTCATAAATGACTTCGGTTCCTGTATTTCCTTCTTTTATTGCACATGAAAAGTTGTACTGCAATTATTAAAAAACCATCTCTTCCTTTATCTTTTCTTTCCACTTCGTCTTCCTCCTCTTGCAAATCTGTACCCTTCACCATTAAACAATTGCCTTTTCTTTTCCTTCATTAACTCAGGTCTACAGCCGTGGATGATGAGTTATTTTTTTATTTTCTAGTTCTTCATCATTTCAAGCCTATGAGGAGAAGAGTTAGAATGGAAAGAAAAGAAAGGGAAATTTTCCTTATATGAGAAAAAAAGTGTAAAAGAATTAAAAGGAGGGAAATAAATTGTAAAAATTTCTCTCCGAACCTATAAAAAATTTCCCCTCATAAGTGGAAGAAAAAAGAGCAAATTAAAGGGAAATAAAAAATTATTCCATTATTATTCGTTTTTCATTATTATTCTATTATTGCTCAACCATTACCACGGCCGTTCTCCATCACCATCAGCCTGCTCTCCTTCCCCGGCACATCCATCGCCAACTGCTTCAGCTCAGCATTTTAATGGATTTTATGTTGCTTCGTCGTCCCCGTCGTCCCTGCACGCATGAAATCCATTAAAATCCACCCACCTAAATGTACCGCCACCCAATTAAACAAATCACATTCATTAATCTTTTCGAGCACCTGTCATGTCCAAACTAATGGTGCTCCTAATCTTTAAAAATCAAATTGGTACCCCACTCACTTTTCTTTATTTTATTAAACCAAGATAGAAACAAAGGGGCCTTAATTAAATTAATCGTAAAAATAGAAAAAGAAAAGGAAATAATGCATAAAGATGACTATAGGCTATAAAGATACAAACTTTAAGCAAAGGATGCATTTTTGTCACGAGTCTAAAAAAACTCAACTTTACCTGGTGATGAAGAAGTATTAAATCTGGTTAGTGTTTGGAAGATTGTAGTGATTTTTTGTTGGTTATTTTTATTTTTTTGCTAATTATGTAAAGTGGTAAAAATAATTATTTTATTTTATTTTTATTCATATTATCATATACAAATATTAAAATTTTATTCATTTTTTTTTGTATATAAAAGATACAGTCATACTTACAACTAGTAATGAAATAATGAAATAATATGATACAAAGAAACCACTTTGCGTCGTCCAATCAAAACAACCTTTGGTCTTTGGCAAAAAGGAAGTGAAATTTGTTTAACGGAACTGGCAAAACGGGATTGAAAATTATAATTATAATTTAAATTAACTAATCATATTTTTAATTTTAGCTACATACTCCCTTCGTCCCATATTAACTGTCACTGGTCACTATTCATGCACGCATTCGAGGAGGCCGGATGACGCACTATTTGACCTCAAAAACTTTCGAATTTTTTTGGGGTCAAATAGTGAGTCATTCGATTTTTTCGAAATACGTGCACGAACAGTAAAGTGACAGTTAATATGGGACGGAGGGAGTATATTATTACATGCTTTGGAAAACTAATTATGCATTTTATTATTTATATATATATACTATATATATTCAATATATTACATAGGATTAAAATTAGAAAATTATTATGATTAGGACTATAATAGCTAATAAGAGAAGAAAATTAATATTAGCACCAGTGTGGGAGGGGGGAAATTAATTTTAAACACTTTTTTCATATTGTCAGTTTTCTTTTTCTTTTTTTTCTTCAGTTGTTTCATTCAACTTTAATTTATTTCCAACTCTGTCCAGAAACCACTACAACTTCCTTCATTGCTTTTACCGCCTTCATAGTTTGATCATTTTAAAGATATCCCCATGTCTTCGCATTAGTATTTCCTCCTCTTAATATCACCATGTCAAGAAGTGCTTCAGCCTTCTCCATAAGACCAACTTTAGAATACGCATCGATTAGCAAGTTTGGAATGAATATATCATAGTATAAATTTTGAGATTTCCACTCCTCAAATATCTTTTCTGTACTTTCCAAGTCGTCTAACTTCAAGAGCGATATTATGGTACTAGTATAACCCCGATTGAAGACCTTCCCTTTTTTTCTGATAAACTTCCCAAATCCTTAACACTTCTTCTTTCTTCCCTGTAGCAGCATATTGTGTGATCAGAAAATTGTACGCAGCAGTCCTTCCTTGAGTAATTAGTTCCTTAAACTGATTCTTCACCTCAAAACTACCAACCAAAAACCAACAAAAACAACATGTGGTCCGTTCTGACCCCCTTCCTTAGCAAACTAAGCGATTGCTTTGTGGAATCTGTGTGGGGATTTTTTGCCAGACATGCAGGGTATGTGTATTGAAATTATCAACACCGTGGAAATTAATCAAAGAAAAATTTCTAAGGTGCAGCAAAGGTTGATTCTCTGCACCGTCGGTAAGAAAAAGGATGAAGAAAAATTTCTTTGGTTATGAGCTGACCAAAGAAAATGAATGAAGAAATAAATAAAAAAATAAGCAAAAGTTGATTCTTGCACTGTCGGCAAGGAAAAAGAGGATGAAGGAAATTTTCAATGGTAGGTGCCTACTAATGAAGAAAAATAATAATAATAAAAAATTAAAAAGGTAACTGGTGCAGTGAAGTTTTGTACCTATAAATACATATGCATGCATTCTCTAAAATGCAGTGCATTGGAGAGCAAGAGAGTGAAGTGCAACGCAGTGCACAAGAGAGAAAATAAAAGAGAGGGAGTGAGGCATAGTAGTGAAATAAAAGTGTGTGTGAGTGTTGTATGCCTATCCAAAGGCAATAAATATTATATCTCATTTGTAGTTTTTCTACTTCCATTAATTAAAAGTTCAGTTTTTTGTTCGTATCTCCACCCGGTTGATTATTAGCTTTGTTAATTTTCACCACCTTTGTTCAACAATCTGGTAGCGGAGCTTGGTTGGTTATCAGACCATGGGTGACCTTCAAGTTGTTGGTGGAATTAAAAAGCTCAATAATCAAAACTACACTTCTTGGTCTACTTGCTTGATGTCTTACATGCAAGGACAAGATTTGTGGGAGATAGTAAATGGAAGTGAAGTCACACCACCAGAGACGGAGGATACAAACGGTTCTCTTCGAAAATGGAAGATTAAAGCAGGCAAAGCAATGTTCGCTTTGAAGACAACAGTTGATGAAGAGGTCCTGGAGTATATCCGCGATGCCAAAACTCCCAATGAAGCTTGGGATACGTTCGCCAAGCGATTCTCGAAGAAGAATGACACAAGACTCCAACTTTTAGAAAGCGAGTTATTGTCAATAATGCAACATAATTTGACAATTACTCAGTACTTTCATAAAGTGAAGTCGTTGTGCCGAGAAATTTCCGAGTTAGATCCAGAAGCTCCAATCGGAGAAACTAGGATGAAAAGAATAATCATCCATGGTTTGAGGCCCGAGTACAGAGGGTTCGTCGCTGCAGTACAAGGATGGCCGACCCAACCATCACTTGTTGAGTTCGAAAATTTGCTAGCTAGTCAAGAAGCATTAGCTAAGCAGATTGGTGGAGTTTCGCTAAAAGGTGAAGAGGAAGCACTCTACACCAACAAAAATCGGCGAAATTTCAGGCAGCGGACAGTTGGTGGATCTAAAAGAAATGTTGATAAGGCGACGAGCAATCATGGTGAAGGAAGCGCTCGCGCAGGGGGAGCCTATGACAAAAGTAAGAGGTTCGAAGGGAAGTGCTATAATTGCGGAAAGATGGGACATAAAGCAAGCTCCTGTTGGTCAAAGAAAAAGACCATGGAGAGCAACGCTGCCACTTCTAACTGTGAAGAAGAGTGGGATATTGAGGCAGACTTTGTTGCAGAAGAGGAGGAAAATGCTTCTACAGCAATAACATCCAATCGAATTGATTACAAGAATGATTGGATTGTTGATTCAGGTTGCTCAAATCACATGACAGGTGATAAAGAGAAGCTGCAAAACTTGTCAAAGTATAAGGGGAATCACGTGGTGGTAACAGCAAATGACTCGAGGTTACCGATAGCACACACCGGTAAAACAAAAGTCTCCTCTAAACAGGATGCTATTATGATGCCCCTTGAAGATGTCTACCATGTCCCAGGAATAAAGAAAAATCTTCTTTCTGTTACACAACTAACATCTTCTGGCAATTATGTGTTGTTTGGTCCACATGATGTTAAGATATACCGGGAGCTTAAAATTTTGAAAGAACCAGTGATGAAGGGAAGAAGATTACCGACAGCATACGTGATGTCGGCAGAGACGGCATATGTAGACAAGACAAGAAAAAATGAGACTGTAGACTTATGGCACATGCGGCTTAGTCATGTTAGCTATTCCAAGCTAGACGTGATGATGAAGAAGTCAATGCTGAGAGGACTTCCTCAACTAGAAGTGAGAACTGACACGATATGTGCAGGGTGTCAGTACGGAAAAGCACATCAGTTGCCGTATGAAGAGTCTAAATTCAAGGCGAAGGAACCATTAGAGTTAATTCACTCTGATGTGTTTGGACCAGTCAAACAAGCATCTATCAGCGGGATGAAGTACATGGTAACCTTCATTGACGACTTCTCCAGATATGTCTGGGTCTATTTTTTGAAGGAAAAATCTGAAACTTTTTCAAAGTTCAAAGAGTTCAAAGATGCGGTTGAAGCTGAAGTTGGCAAATCTGTTATTTGTCTACGCACAGATAATGGTGGAGAATATACTTCACATGAGTTCTCTGATTTCCTACGGAAGTGTCGAATACGTCATCAGTTCACATGTGCAAATACTCCACAGCAAAATGGTGTCGCTGAAAGGAAGAATAGGCACATGACAGAAATATGTCGAAGTATGCTCCATGCAAAGAATGTTCCAGGAAGGTTCTGGGTAGAAGCAATGAAGACCGCAACCTTCGTGATCAATAGGCTTCCACAACAAAGGCTAAGCTTTGTTTCACCCTTTGAAAAATTATGGAGCATGAAACCTTCAGTCGGACATTTCCGAGTCTTCGGATGTGTATGCTATGTATTTGTACCTGACCATTTACGTAGCAAGATGGACAAGAAAGCTGTTAGATGTATATTTGTGGGATACGACAGTCAAAAGAAAGGATGGAGATGTTGTGATCCTACAAATGGAAAGTGCTACACGTCCAGAAATGTGATATTTGATGAAGCGTCTTCGTGGTGGTCCTCAAACAAGACGACACTGCCAGACTCGGATGATTTCAAAGATAAATTGGAATCTTCTCAGCTCCAATTTAGTCCAGAAGAAAGTCAGGATACAGAGAGTGATGAAGATGCTGAAAAGAAGGCAACACAAGGTCCTTGGCAAACTGGTGTACACCAACAACCAAGTGAAGATGAGGTTGAAGAACCAGTTTCACTCAGGAGGTCTACTAGGGTTAGAAAACCAAACCCTAAGTATGCCAATGCCGCCTTGGTAGAAGAAGATGCAAAAGAACCAGAGACATTTGAGGAAGCATTCCAGAAGCTGGAATGGACTAAAGCAATGAAAGAAGAAATTGCTGCACTAGAGCAAAATCAGACTTGGGAGCTTGTGCCAAAACCAAAGGATGTGAAACCTATTTCCTGCAAATGGGTTTACAAGATAAAGCGTCGCCCGGATGGATCAATTGAAAGGCACAAGGCTCGACTAGTAGCTCGTGGTTTTTCACAGCAGTATGGATTGGACTATGATGAGACGTTTAGTCCAGTAGCGAAGCTTACAACAGTGCGAGTTTTACTTGCGCTCGCAGCTAGTAAGGATTGGAAGTTGTGGCAGATGGATGTGAAGAATGCATTTCTTCATGGGGAATTGGATCGGGAGATCTACATGAACCAACCAATGGGTTTTCAGAGTCAAGATCATCCTGAATTTGTCTGTAAGCTTCGGAAGGCGCTCTACGGCTTAAAGCAAGCACCAAGAGCCTGGTATGGGAAGATTGCTGAATTTCTTACTCATACTGGTTATTCAGTAACACCTGCAGATTCCAGTCTATTTGTCAAAGCTAATGGAGGAAAGCTAGCTATTGTGCTAGTATATGTGGATGATTTGATCATTACAGGAGATTGTGAAGATGAAATTCTTCAAACGAAGGAGAATTTGTCTGTTCGCTTTCAGATGAAAGAACTCGGTCAACTCAAGCACTTCCTTGGGTTAGAGGTTGATCGTACTCCTGAAGGAATATTCCTCCATCAGCAAAAGTACTCCAATGATCTGTTAAAGAAGTTTGGAATGCTTAACTGCAAGCCAGTTTCGACACCAATGGAGCCAAACGCAAAGATGTGCGCTAATGAAGGGAAAGACTTGGAAGATGCAACAATGTACCGACAGTTGGTTGGTAGTTTAATCTACTTAACCTTAACAAGACCTGATATTTCTTATGCAGTTGGTGTGATGAGTCGGTACATGCAAAATCCAAAGAAGCCTCACCTCGAAGCAGTTCGGCGAATTTTGAGATACGTGAAGAATACACTTGGCTATGGTATTATGTACAAGAAAGGTGGAGATGGCAAACTAGTTGGCTACTGTGATGCTGACTATGCAGGTGATCATGATACTCGACGCTCAACTACAGGGTATGTTTTTATGCTTGGATCTGGAGCAGTTTCTTGGTGTAGCAAAAGACAACCAACGGTGTCTTTGTCAACAACAGAAGCAGAGTACCGAGCAGCAGCAATGGCAGCTCAAGAGAGTACTTGGCTGATGCAGCTACTGGAGGACTTGCATCAAGCAACAGAGTATGCAATTCCTTTGTATTGCGATAATTTGTCGGCAATACGTCTAGCGGAGAATCCAGTTTTTCATGCAAGAACTAAGCACGTGGAAGTGCATTATCATTTTATCAGGGAAAAGGTTTTGCAAGAAGAAATTGGATTGGAGCATGTTAAGACAGAAGATCAAGCTGCAGATTTGTTCACAAAAAGTTTGAGTGGAGTTAAGGTTGAAAAGCTTTGTCATCAGACGGGTATGATGAAAAGGGCGAAAGTCGGTGTTGAGGGGGAGTATTGAAATTATCAACACCGTGGAAATTAATCAAAGAAAAATTTCTAAGGTGCAGCAAAGGTTGATTCTCTGCACCGTCGGTAAGAAAAAGGATGAAGAAAAATTTCTTTGGTTATGAGCTGACCAAAGAAAATGAATGAAGAAATAAATAAAAAAATAAGCAAAAGTTGATTCTTGCACTGTCGGCAAGGAAAAAGAGGATGAAGGAAATTTTCAATGGTAGGTGCCTACTAATGAAGAAAAATAATAATAATAAAAAATTAAAAAGGTAACTGGTGCAGTGAAGTTTTGTACCTATAAATACATATGCATGCATTCTCTAAAATGCAGTGCATTGGAGAGCAAGAGAGTGAAGTGCAACGCAGTGCACAAGAGAGAAAATAAAAGAGAGGGAGTGAGGCATAGTAGTGAAATAAAAGTGTGTGTGAGTGTTGTATGCCTATCCAAAGGCAATAAATATTATATCTCATTTGTAGTTTTTCTACTTCCATTAATTAAAAGTTCAGTTTTTTGTTCGTATCTCCACCCGGTTGATTATTAGCTTTGTTAATTTTCACCACCTTTGTTCAACAATGTGCACAATCTTGAAGCTAATCTTGCTCATATGAAGACAGCTGTTGAAGACTTAATGGCGTTAAAGGAACGATTGACGCAAAAGGTTCATGTTGAAGAACAGCTACCTCAAACGAAGCGGTTGCCAGAAATTAACTTGTGGTTCGAGAGGGTGGACATTGCATTAGTGGAAGGTCATGAGTTGATCAAACGTGCTGACCAAGAAGTCCAAAGGTTGTGTTGTGGGGGATATGGGTCCAAGAATTGTTGGTCAAGCTCCATATTTGGAAAAATGGTTGACGAATGCCTCAAGGGTCTACTTGCTCTAAAGACCACGGGAGATCAGTTCGGAGTGGTGGTAGAGGAAGCACCTGCAGAATTGGTGGCTGAGCTGCCTTGCAATACAACAGTAGGCCTTGAAACAAAGCTTGAGAGGTTTGGAGTTGCCTTGAAGATAAAAATGTGGGAATAGTTGGCTTGTACGGGATTGGAGGCGTGGGGAAAACTACCCTCTTAACCCAAATTCGCAACAAGTTCGTTGACACATGTAAAGATTATCTTGTGATTTGGATTGTGGTGAGTAAAGATTGTAGTACAGAGAAGATTCAAGCAGACATTAGAAAAGAGACTGGCTTTTCCCATGAACGATGGAGTACCAATGACATTTTTAACAAACTACGAAAAGAGAAGTTCATTTTATTATTGGATGACATTTGGGAGCGATTTGACCTCACAAAGATGGGAATTCCTCCTCGAGAAAATCTAAATGGGTCAAAGATTATATTCACAACACGTTCACTCAAAGTGTGTGGTGAAATGCTTGCTCAAAGGAAGATCAGTGACGCGCCGTCGAAACGCGCGTCAAAAGTAATAAAATATTCCTGATGGGCTAGATGCACAAATTAAGGTAAATAGCAGCAAGTCAGGGTCGAACCACAGGGAAAATGAAGGACTAAATTTAATCTTGCCCTAAATGTATGATGAGGATGAAAATGCAACAGACATGAAAGTAACACAAGGGGGGAGGGGGGAGGGGGGGGGGGGGGGGGGGGGGGGGGGGGTTTGGTCGGTCTAGACGAATCTAGCCAACGATGGCAGTTGATGTTGAGACATAGGATAAAAATGCAAATAACAAGTAACACTAGACAAACGAAATAATTAAATAAAAAGGGAACGAAAATAAAGCAAGAGAATATCAATAACAATGGTAAAGACTAACAGGTGTAATAAAGATAATAACAAAGTAAGTAAAGATAATAGATCAGATAAAAGGAGAAATCTTAGCAGGGGTAGACGGCGGATTGCGTCGAGGTCTAGTCGGTCATCGGTGCAAGGATAGACTGCGTTCACGCCATAGACGTGCTATAGGAACCCTGTTTTCACGGAGATTCCCTACTTCTCTTCTTAAGAGAAGTCACTCCCAAGGTACGCTTATGGGAGTGGCCGTGACACTGTGCCCAAGGTACGCTTATGGGTCATACACACAGGCCCGTGAAGTGGAGAGAAGACACGTCTAGGGCTAGACACTGAGAAGTCTGCCCTAACCGGTTTCTTGCCCTAGCCAGATTGGACCAAACGACATGATGACTCTGGACCAGGTGTCTACTCTATTCCATGGCCTCACGTTAGTTATTACCATGGAAATGACAATATTCATGAGAAACATGCAAATAGGTGATCAAACTACCAACAAATCTCACACGAAATGACAATAAAATGGCAAGAAAGCGGATACAACAATGAACACGTTTTAAGAACACTTTGACCTCCCAACTATCCTCTTGCAATCCTTAAAACACCCCTGCCAAGACTAAGAGATTTAGCCACTCATGCTGGAAATCATGCACAAGATAGATGGAGAAAGCAACATAAACAGAGAACAGGTGCAGATGAAAACGAAAATCTGGATTAAAAACTAATTGGAGCTTGGGGCTCCAATTTCTGGAAAAATAAAGGAAGAACAAATCCCAATGTTAGAGAGGTGGCTACACTGATTGAAAACCCTAAAAAGATGAAAAATATACTAAAGAGTAGCCTCCTTTAACCTAAAGTTAAGGTTCTATATATAGCCTAACAACCCCACTAGGGGACAAAATGGTATAGAGGAATATTCTCTGATGAGCTGGATGATTTGCACATGGAATCCCGCTAGAATCTTTTTAGCATCTTCGGCCAAGCGTCATCCGAAAAGAAACATCCACGTGCTTCGTCTAGGCCTAGATATAAGATCTCGTCTAGGCCTAGACAGTAGGTCTCGACGATGAAACTGCATCTAGGGCTCGACGATGAAAGATCAGCAAAAATGCATCCAAATGGCGCGCTTTTCAGCAAGTTTCTCCCTTTAGTCCAAATCTACAAAGTGGTTGGAAAACAAGCCAAATTAGTAGTATCAAGTGTGAAATTAGACCTAAAAGAGAGGGAAAAACATGCATAAAAAGGCATCATATCAAATTCCCCCACACTGCCCATTGCTCGCCCTCGAGCAATCAAAAAGGAAAACACACCCCAAGACACAGACAAACACAACCAACCATAGCACAAGAATTAACATACCAAACAATCAGCCCTAACCATGTTAAGACATACTCCGCCTAGCTAACTCTGCATCAAATCATTAGGATAACGACCCTAGTGAAGAAACTTTACCACATCAGACTTGGCATCAGCAATCCTCACCAGGGTAAGTGTTTACACTCACACTCAACTAGGCTCGGTGTATCATCACTCAAATATGCAAATTAACAAGACACACAACATAGTTTGCACATCAACCCGAGTTAAAATCCACATGCTTAGGCAATCAACAATCAGAAATGAACTTTGCACCATAAAAAAGGATTGAAAGGAAAGGTGTATAGAGAATATGAAGAATATGGAGAGAAAAGGGAAAGAAAGAAAGAAAATAGGAAAAGCAAAAGGATAGATTATATACAAAGAGCACAAAGAGGAAGGAAAAGAGAAGGAGAATAGAACGAAAAAACCGGATGGAGATGAAACGGTGAGGCAGTATCCGTCAAGGGCAGTCAGTCGAGGGCTAGACGAAGTTCTTCTCTTGGGGGAGCCATGCTGACAATACTTCATTTTTCTTGTTCGCACCTTTGCCTTCTTTCGTTTTTCTTTCCTCTTTTTTTTTGAAACCAGACAAGACTTTCTTTTCTTTGCTTAATTTCTGGTTTTGATTTTTTTTTTGATATTTTTTTTTTTTTTTTTTTTTTTTTTTTTTTTTTTTTTTGCAGATGAAAACGAATTCGACAAACTTCAGCTGATGAAGATTGAGTTAGCTCAAGGATTTTGCCAACTTACTTCGGCTAGGGCTTGATGACTTTGCCCTAGACCTTTTTTCGGCATCTACACCTTCTTGTCGGTCTCCCCCAAACTTAGACTTTGTTGATCATCTAGCCCGCCACCTCTGACAAATACCGCTCACCTGCCAAGGAAAAGGGATTAAGGAAAGTGAGAACAAGTGGATAAAGAAGAGAGAAAAATGAGAAGGGAATGAGATGTCAGGGGCTAAACGAAAAAGGGTGTCGAGGGATAAATGAAGAAAAAGAGAGGAATGATAGAAAGAGAAAGAAACGAAAACAAAGATGCAAATTTCATTTTTTCCGTCTTTTTGTTGCTTTCCTAAGACTGATGGTGTCCATACCCAGGGGTCTCATGCAAACTTAGTTGAGTGCCTAGCTAAGCATTGAATCACACATGAATAATATAACTGTTTAGGCTCAAATGCTCACAAGGTGCTATAAATGATTACTGATGTTTAGTGCAGATGCAGGATATAAGAGCTAGCAGGCAAAGCATGCAAGATCTAGGGCAAGACCATCATGAAAGGCAATTTATTTCATGTGCACAAGTCAGAAGTGTGTGTCCATACTTGGGGGTTTTAAAACTGGGCAACGCTAAAAAGCTAACAAAATCATGTAAAGAAAAATTAAAATTTTTTAATTTTTCACAAAATCATGCAATCATGCAACAAACATTTACAATAAACATGCAGTCAAGCATATATACTAACATATCACACAAACACATAAATCCTCCCCCACACTGAAGCTTCGCATTGCCCTCAATGCGAGAGAGATGCACAAAATAGGCAAGAGAGTTCAGATCATAAAAGGAGTTCAAGAGAAGGGGGAAGGGATAGGAGAATGTTGTGGAGTGCCCTAGGGCGATGGTGCATTGCCGACCGGCCGGATCTAGTGATGGTGGAGGTCGGCGGCTTAGATCCGGTGACTTCTAGGTCTTCATCGGACGGCGGCTGGGAGTTGGAGGGCTCACCGGCGTCGGTAGCTTTCTCATTTTCTGGCCGTAGGTCGGAGTGGCGAGAGTGGTAGTGGCCAGAATCGGGGGTTGACGGCTGGGGGAATGACGAGCTGGTGGGTGATGGGTTTTTTGTGGGCCACCATTTGAATTTTTGTGGATTTTTTTTTTTTAGGGATATGGTGAATGGTTAGTGTGTGGCTAGGGTTTCAAGGGAGGAAGATGGAGTGAGGGAGTGAGGGAGGAAGATGGACGTTGGAAGAGAGGGAGGGAAAAGAAAAATTAAAATTAAAATGAAAACGAAAAAATGGGTAAGTGAGGAGGAGGGGAGCTCCATGACACGTGGCGCGACGTGAGTGGGCGCTGAGGTGGGACGCGGATTCCTGATGACGTGGCGTGCTGTGGTTGGGTGAACGGAACTGGATGACGCGTTGACACGTGGCAATGCGGGATTAGGCGCTTTGGATTGTGGGACACGCGGCGCTCTCTGGTTGCACAACACGGATTGCGGATGAGGATAGGGAAGGACGCGTGTCGCGCGCTGGCTGGGCATGCGGATTGTGCGACACTTGGCAACGCGTCATTGGCCGAGGCGGATTGCGGAACGATGAGGCGTTGACTGGCTGGAGGATGCGTTGAAGACGCGTGGCGCGCGCTGATTCGCCCTCGTGGATTGCGTGACGCGTGTCGCGGCGTGAGAGGACAAGGCGGATAGGGCGCGTTGGGCGCGTGGCGCGAGCTGGTTGGTCGGCTGTGATTGCTGGACGCGTGGCGCGAGCGGATTGGTTGCTTGGCTGCGTGGCGCAGACTCCCACCTGCAAAAAGGGGCTCATCCATTTCAAAATTTGAAAAGGGAGGGAAAAAAAATAAAAGGAAAGGAGGGAATTAATAATAAAAATGAAAATAAAACAAAGGGAGGGAATTAAGGAAGTAAAAGTAGGAAAAATTAAAAGGGATGCCTAAATAAACCAAATAAAACAGGAAATAATAATAAAAACTAAGTAAAGAAAGGAATAACGGAAATAATTAATTATTAAAAGAAAGGGATACGAAAAATAAAATAAATGAGGCTCGATGAAATGCCTCCTTGACCGGCCATCTTTTTCGTCCAGGCCCGGACGTTGTAAGGCGTCTAGGGCAAGACTGGTGGGTCTGCCACCAGGGGGTGGAAACCTTCGTGGAATAGTTCCAATCTGTGGTCACGCACTTTGGAAATGAGGCCCGTGTCCATACTCTGAATCGCAACCACACCATGATCATTCATCTTCTTGACAACGTAAGGCCCGGTCCATTTTTGCTTCAACTTTCTGGAAAAGAGCCTCAGACAAGAATTATAAAGTAAAACCTTTTGTCCAGTATCAAAGGTTTTAGAAGAGAGCAACTTATCGTGGTGAGTGTTAGTCTTGGTCGTGTCTTGGGCTGGTTGCGGAGTTGGGTTATCATTGGGCGTCTTGCCCTCGATGGCCAAGGAAGTAGCAGTAGCAGATGAGGCGGGGGTTACCGTAGCCTCAAAAGTGGTCACGTCGACAGCTGGAGTCATGGCTAGTTGAGGAGTGCAAAGGGCTGGGTCAAGTGTCTTGACGTCGACGACCGTCCATCCAAGGGCCTCGCGGTATCCTTTGAGTACGGACACCAGCTCGCGCTCCGCATCTGGATCAAGCTTGCTAGAGATGATCACTGGGAGTGTGTCATGTTCGCCAAGGTAGGCATACTTGAGGTGCGAGGGCAAGCTCTTCAACTCCAACTTAGGGGCCTGTAGAAAAGAAGGGGCAGACACTGAATTTGTAGTGATGTTCCTACCTAGGGCAAGATGGGAAAAGTTGTCAGCGTTAAGATCAAAAACTTGTGTAACAATAGGGTCAACAATATCAACAGTTGAGTGTTCTGAAGTCACAAGTGTCAAGACCAAGGGGTCTAGTGCGACGGGTGAAATAGTTCTGTCTAGGGCAAGTTGGATAGAGTCGTCCGCGTCAAGATTGGAAACTTGTGTAACAATAAGGTCTACAACGTCAACATTTGAATGCTCTTCTAACGCGGCAGCGACTTTATGTAATTCTTGCGGAGTCTTAATTGTCGAGGCCAAGACGTCCAATCTTGCTGGCGTGACGCTTCTGTCGAGGGCAGACTGAAAATGTTCAATAGAATTCAAGTCAGTAACTTTATCAACCAAAGGATCGATCGTATCAGCAAAATTAACACAAGCAAGATTAGAAGGATATTGCACGGCTTCCATCATGTTGAACTTAATGATTTCTCCATCAAACTCAAGAGAGATAGATGCGTCATGAACGTCTATCTTAGCCCTGGCTGTAGCCAAAAATGGTCGCCCTAGAAGAACATCTGTGGCTTTAGCGGATTCTTCATTCTCCATGGCAATGACATAGAAGTCTGCGGGAAATAGGAAGTCGCCTACTTGGACCAAGACGTCCTTAATTACACCTTCGGGGCGAATTACGGAACGATCGGCCAATTGGATGACAAGCGGGGTTGGCTCGAGGGGTCCTAGGCCAAGACGGTTGAAAATCGTCAAGGGCATGACATTAATGCCAGCCCCTAGATCACACATGGCCTTGCCAATACTGACTGTCCCTATCGCGCAGGGGAGGACAAACATGCCCTGGTCTTCGCACTTTGGAGGGATCTTCTGTTGGATAATGGCAGAGAAATTCGCCCCCACACTTATCTTGTTTACCCCGGCCAAGTTGCATTTGTTAGTGCAAAGCGTTTTCAGGAACTTGGCATAGCGGGGCACATTTTTGATGGCCTGGAGAAGTGGGATATTGACGAGGACTTTGCTGAACATTTCAAGGATTTCTTGATACTCTTCCTTCTTCTTGGTCTTGACGAGCCTTTGAGGAAAGGGCGGCTCGAGGATCTTGTGTATATACTCTTGGGTAAATTCTTGTGGGCTCGTGTCACCTCGTGGAGCCATCCCTCGTGGTGATCTAATGCGGTCCTCCATCACTTCTGGAAGTTTAGGCCCAATAAACTTGCCTTTGGGTATTTTCTTGGGCAAGATTTCAGATTCAGGAGACTTTTCGACGTCGAGGCCTAGATGCTCTGGGAAGGATTTTTCGACGTCGAGGCCTAGATGCTCTGGACGGGGCAAGACGTAGCCACTGCGAAGAGTCATAGCACACACATTGTGCTTTGGGTTGGCCTCAGTCTGGGGCGGCAATCTGCCCTGGTTTTTCAATTCTTTCATGTCCGCGGCCATTATGCTCATTTGTTTTTGTAGATCAGACATGATGCTCATTTGTTTTTGTAGATCAGTGATGGCATTCCTACAGTGAGCTACCTCATCAACCGGCGGGGCAGAAGAATTGGAGGTCTGGCCCTGATCGGTCTGATAGAAAGGTTGTTGGTTGTTGGGATGGGTAGGTCTAGGCTTGAAGTTTTGGGCGTTGAAAGGTGGCTGGGCCTGATTCATGTACTGATTGTGCTGCATTGGTTGCCCTGGTCCAGACGCTTGTTGATGGCTGACCCAGCCGGAGTTTGGTGGTCTCCACACCTGATTGTAATTCTGTCCGTATGGGGCCTGATTGTAATTGCCAATGGCGTTGATACTCTGGATCTCATCAGGGATATGCGGGCACGCATCTGTTGGATGATCGGTCATGTTGCATATCTGACAGGACTTGACCTGAACTATCTGTCCGGGGGCCATGTTCTGAAGCATGCCCATCATTGCGGTCAATTGGGTCTGCATCGCGGCCACTTGGGCATCTTGCCCTGGATGATTACTTTCCTCGGGTATGCAATTCCTTGCCATTAACTCTATGGTGGCCTTAGCGGCGACAGGGGTAAGTCTTGTGATAGCACCACCAGCAGCGGCATTGAGCAATGCCTTGTCACGAGCTTTGAGACCTTCACAAAAATATTGGATGAGGGCGTGCTCGGTAAGGTTGTGTGAGGGGCACATAGCTTGCATCTTTTTGTAGCGCTCATGGTACTGGCCAAAATCTTCTTCTTTCCTCTGGACTATAGACACCAATTGCTTGCGAGTTACATTAGCCATTTCTGATGGGTAATATTTTTCGGTGAAGGATTTTGACATTTCAGCCCAAGAATTGATGGAATTTGGGGGTAGATCATAGAACCAGTCTAGGGCATCATCTTTCAGAGACCACATGAAGGCTCGGAGTTTGGCGTGCTCAATACTGACATTGGCCGGCTTCATGGCGTCGCAAATAGAGTGCAATTGCTGAAGATGGCGGTGAGGATTTTCCTTTGGAACACCACGGAAGAGGGGTAGATGGTGCATGACTGCAGACTTGAGCGTCCAATCATGAGGAACAGTGGGCCAAACGATACAAGTGTTTGGTGTTTCAGGGGCACCATTGAGGTCCTCAATGGTCTGCGGAGGATTGTCGATATTAGGACGGTCTGCCATATTGAGTATCTCGGGGTAGACAACTACTGGGTTGTCGAGGTCGGGATGAAGATGATTGTCGGGACCTGTCTGACTAGAGGTTTGACTGTCGAGGGTAGGACGGGGAATTACTCTTCTAGAGGTTGCTCCGGCCTGTCTCCGAAATTCTCTCTCTGTCTTCGTGAGTTCGTGGTCGAGGGGTAGAAGGTCTGGTGCAGATCTCCTGGTCATACAAGTAAAAGAAAGAAAATTAGTCCGTAAACACTATCCCCGGCAACGGCGCCAAAATTTTGACGCGCCGTCGAAACGCGCGTCAAAAGTAATAAAATATTCCTGATGGGCTAGATGCACAAATTAAGGTAAATAGCAGCAAGTCAGGGTCGAACCACAGGGAAAATGAAGGACTAAATTTAATCTTGCCCTAAATGTATGATGAGGATGAAAATGCAACAGACATGAAAGTAACACAAGGGGGGGGGGGGGGTTTGGTCGGTCTAGACGAATCTAGCCAACGATGGCAGTTGATGTTGAGACATAGGATAAAAATGCAAATAACAAGTAACACTAGACAAACGAAATAATTAAATAAAAAGGGAACGAAAATAAAGCAAGAGAATATCAATAACAATGGTAAAGACTAACAGGTGTAATAAAGATAATAACAAAGTAAGTAAAGATAATAGATCAGATAAAAGGAGAAATCTTAGCAGGGGTAGACGGCGGATTGCGTCGAGGTCTAGTCGGTCATCGGTGCAAGGATAGACTGCGTTCACGCCATAGACGTGCTATAGGAACCCTGTTTTCACGGAGATTCCCTACTTCTCTTCTTAAGAGAAGTCACTCCCAAGGTACGCTTATGGGAGTGGCCGTGACACTGTGCCCAAGGTACGCTTATGGGTCATACACACAGGCCCGTGAAGTGGAGAGAAGACACGTCTAGGGCTAGACACTGAGAAGTCTGCCCTAACCGGTTTCTTGCCCTAGCCAGATTGGACCAAACGACATGATGACTCTGGACCAGGTGTCTACTCTATTCCATGGCCTCACGTTAGTTATTACCATGGAAATGACAATATTCATGAGAAACATGCAAATAGGTGATCAAACTACCAACAAATCTCACACGAAATGACAATAAAATGGCAAGAAAGCGGATACAACAATGAACACGTTTTAAGAACACTTTGACCTCCCAACTATCCTCTTGCAATCCTTAAAACACCCCTGCCAAGACTAAGAGATTTAGCCACTCATGCTGGAAATCATGCACAAGATAGATGGAGAAAGCAACATAAACAGAGAACAGGTGCAGATGAAAACGAAAATCTGGATTAAAAACTAATTGGAGCTTGGGGCTCCAATTTCTGGAAAAATAAAGGAAGAACAAATCCCAATGTTAGAGAGGTGGCTACACTGATTGAAAACCCTAAAAAGATGAAAAATATACTAAAGAGTAGCCTCCTTTAACCTAAAGTTAAGGTTCTATATATAGCCTAACAACCCCACTAGGAGACAAAATGGTATAGAGGAATATTCTCTGATGAGCTGGATGATTTGCACATGGAATCCCGCTAGAATCTTTTTAGCATCTTCGGCCAAGCGTCATCCGAAAAGAAACATCCACGTGCTTCGTCTAGGCCTAGATATAAGATCTCGTCTAGGCCTAGACAGTAGGTCTCGACGATGAAACTGCATCTAGGGCTCGACGATGAAAGATCAGCAAAAATGCATCCAAATGGCGCGCTTTTCAGCAAGTTTCTCCCTTTAGTCCAAATCTACAAAGTGGTTGGAAAACAAGCCAAATTAGTAGTATCAAGTGTGAAATTAGACCTAAAAGAGAGGGAAAAACATGCATAAAAAGGCATCATATCAATCAGAGTTGAGACTTTGGAATGGGAGCACGCGTGGGAAGTGTTTCAAAAGTATGTTGGAGACGATACCATCAACACCGACTTAGAAATTCTTCCACTGGCTCAGGGTGTGGCTAGTAAGTGTGGTGGTTTGCCAATTGCATTAATTACAATTGGTCGAGCCATGTCGTGTAAGACGGAGCCAGAAGAATGGCGCCGTGCTGCTCAAATCTTGAAAGAATTAGCTCTACATCGACATAATATAGAAGATGAAGTATTAAATGACATAGAGGTTGAGGTATTTTCACTTTTGAGATTTAGTTATGATAATTTACCAAATAATAGAGTGAAATCATGTTTCTTGTATTGTGCCTTATACCCAAGTGATCGACTCATGTATAAGGATGAGTTGATAGAATATTGGGTTTGTGAGGATTTTGTGATGGATGGTTATAATGTTGATGCTTTTAGTGAGGGATACTCCATTATGGGTACACTTGTCCGTTCATGTTTATTAGAAGATGAAGGTCAATTTGTAAAGTTGCATGATATGATACGGGACATGACTTTATGGATAGAAAAAGAGAATGTTTTGGTGATGACTGGGATGCAATTAACCGAAGCACCGAGTGTTGAAAGATGGGAGGGCGTGACAAGGTTGTCTTTGATGAAAAACAACATTAAAAATTTAACTCAAGTGCCTAGATGTTCTAAGCTTAAGAGCTTGTTTCTAAGTGAGAATGAAGAGTTGTATGATATCCATGAGGACTTTTTCCAATCAATGGGTGCGTTGGTTCTGCTAAGCCTATATAAGACTGGGCTTGACAAGTTAGCACGAAGCATGGAGAATTTTGTTTCCTTACAGTATCTTGATATATCATATACAAGAATAAGAAGATTGCCTGCTGAGTTGGCAAAACTGACAAGATTGAAACATTTGGTTTTAACCGATCTTAACCTTAAAGTCAAGAGATCACTGATATCTAGTTTGTCATCTTTAGTAGTTTTGGAAATGCATAATTGTGTGTGTACTTATCTTGAAGAAGAGGAAGAGGAAGAGGAAGAAGAAGAAGGAGAAGAAGAAGATGACGATACATTACTAATAAGTAAGGCATCAGTGGACAGTGAGATGCTCTTGGAGGAACTGCAGTGCTTGAAGCATCTGAAGAAATTGGTCATCACACTAACATCTGTTTCTGTTCTTGAAAGATTCTCTGTCACGGACAAATTGTTGAGCATTATTAAAGGTCTTTGCCTTAAGAAGTTCAATGGCTCAAAATCGCTGAATATTAGTTCATTAGAGAATATGAAACATTTGGTTGAGCTTGTTATCGCAGAGTGTGAATTAGAGGATATACTTGTCGATTTTACTCACAACTCCTCGGTAATCTTAAGAGAGATGAGTTTCAATTCCCTTAGACTCGTAGATGTGTATTCTTGCAATGAGTTAAAGGGCTTGACGTGGCTTATATTAGTGCCAAATCTGACAACTTTGTGGATTGGAAAGTGTGAAAAAATGGAAGAAATTATTGATGGTGTGAGGTTCAGCGACATGACCAGGCACCAAAATCTGAAGCCATTCTCCAAACTTTCTTTTCTATCATTGGAGGATTTACCACAACTGAAGTCCATTTATCCAAATGCTCTGCCCTTCCCATTCCTGGGTACAATGGAGGTGTTCAACTGCCCGCTGCTTAAGGAACTTCCATTGGACTCTAACAGCAGAAAAGGGCGTAAGATTGTCTTGGAGGCTGAAAAAGAATGGTGGGAAGCGATTGAATGGGAAGATGATGCCACTAAAGCTGCTTTGTCATCGCGTTTCAAATGCATTCTCTATTGAAGAAGGTAAATTATTTCTCATCTTATTATGTAATTAATTGTAGTCTTTGAATGAAATGTTATTACAGATTTGATTTATCACTTACAATTTTGCTTTGCTTCGTTTTTGTGTTTAGGTATAGGTAATTATTGAGCAAGAAGAAGTAGATGGCAGAGCACACCACAAGACTAAATATGGTGACAGTTTGGCTACAGTCCATGGGAGATCTCTCTTCTTTTCTTCTCTCTGATTTTGCTTCTCCTGATGCTGTTAGAGAGTGCAGTTGTAATTGTATAATTATTTATTTTACCCCTTATAACTATATTTAGTTGTGAACCATTATTTATAGTATATATTAGATATATTAAAATGAATGTAATTTTATTTTAATGTAATTTTATATATAAGTGTTCATAAATCTCACATTTTGTTCATAAATATTCATTAAATATGGTGTTTATAGATAATAATGGAAGCTAATCTTAGTTAGCTTCCATTATCATTTGACTGACTTTTTTATTTATTTTATTGAGATGTTTAGCTACGAACAATATAAAATTAGTATACCTGTTTAAATATCTATTATTTTATCAATGAGGTAATATAATCGTGTAATTGTTTTGGGATAAAGGAAACAACGAATTAATTTCTAATTGTTAAAAATTATTTTGAGATATAAAAAGAGATTGAAGTAATTCATAATTGTTAAAAACAAAAGCGAATATTTGAGTCCAACACTTTGCTAATAGACAACAGCACTTTGCTAATATAATTATTTATATATAAAAAAGTGTGAAATTAATTTTTAGACAAAAATACTCATTTCATTAAGAGTAAAATAATTTTGAAATATAGACTAAATTATTTTGAAACGTGAAATTGTATGTGCAGAATTTATTTGAAAATATTAAAATATAATATTTATGTACAAAGAGCATTTCACACAATTTTTTGGTATATTATAAAATTTTTAATAATGTGTATAAAAATAAAATTAACATAAACTATATCGTAGAAAGTATATTACTCCCTTTGTCTTTTTTTAACTGACGTCTTAAAATAGTAGAAAATTGAAAACAATAATTTTTTATCTTATTTTATTCCACATTGTTTCATTTTTGCTCCTAATTTTCACTCAAATTACCACAACATCATCAAATTGGGTTAATGTATAATTTTTTTTTTGTCATTTACATAAAATATATACTTCGAAAAAGATAAAATGACAAGTATTATGAAAAATAAGTATCCGTAGAAAACCGACAGTTATTAAAGGACAGAGGGAGTAGAATCGTTATTGATATTCTAATGCAGGTGCTAGTAGAAAAATCTTGTATTAATTTTTAAATAATTAATTTTAAACTCTTACAATTAAAATAATTTTAACTTAGTTAAAGTAAATTATTTTTATAAATTTAAATTTAAATGCTTAAAATGATGTTTCATTTTTTTTATTTAAGTTCTCAAAATACTGCAAATAATTTTTCATTTATTTAACAACAACCACTAATGAATTAGTCTTTAAAGACTCAAACTCAATAAAAAATTTAATTTTAATATTTAATTAAAAATTATAATTTAAGTAAAAGTACAAACTATTTTTTTGATCATGATGTATGAAAAAATCACATAATTGGCTAAGGCAAAATAATTCCTTATCATTACAAATTTTACGAAATAAAATTTAAAGAATTTAATATTTGTGTATATATATTTTTTAATAATAATACAAATTAAAAAGATTTTTTAGTTTTATTTTTATTTTTATTGTAAATAGTTTAGTGAGGCAAAGATGATTTCTTGTTTATTTTACATATTTTTTTATAAATTTTTTTATTTTTAGTTAAAAATGATTATCACTTTCACCTTTTTTTTCGTTTTTTTCTTTTTCATATTTGTTTATTTATAGTTCCTATTCTAACATTGTCAACACATGAAATAGAAAATAACAACAACAATAACAACCGTAATAATAATTTAAAAAATAGTTTAAAAATAATTGTGATTATAATAAAAAAAAGAATTTTGTTAAAGTATTTGCCCTTTACTTTTTTATTTTTCTTGTAATAATATCATATTTTGTTAACTTTTGAAAGAAAAATATGCTTCCATATTTTGTTGGATGAATAATACTAGTTATTAGTCATGAAACTAAATGCGCGAATGAATTATTAATCATCATTATAATATCATGGATTAAATAGATGACCTACGTTATAAAGATGACATGTACTAAGAAGTTTAATTACAACCTCATGTACAAATAGCATAACAAGTTTAATTACAACCCAGTATGTAAATAATAATAAAAATTGAAAAGATTAGTCTAAAAATAAAAAATTAATACATTTTATAACATTTAATTTTGGTAATAGATATCAATATTATTTTTTCATATCTTTTAAGTCCTTTACAAGTTTTATTTTTTATTTTTAACAAAAAAATCATTAGCATTTTGTTATACCTACGATTCAACTGAAAAAAATGACAAATTAAAAGTTATAATTGTACATAAAATATATTAAATAAATATTTATTGTAAATTTAACGTCTTTAGAACATTAAAGTTAAATTATCTTTGCGATAGTAATCTTTAAATTTAAAAATTAAAATTAAATATCGCAGGTAAGCTAGTTGTTGGAGAAGCTAGTTGAGTTGTGTAAGCATAGCTTGATTAATCAAGCAAATTATCTAATATAGTTTAGTTTATGAACTACTCTCTCAGCCAATATGTATTGTATGGCATTTCATTTGGATACGTTTTCTCATTAACTCATACTTTATTGCCTGGTTTGAAGGATTCATATAATTACTTGTCAAACTTTGATTGTTGTTTAATTGTGGCCTCCTAGAGAAGTTGGGTGGAAAGAGGTTTTTGTTAGTATAAGTGGGATAGATCAAAAAATGCAATCAGAAGTGGTGCTATAGGGAGTGTAGTCCTAATAACCACGCGCATTCCACAAGTGGCTGAGAAGATGGCCGCAGTTTATATTCGTCATATGGGAAGATTATCAAAGCCTTTGCCACTATTCATAAACCATCAAACAACAATAACAATTTCCCCCTATAAAATGTGCACCATGTTAAACCATCGGAGCAACTAGGACTACTAGAACTATTGACTCCAATGAAACTTGGAATCCACAAGACTTGCATCATTTTCTCTTCTGCATCATGTTTTGTTTGCAAACCCTTAAACATGCTAATTGAAATAAAATTGTAAATACTTTCCCCCTACATCATAAAATTAATTTTCGTAAAAGGAAATGTACCTTGCTCCATCAATAACATTGGGAGAAGTCATTCCATGCCATGTGATAGGTCATAAATAGCTAGTACTCCACCAACATGTTTCCACTATTTACCAAAACAAAAACGAAGATGTTAACATGTTTATGATTAAGATTTAAGAAGAGCAATGGAATACTTCTAGGAACAAGAAAAATAATATGTACTATATAGATGGATAAGGTAACACAGCCATTTATTAAACAGGGAGTTGCTTACCTTGGATCATTGCTTACAAGAGACTCTTCAGAATAGACAACACTTTCTTTTCGAATCCTACACTAAACCCAAGTACTCCTTTGTACATAAACATCATAATATTTTCAAATGTCGCGCTAACATGTTTTCTGCACTTGTTTCGCAGCGACTACGATCCTCCTTAGGACTAGACAATACAACTCTATTCCTACTTCCAACTAATGAATCGTCACTCAAAGTACTGAGCGCGTCTGAGTTTGAGTTCCTATCCGAAACATGGTTCAACAGACTCTCTTGAATATCTAAAGAAATAAAATCATTGTCCCTGAGTAACTTTATGAAGTCCTCTGTTTTCTCCAGATCTCCTTCCCCTTTCAGGTAGTCTAGACAGGCAGCAAGACTTTCATTAACTGGCTTCCAACTCTGTCCAGAAACCACTACAACTTCCTTCATTGCTTTTACCGCCTTCATAGTTTGATCATTTTGAAGATATCCCCTTGCCATATAGTACCATCTCTTCGCATTAGGATTTCCTCCTCTTAATATCACCCTGTCAAGAAGTGCTTCTTCAGCCTTCTCCATAAGACCAACTTTAGAATACGCATCAATTAGCAAGTTTGGAATGAATATATCATAGTATAAATTTTTAGATTTCCACTCCTCAAAAATCTTTTCTGCACTTTCCAAGTCATCTAACTTCAAGAGCGATATTATGGTACTAGTATAACCCCGATTGAAGACATTCCCTTTTTTTCTGATAAACTTCCCAAATCCTTAACACTTCTTCTTTCTTCCCTGTAGCAGCATATTGTGTGATCAGAAAATTGTACGAAGCAGTCCTTCCTTGAGTAATTAGTTCCTCAGACTTCTTCAGCATTTCTAATGCCTTGTCCAAAAGCCCAGCATTCGTATAACCACCTGCTACAGAAGCATATGTGGCCCAGTCCAGGGCAACCTTTGAATCGGATTCCATTCTTGCCAGAGTCCTCTCCATTTCCTCAATGTTAGAAACAGCTGCACATGCACGCAGTCGTATCTCATAAGTATGTTTGTCATGAGGCTCGCAACCAATTCCTTTTTCATCCATTTCCTGCATCAGATTACCAAGTTTCTCAGTGTTTCAAGTCTGACAATAAAGGTTCAGTATGCAATTGTAAGCCAAAGATAAGTGAGTCGGTGGACAACCCATGTCTCTTATCGTCTGCATAACAGCTTCAGCTTTTGCCACAGATTTTACATAGGCATAGCAATTAAGGAGCGAGCTGTATACTTGAAGCACTTTTAGACCTTCCGGAATGTCATTAAAATAATTCTCAGCTTGTCCTATTCCATGCACTTTTGCAATCAAGTCTACCCGGATGGCAATATCACGTGGTGTAAGTACAAAGTATCTTTTATAAGTCATCCATGTAGAAATCTGGAAAAAAGATTAACGTATAGTAATCAGGAAACAGAATCCAAAATCCAAAATCCAAATCCAAATCCACAACACTGGTAGCACCAGAGAGTGATGCAATCATTATTAGGGTGGGGTTGAATTGACCAACTAGAAATACTAAATCACCTACACATAGTCTATATTAACAATATAATCACGCAGTTGTCCTCCAAGAACATGAAAGTCAACTTGTTAATATAGTCACTACCTTAGGAACAACAAAGCAACAAAGCATTGACAGAATCCACTGAATCATTTTCGATAGACAAAACATTAGCATTTATATCATACTTGACTTCATAAGCCGTATCACTCGTATAAATTGTTCAATGGCACTATGTTTTATTTCCAATTGTCACAATTTAAACAACCATATCAAGCCAGTGCAGCAGCTAACAACAAACTGATTCCACAAACAAATACAACAATCTACATTAGCGCACTCGTCCACAACTAATTACATCATGATGTTCGAGGATTTTTTCCTACAAGGCCATCGTAACAGTTACCATGAGAAGCCAATCTCCAAGCAAACTATTTCACTTTCTTCATTCCTAACCGAAAGGGTATAGCAAATTCCTAAAAACACTTCAGACAATTCACTCGTTAAGATCCTAACATGCTACCAAACAATGTATCAGGAAAAGAACCCAGTTCTCTAATTTCTCAATAAGAAACCACAGACACACATAAATTTAAATTGGGTCTTCTAACTAAATACCTCAAGAGCGTGAATGAAACGTCTATTCGAACGAAGGTTTTTAATCAAAACCAGAAGTTGGTCTTCATGAGCAGACTGTACTTGTTGAATCCATTGATCGAGGATAGGAATGACGGAGATCTTTGGACTGTTGACTTGAAAAATCCGACGGGAGAGCGTCATCATGGGCTCTATCCATGGCTCGCTGTACTTTGGAGGAGGTAATGTTGAATAAAACCAAGAACACAATCCGTTTCTGTGACTGAAACGAGTGATCACGTAGGAAATAGTGCCCCCTATTGTACCAAATTTCATTTTTGACTAACAACAAAACTGAAGAGAATGGGAGTGGAAAGACCAGTGTTTTTGGAACTGGACCGGACAGCGAACTGGAAATTGAAATTTTATGGTTCAACCGGGTTCAACCGGAAAAAACCTGATTGAATCATTGGATTGTTTTGAACTGAACACACATCGAACCGTTCAATCTTAAATAATTTAACCGTATTGAACCGGCTGGTTTTTAAATTCTGATGGGCTGACCCATGCCTATAATGGGCCGGCCCATCAAATTTTCAAAAAAAAATTAAAAAAATAACCAAAACTAAAACGGCGTCGTTTTGATCAGGCTCATAAAATTTTCCATTTTTTTTATAAAAAAATATTAAAAAATCAAAACGACGCTGTTTTGGATTTTGGGTTCCAAACGGCGTCGTTTTGCATTGAACCAGTTCTCCTGTTGTAAAAGACCGGCTGGTTTGACCGGTCCAACTCGGGTCACATGCATTTCAGTCTGATAGGCCGAATCAGACCGGAAACTCAAAAACTCCGGTTGAACCGGACCGAACCGACCGGTCCGGTGCGGTTCCAAAAACACTGGGAAAGAGGAGAGTTTCCGGTTTATTAAAAACTGACAGGGACGAAGCGGTTTAGTGGGTTGAACCATGTAATGTTAATAGAATGGGCCCGCTCCATTTTTGGATCCAAAACCCATTGTTTTTTTGTTTAACAATAAATCAAATTATAGCGAGAGATTATTGTCAAATTCTAAAGAAAGGATAACCTCAAGATAGTTTTACTTTATTCTCTAAACTCTCATGACTAAATTAGACATAAATAACAAAGATAATCAGAAGTAGCATGATTATGATAACATGAAATTCTTTCGATAAAAAAACACATTATTCCTTCTAAAATTTGTGCAATTTTTTTAAAAAAGTTTATTATATTATTAATTATCATTATAATATTTCTAATTTTTTAATAATTTAACATAATTTTTTTCTCCGTTTTCACGAATAAATAAATGTATTTTTTCTTCCTGATCTTGATTCTTGGGCTTCCTTGTTCTGTCAATTCCTTCGAAAATTTCATCTCCCACAATCAAGCCTAAAAAGTGATGGATATTTTTCATAAGCAAGCATTTTACGCCTACCAAGTTCCATGTATGTGTGTGCGTCCTTTGAGCAAACTGGACCGAACGAAACAAGACCTTACACCATCCAGACAAGTAGGCCTTGTAAGTGGTTACAAAGATAACAGCAAAAAGAGTATCGAATCCTCAAGCAGCCAGTCCAAGGTCCTACGAAGAACAGGAACGTCAACAGCTTGAAGCCTGACGAGCAATATAAGTAACATTTTCATACGGTCCATGGTAGCAATATGTGTTACCTATTCAACCAAACAGCACGTGGCTCTTGCCGCTAGCAGTAGTTTTCTCTACTTGGCTTGCGATCCCTACTATCATCCACTGCTGGATCAGAAAATCCAAGTCCTTCTGCGGTTCGAGTCCCCTTTCTAATTTGATTCAATAATTTCTCTTTCACATCTGAAGAAATAAGACCCTTATCCTTGAACAGTTTTATGAAGGCCTTAGCTCTCTTTAGATCTCCTTTCCCTTTCTAGTACTCAACACAGGCAGCCAAACTTTCATCGCTCGGTCTCCACCATCGTCTAGCAACTGCCACTGCTTCTTCCATTGCATCCAATGCCTTCCAAGTTTGATTACTTTGAAGATATCCTGATGCCAAACAAGACCATGCCTTTGCATTTGGCTTTTTCTCTCTAGATATTACCTTGTTGATAATTCTTTCAGCCCCCTCCAGCAAACCTATTTTGGAATAAGCATCAATGAGGAAGTTGGGAATAAGCATGTTGTAGTATGAATTCAGGCCTTCCCATTCTTCAAAAATCTTTTCGGCACTTTCAAAATCATTGAGCTTCAATAGAGAGGTTATGATAGTAATGTATTCTTGATTGCGAATCTCCCCTTTTGCCTTGTAAAGTTCCCAAATCCTTAAAACTGCATCCTTCTTCCCAATAGCAGCATACTGTGTGATGAGGAAATTATACGCTCCTCTCCTACCACCAGTAACCAGCTCCTCAGATTTCTTTAGGAATTTTAAAGCCTTGTCTAGAAGCCCAACTTTCCTATATGCACTCGCCACTGCAGAGTAAGCATCCCAGTCCAGAACAACTTTGGGATCAGATTCCATTCTTGTCAAAGTCTTCTCCATTCCTTCGATGTAAGAAGCAGCTGCATATGCACTCATCTGTATGGAATAACCAAATTGGTCATAATCAATGCCATTTTCATCCATTTCTCGTATCACACTTTGAAGCTTCTGAATATTTCCAATCTGATAATAAAAATTCATCATGTAAGTGTTGAATGAGGATGTCTTAGCAAACCCCAGTTTCTTCATCTCCTGCATTACATCCTCAGCTTTTTCCACTGATATTTTATCACCAAAGCACCTAGGAAGAGCCATATACACTGTAAAGGCTTTCAATCGCGGTGGAATGTTTTTGAAATAAACCTCTGCCTGTTCGATTCCATGAACTTTCCCAACCAAGTCCAGCTGGGCAGCAACATCTTGTGATGTAAGTTCAAAGCGCCCTTTGTCAGTCATCCAAAATGAAACCTGTGCAAAAGTGAAAGAGACCCATTCATCAGGACAACCCATTAAAACAGTAATCAGATCAATCAAACCATAATTAACAAAAATGTCAAGTGGATATCGTCATAGTCTAAAACCCCACATTCCTATAATCCTACCATAGTTAACAAAATTGGAGCATACCCCCTTCCCGCCCAACCCTCATAGCTCAACAACAAAAGATTGTCCTGCTCTACCAGTGTAAGCAACAAGGCGGAACCTTAAGTTTCAAAACTAATTTAGTCTAATGAGAGACAGAACAGAAAAAAAGAAACAAAACTCAAAATTACCTCAAGAGCATGGTTGTAGCGTTTGGTGTGACGGTGTTCTTCAATGAACAAGTGGAGCTGATGCTTGTGGATGGTGCGGTGCTGGAGCCAGTGGTCGAGAAACGGAGCGAGTAAGGCGTTTGTGTCGGCGCGTCTGGTCAGGCGGTACAGCTGGGACATGGCGCGTGAGCATTTGGGCCTTCCAGTTCCGGCTAGAAATGTAAGCGCCGCTTGAGAATAGAAGGAACACGACAGAGTAATCAGTAACGTGCGATGTCATAAAATTTAGTGCATCTTAAGTCAATTTTTCTATTTTATTTAGTCAAATAAGTTAGTTACGTATTGTATTTTATGGTAGAATGGGTCAATTTTAAGAAGTTTTAGCAGAAATATCAGGAAGGAATTATTTTAGATAGTGGCAGATTTTTAGGAGATGTTAGTTAGTAATTTTGCTTATAAATGTATTCACTCTTGCTGTAATTTTATCATCTCAAAAATAAAAAATAAACATCAGTCATTCTTCAGGATATTCTTCTGCTATTCTATTTTCCATTGCTGTTATTCCCAACATCTCTTTTGTTTCATGGTAGCGGAGCCACACTGACACCTCAAAAATCAACTTTCTTTCTTCTTGTCTATCAAGTGGTGTTGTCTTGTTGGAGTAGATTGAAAGCTGTGAAGAGATGGAGATTGCAAATGGAGGAGGCAGTTTAAACACACAATATGGTGTCGATAAGCTTGTAGGAACAAACTACAAGTACTGGAGAATGTGTATGGAGGCATATCTTCAAGGCCAAGACCTGTGGGATTTAGTTGCAGGAATTGATGCTGAAATTCCTGCAGACTCTCCGGAAAATGCTGAACCGCGCAGAAAATGGAAGATTAAGTGCGGTAAAGCTCTCTTTGTTCTAAGAACTTCGATCTGCAATGAGTTCATTGATCATGTCCGGGACATCAGCTCACCAAAAGAAGTATGGGAGACACTGGAGAGACTATTTTCAAAAAAGAATACAGCAAGGCTGCAATTGTTGGAAAATGAGTTGGCATTATCAACACAAGGAGGTATGTCTATTTCTGAATATTTCTTACGAGTTAAGAGCCTTTGTGCTGAAATTTCAGAACTAGATACGAATGAGAAAATCAGCGAAGCTAGGTTACGGCGATATCTCATTAGAGGATTGAAGAAGGAGTACATTCATTTTGTTACCTCCATTCAAGGGTGGGCGAAGCAACCTTCGGTTGAAGAGTTAGAAAGTTTGCTTTCTAATCAAGAGGCCTTAGCAAAGCAAATGGTTAAGAATTACGATACAGATTCTGCTCTGTTCTCAAAAGGGAAGCAATATAAGAAACACACATCAGCGTGGCATAAAAATAATGAAAAGAGGTCAAGCACAGATGATGGCTCACAAAATAACAACTCTTTTAAGTGTTATAGGTGTGGTAAACTTGGGCATATCAAGAAGAATTGTAGAGTAAAGCTCTCTAAAGTAAATGTGGCCAGCGAAAATCAAGAACAAGATCAACTTAAATGGGAGCAGTGCTTCACTATAGAAGTTGGTGAAAGTAGTGACGCAAAATCATCTCCTACCCAAGCTCTCTTGAGCCGTGAAAAATGCAAGGAGGAGTAGATCATTGATTCAGGTTGTTCTCATCATGTAACTGGAAACGATGAGCTATTCTCAGAGCTGCGTCAACACAAAAGAGAGCGAGTTATTATTACAACAGATAATTCAGCCTATCTAGTAGCAAAAGAAGGAGTTGTGGAGATTGGAACAGATGACAGGAGCATAGTCAAGTTGAATGACGTCTTCCATGTTCCAGGTTTGAAGAGAAATTTAATTTCAGTTTCTCAAATTACAGATTCTGGGAAATATGTTTTGTTTGGGCCTAAAGATGTAAAAGTTCTTGATAACGTGAAAAATATATCTGTTGATGTTGTTACCTCTGGTGAGAAGAAAGGTTCTTTATTTGTCATGACAGCAGGAGAAGCTTACGTAAAGAAGACCAGTCAGACTGAAAGTGCAGCAATTTGGCACGCTCGATTGGGTCATGTAGGCTATCAACTTTTGTAGAAAATCTCCTCAAAGAAGTTGGTGGATGGAATGCCATTGCTGCGAAATGTTCATGAAGATGTAGTTTGTCAAGGGTGCCAATTTGGAAAGTCACATCGTCTTCCCTTCACAAACTCATCAAATCGCAAATCTTCCATGCTTGAACTGGTGCATACAGATCTGATGGGACTAACAAAAACAGCAAGTTTCAGTGGGTGTCGCTATGTCATGGTGTTAGTAGATGATTTTTCAAGGTACACTTGGGTGAAATTTATGAAAGAAAAAAGTGTGGCCTTGACAAAGTTTGCTGAGTTCAGAAATGCTATAGAAAAAGAATCTGGGAAGAAAATATAATACCTTCGAAGTGACAACGGTAGAGAGTATATGTCTGATGATTTCTTCACATACTGCAATGATAACGGAATTTCGCGACAGATGACATGTCCAAATACACCTCAACAAAATGGTGTTTCAGAAAGGAAGCTGGCCCATCTTGTTTCTATGAGTCTATCATGGTTGCATGACAAAAATCTCCCTCGAGAGCTTTGGGCTGAAGATATGGAGTGCGCTTGCCATGTAATTAATCATTTACCTCCATGGCCAGGTAAAGAGAAGTCTCCTTTTGAAAATTTATAGTGTCAAGCCAAATGTTAATTACTTTCGGGTGTTTGGTTCAATTTGCTATGTCCATATTCCAAAATCTAATAGAACCAAGCTTGACCCGAGAGCGAAAAAGTGTATCTTTGTTGGCTATGACCCTTGTAGGAAAGGATGGAGATGTATGGATGCAGACACAAAGAAATTTGTCACTTCTAGAGATGTTGTTTTCAACAAAGTGTCATCCTATTATCAAGAAGCTGTGTGTGATGGAGAGCAGATAAGCTTACAGTTGCTACCGGAAAACAACATGGAAGCTGTGTGTGATGGTGATGATGAACTTCCAGTGTTCGATAACTCAGATGAAGAAGGAGATGAGCAAGAAACTCAAAGGAGGTCTACAAGAGAGAAAAGACAGTCACAACACCTCAAAGATTATGAGGTAACGATCAACAATTGTTCCACTACTTCATGCTTCTTTATTGGGGCAATGGATGAAGAAGAACCAACTAGCTATGAGGAAGCTAAAGATCAACCAGAATGGCAAGCAGCTATGATGGAAGAAATTGATGCTTTGAACAAAAATCAAACTTGGGAGTTAGTGCCAAAACCTGAAAAGTGTAATCCTGTCACCTGTAAATGGGTATATCGCTTGAAGAGAAAACCAGACGGGACTGTTGATAAATGCAAAGCTCGGCTTGTCGCACGTGAATTTTCACAAAGCTATGGGTTGGATTATGAAGAAACATTCAGCCCTGTTGCGAAAATGGTGACATTGAGAACAATTTTTTCTCTGGCAGCCTTCAAGAAATGGAAGTTATGGCAGCTTGATGTAAATAATGCATTTCTTTACGGAGATCTTGATCGTGAAGTATTTATGGAACAACCTAAGGGCTATGTTTCTAATCAGCATCCTCACTACGTTTGCAGACTCAGGAAAGTATTATACGACCTTAAGCAAGCACCGCGTGCTTGGTATGGTAAAGTGGCTCAATACTTCATCTTATGTGGTTTTAAAGTTTCAGATGCAGATTCTAGTTTGTTTGTTAAATTAGAATCAAATTTGCACTTGCTGGCCTTGTTGTATGTGGACGATATGATTATTACAGGAGATAATGAAGCTGAAATCTCTAAGCTAAAAAGTGATTTATCAGTTCGCTTTGAGATGAAAAGCTTGGGAGAAGTTGGCTATTTTCTTGGTCTGGAAATTGAAAAATCAGATGATGGATATTTCATTTCCCAAAAGACTTATGCAAAGAAGCTTATACAACGATTTAGCATGGGGGAGTCGAAAGAAAAAGCAACTCCAATGGAGCCATATGTCAAGTTAATGAAAGACGAAGGGAAGTTACTGCAAGATGTTACAAAATTTCGGCAACTTGTTGGTAGTTTAATTTATTTAACTATCACAAGACCAGAAATTGCTTATTCTATCAGTGTGATCTCTCAATTCATGCAGTCTCCAAGAAGTACTCACTTAGATGCAACAAAGAGAATTTTGCGATATGTAAAAGGCTCTCTTGATTATGGTTTAATGTATGAAAGATGTGAGAATTTTGTCCTAAAGGGATTTACTGATGCAGATTGGGCAGGGGATGCAAATGATAGGCATTTTACTTCAGGCTACTATTTTAACGTTGGCTTAGCTGTTATATCCTAGTGTAGCAAGAAGCAAAATGTGGTGTCTCTATCTAGCACTGAAGCTGAATATGTGGTAGCAACTATAGCTGCACAAGAGTGCATGTGGTTAAAGAGTTTGATGAAAGATATGCTGTGCAAAGTTGAGTATGCTGTACAAATTAAGTGTGATAATGAAAGTGTTGTCAAACTTGCTTCCAATCCTATTTTTCATGCTCGAACAAAGCATATAGAAGTTCGTCATCACTACATTCGTGAGAAGGTGCTAAATCAAGAAATTGAGTTGCAAGGGATCTCTACGAATAATCAAGTGGCAGACATTTTCACAAAAGCATTGGGAAAGCCTAAGTTTGAAGAGTTTAGAGCTGCACTTGGTGTTGTTAAGATTAAGCATGCACTAAGGGGGAGTGTCATAAAATTTAGTGCATCTTAAGTCAATTTTTCTATTTTATTTAATCAAATAAGTTAGTTACGTATTTTATAGTAGAATGGGTCAATTTTAAGAAGTTTTAGTAGAAATATCAGGAAGGAATTATTTTAGATAGTGCCAGATTTTTAGGAGATGTTAGTTAGTAATTTTGCTTATAAATGTATTCACTCTTGCTGTAATTTTATCATCTCAAAAATAAAAAATAAACATCAGTCATTCTCCAGGATATTCTTCTACTATTCCTGTTATTCCCAACATCTTTTTGTTTCATGCGACTTGTGTTCCAGTGGTAAATTTCGAGTTTTGAGTAATTTTTTCAGTTTTTTCCAAAATTGACCGAACAAAGTTTTAAGGATGAATTGAGAAATCTGAATTGCTATTATGTCTCATACTTTGACTTAATAAACCATAAAATGATTTCATAATTATGGTTTATTTCTAATTGTCTTGATTAGGTTGTACAAGTGAGTATAAATCATAATGAATTTGACCTAATAAAACTCAGATAAAGAGATTTCTAATATATTTTAGAATTCGATACTAAAATTATCTAAAAATTGAAATTACGGAACAATTTGGGAATGAATTACCAATACCTTACTTTTACTTCCAATTTTCTCTTCTTTTTTATATTTTCTAAACTGGATATGTTGTAATATTGTTTTGATAGACTTATTAGGTTGTATAAGGGAGAGAGAGGATCAAAATTAATAAATAAAAAATCTGAAGTTAAAAATAAATCTAATTCATAAAAAAAAAAATTATTCAAAAAATGGTAATTTTCTCAATGTGGTTTTATTCATTCTATAGATTCGAACTTACAACTTTTAAATTAAAGAATATTTACGGTAATTAACTTATGATTTTTTGGGAACACAAATAACATTATTAGTAACGATAAAATAAAATAAAATTCTTCCTCATAAGTTTGCGTTTTTAATTTACTTAAAAGAAAAATGCTTTACATAGCGTATTGTACGTAACGTATTAATGGATAAAGGGTAAAAAATTTGCCAAAAAAAAAATAACAAATACTATATTATTACCAAAACAAAAGATGATGGCATCAAACATACTATCGAATTAGAATAGGATTCTAGCCGAGAACTTCATGAACATTTTTGTAAGATGAAGACCTCGAAACACACGTGGAGTCAAGGAAAAGATTGACAGGTAGCACCAATAGCTTTGTCCAATTGGGAAAGACCAATCTTGTCGCTATAGAAAGTAAAGTATAAAATCCCTAGGGCGTATAACAGTATAACACATATCAACCCTCTACATGAATGATTTCCCTGTGCCCAGTTTCTACATGAATGATTTCCATGGCGTGTTTTACAATCCTGACAGCCATCAGCTTCTTTCCGTTATTGCGACCGTGCATCATGAGAGAGTTTGTAAGCCTCTCAATAATTGGGCACTGAGCCTTCCTGAAACGCTTGACATATGTAGCATGTTTTGCTGCTTGCACACCAATGTAGTCACCCAATGAAATATCACTAACCTGATTCACAGCAACACAGTCAATTCATAACCATAGGTACACTAGGCAATTTCAACTAATTATCAAGTAGAAAACAAGCAAAAAGAAGAATCACATATGAGGATAATGCAAGTCATGTTCAACCAAGGAAAGATTAAACATCACCTAAAATCAAACAAAACAAGAAGTGGAAAACAAAACTTGGCTAAAACATGTTTCACTATGTGTGAAGCCAATAACACTGGCCATTTAACACTTCCACCAATCAATTCAGATTAATATGCCAACAATTAGTTTCCAGAACTAAACAAAATGACTGGAACACGTAACTAGAAATAAACAATAAATCAAAAACCAGCTGCCACAGAGACACCACACGAACAACTAAAAAAATCAGCTCAATGGAGAGGTAGAGGAACGATAGATAACCTGGATTTCATCATATGACCAGCGGTGAATGGAGACGTTGGGTTAGAGTGCTGGGCTGGGCCAAGCTTTGGATCGGTTTGGGCTTGGTGTTGAGAGCCATTTAACAATAAAGACTATTTTTTTTTCCACATTTTATCATATTTTGGATTTCTATTTCAAAATGATACCCATAATATTATTTCCTAAATAAATTATAAATACAACCAAAAATATTTTTTCTTCTCTTTCTGGATATTCTTTTTATCTTTGATAAAAAATTCAATCTTTTTTAACCACTGCTAAAGAAAAATAACTCGAGTAAAGTGCATTGAGATACAACGTCTTTCTTTTTACTCATTGTATTTAGTTTTACATTGCAATTATTGTTGTGATGTGGATTTTGTTTCATTAAAGTTGCTAAAAAATATATATATCAACCTCAACAGAAATATTTAGAAATTCTTATGTAACTTTCCTGTCTCAAAAATATTTTCATGCGTTTTTAAGTTTAATCCGGTGACTTTCCCATAATAATAAAATAATTTCGGATTGCTATAAAATCTTGATTACAAACATAACAAACAATTTTTTTAATAATCTAAATTTTTTCCCCAAAAAGAGTAAAAAAGAATGTGTCCAAGGCAATAAGATCAAATAAAATAAAAGGCATTTATTCATTTATTATTATTAGCTCAATTTAAGTTACACATGAAAAGAAAAGAAAAAAGGACTATCAAACCATTAATAATAAATAACATTAAAAAGCATCCCACCGCATATATTTAACTTCCTAATTGGTTAATGTAAATGAGTGAAATTGTGATTTGAAGAGGTATTTTCATTAATACAACTTACCAAGTACATGTACAGAGTCCTCTATTTATAAGACAAGCTAAATGCTATACATCTATTCTAATACACATATGTACGAATACGAATACATGTATATATATACTACTTTCTAACACTCCCCCTCAAACTGGAGCATAGATATTTATCATGCCCAGCTTGTTACAAAGATAATTCACTCGAGGGCCTGGAAGAGTTTTTGTGAACAGATCACCAAGTTGTTCACCTATCTTTACGTAATGAGTGGAGATGATGTTCTCCTGAATCTTCTCACGAATGAAGTGGCAATCTAATTCAATATGTTTCGTTCTCTCATGGTATACCGGATTAGAAGCAATGTGAAGAGCAACTCGATTATCACACCAGAGTTTTGATGGTGATGAATGTATTATACCAACCTCAGCTAGTAGTTGTTGCAACCATAAAATCTCACAGGAGGATTGTGCCATTACTCTGTATTCAGATTCTGCACTAGATCGCGATACCACATTCTGCTTCTTGCTCTTCCATGAGACCAGATTCCCACAAACAAAGACACAATAGCCGGTTATTGATCTTCTATCAATCTTCGACCCGACCCAATCCACATCTGTAAAATATTCAATCTGGTTGTGACCATGGTTACTATACAGGATCTCAAGACCAGGTGCCCCTTTCAGATAACACAAGATATGCTCTAGAGTTTTCCAATGTTTATCTGTTGGAGCAGACATGAACTGACTGACAACACTAACCGCGAAAGTGATGTCAGGACGTGTCACTATGAGATAGTTTAGTTTCCCAACTAATCTCCTATACTTCTCAGGATCATCAAACGGGTCACCATCATCTTTCGTGAGATGGACATTAGGAGCCATAGGAGTACTACAGGGTTTGGCTCCCAACTTTCCTGTTTTTGCAAGAAGATCAAGAACATACTTTTTTTGAGATAAGAAGATACCTTTGTTACTCCTGTAAACTTCTATCCCTAGAACGTATTTCAGCTGATCCAAGTCTTTCGTACTAAACTGGGTATGCAGGAAATATTTGAGCAAAGAAATCCCGACACTGTCATCTCCTGTAATGATAATGTCATCCACATACACAACAAGTAAAATAACACCAGCAGCAGATTGTCTATAAAAGACCGAATGATCACACTGACTCTTTTGCACGCCAAATTCTAAAACTACCTCACTGAACTTGCCAAACTAGGCACGAGGACTCTGTTTTAGACCATACAAAGCTTTCTTCAAACGACAAACTTTTCCATACTCCCCCTAAGCAACAAACCCAGGTGGTTGCTCCATATAGACTTCTTCCTGTAGATCACCATGAAGGAAGGCATTCTTGATGTCTAATTGATGTAGGGGTCAATTCCTGGAAGCGGCCAAAGAAATAAATAACCTCACAGAGGATAATTTGGCTATAGGAGAAAAAGGCTCAGAGTAATCCACCCCATATGTTTGAGGATATCCTTTAGCAATAAGTCGTGCCTTAAGGTGGGCCACAGAACCATCTAGATTGACTTTGACTGCAAACACCCATTTACACCCCACAACTTTCTTCTCCTTTGGTAAATTCACTAAATCCCAAGTCTGATTATCATCCAAGGCCGTAATCTCCTCAAACATTGCATTCATCCATCCAGAATGACTCAATGCTTCCTTTGCTGTTTTAGGAACAACAATAGAGTCTAGAGAAGAAATCAAAGCACGTGTCGAACCAGAAAAGCCATCATAAGAGACAAAGTTGGCAATTGAGTAAACAGATTTGCATTGTCGTTTACCTTTGCGAAGACTGATGGGTAGATCCAAATCAGTATAGGGAGTAGGTACCGAGGGCTCTGGTGGAGGTGCAGGGACCAGAGGATCACTGCAAGGTGGATCTCCCATAACTGAGAGATCAGGAGACTGAATCATAACAATATCTGCAGGTGGATGCTTAGAAGTACTAGAAGAAGTAGCATGATCCAGAGCAGTATTACTAGAAGACTGATCAAGAGTGCTAGAAGAAGGACCCAAGGAAGTAGGCTGGTGCAGGACAACATCTCTAGAAGACTGCTCAGAGATACCAGGAGAGATTGTGGGATAGACAAGCCAGTTGTCGCACCCCCTTTTCGTTGAAAACGAGTAAAGGTTCGGGAGGGGCTACAATGCGAGACAAGCGTTGGACTTGTCTTAACATCATGCAAAAATGAAGTCGCCACCCTAATTTTCTAAGGTTTAGGGAACCTAATCGTCATGGCATAAAAATAAATAAACCTAAGGCACAATGGTCTAAACCAAAGAACAACGGTTCGAGGTCGTATTTATGGACTTGGGAAGGTGTTAGGCACCCAAGTCACATCCTTAAAAAAAGGTTACCGGTATGCGAGGTGTTTTGAGAAAATAGTTTTAACAAGTAATTTGGACCCTTAAAGGTGACGTTACATCTTAGCAATTTGGGACTTGTTTATTTCCGTTCGGGGCCGAGGGACGGGGTTACCGTTTTGTCTCTTTCCTAGAGCGGACGTTCCCCCCTTTTCATTGGGTCATGCATGATTAACTTAAACTAGGTGATTCTATCATGGATATCTAACATCGTACGTTTTTATGAATGCACATATATTCCGTGTGCGATCGAAAACCACCATACACATGTATCAATACAACAATTAATTTCATGGCATTTAAACACAAGTGGTTTAAACATGGTATGCATGTGGGTTGATTTTAATTTTAACAATTTTATATGTCATGCATACGAATGGGGTGGTTCTAACGCATTCTAAGTGGTCATGCATACGATATGATCGAGGTTTTAACATTTCTAATAAACATCCATTCAAAGCATAAAAATAAATAAAATGGTTTAAGATAAACTTACCCGATTTGACGAACCCCGATCGATCCATCCCTTCAAAACCGAAGTTAACGACAATTGATAATAAAATAGGTATAAACAAACATACATGATTTTTTAACTAATTATCTAATTAATTATTACAAACCGTAATTAAAATAATTACTTAACTAATTATTACAAACCACAATTAAAATAATTACTTAAATAACTATTACAACGATCCATTGATGAAAATAAATCGACGGGCCTCGATGACTGGGCCCACTGCACCTGCCCTTAACCAGCCCAGCCCAGCCCAGATCAGCAGATGGGTTGGCCCTCCTTTTCCTTTCCCGCACGGGCCAGCCAAGCTGCCCAACTTCTTTCCTTCTCCGTTTGGGCTTGGCTAAAGCCTAGCTCCTTTCTTTTTTTCCTTCCCGCATGGGCTTGCGCAATAGCCCATTCTCTCCCTTTCTTCTTCTCTTGGGCTGCGTCCCTTCTCTTCTCCTCTCGTCTGGGCCTGCACGGCCCAACTTCCTTTCTGCTTGGGCTTGACGCACCGCCAACCCTCTCTTCTTCCTTTCCGCTTGGGCCCAAGCATATTGCTTGGCCCATCAAACAATGCAAAACACCGGCCCGTCACCTTTTTTTACTGTTCATCATTACCTTCCTCCAGCCAAGCCAACACAGCAGCCAAGCAGCAACGGAGCACGCACGACAGCAGACCAGCAACAGGAGAGACGCTTCATCTTCAACCTCCAGACGCCGGTGCCTCTGCCGGTGGCCGTCACCGGCAACCAAAACAAGAAACCTGCAAAAAAAACAAGAAAAACAGAGCAACCATTTAAGTAAAATGAAAACAGCAAAAACAAAGCATCAATTAAATTGAAAATAGGTGCAGCAATTATCTTAAAGTAATGACAATAATTAATTGAAGGTAAAATAGTAGCAATTAATTAATTAGAATCAAGGCAATTAATTAATTGGAAACCAAACGCAATTAAATAAATTGAACTAGCAATTGGGAGAAAGCTTGAATAAAAGGGGGGACTAAAGCATGGAATTGCCCCCCCTGTTCTTGTTGCTTGAAGCTCTGTATTTATAGAAGAAGTGGAGGTTTGAGCTTGTGGTTGTTTGGCCGCGCGTGGGCGTTGGCGGGAGGCCCAACGGCGAGTGAAAGGTGAGCAGTTTCGGAGTGGTGAGCAAGTTTGGGTATGTGGCTGGGAAGAAATGGAACCTTCTGTTTTTGGGAAAGGAAGGGATGGGCATGTGCAAAAACTTGAGTTTTTGCATTGAAGGCTCACGGACAAAGGAAAGATGATGATGAAAATGAGTTTGGGCCGTTGGATGTGTATACTTGAGTCAAAGTATGTTGATCCAACGGCTGTGGTCAAAGTGAGGTGGAAAATGCTTAATGCTTAATTAATTGGTTCGAACTATCACTGCGAGAAATCTCGTAAAAACTGATAATAAATTCGAACGAAAATGACTGTGATAAGTAATAAAATGCAAGGAACAAAATGACGCGAACGAAAATTCGAACTCAACTCCCTAAATGGAAATATTCTATTTAAGGCTTAAAAGCTCGTTTGGGACTTGATAACAGTTCGAATGAAAAGACAGTTAAAAATATATAAAAAAATTAAAAAGGCACGAAATGACACGGAATATTAAACAAACTAGCCTAGGACCAAGAATCGATAGAAATTTGACCTAGACGAGCTATTAAATGCAGTAAATATAAAAATACGAAAATGCGGTGACGAAAACTGAAAAATACTGTTTAGTCGAAAATATGAGAAAAATACGAAAAATTCAAAAGACGTGAAATGATGTGAAATATTAAAACAAATAGTCCATGATCAAAAATCGATTAAAATTTAACGTAAACGGGCTATTAATGCGACATGCAATAAAACGAAAAAAGTTGTGACGTAAGTCAAAATTCTGGTAGCAACACCAGTCATCATCACCATCATCATCCTTATCGTGTGGAGTAGGAGTAGGATGAGATGAGAAGAAAGGTATCTGTTATGAGAATACAACATCAATGGACACTAGATACTTCTGAAGGTCTAGAGAGTAGCACCGGTACCCTTTCTAAAGCGTAGCATACCCCAAGAAGACACACTTTAAAGCCTTAGGATCCACCTTTGTAATGTGAGGACGAACATCACGAACATAACAGGTGCTACCAAAAATCTTAGGCTCAATGGGGAATAATGGTCTTCCAGGAGCAAGTACAGTAATTGGAATACCATCATCAAGAACTGCAGAAGGCATACGATTAATCAAGAAGAAAGCTGTAGAAATAGCGTCAACCCAAAATTGCTTGGGAACCTTGTTCTGAAATAAAAGAGCACGAGCAGTTTTCAAAAGGTGTCTGTTCTTTCTCTCTGCCACACCATTTTGAGCTGGTGTATCAACGCAAGAAGACTGATGCAAGATGTCATGCTGAGTCATATAATGCTGAAAGGATTCTGACATGTATTCCTTAGCATTATCACTTCTAAGAATGCGAACAAACGGACCAAACTGAGTCTTAATTTCAGTACAAAATGCACAAAAATGGAAAAATACCTCAGACCGGTTCTTCATAAAATACACCCAAGTTATTCTTGAGTAATCATCCACAAAAGTGATAAAATATCTTAATCCTGGTTTGGCAGCTACAAGACATGGACCCCAAACATCCAAATGAACTAATTGAAATGCTGAATCCGCACGCCTATTAGTCCGTGGACCCAAAGAAGTGCGATGGTGCTTTGTAAAATGACAAGATTCACAATCAAGAGAAGTAGCAGACTTGAATTGTGGACACACTTGCTTGAGATACTCCATACATGGATGTCCCAAACGACAATGAGCTTCGAATAAGGAGGTAGCACTAAGACACACAACTAGTTTTGGGACCCATGCATCAAGAATGTAGAGACCACCAGATACATGTCCTCTACCAATGACCTGTTTTGTCACGATATCCTGAAATAAACAGTGATCAGGGAAGAAAGAGATAAAGCAATGCAGGTCTTTGGTTAGCTTGCTCACAGACATTAAATTAAATGTCAACTCTGGTAGACTCAGCACAGATGACACGGTAATAGCAAATGTAGGGTTGACAGTACCGGAACCCACAACATTACAAGTGGTGTCATCTGCAATAGTAACAGGTGTTGGTGTTGTGACTTTCTTGAAGCTCGAGAAGACATTGGGATTACCTGTCATGTGCTCATTCGCACCAGAATTAATAACCCATTGGTTGGAAGCAGAAATAAGACAGGTTTTACCTCTCCCAGCTGAACTAGTACTAGATGTTGCCTTCACACATTGTAGATACTGAGAGAATCTAGCAAACTCATCTGACGAGATAGTTAAGGTCTTTCCAGAAGAGGAGAGATACTGAGAGAATTTAGCAAACTTATCTGCAGAGATTGTTACAGTCTTTCCAGAAGAAGAGCTAGGTACCTGGACAAGATTAACAGAGTTTATCCTTAGATTGCGATTCTGTAGTCCCCTACAAAACCTCTTTGTATGGCCAACCTCCCTACAGTAGAAACAAATCACACCCATGGCTCAATCCTAGCAGCAAATACAGAGCGAATACGAAGCAAACTGACCCCAAAGAGTCCAAACCAACTGAATATAGAGTGATGTGCAACAAATACAGAGCAAATGTACAGCCAATACATGGCAGATACGCAGCAAATACGTGCAGTAAATATGCAACCAATACAGAGCTAATCCAGAGCAAATACGTAACAAATACGTAGCAAAATACGCAGCAGATATGGAGCAAATACGCAGCAGAATACGCAACAGATAGTGCCCAAACAGCAACACAAACAGTGCCCAATCAGTACTTAAATAGTACCAATACAATATTCACAAACAGTACCAATGCAGTACCCAAACAGTACTAATATAGTACCCACAAACAGTACCAATACAGTACCCAAATACGTACTGATATAGTACTCAAAGACGTACCAATACAGTACCCAGATTCGGATCAATACAGTATCCAAATACGGAGTAATATACGTAGCAAATTGTATCTTCAAACAGTGACGCTAAACAGTAATATCAAATAGTGCACTGAGGGTAATTTCGGACTTACCAAAATTCAGAGGGCAAATGTTGTCGGAATATCAAGAAACTTCACAGACATGACCACCACTTCAAGGCGAGCAAAACCCAACTGGCGGCAACCAAAATGGAGATGGCACGCGCCCTCACGCACCGGTGAGCCCAAACCGCACAGTCGAACAGATACGGAGAGTGACAGTGCGTCATATATCGGAATGACTCGAAGCCACCACCGTCAGACTCGCAACGTCCGTCCGCTCCTTTCTACGGGGGTAATGAGAACTAGAGATGCCATAAAGTGGCTCACCGGAGCAGAGACAGCAGAGACGAGTTGAGAGTAAATTTTGGCTACGCTACCATGTGATTTGAAGAGGTATTTTCATTAATACAACTTACAAGTACATGTACAGATTCCTCTATTTATTAGACAAGCTAAATGCTATACATCTATTCTAATACACATACGTACGAATACGAATACATGTATATATACACTACTTTCTAACAGAAATGAATGATATAGTACAACATATATACTGAAATTTTTTTATAGAAAAAACAAGTTGATAAAGTTTTTTTATTTTTAAATTTCGTTTCATTACAATTACTCCATCCATCCCAATTACATTATATTTTTGTTGTGTGTTTTTTATGGTTTCCGAAACCGTAAAAAATAAATAGAGTACAATTTACCATGCACAAATATAAATTAAACTGCAACAAGTGGTAAAAGGATCGTTCCTCAGGGATTCGGTGGACAATTCCAATTCTTTGTAATGAAATATGATGGGTGGTAAATACCAATAAGTGGGGGTTGAGTGCAAATAATAAAAGAAGCAGAATTAAAGAACAGTAAACAGATTGAGTGTGTGTAACCAAGTGATAGACTTCCCAGTAAGGATTCCTTCTAGTTTATGATTCAACTAGGTTGATCATAGATGCAAAAGTGTTAAACACTAAACTTATAGGATGACTATAGAGATCAGGTATTGGTCGCCTAGATCTCCTACTTTCCTCCTACACAAGACTTCTAAAGAGACACTCTATTGGAAGTCCCTAATTATCCTAACAATCCTAAGAGACACTCTATAGGATTTAATCAGGGCAATTGATAGACACAGGGAAAGACCTAATCCCAAGCCTGGGATAGAGAATCGTGTCTATCCTATAAACCAGATCTGATCCTTCTTCTAGCCGTCACCAGCTAATCGCCTTCGTATTTCTCTTGGCAATGTAGACTCCAAAGCCGCCAGAAAAGACTGTAATCGTTCCAAATCTTAAGTGAAGTTGATCAAGCTTTACTAAGAACAAGGACAAGTTGTGATGCAAACAAGAAGGATAAGAATATAAGTGTAGAGTGTGTGAAGTGCGATTTGATCTCACAACCTAGGAATCATGGCTTTGAATCCTTACCAGAAAGAGATTGTTTAGCCTAGCATCGACATAACAATAATAATAATAAAGAGATGAACATAAACTGAATCGGAATTAAATTAAATAAAGAAGGAAATAGAATAAGAGTTTGAGCTGCAACAATGGCAGAACGTGAATAAGGAAGAAGGCCCTCCATTTTCTTCTGCCCAGCAGCTAATTAAATAATAACCTAAGGAATCGTTCCCCAAAAATCCGTGATAAGGATAAAATAAAGTAGTTTTAAATCTCCTTAATTGAAACTAAGAGTTTCACTATCAAAAGGACTTCTAGCTGGAGTAGAACTCTGCAAAAAAAACCTTCTGGAAGCAGAGCAAATGGCACACACGCTCAGCTCACGGCCCAGGCCCATATGTTGTATCCTCATTAATCTAGTTGACCTTGGTCAACGTCACTTCTGGCTCACCTTATCCCAGGTCTGGGATAAGGACAACTCTCTATTATCCAAAACAACTCTAAAATAGGTTCTTACAGCTCCTTTTGAATATTTTGCTCCAAAGTCACTGAATCTGTAGAAAGGAGAGAGAAACCCATCATTTAGCAGTATCATCATCCCAAAACAGTTGTAAAAGGATGATGAATAGATGACATTTTAGCGTTCTATCAGTTTTATATATATAGATAAAATAATTATGTTTCACACTTTTTAATTTACATTTTCCGGTACCATTTATATTTTATTTTTATCTTATTTTCAACTGATCAATAATTATACTGCGTATTTGACCCCTATTTTTAGCTGTTTTACTTTAAAGTTAAGTATGTAAAAATAACATTAGAGTGTTCGGTTAAGGTGTCTGCTTTTAACACCAATATTGCTTTTACATGCTTAACTTTAAAATAAAACTATTAAAAGTGGGGGCCAAATACGTAAATAATTTAACTTCACTTTAAAAGCACGAGAATACATGCTTTTAAAAAAAGAAGACTGTTTATTTGAATTAAAAAATAAAAATTTATTTATTTTAAATAAAAATTTATTTAAAATATTAACAAAAAATGTAGTAATTTACTTAAAAAATATATTAGTGCATAATACTTATTTTTTAAATAGATAAATCTTATGTGTTTACAATTTTAATGTTATAAATTAGTATATAACAACATTTGGATTAAAAAAAAAATTAATAAACTAATATTTTTTAAAAATTATTTTATTTTAATTAAAATAATTCACAGCATAATAATTTTTAACCAAATAATTTAGTCGTTTCATTTCACGGCACCACACAAGGCAGCACACAGTCACAACACAAAGCAGCATAAAAAGATCATTTAATTTAGGATAAAACAAAATTTCTAAAGCATCACGTATTTTGAGACGGTACCAGTTATTCCTTTCCACTTTTATTCTCTCCGCTCTCCTAATTTTATTCTCTTCGAGGGTCTTTTTTCCCCTTTGAGTACATGGAGCTGCAAAGCAGGATCCCAAAACCAAAACTACAGCATTCCTTGCTTAAAGTAAAGACAAGAAACGTAGAGATAAAAAATGATTAATATTCTTTTGGAATTTAAGCCAAAGTTGAATGCTTTAATCTTTAGTGCATTTTAAATTGTTACACCCTTCGGTGTCTAATAATTTTCATTTTCCTGCTGAAAATATGATTCAAATTAACTATCATTTTAAATCATAATTATAATTTTTACCTTTTATTTTAGTTTTTTTTTCCAACTGGTTAATTTAGTACAATGATATTATTATAATTATAGTATAAAAATGGGTAAATTGAAAACTATAGTTAAGAAAATGTGATCCAAAAATTATTATTTAAAATTTGTTTACTATTTCAAAAAGTTAATTAATAAAGATAAGAGGGAGTAATACATACTCTCCTTCTGTTATAATATAATCACTATAAAATGTATAAATTATTGTTACGTATAAGTAATCAAAATCAATGATTATGTTAATCTGTGTAATCTATCTATACTATATATAAAAGTACAAATCTTTTTTAGTTAATAAAGAATAAGTATATACATAACTTTTAGTAAGAATAATTATTTTAAATTAGTAAATATTTTTTAATAAAAAAATGTACTTAGTATTGTGATTTAGCAAAGTTAGCAAAAAAACTACGTGCCATTAAAACATTATACAAAATAAATAGGACATGCATATTAAAAATAATTTTTTTAAAAATATTGTTAAGTTTATATTCTTAATTTTGACTCAATTCAGTATCATATGATTTCTCTAGGAAGTTACATATCTTTTGCGTAGAAGAAAAAATCTTAAAATCAATCCGGAAATATAAAATTAATTCATAAAAATTAACACGAACATGGATCCTCTGAAGGAGTTGTACATGCTCTACTTTTTAAAATTAAAGTGAATAAAATGTTATACATGAATATATGCTAATTAGGTTAGGCTAGTTATGAAGAAAAATAAAAAATTAAGCAAAACTAAATCTAACCGCCAATAAAAAATATAATGGAAAAGTTGAATATATTTTGGTTTATGATCGAGAAATTACCTAAGTAAAGAAAAGAAACCAATTGATATTAATTATTAAACCAAAAAATAAGCCAAATTAATTTTAAAAATAAATAACAACCTTTGGTATTTGGCAAAAAAGGAGTGAAAATTGTTTGACAAAACTGGCAAAACGAAATTGAAAATTATGATTATAATTTAAATTAATTAATTACATCAATTATAAGGAAATGTACCTAATCCTTTAAATATGACTAAATATAAATGACACTTTATTTATTTATTTAAAAAATTAAATTTTTTCTTTTGCATGAGTTTAGTAGTAATTTATATTTCCCCATATTTTTAATTATTTTATTATTTTATCACATGCTTTTATTTTTTTCTATTTTTAATTGTCAATTTTTTTTAATTTTTAATTGACTATTTACATTTTAATTCATCATATTTCATATTTAATGTTATAAATCATTAAATTCTATCCCGTATAAACAAAGTAGAAGTAATTATTGAAGGAGAAAGGAGTTGATATAAAGAGAAAATTAGGATTTGTTGTTATTTAACTTTTTTTTGATTTTTGTAATTGGGATTAGTTGAAAAATCGGAACTGGTGGAAAGGGACATTTTCAGTTTCTCTCACTCGAAAAAATATATAGTGCATTTGTTATTTGAACTAAATATGCACTAAAATTAATAAAATTGTTACCTGTGAACGAATCATTTTAGAGTTTATCCTAACAATATCTAAATTTACAATTATTTTAAAATTCAAAATTTAAAACTTTATAATTTATAACTATCAATTTTAATGTGTAGTTTTCTTATTAACTACTATTAATAGATGAATGAAATAACATAATACATTGAATATTTTATATAATTACTCTGTTTCTTTTCATTCTCATTTTCTTCTTCTTCACTTTCGGAGTAAGAACCTAAGTGAAAATATGTATTTCAGTATGTGTTCCCCTTGTGATATGTTACGCTTCCCAAAAAAACACTATAAAAAAAGTGATTTACGCTATAAAAAAAAAAACCTTCTTTTTATCTTCTTTTCTATTTTGGATGTTGCAGTTTTTTTTTCTTGCAATGAGTTAAAGGACTTGACGTGGCTTATATTAATGCCAAATCTGACAACTTTGGTGATTGTAAATTGTGACAAAATGGAAGAAACAATTGATGGTGTGAGGTTCGGTGACATGACCGGGCACCAAAATCTGAAGCCATTCTCCAAACTTTCTTATCTAGCATTGGACGATTTACCACAACTGAAATCCATTCATCCAAATGCTCCGCCCTTTCCATTCCTAGGTGATATGGAGGTGACCAACTGCCCGCTGCTTAAGGAACTTCCATTGGACTCTAACAGCAGAGAAGGGCGTAAGATTGTCTTGAAGGCTGAAAAAGAATGGTGGGAAGCGATTGAATGGGAAGATGATATCACTAAAGCTGCCTTGTCATCGCGTTTCAAATGCACTCTCCGTTGAATGCAGTTTTTTTCTATTTTGGATGTTGCAGCTTTTTTTTCTTTTTTGGATGTACTTCCTCTGGTCCGAAATGTATGACTTCCTCGCATCCCAATATTCAGTAGGGAACGCATATCGAGGAGGTCAGATGACGCACTATTTGACCCCAAAAAATTTTGTACTTTTTTTCGAACGTACGTTAATCCTTAACGTGCTTCCGAGAAAAAATTCGGGGCAAAATTGTGTCAAATAGTGACTGTTCCGGCCGTCTTAAGATACGTTCCGGAACAGTAAAAGCAAATGCTAAAACGTCATACATTTCGGACCAGAGGGAGTAGTAATTGTTGTCTAAGATAAAAGACAATCTCTAGCTTTATTTCAGGATTTGTTCGTTATCGTTTTTATTTCTGATTTTTTATTTTTATTTTTTAAAAAAAAATACATAAAATATTCATTGGGTTATGTTCATATATGTCAATGAAAGCTAAAGTTAGTTTCATTTTTCATTTGATTAAATTATATATTTATTTATTTTATTTACCTTATAACTATATTTAGTTGTGAACCATTATTTATAGTGTATATTAGATATATTAAAATGAATGTAATTTTATTTATGACTTTTTGCACCTTTTTTTTTTTCGTTTTCTTTCTTTCTCATATTTGTTTGTTAATAGTTCTTATTCTAATAATGGCAACACGTGAAATAGAAAATAACAATAACAACAATAACAACCGTAATAATAATTAAAAAATAGTCAAAAAATAAATGTGATCATAATTAAATAAAAAGGAGAATTTTGTTAAAGTATTTTCCCTTTATTTTTTTATTTTTCTTGTAATAATATCATATTTTGTTATATTTAGAAAGAAAAATAAGCTTCCTTATTTTGTTGGATTATAATAATACTTATTAGTCATGAAACTAAATGCGCGAATGAAGACTGTTGCTACCCGAATTTTGACCACTTTTTTTGTCACATTTACATAATTTTACGCTTATCACGTTTAATAGCTCGTCTAGATCAAATTTCTGTCGATTCTTAGTCCTAGGCTAGTTTGTTTAATATTTCGTGTCATTTCGTGCCTTTTTATTTTTTTCGTACTTTTAACTGTCTTTTTGCGAACTTCTTTCGATCCCGAGTAAGTTTCCGGGGACCAAGGGTCGAACGCATTATTTCTTTATTTGATAATTACGTGCTAATTTTCTCTTTAGTTTCGTTCAATTTTTGTCGTAAGGACATTTATTTTGCGCGCAAACGTTTTGACACTTCCGAAAGAGAAAATAAATACGTTAAATCATCTTTCGCATTTCTTCACTGTATATTAGTTTTCTTGCCTTATTTTTCTACACATAGTTGTACCCTCGGCTCGGATTTATTTTCACTTTCGTACGATTTCGCTCGTACCAAAATATCCCGTTCGTGCCAAAAAATGGGATAAACTCTACATAAATGCATGTAAATCCTCCACCTCTTCGTGCTCACCCTAGCTCAACTCTTGGCCACACAATCTAACTTGCTCACCACCCGGCCACAAGCTTCCCTCCCCTAGCTCACTATTCCGACCATAGAGCTCATCATCACTTCTAAAAATATCTTCGGATGATTTTCGGCCAAGCAAACCAACCGCCTCCAAGTTTTTTCTTTTCCTATAAATAGCTTGCTTCAAGCACCAAGAAAAGGGCACCAAATCCTCCTCTTAATCTCCACTTCTTGCACTACCTTCTTGGATAAAATTGCTCTCCCGGAAAGGTAAACTCCCTCTCTCTCTAGCTTTCTTTAATTTTCATTTTTTGTTTTAATGCATGAATAAATTGCTCAAACATGGTTCAAATGCTTAGTTTTCATGCTAATTACATTTCCCTTGCTTCAATTTAATTGCATAATGCTTTGAGTAATTAATGGATATATATGCATATTACTTGGCTTGTGTTTTCCATGGAAAATTGCTACTGTTTCGAGTGGTTTTTTCTTTGCTGTTTTTGTGGCTTTGAGGTGATGTTTTACTACCTTAATTATTGCAACCATTTTGGGTGAGAATGGTGGAGGTTTGGAGCTTGAGTATTTGGCCATGGTGGGCGGCTGTTTGGAGAAGAAGAAAGGAGGAAGAAAGGGGTTGACGGGAAAGGAAAAATGCAAAGGTGATGGGCTTGATTTCATCCCAAGCCCATCTTGAATAAATGAGTGCTGGGCTTGATTTAATCCCAAGCCCAGCCACTATTTTGGACAAGTGATGGGCCCGACCCATTTAAAATTTCGTATGTATACAATTCAATTTCTCGTATGATTTTCGTATGCTTATAAATTGTTCATTTATTTAAATGTTAATATCGCATGAATTGTTTACATGTTCGTATGCGATATGTTTATTTTATTTTTCATGTTTTAAATATCGTATGAATTGTTTACATGTTCGTATGTGATATGTTTATTTTATTTTTCATGTTTTAAATATCGTATGAATTGTTCACATGTTCGTATGCTCTTAATGCCATATTTTATTTAATTAAGTTGTGTACTTGTTTAAATTAAAATTTGGGCTTGGCTTGTGCCAAGCCCATTTTTTAATGTCCAAAAATCCCTTGTGGGGTCCACTTATTTTCGTATATGCCATGTATAATTTTTATATGCCATGTATAATTTATTTCGTATGCCACGTATATTTTATTTCATATATGTCATATATGATTTGTTTATGCCATGTTTTATTTAATTAAATGCTTGCATGCTTTAATTAATTTGTTTATGCCATGTTTAAATTGTTGTGAAATAATTAATATGCTTGCATGTTATAAGTAAATCGAATATTAATTATGTCATGTTTAAAATTGCTTATATGAAACAAATGAACTAATTGATTACTTGTTTGCCATGTTAATTAATTATTTACTTGTTTCCTATGTCTAATTAATTATTTATTTGTTTGGCATGAAATAAATTGCTTATTTGTTCATCACGTTTATTCAAATATTTATTTGTCAAATTAAGTAAATGTTTGCATGCGCTTTTCTTATTTATTTATTTTCGAAAACGTTGCTAACACTCTCATTTTGCAAGGAAGATCAAGATCACGCAACGCAAGTACGTCTTTCTTCTAAGTCTCTTTTATTTATTTAATGTCTTTTGCAAATATTATTTTCATGTATGCTATTTAAAATTGCTAAAAAATCATAATTGTATGCATGATTAAAATCAACTCATATGCTTATGTGTTTAAGTCACTTGCTTTGTTTATGCCATGAAATAAATTGCTATTTGATATATGAGCATGGTGGCTTCAAATCCCACACAATTATTTGCATTCACGAAAACGTACGATTAGTGCGTTCCTCCTAACGCGTGGTTTTCCCTGGGGTGGGATAGCACCTCTGGTTGTCTAGAAGTTCCATGCGGGGACCTCTTACGTGACGTCAACCCTCCTGGCGTCAGTCTCTTAGAGGGAGATGACAGCCTCGACCCTACCGTGGCGGTATGAACAGTGATTCTTTCCTTTCCGTATGGGGTAAGAGACGAAAATGCCCTTGTCGTTAGGCGGATTGTTATCATAAGCCCAACTGAAAATGAGCCCGAGCGTTTACCAAGGGCTAACGCTCCCTCTTCATGCGTTAGTCTCCTATATACCGGAGCGACTCTTTGTCAGGAGGTGGGCTGACCCTGACCGTACTTGTCCAGAAGCTATAAATTGAAGCTTTTCTTTGCGCAAATTTCTTCACACCTTTTCGTCCTTTCTTTTCATATTTCACCATGGATGAGCTGACCAGAAATTTCCTGATCTCCAAAACTTTGACCCTGATGAACCTTACTGAAGGCGACATCGGCTTCCTGGAGAGGATGGTCCTCAAGACCTCAGAGGATGTTCTGGAACTGCAGGGATACTGACCCCTATTTTGTCTAAGCAGCTGGGGATATCTTTGGAGGACTTTAGCCCTCTGGAGAGTTTGGCGAAGCTGGCCACCACCACCTCTCATCTTGATGTGGTTGCTTCAATGCTGCAGCAGAGGAAGGACTTACTGGCCTGCTGCTTGAAGGGTATGAGGGCCTGCTCTGCCGAGCTGACCTCCGTTGCTGATGCCTTGAGGGAGGTTCCCGTCGTGCCCGGAGAAGATGATGCTGGGTCCAACGCTTGACCGCTGTCTTCGCTTCCTCTTGTTGCTTTCTATTATGCTTTCTTGTACATATCTAGACGCTAAGGCCGCTCAGGCCATAAATAAATGGTTGTTTCCACTTATTATCAAGTCTTCTTTTTCTCGTTTGATTCCTTGATGCTTTAGTTGGGGGTATTCGTTATAAGCCCAACTGAAAATGAGTCTTCCTCGGGACATAGCCATTGCAGTTGTTGTGTTCCGGGAATTAGCAATGAATGTTCTGCCTCAACTGTTTCCAGGGCCGTTTTTCCAGGGGTAGGTGGTTGGGCGGTTATTTGGTGCCTTTTGATTGGCGCATTTAACGAGCAGGTATGCCTGTGCCGGATCAGATTCTGCAATTACGGTTACTTTTCCCAGGCGCCTTAATTATTTTTCAGGGGCCTGCGCGAGGATCGGAGCGCTTCCTTGGCTATTTAAGGGAGTTTCTTTCCCCTTTTCCTGTTCATGTTTTCCTTCTCTTATACTTTTTTGTAGGTCGAATGGCAGATTTCTACTTTTTGAGTTCCACGGATCGCGACTCCTTGCCAACTCCTCCGACTTCGCCGAAATCAGATCACCCTCCTCCGTCGCCACCGTGGAGGCCTCTGGCCCGCCGAAAGGGCCGCAAGAGGCAAAGGGAAAGAACTTCCAAGGTGTCCGCCGTGACTTTAGATTCTTTTGGCTCCACTACTCCAGAGGGCGGCAGACGCTTTCCTTTATCTGACTGTTCACTGGAGAAAACTTCCTCTACCGATGCCGGTGTTGGATTGGCAGAGTCAGGTGTCAAGGGAAAGTTAGGCCCGTCAGGGCCCTGCTTAGGGAGGGAAGTGGACGAACCTGCTCCGACTGCTGACGGGAAGATGCCATTCCTGGATGACGACGGGGTTTATCACCACGGCATTTACTGGCCTGATGAGGATTAGCGCCTTTACGTTAGGCATATTGTACATGCCCTTGGGCATTTTATGAATAAAATAATACTTTCTGTCTTTTCTCCTTGTCGTTATCTTTCCGTCAGCAGTTGGTCTTGTTGATGGCTAACGCGAGGGGTTAGCCTTGCCGAGGCAACCGTTTCGTGGTTATTTTGACTGGGTCAACTTTGTCGCCCTTTTGGAGAATAACTTCTCTTTTCGTACTCTTTTAATGCTTTCCACGTGGCCAACTTCTTTTTACACGCGTCCCCGCATGACTGGCGGCTTAATTAATGCGGTGGCATTTTAATCCTTTAAAAGGGACCATTTTCTCTTTCCAAACTTTTGCCCTTGCTTCGAATTTTTCCCTTCGTCTTCCTTCGTCTTTTTCTTCGAATAACTTTCCGGTCGCCTGCCGTCGTCCTCCGATTCTCCCGTAAATCTTCCCTTCTAAGGTACCACTTTAATCCTTCTCAGATTTCCTTTTTGCTGGTTTATTATGGTTAGAAATAGGCCTCACCCGGTTATCTGGAAACCCATGGATCCGGAGGTCGCACAATCACCCAGTATTTTTACATGCGATGTGGTTCTGAAGGCCGAGCTGGAGGAGCACGGTATTACCTTTCCTCTCGGGTATGAACCCTTTATTCCTGAAAGTCATATGCGGCTTCATAATCTAGCGTGGGGTTTCTGTAGGCTTCTTTATTTTAAGATGTTCCTTTATGTTTTCCGCTTTCCCGTTCATGAATCAATACTAACGCTGCTGCGGGAGTACAACCTTAATCCTGCCCAGATAACTCCTTCTTCCTAGTGTGCGGTTTATGCTTTTCTTCGCGCTTGCGAGTTGAAGAACATTTTCACCCCATCTCTCAATTTATTTCGCAAATTCTTTAGTATGAATTGTCATAACTATTTAATCGAAATCACTCCTCGATGGGATGACGCGTTCGTGCAGTCGTTCTAGCAGCGGTTTCGCGGCTTTAAGAAGGGTGTGGCTGATTGGAAAAGTAGTTTCTTCGTCCTGGAGCTACCGTCCCGTTTGTGGCGTATTAATTTCAACCAGGAGCTCGTAGGCCCCATTTGGACGAATCCCACGATACTGACCAGAGTTGAGCTAGAGCAGGCTAACGCTTTGTTAGACGAGGACACCTGCTATCGCATCCGTGACTTTGCTTTGTTCAAGCCTCTAGAGGAGTGCGTTATGGGTGAGTCTGCCTCTTTTCACGCTTTCTTTTTTATTCGTCTTTGCACGTTTCTTTTATAGAGGAAGCTAACGGTCGATTTCCAGGTGATACCGGCGCTCCTTTGAATGTTGCACCGCTCTAAAATTTACCAGCCTCCCCTCCTGCTGAAGGCTCCAATCAGGAAAGCGTTCGACCCCCCAGGAGGAGAACCAAGACGGTTACCTGGGGAGGGCGAAGGCTCGGCGGCTCTGTCCGAGCTTCTCGTTTCGTGGAAAATTGGCTACCAGATCGTCGCAAGGGAATAGACTCTAGTCGAAACGCGACAAGGGTGATTGATAGTGACAACAGGGATATGGATGTTAAGCCAGACCTTTGCTATGCTTCTTCCTCGCGTCGGAAAAACTTCGAGTGGGTGCTACCGGGGAATCTTCTGCTGATGCGGTAACTGCTTCTACACCTATCGTTTCGCCTGAGGCAAGGACCTCTCAGCCAGTGAAGATTACTGAGGTGCCGGCTGCTACCTGCTCTACTGAGGCGGAGGCCCCTCCGACAGCATGTCCTCCTTCTACAGCTAACGCTCCTGATTCCCCGATTTCTCACTGTATTCCTGACGTAGTGACCCCATCTTCTGCTGCGGACTCAGCTGCTGGGCTGCCGCCTAAAGTCCTTCCACAACTGTTTTTCACTCCTATCTCGAATGTACTTACTGAGGGTTCTTCTTCAGTTCCGTCAATCAATCTTTCCTACGGTGGCCCTAACGAGACCCCGACCTATCGTATGAACTTGACAGGATTCTGCTTTAACGGTCTCCACGCTGTCTGGGTTCCCCAACCCTTTTCTAGAGATGAGTTTACCGCGCCCTTGATAAGGGAGATGATGGGCTCCCGGGCAGAGAAAGAGAATTTTCTTCAGCTTCCTCCAGCGGCCCGTCTCTGGCATGCTATGAATGATTCTCTGGATACCTTCCGCTATCTAAACTATCTGTTTGAAATTCACAATCGCGAATCACAAAATTTCTCTAGCGCGATGTGTGTTCAAAAGGTGCAGCTTGAAAAATCGGCGGACCATGCGAGACTGCTAATGCGTCTTTATGACGAGTCACAAAAGGAACTGAACAGAGAGAGGTCTGCCGGGAAAGCGAAAATGGAGGTTCTGGAGGCAGAGTTAGCGTTGGAAAGGAAGAAAAATCTCCTTCTCCGCGAAGAGATGTTGGCTCGAGATGAGGAGTCTTCCAGGGCACCATTAAAGGAGGAGTTGTGGAAAAAGAAGGTCTTGGAGGCCTTCACTTATGGATTTGCAGCCCGTTTCAAGGGTGATTCTTCTAATCCAGCCCAGGTTGCTGATTATATCTCTACCGTAATGGATGAGGTTAGCAAAGGTGGGAACGGTTCTTCTGCCCCAGAGGGGGAAAGGGGCTGACGGTAACAGTGGTGCGCGACTTTTCCTTCGACGGGTGGCTCAAATTCCACAACGGATTTCTGGGTCCTCCTTTTGCTGCTATTCTCATTGCTATCTATTTTCTTTTATTCTTTCCTGGAGATCATTTGACATTATTCCTTCTGTAATAATGTTGACGTTATGTAACCCTTATTGCGTCGTTTGATTCATTGTGATGCTACCGTTATTTCTTCATTATCTTTCGTGTATCGTCGTGTCGTGCCGTTTGGTGGAACTAGCACTGCTTTTTAGGTCATTAAATGCCGCAGTCCCCCCATTTAATGCGATTTGAAAAGTAATGATGAAGAAGGACACGTGTCCTTTCACGGAGAGGCGTTTGAAGCAAGCGTCTTCTAGGGGGACGTGAATGCTGAAGCGTTTCATCATTGTTTTAAAACTTATACCTTCTCGCGCGTGCCTCACTTTTTGACGCGCTGCTTTGCCATGTGTCAGTTGCTAATTGGTCGTGCCCTTTCAGGGTTATATATAATGTTTTCCCTACATTTTCTTTCTTTTTTAACCTCCTTTCTTGCACGTTGTTGCCTTCTAGATAAATAACCCGCGCCGCTTCTTCTTTTCTGGTCTGAGACTCCTGGTGTTCTCTTTTGCCAAGGTACACACCCTTTTCTTTCCTCCTCCTTTCTCCTTGGTTAGTTATGGCTAAAACTCGTACTAAGAAATATTCCGAGGAAGGGGATCCTCAAAGGTCTACTGGGGAAGAAAAATTGATAGTACACCCACTTCCCTTTATACACTGCCCTTGATTCATCGCAAGCTTGCTGGGTCTAAGGCTCGATTTCCCAAAGATTATCCCGTGCGTGCTGCTTCTGAATTACTTCGTCTGAACAGCGTTTTGCCTGATAATAGTAGAATGTTGTATGCTAAGTTATTTGATTATGGGTTTTGTCTTCCCCTTGACCCGCTTGTAAAATTACTGTTGGCCGATTCTGACCTGGCTCCGGCTCAGTTGAGCCCCAACGCGATTTGCGTTGTTAGCGCATTTGCCGCTTTGTGCCATTTCAAGGGGATTGCTTCTCCCACTTTGGCATTGCTTCATGATATTTTCCAGTTATATTCTCGCAAGGGGGTTATATCAATATCCCCCCGTTATGAAGATGACTCATTAAAGCCCTTTACTTGGAAACTCATGGGCATCGAGTCTTTTGTTCCTCACTGGAAAGAAGAATTTTTTATTGTTGATCTGCCCGAGCCTTTATGGAGGGCCGACTTTAATGAGGAGATTAAAGATGGGGTTTGGGGTAATCGGAAACCCCTTTCTGACCCGGAGGACGGTTGGTTGAAGACGTTGCTTCAATTAGACTTCAGTGTTGACGCCTGTAAAGTGGCTAACGGGTTGGACATGGAGCAGTGCAAAAGGGGTGAGCATTTGACCTTTCCTTTGTGCTGCCAAGAAGTGCTAACACTAACGTTTTGTAACTGTGCAGTGCCTCCGCCCGGTTGGGAGCCTGAATATTTCCAAAGGAAAAGGAAACGGGAGCAAAAGAAGAAGGCTGAAGCTGAAGCCAGAGCCGCCGCGGCCGCTGCTGCTGCCGCTATTGAAGGGGAGACCACCGCTACTGCTCCGGACATTGCCCAACCACCTCCTCGTACTCGTGTTGTAAAGAAGAAGAGGGCTAGGCAAACGTGCGCTACACATCCCGTTTCCTCCCAGACTGTCGTCTCTTCAGAGGCAACGACTAACCCGATTCCCACTGGAATTCCTCTAGCTTCTTTAGGCACCCAGGTATGTATTTATCTCCTCTTACGGTTTTCTTTCTTTTCGTGCAACTTTCTTATTATGTTTTGTGCTATCTAGGAAACCACCACTGTTTCTGCTCATTCGTCCTCTCAGGGTGATATGTCTATCGCGGAATCCCTTCGAGAGCGTCAGAAGAAGGCCCGTTATGAGCTTCAACATAGCCCCTCGTCGTCTGCTGCTAATCCTTCTCTAGCTGCCCTTGGGGGTGGGGGTATGCCTGTTGAGCAGTCGCAAGGTGCTGATTTCAGCGGTGGTCCTCACGTTTTAAGCGATTCCCCAATCTATTCTAATCCAAGTGTCCTTAATCTTGAAGCACTTGGGGGAGATGGGTCCTCTGTGCCTAACGCGGAAGGTTCCGGCAGTCGACCCCTTTCTCCTGCTACTTTGCTTTTTGTTCCGATGTCTCCTCCTACTGCCGTGAGAGGTGGCCCCGCTCCCAACTTGATGGCCCACGCCTCTTCATATACTCCTCCTCTCCTTCATACTCACCAGCTTAGCTTGCGCTCCTTCCGGGATAACTATTTGTAGTTTCCAGCGGATGCTGCTCCTGATGCTGTCCTCGCGTCTACCTCCTTTCTGGCAGCCGAGATTATGTCTCTTCCAAGGGAGAGAGATGCCTTCGTGGCTAGGAGCCAGCAGGAACGTATAAACTTTCTTCGCTCCCAAGTATTTTCTACATTCTGCCATCTTCATTACATGGATGAGGAAAATGCCAGGGTGACGGCAAACGGGCAGGGGGAGATAAATAGGCTACTGTCTGAGCATCAGAGTTACGTGGATGCCCTTGCCGTTGCCAATCAAGAATCGGAGACTGCCAGGCGGGAGGCCGCAGTTGCTACGCAGGAGGCAACAACTGTTAAGCAAGAGATGGAGCCTTGCTAGGCCTGCCGTGACGGTGTTGTTGCGGTATGGATACCTTTCCAGTTTTACTTCACCGGGTATCAACCGCTCGGTTACTAGCTGGGGTATCCTTTCTTTCCGTATGTCAAAGATTGGCTTGGGGCGTACCTCGTCTTAGTGAGCCGTCTGATCAGGACCAGACATCACAAGGATAGAATTTTCACTCCCAAGCGTTGAAACCTCGCGTCTCTGGAGCGTGCCTCGTCTTAATGGGCCGTCTATGTGAGCATGGTTGCCACAAGGATAGGATTTTCACTTCCAGGACGGAGTTGGTCTCTCCTCGGGGCGTGCCTCATCTTACTGGGCCGTCTATGTGAGCACGGTTGCCATAAGGATAGGATTTTCACTCCCGAGGATGCCGGTAGGGCTGAATATTTGACCCGCCCAACCCGCCCAACCCGCCAACCCAAACCGAACCGACCCGCCAAAAGTTAAAAAACCGCCAACCCACCCATATACAGATACATAACAGACCCACTAATTTTATGGCGGGTCGGTTGGCGGGTCAACTTATCATAAATCGCAAAAAAACTGACCCGACCCGACCCTAACCCTAACCCTAACCCTAAGTATATAAGCATCCTTTTTTTCATTCCTTTAGTTTTCTCTCTTTTCTTCCTTCTTTCTTCCATTGCCGCCAAACTTCTCTCTTAAAAGCAAACCCATCTTCTTCTTCTATTAAAACCAAAATCAAAATCAAATCACCACCAACACCAACATCAAGCCTGAAACTTCATCTTCTAACTTCTTTGAGGTGAAGATCTGGGTTGGAGATGGTTAGATCTGATGTTGGAGGGTTTTGAACGGGTCAAGGTGTTTGACACCGACCCATCTGTCCTCAAAGCTTTATCCGGATCCGGAATCAAGGTCACGGTCGACTTATCCAACGAGCTCCTCTACACCGCAGCCAAACACAAAGGATTCACCGATAGCTGGGTCAAGCGAAACGTTACCCTTCCAGTCCAGCCAAACCCGCCACAAAGTCCTTTTTTCCCCCTCTTTTTTGACTATTTTCTGGGTTTTTTGTTGATAGATATGGTGCTTGATGGATCTGTTATTGATTTGATTTTTTCTTGTAAAAATTAGATCTAGATTTAAGAAAAGTTAATCATGGTGGGTGGAGGTTTATAGATCTGATAAAAAGATCTGGTTTTTTGTATGATAAAAAGTTAGATATGTTATTTGGTTTTGATTTTGATTTTGATTTTGATTTTGATTTTGATTTTGATTTTGATTTTAATTTTGATTTTGATTTGGACGGCTAGATATTTTTGTTCTGTTTTAGGATTTAGGGTTTGTTGGAGGAAGATGAGATGTTTTTGTTTTAGGTTTGTTAGGCTTGGCTGATGGGCTCAGCCCATTTGGAGGAAAAAAAGGTTGAGGTTTTTTTTTTTGGTTAAGACCGACCCATTATTTTAGGCCCAGAAATATAACCGACAACCCGCCGATAACCGATCCGACCTGTCACACCAGCCAACCCGCGGTTATATGTACCTATAACCGACCCGAACCGACCCGCTAAATTTTAGGCGGGTCGCTGGTGGGTTGGGTCTATAACCGATCCGACCCGACCCGTGAACACCCCTAGATGCCAGGGCGTGCCTCATCTTAATGGGCCGTCTATGTGAGCACGGTTGCCATAAGGATAGGATTTTCACTCCCGGGGGCGTTGGGGTCGTGCCTCGTCTTAATGGGCCGTCTATGTGAGCACGGTTGCCACAAGGATAGGATTTTCACTCCCGACGCTTTGTTATGCCAGGGCGTGCCTCGTCTTAGTGAGCTGTCTGATCAGGACCAACCATCACAAGGATAGGATTGTCACTCCTGGCATTCTTCACTACCTGCATATTTTCAATGGCAAATGCACGGAGAATATTTCTAATTCATCTGTTAGCATAACGTTGATATTACCATATAGGATAGGCTAGTTTCGAGCGTGATATAGCTTCAGCCGAGCTATGTTCCAAGAATTCTGCAGGGGCATTCCATCGAGTGTTTGGTAGTGCGTCAAGGTTAGCGCGTAACCTTTCTTCATTAGTTTCTTCTCTGAAATGAGCCACCCGAAGGCTCATGGTGCCGATTTCTACCGGTGTGACAGCTTCTGTTCTGAAGGCCAATGCGAAAGGAGTCTCTCCCGTGCTGGCTTTGACAGTCATACGGTAGACCCATTGATAACACGCTTGTCGAGGGCACGATCAAACAAATTATTACAACTTATCACATGCAACAAAATAGATTGAAGATAGTGGCAAGAGGATCGATCCACAGAGATTGGTGAAGACTTACACTAGACAAGACCAAATTTATAAAATAAAACAATAAAAGAAACAAAACAGAATTCAAGGGCTGGATGGAGAGAAACTGATTCAAGGTCTTGAATGGAAGCACAGAACAAAAACACGAAAAGTAACAAACATGGGGGGTTTTGCTTGGCTGAACAAGCCAGCCAAGATAGATTTGGGAGCTAACAATTTCTAACTAAGAAAGCAGTATTCGGGGTCTCGAATGTCACGTTTGGGGTCCCGAATGTAAAAATATAGCAAATCAGTGAACAAATTCAGAATTAATAAAACAGAAAGTGAAATAAGCATAAATAATCAGGTAGAGAAAGTTCTTAGCAAAAGGTATTCTTGGGTTGCATTCGGGGTCCCGATTGTCATCAGCACAGAAATATTCTATTCAAGACATCATAGAAATGACATAGGGACCAGATTCCTCGGATATCCCCTACTTTTCTCTGAAGAGAAACTACCTCCCGTTTTCACATATGAGGTAGTCTTGACAGTTTGCCATCCCTCCAGGCACGAATGCGGGAGGGCCATACTCAAACTGCCCATGAAGCTAAGAAAAGACAGATCTAGAGCTAAAGATCCCTCAGTTTGTCAGGCTCGTGACCTCGCTCTAATCAACTACCCACCCTATCTATTCAAGACCACTTCAGCGCAGTCAAGACTAAATAGATGCCTACTTGTTCCATGCAACTTTCCTTTCGTATTTATCACAAAGATGGCAGCATTCACACAAAGTAATAATCAGTTGATCAAACCTCTAATTACCCCAAGTGAAATTATAATTAAAATGATAAGCAATTGAATATGGCATCAAAAATATATTAAGCTCGTTTAGGCCTCGAATCTGCCCTTACAACCCTCGAATAACCTTTGCTAAGAATTAAAGATTTAGCTACTCATGCTTGAAGATAAATAAATAATAATTAAAGAGAGCATAATAAAATAAAGGGATTAAGGGAAGAAGACTTGTTACTAAAAATTCTTTTGAAGCCCGACGGCAAGGTTGAAGACGAGCTAACAAGAACTAGAGAGAGAAACTAGAGAGAAGTCTAAGAAGAACTAACTAAATTATACTAAATGAAAATAATAAGATGACCTAAGGATGCCTTAAACTATTCTTAGATGCTCTTTATATAGTAGAGCTCTAAGCAAAAAATATCTTCAACCTAAAACTAGGGACAAAATGCATTAATTGAAAGCCTATAAAAATGGATCCATGCTCCTTAAAGCACAAAGCTGGAAAAGCATAAAGCTGTCTGATTTTTCCAGCTTTGGGCAGGTCTGGACTGGGCTCAAGGGCTGAGATGGTTAGAGCAGTAGGTATTTGGTGGTCAGTGCAGACTGCAGGAACAGTGTCAGAAGAGGCACATGGAAGCTCTGGCGAGATGACACGTGGAAATGTCATTCTTCGCCCTTCGGGGTCCCGAATGGAGAATCCGATTCGGGACCTTGAACGCTGCTTTGGGTTCGGGACCTCAACTTTGGTCTTGAAGCTCAAAACTGCACAAAATGCTCCAAAAATGCATCTTTTCGCATAAACTCCCTATTTAGGCCTAGATCTGCAAAAGTAATGAAAACAAGGGGAAATTAGCAGAATCATGCCTTAAATGGGTGAGAAAATGGGGAGAAAATCGTGCATAAAAACGTGCTATCAAATAATCCCCATACTGCCCAATGCTCGCCCTCGAGCATTCACAAAATTTTAAAACAGTCCCAAAACAGAATAGACACACCACACCATCATACAGAGAATAAGCATGCTTGTCAAGATTCGGGACCCCGAATGAATATAGACTCCGCCTAGATACACCTGCATCAAATCAGAAGGATAACGACCCTTGAGAAGAGACTTTCCCACATCAGCCTATTCACCAGCAGTCCTCACATAGATTAGTGTTTGCACTCCCGCTCATGAACAAGGCTAGGTGTTTAAACACTCAAGTATGCAAATAACGCAGCACAAAACCAAGTTTGCAAGTCAATCTGAGTATATTAGACATATGCATAGGCAATCCAGCAATCAAAAGACTTCACATCAAGGGCAAGAAGGGGAAACAAAGAAAATAATTGATGAGAGGAAATGGAAGAAGCGTATTGAGAAGAGAAAGTGGAGGAGAGGGAAAGTAAAGAAGTGAAATGAGAAGGTGGTGAAACCAACTCAAACCTGGAACGCAGGCCTTCTTACTCTGTTATGCACTTAGCGGCAGGATGGGAGAAGCACCTCCGTATTAACTCTCCATTGTAATATGTGCATCGCGCCGCCCGTTTCAGGATTTTCCTCCTTTCCGCGTTCTCCTCCGGTAACTTATCATGTTTCAGATATTCTATCACTGGGATTCTCCAGTCACTTTCTATCTCTTGCACACAAAACGATGCTTGTTCTTCCATGAAAGAAGGTGTGGATAGTTCTCCGTAACACATGTCATTGGGTATGGGGGCTTCTAAATTGGCTGTCATCTTGGCGAGGCTGTCAGCCTCTTCATTGCTTTCCCTGGGGATATGTTCAAAGGTGACCTGAGTGCCTTTTTCCTACATCTTCGACAGCTCACGCTTTACTTTGGTCAAGTATTGGATCATGATGGGTTCTCTAGCTTGAGAATTCCCCAGAACTTGATCCATTACTAGTTGAGAGTCCCCACGTATCTTTAAGTGCAGGCCACGTTCCGCTTCCGAGACGGGTGTAGCTTCGACGGAGAAGCTGTTTGATCGCGCGTCGAACACGTCAAATATAGTAGTGAAATAGTTATGGAATTGGGGGTAGAAATACAACTTATCACTGTCTACAATAGCTTGTAGATGATGGTAAGAGGATAGTCCACAGAGACCTCTAGGAAATGTAGTTCTTGAGTTGACTTCCTCGTCACTGAGTTTTGGTTGGGTGTTATCTGAAACTAAAGACAAAACAGAAAATAATGAAAACAGTTTAAAATATAAAATAGTATTGGCCGAAGTCTAGGCCAAGACTGCGGGCTAGATTGGGAATGAGTCTAGTGATACGGAATTCCAGGTAAGGGCGATGGGTGAGCTTGCGTTCTTATGCATCGATCATTGACCGAAGTATGTTCATCTCTTCTTCATAGTACTGCTATAGAGGGGAGGAACTCCTTTTCCCTCCTATCTTCCCTCCTCTTCAAACTACCTGGCGGGTACTCCCTCTCCTGATAATCCTAGCCAAGGGACACCTTGCTGGTTAAAGGGTTTATCCGTTTGACTGCTGTCTTGAATGGTTGTTCACCTCTTCAATGGCACAGGGGAAGACAGTACCTAGGGTAAGTTCCTAGGTTGTCAATCTGGTCTCTACCTATTTTACCTATTCTTCTAGTCTGCTCGAGACTAGTCACCTACTCCGTCTAGCCGGCGGGTACTCCCTCTCCTTCTAGACTGGTTACAACTCTTCTCTCCTAGAGAACAAGGATGATCAAACCTTGGCTCTAGTGAGTAAGCGATGGATTAAGTTCAAGAATAAATAAATACAAAGAAAGAGATTGTGAAGAACGGATTGTGTCTCACGATTGCATTAAGAACTTCAGCTCATCAACCTTTACCAAGAATGGGTTTTTAGTTACTCATACTCATGGATAAAAGATAAAGAAATTAACTTGCATAAATATAAATAAATCCGAAATAAATTCGGAGCAAAGTATTTTAACAATGGCGAAAGAAGAAGAAAGAGCGTCTGAGAGAGCGTTAGGAAAGGGAGGACGAGATCAGCTATAAGAAAGCTAAAACTCCTCTGTCCTTCTCCAACTCAATCTCCTAAATAATCTCCTAAATAATCTCCTAAAAGATTATTACAATTAATTGTTCTAAATATGGAAACTAAATCGCAATTAATTTAAAGAGGGAGATCCCATGCGGGATTCTACATCAGATGGTCTTCCTATCCCTCTAAAATTGCTGGACAGCTGCTACGTGCCAGCTGTGAGAGTCCAACTCCAAAAATACTTCAGTCGCTCCAAGCTGCAGTCTGATCGCGAAGGAGTCTTGGCCGAAGTCTAGGCCAAGACGATGGTCAAGAGCGCGCTGCATCAGATGCGAATATGTCTAGGCCAAGATCCAGGCCTAGACTCGAGTTAATTGCTCCAGCTCTCTTCTGCTCAGATTCCTCAAGTACTGCCTCCAAACCAGACCTGATAAGATATGGGGAATTAAGGGATACATCAGTAGATTTACTGTCCAAAACTACTAGTAAATGGACAATAAAACATGATGAAATGCAATGCAATCACTATTTCCTATTCTGAGTCCTGCTAGCAACGCTTCGTATTCAGCCGCATTGTTGGACAACGGTTGCAGGATTCTGATGGCGTATCGTATCTCCATGCCGTTTGGTCCAACTAGGAAAACACCTGCGCCTACTAACTCTTGATTTTTCGCTCCATCCACGTGAATAACCCATGAATCTGCGTACGTGTCCGGGGACGGGAGACATAAATCCTCTGGTTCTTCTTCTGACAATTCTCCCAATGCATCTTTTGTGAATGTGCATTCCACTATGAAGTTTGCTAACGATTGGGCTTTGATGGCTGGTCTAGCTTTGTACTGTAGCCCATATTGTTCGAGCTCGATTGCCCAAATCAACATTCTCCATAGGACTCTGGCTTTCTAAAGATTTTTCTCAGCGGCTGATCAGTGAGTACGGTGACGGGGTAGACTTGGAAGTATCGGTCCATCTTTCGCGTTGCCTGTATTAGGGCAAGCGCTATCTTCTCGATGCGGGCGTATCGTAGCTCAGCATCTTTTAGTATGTGGCTGGCGAAAAATACAGGACGATATATATGCCCTTCACTTCGTACAAGGACAACACTGACTACCTCGTCAGCGACGCCCAGGTATAGGTATAACTCATCGCCAAATTTAGGCCTCGTTAACACTAGATCGGATGACAGGTAAGCTTTTAGCCCTGCAAACGCTTTCTCACATTCCTCTATCCATCCAAAGGGGGCTTTGTTTCGAATGAATTTGAAGAATGGTAAGCACCTCTCACCCTACTTAGATATGAACCGTCCCAACGCGATGATGCGCTCGGTGAGCTTCTGTATTTCTTTGACAGTCCGAGGGGGTATCATATCCTGGATGACCTTTATCTTTGAAGGGTTAGGTTGGATACCTTTCCGGCTAACCATGTAGCCCAAGAATTTGCCCGTTTGGAAAGCGAACATGCATTTCCTCGGATTCAGCTTCATTTTGTATTCTTTCATCACATTGAAGACTTCTTCCAAGTCAGTTAGGTGGTCCTTAAAGCATCGACTTTTGACTAGGATGTCGTCCACGTAAGCTTCTACATTTCTCCCAATTTGCTTTTCGAAAACCTTATTCGCCATGCGTTGGAACGTTGCCCCGGCGTTTTTTAGCCCAAACGGCATTGTCGTGTAGCAGTAAGTAGCCCTCGGGGTGATGAAGGCGGTTTTTTCTTCATCTTCTATGGCCATGGGGATTTGATGATACCCAGAGTTAGCATCTAGGGAGCTTAGGTAGGCGTATCCAGCAGTTTGGTCGACCAACTGATCGATTCGAGGAAGGGGATAGCAATCTTTGGGGCAGGCGTTGTTCAGGCCAGTGAAATCGATGCACATGCGCCAATCCCCGTTAGGCTTTGGAACTAACACAGGGTTAGCTATCCAGGTTAGGTATTGGACTTCTCGGACGAACCCCGCGTCTGTGAGCTTTAGTAACTCTTTCTCGATGGCCGCTATCTTTTCTGGTGAGAAAACGCGCCGCTTTTGTTGAATAGGCTTAGCATCAGGGCTAACGTTTAACCGGTGTTCCGCGACTTCTCGCAAAATTCCAGGTATATCTGCCGGTTTCCACGCGAATTCTCCTTTACATTTTCTTAGCAGTCGGGTTAATTGCACATTCTCTTCGGGACTTAGTTTCTCACTGATCAAAAGGTTCGCTTCACTGTCCTCACCGATAGGTATTGACATCATCTGATCCAGCGGCTGAGTGCGCTTTTCTTCTTTATCGTCGAAGGGATCGTCTGCCACGCACACGTAATGGTCGCAACTCCTTTGAGTCATAAGCAAGTAGCATTCAGCGGCTAGCTTTTGGTCTCCTTTGATTGAGACCACGCCATCCCATGAGGGGTATTTCATCCGCAGGTGTTTTTGGGATATTGCTGCCCCAAAACGATTGAGGAACGGTCATCCCAGTATGGCATTATAAGGCAGCGTCAGGTCTACGACCAGAAATAATAGCTCTTCGGAGCGTTTGGAGGTGTCTTCTTGGAAATATACTGACAATGACGTGATTCCTGCTATCGGGATCGGTACCCCATCAATCCCAACAATTGGTCTTTTGCAAGGCGCCAGCTCACCCTTAGGACGTTTCATCAGGTTGTATGCTTCTAACGAAAATAAATTTACCGCGCTCCCGTTATCGACAAGGGTTCTTCTTACTCTGTGGCTGCCAATGACGGGTGTTACTACCAACGCGTCGTTGTGCAGGAAAACAATGCCTTTTTTGTCTTCTTCTGAGAAGGACAATACCATCCTGTCTAAGGCGCTTATCGCCTCAATTTTTACCTGCGCGCTTTCTCGTTTGCGCTTTCTCTAAGTAATGTGTTCCTCCTGCAATGATATTAATCATAGGCATCTGATTGCTGTGAACAATGAGAGCTTCTCTATTTTGCCTGAGGGGGATCTCGTTAGCCCCCGTTGCGCGGGAAAGCGTTTGCCTATGATCAGTTATTACTTCAGTTTGGTTATTCCTAGCCCCTTCTCTTGTCTTGGTGGTAAATTCTCCGAGGTAGCCTTCCTCAACTAACCGTTATATGGCTAGTTTTAATTCTCTACACACATCAGTCGAGTGTCCTTTGACCTTGTGGAACTTGCAATATGCATTCTCTCTTCCTCCCATGATTACTCCGGGTTTCACAGGAGCTGGGTAACGGATGGGCAGATTTTGCTGCTGAACTATCGCTAGGATTTCCGCCATTGGGAGTATGAGGGAAGGAAGGTCAGGGTCATATATCCGGCCTTTTGGCGGATCTGCCTATTTCTGAGTGGGGGACCCTCCGGGTTTCCCTTTCAAAAAATTGCCTCTCTACCAATTAGAGGCCTTGGCGGTATGCTCTTTCCGTTGGCTATAATCATCATTGGGCCGCGTATCAGGGGCGCTACTATGCGGAGCGTTAGGGGTCAGGTATGGGTCTGTCGGTATATCCCGCATCAGTTCTCTATTTTCCTCCTCGTCCATCCTCGCATAATTATGCGCTTTCAGTCTTAACGCATCCAATGTCAATGGTGGATCCACCGTTAGGGTATCTCTTAATTTTCCGTATCGACAGTTGCGTTTTAGGGCCTCCACCACAAAATAAATAGTGACCCCTAGCGTTAGGGACATTTCGAGATCAAATCGACCTAAAAATTCATTCAATAACTCCTGCGGTTTTCGATGAATATCGAATAGGGCGGCTGCTGACTTCCTGATAGGGATTGTCGTGCTAAACTGACTCCTGAACTTTTCCTCCAGCTAAGAGAAGTTATCAATAGATCCGGCTGGGAGTCCCTCGAACCAGAGACGTGCCACCCCTAATAGTGTCATGACGAAGATCTGGCATAGCGCTGCATCGCTACGAGTTTGGAATTGCACAAAATCTTTCACCTTATTGAGGTGAGAAATAAGGTCTTTCGTGCCATCATATGATTCGGCGGGGAGTTTCACATGTCGATGGGCCCTGTGATGCCTCACACGATAACTAAACATGTGGCCAGCATTGCCATCAGGGACTCTACGAGGGCGATGCGGGGGTGGAATTTTGACATCATATCTGGGGTTCTGAGGGTCATACTCGTGATGCCGCCTAGGAGATCGGCTGCGGCTTCTCGGAGTTCGAGTTCGTCGGCCCCTACTGCTGGATCTTTCACTGTATCTAGGAGATGGTTCTCTGAACATCTCACCTCGCCTATCATCCCAGTGTTCTCTATATTCATCTCATCGGTGGCCTTCTTCAGGGAGAGGGATTTCTCCCCTGTATTGCCCAGAAAGTTCAATAGGTCCGTGTGCAAACGGTGGGACATTTATGGGGGCCGATGGAAGAGGTAGAGAAAGTGGGAGCCCTCTAGGTTGCCGGGGCGACAACGGTCGTTCGTTGACAATAGGCGGAGTGAAAACCATCTGGGAAGACACGCCGGGTCCTGAGGCATGGGGCGTAAATCCAACAGCCACCTCTATCAACTGATCCAGTTGGGCTTGGAGAGCCGCTATTGAGTTTGCAAGGGGGTTGTCTGCTTCGCCGATCGCGGATCCCCTCGCCTGGGGGGTAGAATAGCTGGGTCCCTCTATGTGGGAAAAAGGGGAACAAATCTGGAATACTGCTGCTTCTGTCATTTGCCCAGAGGGAGGGTCTGATCCTCCCGCAGTGACTTCTTGCACTAAGGTAGAGATATTGGAGGTAGCAAAGGTGAAAAGTCATCGGCGAGTGTTGTACGGGATGCTGGAGGCTTGGGACAGTACGGGATCTGACTCTGAAGCCATAATCCTCCTAGCTTCGGGAAGAATGGAGCTTAGTTATTAAGGATGCTCACTTAATAGAACCAAAGCTCTCAATGAAAGCACCAATTTGATAAGAATTTGTCTTCGGCCGAAGGATAGAAGGGGGAAAGGCTCCTCCAGTTCAGTGTCCACGGTGGTCCGTTGTACCTGCAAGACGCCGGAGGGGGTCTCCGGCGGAAACACTCTGATGCTTAAGTTAGTATTTGTGGTGAAATTGGCAGAGCTTGGGCCAGTGATTACTACTTACCTTCCTCCTTCGTGGGGGAGGCATTTATATATGAAATAAGCATTTCCACGCGGGGCAACCGGTCCCGTCAGGGGCTGGGGTTTGCCCGTGTTATGATACGCCGTCATGGCGGTAGGTGTGGGGGTAGTTGTTACCCTGGAAAGGTAACGGTTAGTGCGTTCCTCCTAACGCGTGGTTTTCCCTAGGGTGGGATAGCACCTCTGGTTGTCTAGAAGTTCCATGCGGGGACCTCCTACGTGACGTCAGCCCTCCTAGCGTCAGTCTCTTAGAGGGAGATGACAGCCTCGACCCTACCGTGGCAGTAGGAACAGTGATTCTTTCCTTTCCGTATGGGGTAAGAGACGAAAATGCCCTTGTCGTTAGGCGGATTGTTATCAATGTTAGTATTGTCCATGTTAGGATCACGTGGTAATTAATTAATTAATCATGCATGGCTCGATGAAAAGGGGAAACGTCCACTCTAGCATAACGAACAAATGGTAATACCGTCCTTCGTGTCCCGATCGGAAATAACATGTCCCAACGAAATATGCTAAGATGTAATGTCACCTTTGAGGGCCAAATCATGCCAAAAATGTTAAATAATCGGAAAGTGTCCCGAGTTGGTAAGCGAACTCTGTTGGCACGATTCGATCATTGGCCTATGTAAATGATCAGAAATTGACTTGAGTTCGTGGGAAGAGGAGGTTGACATGCTTCGATTGTTTATTTTCGTGTCAAAATATTAAACATAACAAACACCTCACTTTATAACTGGTAACCATTTTAGGGTGACTTGGGTGCCTAACACCTTCCCAAGTCCACAATACGACCTCGAACCTTTGTTCAATGGTTTAGACCATTTGTGCCTTAGTTTTTTATTTTTTATGCCATGACGCTTAGGTTCTCTAAACCTTAGAAATTAGGGTGGCGACTTCATTGTATTATGCGAAGCATCCATTTATGCTCAGCGTCCACCGTAAACCTTAAACTCATTTTTCAACGAAAAAGGGGATGCGACAGTTTGGCGACTTCACTGGGGACTAGTAGGGTCGAAGCCGGTTTTTTTTTAGGTATTTGTTTTTTTTACTTGCTTTAATAAACTGTTTTCGTGACTGTTTGTTATTGCTTTGATCAACTGTCATACGCATTGCATGCATAGGCCCTACACCCAAGGGCCGCCATACCAAATAAGTTTAGGACGGGGATTAATGACACCCCAGGACTCGAGTCCTGGGTAATGTTCACAAAACCCAACCCGCTCAAACCCTTAAAGCTAGCCGGACGGTGGCCCAATTCTGGTAAGCGGATTCAGCCGACATGATTCAATCATTTGCCTATGTAAATGATTGGAAAGTGGCCTGGATTCGTGGGAAGGAATTGGTAGTCGCTCTACGACACTTTTTGGACCATTCTATGGTATCGTCGGGAACCTTCAGGCCGTTAGAACTTTAGTCAACGTCAAAAGCCCCCCATCACGTGCATCATACTTGTTTTGTCGTGGCTCGGTTTACCACGTCTTCTACATTTTTTTCCTCTCTCGTACTAATCTAGTAATGCATGTAAAGAACCTAGTAACATGTTTTGTACGAATTTCTAATACGGGAACTCTCTTTTTCTTCTTTCCAGGACCCATCCTACTTTGGTCAAATGACAGTGCCTACTTTGCTCTCGCTTGATACTTTCGGGGGTAGAAGTTTTGATACCCAAGCCGCTAGAGGAGACATGCTCAAGCCCGATTTCATCCCAGACATCTCAAACAAAATTAATTTAGAAGTCGCAAGTTTTGACGTAACTAAGATTAGGAGTTTGAGGAACGAATTGACTCGGGAGGAGAAGGCTCAATTTGTATGGAACTATGGGAATCTATTGACCATAATTGATGTTGTGACCGACTGGGGCTGCGTCCGAGCGGCCCTAAGATTTTAGGATTCATACTACCATTGCTTCTCTTTTGACGGAGGAGTGGACTTGACCCCTACGTTGGAAGAGTACTCTACCTTGATGGGTTTCGCACCTCCTATTTCAGCCATCTATCAAAATGTTCACTTTGATTCTTCCGATGTCAAGACTAGGCTTGATCGTGGCTTAAAGATCACCGCTTGCGTGATAGAAGGAAGTTATGTGTGGTGTTGGTTCGACATCGAAAAACATTTTTTGAGGTCCAAGGGACAAGATCGTTTGAGGACTCTAGCCTTTGCGGTAGTGGGGTTTGTTTTGTTCCCAAGAATGAAGGATATGATTGACTTTGAAGCGGCCAATATTTTCTTTGAGATAGAGGCCAATGCCATCAACCCCACCACAGCCATCCTAGCCGAGACCTTTCGCTCTCTTGACCTTTGCCGAAGGAAAGGCAAAGGGAAACTCATGTGTTGCACACAATTATTAACCGCTTGGCTACTTAGCCACTTCAAGCAAGCACCAAACCGGTCTCTCTTCTCCACATTTCAGTCGGGCACGGGCCCTCTAACCAAAGTCATAGCCGCGATAACCACCAACCGTTGGGAATTGGAAGACAAAGACGTTTGGGTTGATAGGTTCTTGAACCTAACAGAGGAGGACTTCGAGTGGCATGCCAAGTGGCTAAGAGTCGCCCATCCCATAGTATGCTGCGGACCTTTACCGTGGGTTCCTCTAATCGGAGCACGAGGGTGCGTCCACCATTGCCCCGCCCTAGCCTTGCGGCAGTTTTGCATCATGCAAATAATTCCCGCAACATTCGGCATGATGGAGTCAAGTCTACCACATACCGCGGGGAATCAAAATTGCCTCCAATATGCTAACAATTGGGCTCGCCCTTTTTATCTTGAAGGACACACCGTCCCTTCCTTGCCAATACCGGAGTACCCACAATGGAGAAGGAATCGCACCAACGGGAATATTCTCCCTTACCCCAAAAACCGTAAACCCATGGAAGAAGAAAGTGAGTCACGCACCGGCAAAGGACTCGAGGTCATCACCCACGCCCAATTAGTGAACCAGCTGCACACAATAACGGGGGAAAGGAATCAGCTTGCCGTGGAAAAAGAAGTCTGTTTGGCGCAGAAAATGGACCTAGAGTTCAAGGTGCGCGAGTGGGAAAGATGCCACCAAGACAATGTCCGGATAGGCTTGGCGAACCAAAAATCAGCTACCGACGACTTTGAGAAACGCATGCGTTGAGAGGTACGCAAGGGGAGAGCATCCAGCGCACTAGTCAAAGATAAAAATGCGGTGATTAAGGTTTTGACGAGCCATGCCAACGAGAAAAGTGGAGAGAACCAAGCCTTACGAGCACACATGGCCACACTAGAAGCCGAGCTAATGATGCAAGTAGGGGAATTGGCATCCCTAGAGTACTTCTGGAATGAACAAGCAAGCATCACCTTCCAGGGGTGATGCCTTCAAGAGGAAGAGCATGTACCCGGCATTCCAAATTTTGTTTTTTGACCATGTATAAACTGCTAGGCTTTTGTCTACTAGCTTTTTAATGAATGTAAATATCTGATCCAACATATATCGGTTGTATCCTTTTGGAAAAATCATCATCAATGACAAAGCTTGTAAATTATTCGGATAAATCATATGAGTTCTCCGTTCATACAAAAATATATATACATGTATGTACCAAAGGGCTTCCAACCATGAATATACGACTCTCCTCAAAATCAAAATAAAACCCAAAGCAAAAAGAAAAACAGAATCACACAAAAAGTTGACCTTGGAAACGAAGGGCACACTCACAGAAAAACGCAGAACACATATAGTTGTTCTAGGTCCAAGCGCACGATCTTTTGTCTCGGCCGATATGAACACGTTTGTGATAAAAATCAAGACAATCCTAACGGTGTTACTATACTTGCGGCTCCTACCGGGGACGGATTCCTATAAGCCCCATAATATATCTTCATATCGCCTAGGGATCGGCAAGGGCTTCCTAGGATGGTCGACATCAGCGGAGGGGGGACTCATGCGTCTCTATACGCATGACACCATCCCATCCTAGGGGAGCCACTATGTTATCGCTCCCGGAAGCCCTGTCATATATCGCTCATGAAGTCACCTGCTGGTATCGCCCGTGACGTCATCGCCGGACATCGCTTGTACTGTTACTGCCAGGTATCGCCCCCGAGGCCTATAAATACCCCTACATTTTCAAACAGAAGGTAAGATCGAGATCACCTATCAGAACCTTTGTTACTTTGAACCCCGAACTGACTTAAGCATCGGAGTGTCTACGCCGGAGCCCCCCCTCCGGCGCTTTGCAGGTACATCCGACATCGATCGCCGCCCTTCTGACCAACTGTAACCGCCATTCCTATCAGACCCGATCTCGAATCTTATCAAATGGTGCTTTTATTGAGAGCTTTGGTATATTAAGTGAGCGTCCTTAATAGCCAAGCTCCGTTTAGTCTGGAGATCGAAACGGTTATGACTGCAGGATCGGAGTCGATCCGATCATCATCCTCTAATATCCCTTTCTCAATCCGTAGACGGTTATTCCCTTTTGCTACTGCTGATCTCTCTATGACGTCGCAATCAATTATTTTGGGATCTCTGGACCTCTCGGTTGGGGTCGCGGGAGGAGCTGTCTCCTCACAGACGGTCATTTCGTCATCTTAGATAACGGGACCTGACTTCTGCACTCCTCTTTCGAGGGGATTTGTGCTTAATAATGAACATCCTTTTGCGAGTGAAATAGCGGCCCTTCGTTCTCGGTTGGAATATTTGACCGAAATGGCCGCAAGAATCACGCCTGGTGCTTCTGGATCTAGCGTCCCACCTCGCGTCATGTTCACCCCATCTATTGTCGCTGATCGACCCTTGTCACCGTTGTTTCCGGAAAACCTCCATATGCCTTTATCCGCGGCAGATCCCCCTGTTAGTTTTGTACATCTCACTCAAGGAAGAGTAGAGGCTTACGTACCATAGATGCCGCAAGGTCTCCTCCCGCAGGGAGATAGGCAACTTGAGGAGGTTAGGAACCGTTGGGACGGACGGAGGGAAGGAGCAAACAGGAGTTTATCTCCTGGGTATAGTGAAAGATCCAGTAGCCGAAGGTATCAAAGTCGTTCGCCCAGGAGTCGCAGTCGATCTCCTAGGCGACATCTTACGCCAGAACCGCGAGATAGGAGGCGTCAGGCTGAAATATCTCCCCCGCGTCATGCGCGTGAAATTCTTGATACATCGGGCCACCCATTTAGTCGTCGTATAAGGCGTCACAGGGTCAGCCGACACGTGAAGCTTCCCGCTGATACTTATGATGGCACCAAGGATCCCATTTCATATATCAATAAAGTGAAGGATTTCGTTCAGTTTCAGACCCACAGTGATGCGGCGTTATGCCAAATATTTATTATGACATTATCGGGTGTTGTGCGTCTCTGGTTTGAGGGTCTCCCTGGTGGATCCATTAGTAATTTTTCGCAGCTAGAATCTAAATTCCCGAGCAGATTTAGTACGGCAATTCCAATCAGGAAATCTACCGCCGCGTTATTTGACATACAACGAATGCCTCAAGAAACCTTACAGGAATTTCTCAGCCGCTTCGATTTGGAAATGTCATCAACGTCGGGCGTTACTATTGATTTTGCTATAGAAGCCCTGAAAAGGAACTGCCGCTACGGAAAGCTGAAAGACGCGCTCATGGTGGACCCTCCAGTGACTTTAGATGCGTTGAGACTTAAAGCCCATAATTATGCGAAAATGGAAGAAGAAGAAAACAGAGATAGAACTTATAATGTGCCGCCTGGGGCATCTCAAATTACCGCCGCTCCTGCAAATCCCCTTCCTGGCGACCATTTTATCGACGATTACGCTCGGCGGAAGGATCATATCCCCAAGGCCTCCAATAGACGAAAGGGACATTCTTCGAAGGGAAGGACAGGTGGATCCCCCACTCGACGTCAAGGGGATTCTTATAAAAATCGGATATACGACCCAGATTTTCCTTCCCTTAATGTACCAAGGGCAGAGATTTTAGTGATAGCGGAGCAGCGAAACCTTGGGATCGAGCAACGATTTTCCTCCGTGGCTCATCCGCAAACTAATGGACAGGCGGAAGTAACCAATCGGAGCATCCTCAGCGGTATCAAGAAAAACCTAGAGGGGTCTAAAAAGAAGTGGGTTGACGAGCTGCCATACGTGATGTGGGCGTACCGCATGACCGTTAAGACTAGCACCGGAGAAACACCCTTCGCGTTGGCCTTCGGGACCGAAGCTGTTACACCGGTGGAAATTGGAACCATGAGCCTACGGGTGGCTCACTTTCAAGAGGAACTGAATGAGGAAAGGTTACGAGCTAACCTGGACGCGTTACCAGAGGTCCGAGAAGAAATCCTTCTGAAAACGGAGCATTATAAACAAAAAATGGCCCGTTATCATAACAGACGTGTTAAAGAGCGGTTACTGAAGGTCGGTGACCTGGTGCTCAGAGACAAGCGAGCGGCTGGCCAACGTATGGGAAAACTCAGTCCAAACTGGGATGGACCATATCTCGTCACCTACGTTATGGGGAAAGGAGCCTATCATCTGGAGACGCTCGATGGTACGCCCTTATCCAACTCTTGGAATATCGCTCGCTTGAAGTTATATTATCCTAGAATTTAATTTTATCTGCACCTTTGATTTATGCCAACCCTAACCATGACTAGCGCTCGATGAGAGAGCTTTCGTGGGTGTTTGTGGTTGCCTTTGTGCAGATAAAAAAGGGGGTATCTTGGGAAGTGAAAAGTCCTATCCTTGTAATGGCAGGTCTTGATTAGATGGCCCACTAAGTGAGGGCACGACCCAACATACCTTGAATTAGCGTCGGATTGAAAGATCCTGGACGCCTCCGGGGCTGAAAAGTCCTATCCTTATGATGACCGATCTTGATCAGATGGCTCATTAAGTGAGGGCACTACCCGGTATCTTTGGGAGTGAAAAGCCCTTCTCTTGTACTGACCGTTCTCGTGGAGACGGCCCAGCAAGATAAGGCACGCCCCAAAGAAATAGAAACTCCGTTCTAGAAACAAGAATCCTATCTTAGCGGCTGGGCTGCTGCAGCCAGGTCATTAAGTAAGGACACGGTTCTAGACGCGAGGACAATGCCTAAAAGTGAAAATTCCCCAGCCTTGTGATAGCCGTCCCGATCCGACAGCTCACTAAGATGAGGCACTTTTCGAGCCGATCGTGAAAAGAGGGAAACGCGGAGAATCGCGAAATTCCAGCTAGTAACCAGATGAAGTATAGAGCTGATAGTGAAAGCGATTCACGCGGGTTCCATGATAATGCCCTATGACGGCAGCGGAAAGGATCCTACGGGTAATTACTATCCCTCGTAACATGTTTTTGTTACTGATGGTCTACAATTAGAAATGTACAGAATACTTTTCGGGCAGCGGAAGGAGTGATGATCGCGTAAGCAGTGATATCGTAAGGCTTACCGGGAAAGCTAACCCGATACCGACTTTAGTAATTTCGGTGGGAATGCTAAGGATCTGCTCGAGAAAGTAAACTGATGCGAGGGTTGATGACAAGTTGAGTGGAATTAAGGTGCAAATTCCTACCTTTAGTAATTTCTTGTGCTTGTGTTGTCACTAGATAGTTCGATTCGGCTAGATCCTCCGATAGCTCCATTGTAATCCGGCCTACTAACCCTAGGCAGGATCACATCATAAACGCATCGTGATAACAGGGCGATGATAACGCCAAAGGAGTTTCACGAGGAGACAACTAAATGAAAGGAAAGATAGCAATAGAGGTTGTCCGAATACGTCAAAATACTTTAAGGGGCTACAAACTCCAGTACTCAAAATAATAACACCGCAGAGGCAAAAAACAAAAATCTAGCGACGTTCGATCGCTGGGGAAAGGGCGGCAAAGCTTCGGGGCACGTCAACCCTCGGGGTTCCTCCGTTTCCAGCCCGCTGCTTTAGCTTGGTGAAAACCCTCCTCATTAAGATGGGTGGATTTTCGTTTGAAAGCCGCCGAGACTTCATCGCCTTTGTACGCATCGACCCCGTGGACTTCCTCAAAGCAATTGACTAAAATAGCGGCAGTCTGCTCGACATGCCACAGACTCCTATCGGCTGACTCTTCCTCCAGGGCGGCCTTCTCCTTGGCCAAGGACGATTTCTCATTTTCCAAGACAACATTTTTGGCCTTCTCCGCTGTCAAGGCATCAGAATGTTCTTTCTTCAGCTCCTAATGGGCCAGCAATAGTTGGGTACGCTCCTCCAACAGCTTTTTCTTCTCATTCCGCTCTCACGATAGTTCCTCCAAAGAGGAGGAAAGGGAGGCAGCCTGACGCTGCGCCTCCTCCGCCCAGTAATGGAACTTCATCATATTAGTAAAAAGGCTGGAGTGTAATGAGTTCACCCTATCGACATCGGTCCTGGAAAGGAAAGCCTCTCGTTCTGCCGCAGACGCCAATATTTGGGAAGCTAACAAAGCGGAAACTTCGTCCGAGCCATCACCCCCCAATGCCGCCAAATCAGTATTGCGGAAATCATATAGTCCCACTTGATGGGTCACAGTACCGACCTCATTTATCGGACTGAGATCTGCCGCAAAGTTGAAGGTGGCACCTCCTTCGCCATAACGGTGCAATAGGGGGATGCTCGAAGGAGCAAACGCCAGAGGAATAGGAGAGTGAAGCTGTGTGGACGAACCCCCTGGAGCAAGATAAGCACCATGAGGCTGGTAGCCTGAAAAATCCTGCAAGCCCTCTTGATATCCCAGGTTGGAGGCATATGTGTGAACGGGCCGTCCAAAAGAATTGGGCGAAATCCTGAAAGTCTCGGTTGTGCCCAAGTTCGCCAAAAATTCTGAGGAATGCCCCCCCGGGGGGAGCAGCCGTGGAGTCAAAGGCGTCCGCAGGTCTGTCTGTCATCCCGGCGGTAGAGGAAGATAAATTTCTGCCCTCGTCTTCCGGCCGATGTCTCTTCTTGGAACTAGTTAGAACATAGTCCAAATTCATATCGCCTGAGGGAGAAGCGGAAGTAACGACAGTAACAGTGTCCTGCCAAAAACACAATATGAAATACAGAAAAAAGAAACAAATCAAATGACGACAGACATTGAAATGTAGCATATCATGGCTACAAGGCACACTTACTGTAACAGTGTTGGGAGGAGGTGCTTCTAAAGAACCTGCCGCGTCCGGAGAAGGTGTAAGAGCGGCAACGCTTCTCATTTTTCTCTTCTTTTTTCCTTTGGCAATGGCCTTAGGAGCCTTGGAAGAAGAAGGCTGAGCAGGAGGAGTAGCGACGGTCACGATGGGAACGCCTGAAGGAATGTCAGTATTCCCCTCACCGGCTGAAGAAGAGGATACTTGAGCGAGACTCGCGGAAGTAGCCGGCAGTTTGGTGGGATTATCAGTAGCTTCCGTGGAGGTAGCTCTCTCCTTTTCTTCTCTTTCTTGAGCCCTCTTCAGACTTCTCCTTACGCTCTCGGGCTTATAGTTGGGATCCATCGCTGCGAGATCACAAAATAACTTCAGCATTAGTATAAGCGATAATAAAGAAGGGAGTAACGCGACACTCACGTTTAACACAAGAACGAATGTCCATCCCACACGCCACTTGGCGAATGTGAACGCTGATTTCCAGTTTGAGCAATTCGTTCAACCAGTCTTGTTCACGTTGAGGAAGGGTCCCTGGTCGGCTCCAGACGCTATCCATAACGTTTTGGTTAAACCCAGATCGCCACCCGGAACCAGGATCTTCAGGAAGATCTATCACAAAGAACTCCTTTTTTCAAGCATCGATGGAAGACTCGATGTGGAGGAGTTTCCAAGTAAAGGACTTGAGAGAGTCATCGTCGAAGCAGGGTGATATCGTTATCACTCCCCGACACTTCATCAACTTAAAAAGAGATTTGAGCAACAGAAGAGAAGGGGAAGTGATCCCCTTGTATTTACAAAGTTCCAAAAAAGCATAAACGCAACAATATGCATTTGGGGATAATTGGGCAGGATTCAGATCGCCGACAACAAGCAATTCTTTCACAAAAGAGTCGATGGGAAGCCGGAAACCATAACGGAACATTTGTGCATACAAGACCCTATGATTGCCCATCAAAACGCTATTCAAACGTAGCGACTCAGGGGCAACAGTGGCCTTATAACCGTCAGGGACAACAGCATTATGGGCGGCCAAATGCTCATGGAGAGCGGCCTCAAATGTGATAACACTAGCTGTAATATCCATCTTTTTCTCATTGGCAGATTTCTACTCAGAACGGCGAGTCTTAGCCATGGCAGAATTAAAGAAGTAAAGATGAAGAAGACGATGGAGGAGAAAGGAAATACCTTTAGAGAAAAAGCACTTCGAGAGCCTTGAATAGTGGGGAGAAAGCAAGACGGCTAAAAAAGAATATGAGAAAGTCGAATGATAAAAGAAAAGGAAAAGAATAAATGTTGGTTTTTATAACCCTAGTAATCAAACGAAACGACAGATGCCACAGTCGTTGCGTGGAAGCGACATGAGGAACAAACTCAAGCAATGAGTGCAATTCTAGAGAAGCGCTACAACGCTTCGATTTTGATAAAGTTCTCGAGCACGCTAGCCTGTAGCGACAGAAGAAACGTACACGTGTGTCTGTACAATCACGACTTTTCTAAAGAAAGGATAGCGAGCATTAAATGCTCTGAAAAGCATATACGACTTCTCGGAAAAAACAAGAGCGATATCACAAGAATGGAGATAATGCGGGCTGGCGATAATTAAAAGGCAACTTTCGAGATAACGTGAAAAAGCAGAATAAAAATCAGATAGCAGTAAAATACGGGTATTGTCGCACGATGAGGCGTTATTACAAGACAAAGAAATAAATAAACAGAAAAATCCTCTAAATGGAGCAGCCTCAATTAATCATGGGTCATCGCGGGCATCGCAGTCACCATCCCCTGCTCTTCCCTAGGAGAAGGAAGATCTCCTTCACCTTCGCCCAGATCCTTCATTCTCTTGGAAGCGTAATCGGCTAGCATTGACGAATTAACAGTTCCCTGGCGATGGAGACTCATAAATTCAGCGATACAAACCTCCATGGTCTTGTTCTTCCACCAGGCTATCCTTGAGGGTACTTTGGCCAAATCCGCCTCACGAGACGCTATCTCTTCGCGAAGGAAGATATTCCTTTTGTCCGCCACCACCAATTCCGCCTCCAACAGTTCTATCTTAGCCTTCTCCTTCGATTTTTCTCGTGCGAGCTCAGCACGACAGTCGTCCAATTCCGCCCGAGTTCACTCTTGAAGCTGCGACAGCTCCGTTACCTTCCCCAAAGCAGCGTTTAGTTGTTCCTTCAAATCAAGAGAAGGTCGAACCTTGTCACGCTGATCTTCAAAAAAATAATTTAGTTTGCGAAAGCTGGCCAACATGTCAGTCAGAAGGCGTGAATGTCGTACTTCAGGAGGATGCCGCAAGAACTCTTCTTTGTTCTTCGAAGAAGTAAACATTTACCCCACTATAGGGCCCACCGGCTCTTCTCACGATAGTGAATCCGATATCCCTAAAGCGCGAAGCCCGTCGGTACCAAAGGAGGATAAATCCAGCTGATATGTGGCGGGGCCTTGAGGGCCTTGAGGAGAAAGGTTGGCGATATAAGGAGGAGAACAACTCTTTGCAGAATCACCAAGGCCCGAAATCGAAGAAAGAAACAAAGGCTGAGGCTTCCGTAGGGGAGGATTAGGAGGAGCACTCGGATTCGAAACCGGTGAGGTCACGTCCGGTATAAAGGAATGGATCGGAGAGTTAGGACCGCCAGACGGCAAGGGAGAGCCCACCGCTGCTGAAGCCTCGTTAACTTTGGGAGGAACGGCAGAAGGCACCTTCATAACTTTCGTCACTTGCGAGGAACTCGCAACGTGTGAAGCGTTAACTCCTTCGGCAGGAACCTCGTTGACTTCATTCAAGGGAGGAATCGGTGGGTCAGTCTTCTCTTTGCGGACTTTCTTTACGAGATGCTCCGTCTCAGCGGCGATCTCTTCGCTATCGTCCTCGGTTGACTCCGCTGCAGGTTCACTCTTTCTCGACCTAAGTTTCATCCGTTGGGCAAGGGTGGCGTGACGCAGCTCGGAACCGGTATCCATGCTTTCGCTATCACTGTCAACCTCTTCAATCACAGGATTACTCGGAGCCACTCCCTTACCGCGAGACGGTAGCCAATTCTCTAGGAAACAGGAAGGTCGAGCGGACGTGTTGCGTGTCGCGACGGTCTTGTTTCTCCTTCCTCGCGGCGGAATAGACGGACGACTAGAGCCTTCAGGCGGAGGAGAAGGAGGTAACGTCTGAAGCGGCACCACGTTCAGAGGAGCGTCACTTTCCCCGGAGGAACGACCCTCAGCGTTACCTGTCAATAAAATATATTAGTATGACAAGAAAATCGAAGCAATAAGGTGACAAAAGAAAAACTCACCAACGACACACTCTGGCAAAGGCCTGAACCGAGCAAATTCCCGAATGCGGAAAGGCCCGTCTATTTCTAACTGGGCGTTAACATTAGACACATCCATGCTAGACAGTACATCTGGTTTTTGCCAAGCGGCACTGGTAATCTCTCGGTTGAAACCACCGCGCCAGTACCGAGATGGCAAGCGAAGGGTGAAGAAGCCATTTTTCCAGTTGTCCACGTTCTCTTCAAAACCTTGAAAGTTTCACCAGAAGAACCATACAAGGGTGTCATTCCATCCTGGGGCGATATCCACCAAGCAGTTGTGACACCTCAAGGTGAAAAATGTACGGAACAGATCAAGAGATGGAGTGAAAATACGCTTCATCTCACACGAGCGAAGGAAGGCGTAAAGCCCACACCAGGAAGGTGGAGTTATTTGAACGGGATTGAAATCATAATGGTTTAGCAGCTTCATCAGAGAAGTATGAAGTGGGAAACGAAATCCGTAGGTAAACATCTTGAAATAAACCAGCCGGAACGTTCCCCACATGGCATCAGTGAGTCGAGTATCCTTCAAAGGGACAAAAGGGCGGTATCTTGTGGGAGAAGTGATACCGTTCTCCTCTAACTCAGCCTTCAAAACCTCATTACAATCAAAAACACTACGAGCTCTCCTAACTTCGGGATCTAGGGGATTTTCAATAACTGCAGAGGGTCTAGTGCGAGACATAATGGACTGGAAAAGTAAAGCTAGGGCGATAGAGAAACAAAATACCTGGAGCAAAAAGCCAGTAAGCAGGTCGTCGGTGCCTGAGAGCAGTTGTAGTAAAACCCCTCGGTAAGAAAGAAGAGAGAAAGAAAATGCGAAGAATTTCAGAGTATTGGCAAAAGTACTAAAAGAGAAGAGCGAATTCCTTATAAAGGTTAAACCTAAAGAAGAGACAGCCTGTAAAAATAAAACACGTGCAGAGTGGAAAGGGACGCGTGGACAGTCATCTATGTCTTTAGGAAGAAGACAGTTACTGATTGAAAACCGAAAGACGATTACACCCGGCGAAAGGCACGCCTCCGCGATAACCCTGGAAACCTGAAAATATAAAGTGTGAAAGCGACATGAGAGCGAAAGGAGAATAAAGCGTCATTTTATTATTTTTGGGAAAGCCATACGGCATCTACAAAGAGGCAGGATATGCCCAACTATTCGTCGTCAGACCAGGAGATGTCATAGCAGTAGGCCACGTCATCGTCATCATCACCTAGGGGCGATGGACCCCTGCCAACGGGAAGAAAAGGCTCCTCAACCTTCTCTCCTACGCGAATCGATGCTCGAGCCAACTCCTCCTCGACGGCTGGCGATATCGCTCCCACGGCTGAGCAAGCAGAATGAGCCCTTTGTGGTGACTCGCTAGGGAGGAAAGACGGTTATTTCCCCTTCGTAGCGAGAGAAGCGAGAGAATCAAAGAATGATCTAGACGCCTTCGCAACATCTTTCCTCCGCCTTTTGCGACTCCGTCGGCGAACAGGCGGCCTCCAAGGGGGCGATGGAGGAGGATTATCCGAATCGGGAGAAGTCGGAGGAGTTGGTGGAGAATCCCGTGCGGCCGTATCTAAAAAATGAGAATCAACCATGAGATCACAGACAACCTGCCGAGAGGAAAAGTAAACCAGAAGATGAACAGAAATGGGGGAGAGGATCTCATTAAATAGCCAAAGAATGGAAGAAAAAAGGTTTTTTGATCTTCCAATACGACTCTTGAGGACTGACACGTGTACCACCTGGAGTACAAATCTAGATTTGCAGTCACGCCTGTTGAAATCTCCCACAAATCAAGGAAAGCTAAAAATTAGCCCAATCGGTAGATAAGGAGGTGGCGGCACAGAATTAATGCAGAATGGTTAACGAGGAAACCGTCCAGTGACTGACTCGTTTTCAGTTGGGCTAAGAACGCCTCCAATCGAAAAAAGACAAAGGACGCATTAAAGAAGAAGAACAGTGGTTAAGGGCGCAACAAAAACAGTTTATTTATTATGGCCTAACGGCCGACAGGTACAGCCGCCTAACTAGGGGAAAAGAAAAAAGGCTCAAAGGGAGCCGCCACCGTCAGGCATCAGAGCCAGCATCCTCGGGTACTTCGGGAATGTCTCTCAGAGAGTCCATAACCAAAATTAGGTCAGCAGAAGTGACCCCAACATGTCTTTGCGCTGTTGCAGAATGGCGATCACCACTTGAATCCGAGCGATGGAGGTGGCCAACTTTGACACACTCTTTAAAGGACTGAAATCCTCTAGAGATGTGGCTCCCAGCCTAGAATGGAGTGGGGTCAGCATTCCTTGCAGCTCCAAGATGTCCTCAGAAGTCTTTACCAGCATGTTCTCCAGGAACCCGACGTCACCATTGTTGAGATTCTTGAGAGTATGGCCCTTGGAAAGGAGAAATTTTTTGGTCAAATGATCCATAACGCAGATTAAGAAAGGAGAAAATGAGATGGACTTGGGTAGAGAAGGCCCTCAGATTTATAGGGTCCGAGAAACGGGCCTTTTGAAGAAGGAAGTCCTCAAAAGACGAGTTGTCCCGTTACCCTTAAAAGACCGTTAGACCTGATGTGGAAACAAGGATAGACGGCGTCGAGCCACTAAGAATGACGGTACTCGAGAGGAGCACGATATTACGGGTAGCCATGGCAGAAATCCTCACAATCAAAGGTATCCATAGTGTAAAGCCATGACCATATGGTAGGTGGCTATGAACAGCGTAAAATCGCGCCAATATCGCCGGTATCTGATGGTGTAAAGCCGCTCAAATTGTGAGTAGCCCATGGTGTGAAGCCGCGTTGATATCGTTGGCTCCCCAAGAGGAAGAAAAGGACCTGTTCGCTCCTGGGAGACCCTCTGTAAGTGACATGTTTCCTAACAAATTTCCGTAATCTTTGGCCATCTTACCTCTTTGTAGCCCGTTCGAGGTGCAAAGCAACCCGCTAGCGGCCCGAAACTCATGCCAGGGGGACAGCAAATCCTCGCTCTACAACAGTCTAGCTGCACGACCCCGTTTACCACCGGTGGTGATATCAACAATGAACGGCCAGGATCAACATCTCCTAATAGGTTAAACAGACTTGACCTCTTAGCCTATGTCAGGATCAGATTGAGCTGATATCTTCAGAACAAGAATGACTCCTTGGTGACGCGACATTGATGAGAGTCCATCAACCTACTCCGGGGCGTTTCGCGCAGAATAATCTGTTGAGGACAAGGACATATTCCCCTACTTATTGGACGAGAGATCCTCGATATGAGCAGAGAGCGATAGCCCTTGGTAAACACTCGGGCTCGTTTTCAGTTGGGCTTATGATAACAATCAAGACAATCCTAACGGTGTTACTACACTTGCGGCTCCTGCCGGGGACGGATTCCTATAAGCCCCATAATATATCTTCATATCGCCCAGGGATCGGCAAGGGCTTTCTAGGATGGTCGACATCAGCGGAGGGGGGACTCACGCGTCTCTATACGTACGGCACCATCCCATCCTAAGGGAGCCACTATGTTATCGCTCCCAGCAGCCCTGTCATATATCGCTCATGACGTCACCTGCTAGTATCGCCCGTGACGTCATCGCCGGACATCGCTTGTACTGTTACTGCCAGGTATCGCCCCCGAGGCCTATAAATACCCCTACATTTTCAAACAGAAGGTAAGATCGAGATCACCTATCAGAACCTCTGTTACTTTGAACCCCGAACTGACTTAAGCATCAGAGTGTCTACGCCGGAGCCCCCCCTCCGGCGCTTTGCAGGTACATCCGACGTCGATCGCCGCCCTTCTGACCAACTGTAACCGCCATTCCGATCAGACCCGATCTCTAATCTTATCAGTCTGGCTCCAAATTTTCACTCAATCAAAACACGAAAAACGTTCGTAACACATAAAACCCCACCCCTACCAAATTTCATAATAGCACATCTCTCACGAAAAAATTCATAGCGCAAGGACAGCTACTGCTCGGTTTCAGCTGCGTGATCTTTTTCCTTGACCAAAATGGAGATGATTTGCTTGAATTTTCGGCTCGGTCAAAACATAAAAAATGTCCATAACACATTGAAGTATATACCTACAAAATTTCAGAACTTTCTGAGTAGCATAGACTGACAAAAGTTACGATGGACTCCCAAACCTGTCTCTGGCAGTATACCGCCTGGCCCCTGGCAGTCTACCGCTAGCTTCGGCCCAAAGTCTCTTCAAAATTATTTTTCCCCGACCTCTAAATATCCGCTCAGCCGCGCGATCTTTTGTTTTGGCCAATATCAACGTGATTTACTCAGAATTTCCACTCGGCCAAAAAATGAAAGATGTTCTCAACATGTTGAAGTTCACCCACGCCAAGTTTCAAAGTTCTGAGTAGCCAATATTTTGCAAAAAAATCTAAACTCGAGGACAGCTGCTCTACTCGGTCACAACTGCGCTTTCTTTTTTTTTTGGCCAATATCAACACAATCGGCTAAGAATTTCCGCTTGGCCAAAACACGAAAGATGTTCACAACACCTTAAAGAGTTTCCATACCAAAATTGGGATTTTTCCAAGTAGCGCATCGCTCACAAATAATTTAGGAATAAGGAGGACAGTTTTCTCGGTCTCAGCCGCGCTATCTTTTGTCTCGGCCAATATGAATGCGTTCGGCTCAGAATTTCCATTCGGCCAAAACACGAAGGATGTTCGTAACACGTTGAAGTGTGTCCCTACCGAACTTCAGGATTTTAGGAGCAGCTCACCTCAGCCAAGAGCAAAGCCCGCGAAAGGCCATCTCTGGCGGTATACCGCCTGGTCCCTGGCGGTATGCCGCTAGCTTCGGCTCTGAAATCAGTATTTCACCCCCAAAATCATTCGTTCATCCGCGCGCTCATTTGTTTTGGCTAATATCGATGCGATGGGCTCCAAATTTCCATTCAACCAAAACACGAAAGATGTTCGCACCACATTGATGTATGCCCACACCAAATTATAGAGTGTTCTGGGCTACACGCCTCCTGGAAATAATTTATACGTAAGGATAGCTGCTCTACTCAGTCACAGCTGCACGTTCTTTTATTTTGGCCAATATCAACACTATCGGCTAGGAATTTCTACTTGGCCAAAACATGAAAGATGTTCGTAACACCTTGAAGAATTTCCATGCCAAAAATGGGATCTTTCCGAGAGGCGCATCACCCACAAAAAATTCGGACATAAGGAGGACAGTTTTCTCAGTCCCAGCCGTGCGATCCTAGGTCTCGTCCAATATGAATACGTTCGGCTCAGAATTTTCGCGTAATAAAAACATGAAAGATGTTGACTTCGGGTTGAAGTATGCCCGTACCAAGGATCGAAGTTTTCTGAACAACAGACCCCTCGAAAATCCCTTTAGAGATAACCTTAGGGCACTTCAGAAGTTTCGTTGGTAGCATCTAATATTACGTCGCGTCACTAGGATAAATGAAGACTTCCCTCACGTCTCCACCAAGAGCACCAACCCAAGGGGCACCCGTTTCTCGCTCCCCCTAAAGTATCAAGTGAAAGAGTGGCCGGGAGATTGATCAAAGCAGCGTGGAGGCCTCGAGGTTGCACATAATACACACATTATTGCTTATACTTATTTCTCTTCACTTTGTTTTCTTTTCAAGATAACGATAGCTCCTCGAAAGAAAACTACTCCACCAAGGCTTCCCGTAACTAGACTACAAGTAAGAGAGATGGCCGAACAAGTTAAGACAGACGAAATGTTAGCCGCTAGGATAACCGAGTTGGAGGAACAAGTCAAAATTACCACTGAAAGGGCCGCTCGAGCCAAAAAAGAGCGAGATGAGGCCACTGAATTCCCACCCGGTTTTGATCCAAGCCACATGATGGGACCCTCCTCGTCCACTATCTCTGACCCTTCAGGACCCTAAGCATTTACTATTCCTGGGGGTCAGTGGAAGTGGGTTGATCCCTTCGTTGCATCTACCAACACCAACACCAACCCTAACACTGGGGGAGAAAACATTAAACTTACAACATTCCTTGGTTAACCTCGCTTTGGACCCCGGGCAAAATCTGGTTGATCGTCAATCAAATACAGAATTTATAGTGCCTGAAAACGTGTGTGCACAAGAGATAAAGTGTACAGTGGCAGTCAGGGTCGAACACAGGGATTGTGAGAAACTGATCTATAGTCTTGAATGTACTCGGGGGAGAAGTGCACAAAGAGTAACAATTAGGGGGGGGGGGGGGGGGGTTTACTTGGCCAAACAGATTGGCCAAGGCAGATTTCAGGAGCTAACAATTTTTACCTAGGAAAGCAATATTTGGGGTCTCGAATGTCACGTTCGAGGTCCCGAATGGTAAAATAAGCAAATCAGTGTATAATTCCAGAAATAAAATAAATCAGAAACAGATGCAGAGATATCAACACAGGCGTGAAATAGAACAAGAGCGAAATAAGCACAAATAATCAGTTGGAGAAAGGGTTCTCGGCAAAGGCACTCTGGGTTGCATTCGGGACCAGATCGTCATCAGCTCAAGGGTATTCCATTCAAGATGTCATAGAAATGACATGGGGACCAGATTCCTCGGATATCCCCTACTTTTCTCTTAAGAGAAACTACCCCCTGTTTCCACATATGAGGTAGTCTTGACAGTCCGCCATCCCTCCAGGCACGAATGCGGGAGGGCCATACTCAAACTGCCCATGAAGTTAAGAAAAGACAGATCTAGAGCTAAAGTCCCTCAGTTTGTCAGACTCGTGACCCAGCTCTAATCAACTACCCAACCTATCTATTCGAGACCACTTTGACACAGTCAAGACTAAACAGATGCCTACTTGCTCATGCAACTTTCCTTCCGTATTCATCACATAAATGGCAGCATTTACACAAGATAATTCTCAGTTGATCAGGCCTCAAATTAAATCATGCAAAGATGTAATTAAATCGATGAATAGTTGAATATAGCATCAAGAATATATTAAGCACATTAAGGCCTCGAATCTGCCCCTGCAACCCTTGAATCAGCCTTGCCAAGAACTAGGAATTTAGCTACTCATACTTAAAGATAAACAAATAACGATTAAAGAAAGCATAACAAGTAATTAAATAGTGTAAGGGAAGAAAACTTGTTACTAAAATTCCGTTTGAAGCCCGGCGGCAAGAGTTGAGGATGCTAACAAGACTAGAGAGAGAAACTAGAGAGAAGTCTAAGAAAACTAAAACTAATGATTCTAAAATTATATTATCAAGTAGGTGGTGTCCTAAACTACTCTTGGATGCTCTTTATATAGTAGAGCTCGAAGCACAAAATATCTACTGCCAAAAACTAGGGACAAAATGCATTAATTGAAAGCCTAAGAAAGTGGATCCATGTTCCTTAAAGCACAAAGCTGAAAAAGCATAAAGCTGTCTGATTTTTCCACCTTTGGGCAGGTCTGGATTGGGCTCAAGGGCTGACTTGGTCAGAGCGGTAGGTATTTGATGGCCAGTGCAGACTGCAGGAACAGTGTCAGAGGAGGCACATGGAAGCTCTGGCGAGATGACACGTGGAAATGTCATTCTTCGCCCTTCGGGGTCCCGAATGGTGAATCCGATTCGGGACCTTGAACGCTGTTTTGGACTCGGGACCTCGACTCTGGGTCTTGAAGCTCAAAACTGCACAAAATGCCCTCAAAATGCATCTTTTCGCATAAACTCCCATTTTAGGCCTAAATCTGCAAAAGTAATGAAAACAAGGGTAAATTAGCAGAATCATGCCTTAAATGGGTGAGAAAATGGGGAGAAAATCATGCATAAAAACGTGCTATCACTGGTCCATCAAGAAGTCCAAGGATTCCACCCTCCCCAAGGTCACTACACTCAGGTCATAAACTCCAATCCTACGAGAACTCATCCACCGTTTACCAACCCAGCACAACTACTAGGCACACCGGAACCCCTTGGTTCTAACACAGTCATTGCGGAGAAACCAAACATCGATAGATTGAGCTTACTAGAAGAAAGGCTCAGGGCCATTGAAAGAACAGACCCCTTTGACCCTACAAGTCCCGCCGACATGTGCATGGTCCCAGGAATCGTAATGCCTCCAAAATATAAGGTTCCGGATTTCGAGAAGTATACGGGAGTCGAATGCCCAAGGACTCACCTCAAAGCCTATTGCAACAAAATGGCCAAAATGATACACAACGAGCCCCTATTGATCCATTTGTTCAGGGAGAGTTTAGCCAAGCATGCTTTGACTTGGTATATGGGTTTGGACAGAGCCAAGATTAGGACTTAGAGGGATTTATCCGATGCTTTCTTTAAGCAATACAAGTTCAACATGGAGGTAGCACCAGACCGCTCCGACCTCCAGGACTTAGAAAAGAAAATCGATGAGTCGGTGAAGACCTACGCTCAAAGATGGAGGGAGCTAGCGGCTAGAATTTCTCCCCCGCTAAGTGACAAGGAGCTCATAGCCATCTTCGTAAATACCTTCAAGGCCCCTTACTATACTTACCTTATTTCCAATCAGTCGAACAACTTTTCTGACATGGTCTTGATAGCAGAAAGAGTTGAACAAGGGATCAAGACAGGAAGAATCGTTGTTCCCACTCCCGAGGTAACACCTAGGAAAGAGCCTATCATAAAGAAAGATGTCAACTTTGCCTTTCACCAGCCTAGCTACAGGCCACCTATTATACCGCCACCATGCCACGCGTCATCACCATTCTCACCGCCTCCGTATAACCCACCAAAGAACCAAAATAACCAGAACAATCGTTGGAAACAGGAGCCACTGCTACCTCTTCCAGTTCCTTTAGGGAAAATCTACGAGCATCTTCTAGCGATCGGACAAATCGCACCAACCCCAATCCCACCTATACAACCCCCCTACCCAAAGTGGTATGATCCCAATACTAGATGCGTGTACCATGCTAGAGCTCTGGGCCACACCATAGAAAATTGCGTTGGCTTTAGAACCAAAGTCCATTACTTAATCAAGTGCGGATGGATCTCCTTCGAAGGGTTAACCAAAGAACCCAACACAAACACCAACCCTCTTCTGAATCATACTCTGGGTAGCGGAAGGATGATATAGGGCTTGGTCATTTTCGTGAAGTCGGGGGGGGGGGGGGGGCGTGCGCAATTGGACCGCCATCACGCTTCTGGATGTCCACTTGTAAATATATATATGCATGTTTTGTTGTCTTTTATAAGAACTGTCGCACCCCTCGCGAAAATGAAATAAACGTTCGCGAATATACGACGAATCTGGGACATTACGATGCTCGGCGTAGAAGGACACCTCGCATTATGCAATGAAGTCGCCACCCTAATTTTGTTTTAGGTTTAGGGAACCTATTTGTCACGCATAAAAAGTTAAGGCAAAAAGGGTTTGAACCCGAGAACAGCGGTTCGGGGTCCTATTATGGACTCAGGAAGGTGTTAGGCACCCGAGTCACATCTTAAAAGGTTACCGGATGAGGAGGTGTTCAAAATTATGTTTGAAAAATAAAAAGTTCTAATCTAATAATCATGCCCAACGGATAAATTTTAACAATTCTGAATAGTCATGCGTACGAGCGTAAAAAGCGTGAAATAAATAAAAGGTAGGAAACGTTTACTTGTGGAGGGATATCAGGCGGATATACCCTTCTCTGGATGAAGTTGTCAGGCGTACTTGTGAAGGGCATTGATTGATTTGCCCTACAAAGTCGAGATTATTAGTTTGGAAAAAGGTAGATAAATATTTAATAACTTGTTGCGAGTGAAATAATTAATTTTAGGGATTAAATACGAGTGGAATATTTATTTAAATATTGAAAAGCATGCAAAAATAATTAATTAAAAAGTACAAGCATACGAATAATCGAAATCAAAATTATCATATGCAAGCGAAGTAATTATTTCGACAGTTATGCGTAAGCAGAATAATTAAACAATGTAAGGGCAAACGAAAATAATAATTAAGCATACAAGCATACGAAAGTAATTAAACATGCAAGCATACGAAAATAAATAAACAGTACAAGCAGATGGAAATTAAATAAACAGTACAAGCAAACATACGGAAATTAAATAAATAGTACAAGCAAGCATACGGAAATTAAATAAACAATACAAGCAAGCATACGGAAATTAAATAAACAGTACAAGCGCGAAAATTAAATAAACAGTACAAACATATAGAAATAAATAAATAGTGCAAATGCACGAAAAATAAATAAACAGATGCACAGAAAATAAATAAACAGTACAAATGTGCAGAAAAATAAATAAACGGTACAAGTAAAAAAATAACGGGCCGAAAAAGATTGGCCTTGACCCGCTGGGCCGAGAGCGGGCCCACCAGCTGGGCTGGCCCCTTTTCCTTCTTTCCCGCGTGGGCTGCTTGGCAGCCCACCCTTCTCTTCCAGCTGGGCCAGACGCGGCCCAGCTCTTCCTTTCTTTCCCGCGTGGGCTGCTTGGCAGCCCACCCTTCTCCTCCAGCTGGGCCAGACGCGGCCCAGCTCTCCCTCTCTTCTTCCTCTTATTTTCTTTCCCTAATCCCCTTTTCTTTCTCTTCTGCTCTCGACCACAGCCCTCTCCTCTCCTTTCTGATTTATTTTCCCTTTCTTTCTCCCTCTCTCCGGCTGCCGGCGATGTGTTGGTTGTGGTTGTGTTTGTTGGTGGCAGCGATTTGGTGTGTCTGAGGCACGGCTGGGTGTGGCTGAGGCACGGGTTGGCCGATTGAGGCGGCGGCTGTGGTGACGTGGCCGATTGAGGCGGTGGCTGTGGTGACGTGGCCGATTGAGGCGGTGGTTGGTGGATTGGTGATTCGGTGTTGTGGGTGATGATCGGTTTAGTGATTCGGGTGGCCGAGTGTTGGTTTTTGGTTAGGGTGTTTGGATTTTGATGGGTTGGGTTCAGTGGTGACGGTGCCAATTTGGTGTAGCGGTGGCTGGGGTTTAGCGCTGCGGCGGGGCGGTTCGGTGTGGTGTGGCTGCGTGGTTTGGTGGCGGCATGGCTTGATTGCGGCCGATTGGGTTTGGAGGTCGTGGCCCTGTGGTGCGGCGGTGGCTGCGGCTGGGATTGGGCGGTTGTGTGCGGCTGGACTGTGGCTGGGCCGATTGAGGTGGTGGCTGTGGCTGAGCCGATTGCGGCTGGGTCGAATTGCGGCGGTAGCCGTGGCTGAGGGATTGAAGGTTTGGCTTGTACGAATTGAATTGATTGATTTTTTTTGGATTGGGTGTTTGGTTTGACATTCGGTTGTGTTTAATTTGGTAATTGGTTGGTTTGTTTGTTTGGAGGGCTTAATTGAACTTGAGAGTGAGGATTGTTGCCCGAGCCCCCCCCCCCCTCCCCCCCTCTTTGCTTATTGCTTGGAGCTGCTGTTTTATAGAAAGAGAAATGGAGATTCCGGGCTATTTGAGGGAGTAGAGATGATGATGATGGTTAGATAGTAGGCTTGGAAAATGGTAGGCTTGGAAAATGGAGAGGGTGAGGCTCGAGGAGGAGAACAGTAAGGCGGTGGAGGATTGTGCATGAACCAACGTGGGAAAATAGGAGAACCATTGATCTTAGTTGACTTCAAAAGTCAACTAGATCAATGGTGGAGATGAGGTCTTTGGTTTATCATTTAACTATTTAGTTTAAGTAGACGATAGGAGCAATTTTGCTAGAAAATGAGTATAAACTCGAACCGAAAATGTCAAAATGTATAATAAAATAAGATAAAATAATTAGCACACAGTAAATGACGAAAAGTTTGCTCCATAGTCCGATAAAAAATATTTACTTATAAGCAATAAAAGTTCGAGCATAATAAAATACTAAAATAAAAATTGAGCGAAACGGAAAGAGATAGCGCGAGTTAGACAAATACTAAAAATAAGTAGCTAATGAGCAGAATTGTTCGACCCTTAGTTTCGAGAATTTGACTCGGGAACCGATATGGGTTCGAACGGGAAAAGTGATAAAAATGTGAAAAAGTGACGAAATAAAATTTAAATGACTTGAGACGTAAAAATAAATATCAAATTGATGTAAATAAATGGAAGTACAATTTTAGAAAATTGATGATAGAAATTCGACCAATGAAAAATTTAAAATTAAAAATCGGGTAGCAACAGGAACCTACGTTCCCCTTCGGTTAAAAAGATGAACAAAATGTAAATATATGTTCATGTCTTGTTGTCTTTTATAGGAACTTACGTTCCCCTTCGGTTAAAAAGAAACAAAAAAAAACAAACAAAACACAAAAGAAGAACCTTTTTGAAAAAAAAAACTTACGTATCATATCTTTTGAGTTTTAAATAACGAAAGGGAAGTGTGGCGTCGGCCGCACCTAGGAGTAGTTAGGGTCACAAGAACCACGATTTGACTAACCCTATTAACCCAATGCTAAGTTTATAGGTACAATGATAGGTGTGTGCGTTCACACATGTTTCAACAGGTGAGTTTTTTTCCATACACACGAGCAAGGGTGATGAAGAGGCCATTCTCATCTAGAACACTATTCAAGAACTTAATGGTTATGCTTCAAAATGCTATGATGGAACCGTCAGAAATGTCTACAACTAAATTTAGGCGCAGCGGTTCACACCTCTACTTCCGTCAGTCTTGATCACATGCGTGAAAAGAAGCTTCACCATAGTCGAGCCTACGACTTTAAACAAGGGAGCTTCGTGGGAGGCAACCCACGTGTTCTTTTCAATTATTCTATTTTTCCGTTAATTTTAAATTCAACATCTTAGGATACCTTTTCCCTATGAATTTACTATTTAACAGTCTCTTCATTTCAGGTGCAACGAGACTTGTAAACTTGGGGGTAAGCCAATGAAGTTACAACTAAAAGAATGCGTTGAAAAATATCCAAACTCATTTTTCAAGGAATTACGTTTACAGTTTCCCTTTCCTCAATTTACATTTCCGTAATTCATGTTTCCGCAATTTTACATTTCAGGTGCAACGAGACTTGTAAACTTGGGGGCAAGCAAGTGAAGTGACGACCAAAAGAAGGTGTCAAAAAAATGTCAAAGCTCATTTTTCAGGTGAGTTTGTCCTTTACCTTTTGCAATTTCCCTTTCCACAATTTACGTTTCCGTAATTTATGTTTTCGCAATTTACATTTCCACAATCTACATTGTCCATAATTATAGAAATTTCCATGATTTGCGTTGTTACAACTATGCGCGTGTAACGTTTAGTTTTCTCAAAAAAAAAATTTAGTACATGTACTACTTGGGCTAAAAAGAAGAAAAAAAAATCCCACGTTTTTTTTTTTAACCTTTTAAATCAAAGCATTCATCATTTTGCGTTCATTGGAAATTGCATGAACATACGAGATTTTATCTGTCAGCTCTTATATCCATGACATGTTTAGATGTAAGCAATCACAAACATATCCCTGTGAGTATTATAAGTCTTCACGCCTTGTTTCTTTCATGAGTGTAAATGCTAAGCTAGGTGCTAGTTAGATTTACATAATATCCAGGGTACATGAACAATCAGACATGGGATGGTGGTAAGATGACATTGGACTTTGCTTTTGCACTTCTTCCACATTTTTATTTTTTTCTCTCAAAACACATATTTTGTACACCATGTACAACTCTATCAAACACCCCCAAAAGCCTTTTAACCAAGTGAGTTGGTGCTCGACTGGGACCGTTAAATTGGAGTTATGCATCAAGCAAGGGAATGACAAGGAAGCACTTAGAGGATCACTGACAAAACAATGTCAGAAGAAGGCCAAAATAAATCAAAACTTAGAGGCCTCTGCCAAAGACAGAGAGGATGACAAACCAAAAAAACCAACCAAAAGAAAACCAAAACACAAAAAAAAAACCCAAAACACAAAAAATATATATAAAAAAGTGTTCAAAAGAACACAATCAACAAAAAACGGAAGCAAGTACAAAACAAAAAATGGCCAAATATCCATGACAAAATTGATCTCCAAAAGAAAAATCGTTTCCTGCGAAGATTCAAGGATTTGGGCATGATGCCCTCGAAACAAACCATAAGGAACATCTATAGTAAAAGATTCAAGGATTTATGCACTTTGCTTTCACCACGATCGAGTCATCGTTCATCGTAATTTGCCTTCATCACAATCGATCGTCGAGCGCAAAAACTCATTAAAACCTTTCGTCAAATAAAAAAACAACACAATCCTTTCTTCTACAAATTCCTCCTTTCTTTCTCCCTCGCAAAGTCCTTTCGATTATTAGCAAACCCATGCATGTGCATCTTCGTTAGAAGTTTATTCACTCGGATTGACATTGCAAATTTAATTTTTGTGATATGTTTACTGCATTTTTAGGAGTGTAAACACATAGCCCTGTTTCTGAGCATGAGCGCAAACACTAAAATATCCGGTGAAGGTTGCTTACTGTTGAGTGTCATGGGAAAGTCTTGTTCTTGAGGTCATTATCTCCTGAACAAGACGCAGACGTTATCTAGACTGGAATCAATCATGTTTATATAATGAAAACTGAACGAACATTTTGTTTTTCTTCCAAAAATATACTTGAATTTATTTTCTTAAACAAAGAAATCATTTTCAACAAAAAACTTGGGGGCAAGCCGAGGTTTAAATGTAGGAATATGCGATATTTCTCACATGCTCTCCTTTGCTGCTTGGTGTGTGCTTCCTTTCTATTTACAGGATACAGATACACTTTGATAGAACCACCTCAACCATGGGTCTTCGATCACAACATCGTTGTAATACCCTCACCTTGGATTTTCGCTGAAAGTCCAATCAACATCAAATGGAGAACGTTACCACTCCTCAACCATGGGTCTTTGATGAAAAAAATCATTGTAAAGCCCTCGGCTTGGATTTTTGTTAAAATCCAATCAACCTCGAATGGAGTACATTACCACTCCCAAAGTCAAATTTGTGTGGCAGATCACGCTCCCTCACATTGAAATCAACTTCGTGCGGCGGATCACGCTCCCTCACGGTCAACCACTCTCCATCTCAGTCCATACGGTAAGTTCTAGGTAAGACTTGCTTTCCCTATACACCATTTTTCACACAAAAGAAAAAAAACACAACAACAACACAAAAAGCACCACGGTAAGTTCGCAGAGGTGCAATACCCCCACTTACCACCTTATTTTCGCACAGTAAGTTCGCGGAGGTGCAATACCCCCACTTACACCTTATTTTTTCGCACAGTAAGTTCGCAGAGGTGCAATACCCCCACTTACCACCTTATTTTCGCACAGTAAGTTCGCGGAGGTGCAATACCCCCACTACCACCTTATTTTTGCACAGTAAGTCCAATACCCCCACTTACACCTTATTTTCGCATAGTAAGTTCGCAGAGGTGCAATACCCCCACTTACACCTTATTTTCGCACAGTAAGTTCGCAGAGGTGCAATACCCCCACTTACACCTTATTTTTTCGCACAGTAAGTTTGCGGAGGTGCAATACCCCCACTTACCACCTTATTTTCGCACATAAGTTCGCGGAGGTGCAATACCCCCACTTACCATTTCACACGGTTTATCGTCACACAAGGAGTTCGCGGTGGTGCAAGATCACCCACTTCCCAGGTCATGTGGAGGCCAATATCCCCTAACATGTTAGTTCACATGCCACCCCCCCACTATCAAATCAACATCAAAACAAAGGTATGTTACCCTCAATAAATATCCGAGCAAAGGTACGTTACAACTCCCACTTACATAATTCTACATTTCTGCAAAATCTCCTCCTTGAGCGACTACCTTTTTACCAACCAAAATCTCCTCCTTGAGCGACTACATTTCTGCAAAATCTCCTCCTTGAGCGACTACCTTTCTGCCAACCAAAATCTCCTCCTTGAGCAACATCGTTTACATTTTTGCAAAGCCTTTCACAAAACCGTGGTAGCACTTAGGGGCAACTGTCTTTACTGCTAATCAAAAATTTTAGTTACACTTTATTTTTTATCAGACAGTAAAGAGGGGGCAACTGTTGCTACCCGAATTTTGACCACTTTTTTTGTCACAATTACATAATTTTACGCTTATCACGTTTAATAGCTCGTCTAGATCAAATTTCTGTCGATTCTTGGTCCTAGGCTAGTTTGTTTAATATTTCGTGTCATTTCGTGCCTTTTTATTTTTTTCGTACTTTTAAGTGTCTTTTTGCGAACTTCTTTCGATCTCGAGTAAGTTTCCCGGGACCGAGGGTCGAACGCATTATTTATTTATTTGATAATTACGTGCTAATTTTCCCTTTCACGCCACCGCGTTCAGTTTCGTTCAATTTTTGTCATAAGGACATTTATTTTGTGCGCAAACGTTTTGACACTTCCGAAAGAGAAAATAAATACGTTAAATCAACTTTCGCATTTCTTCACTGTATATTAGTTTTCTTGCCTTATTTTTCTACACATAGTTGTACCCTCAGCTCGAATTTATTTTCACTTTCGTACGATTTCACTCGTACCAAAATATCCCGTTCGTGCCAAAAAATGGGATAAACTCTACATAAATGCATGTAAATCCTCCACCTCTTCGTTCTCACCCTCCAGCTCACCCTGGCTCAACTCTTGGCCACACAATCTAACTTGCTCACCACCCGGCCACAAGCTTCCCTCCCCTAGCTCACTATTCCGGCCATAGAGCTCATCCTCTCTTCTTAAAATATCTCCGGATGATTTTCGGCCAAGCAAACCAACCGCCTCCAAATTTTTTCTTTTCCTATAAATAGCTTGCTTCAAGCACCAAGAAAAGGGCACCAAATCCTCCTCTTAATCTCCACTTCTTGCACTACCTTCTTGGATAAAATTGCTCTCCCGGAAAGGTAAACTCCCTCTCTCTCTAGCTTTCTTTAATTTTTATTTTTTGTTTTAATGCATGAATAAATTGCTCAAACATGGTTCAAATGCTTAATTTTCATGCTAATTACATTTCCCTTGCTTCAATTTAATTGCATAATGCTTTGAGTAATTAATGGATATATATGCATATTACTTGGCTTGTGTTTTCCATGGAAAATTGCTACTGTTTCGAGTGGTTTTTTCTTTGCTATTTTTGTGGCTTGGTGGCGACTTCATTGTATTATGCAAAGCATCCATTTATGCTCAGCATCCACCGCAAACCTTAAACTCATTTTTCAACGAAAAAGGGGGTGCGAGAAAGACTTTCACTTGTGAAATCGACAGCTCTTAGTCTTGGTGCAAGCTATTCACATATTACTATTATAAATAAATAAACTGTTTCAATTTTAAAATATTATTATTAGATTAGAATGATACTAACATTAGGATATTTATATAATCTAATCTATAACTTTTGGCTTCTTTTTTTTATAACTTTTGGTTTAGAACATGATTTCTTATTTATTTTTCTTATTTATTCAATATCAATATGATCAATACCCATCAATCTCATAACGTTCTATAAGGGAGATTTTCTATGTATTTTTACAACAGCCTATTAGGTTACACAAATTTACTCTTATCCATTTGTTACTAATTTTAAATAAAACTTTTTAATAAGTTACTCAGTTGGGTAATGAAAAACTAATTTAACTTTAAGGTTTTGAGAATTTTAAGTTTACGATAAATATTTATTTCATTATTTTAGGTATAATTAAAACTTATAAATGAGTAATTACATATCAATCTATTTATTGTTTTTGTTTTTTTTTAAATATGACTCATGCATATTTAGTTGTAATTTTTCTTGGTAGGCCGAGGTAGAATTCGAACTTATGTTATTTAATTTTAATTTTTAAATTTAAACATTCAAAAAGTTATTGTAATGATATCCTATCGCAAAGTTAATTTAATTTTAATATTCTAAAGACGTTAAGTTTACAATAAATATTTATTTAATATATTTTATGTACAATTATAACTTTTAACTTGTCATTTTTTTCATAGTTGAAGCGTAGGTATAACAAAATGCTAATGACTTTTTTGTTAAAAATAAAAAATAAAACTCGTAAAGGACTTAAAAGATTAAAAAATTAATATTGATATCTATTACCAAAATTAAATATATTATTTGCATACGATGTTGTAATTAAACTTGTTATGTTATTTGTAAATGAGGTTGTAAATAAACTTGTTAATGCATGTCATCTTTATGACGTATGTCATGTGTTCAATCCATGATATTATAATGATAACTTATAATATAACCAATTTATTTTTTATAAAAATATTATTACTTTACCTAGCACATATTTTATGGTAAACTACATTTTTTTTATAGTTTCTAAAGTCTTTCACTTCGGACACTATAACTTTAAAACTTACATTATAGGCCCTATAATATCCTAAAAGTTATAATATGAATATTGTAAGTGGTAAAAAATAAAAATTAATGGTAAAAAGTTGCAAAAACAATTATAAATATTGGTGGAAAATGTATAACCATAACTATTTGACGATTAGATAATAATAAAAATATTTAGTATTTATATTTAATTTCTCTAACTTAACTCTTTTATATTGTTCAAACACATTAATAAACTTTTACTACTTAATTAATTTTAGAAAAAGTTATAAATTTGATCTTTTTATTTATCACTTGTAGTTGTTTTATCATTTTTTAACTTCAAAAATACTTTTTTTCCTAAACAAATAAACCATTTACTACCTTCAAATTATTATTAAAATATTAAAATAAATATTAATCCATGTAGAAAATATTTTATGTAAAATATATAATATTTTTTTCTTAAAAATAAACTTAATGTACTTTATTTTGATAATAGAAGGATAATATTTTCAATACTTATTACTTCAAAATATGATGTAAATAAACCTCTCAATCATTCCCATAATTTTTTTCCTTTATTTTACCTTATAATTTATGTTAGAAAAAGTATATTAGTACCATTTATTTTTTACTTTTATATAGTTTGTGATTTTTTAACTCTCTTAAAATTAATCTCTTTACTAAATTAAAATAATAAAATAAAATAAAAATTTAACTCAAATAAATAATACTCTCTCCGTCCATAATTAGATGACGCCCGCACCGTAGATAAGCATATTGATGAGGCCGGATGACGCACTATTTGACCCCAAAAAATTTCGTATTTTTTTTCGAACATACATTAAAATATCTAAAATATCTAATTTTGTGAGGAAAGACGCGGTGTAGAGGATTTTCTTCAACTCATAATATTTACCTGTATCTCGGAAGTGAAGAGTGACTTCTTTCACCTGGGCATCCGTCGTCAGCCTCTGAATCCACTTATCCACCTCCGTATGAATAGAGTGACGACATCTAACCGAGAATCTTGAAATACTGGATCTGTTGTTGTGAAGCAGTAAGGTTGAAGTAACAAGTTGGACGTTTAGGACGTTTAGGTCAGTCTTGTCGGAATTAAAGTCGAGTGCGGTGATAGTTTTCCATTGATGGCGCCACTGGTGGGATAAAAATCCAGTTTTGACGGCATCTATGGCTGGTAACCCGGATAGGATTTCCCCAATAAGACAGTCCAGGAGCTGACTGATCCGGTCCACACCAACCTGATGATGATCCCGCAATCTTTTCGTAGACGACGACATGATTAATCCACCGTTTGCAAATTAGATGCTCGATTTCTGACTTGCCAGAGGATGGAGTACGTTAACTTGGTATTTAAGGTTCTGAAATCCTGAACGCTCTGAAATCCTAAAAGCTCTGCAATTATGAAAGCACTGAAATTCATTTTATTGTAATGACAATATAAACAATCCATATTAAAAAGTATAACAACTATATATTTTTATATTAATTTCCCCTATTATTACGTTAAAAATACGAGTTCCACTGTGTTTGAACAATCAAAAAAATAATTTTCTTTTAATATTTTGTGGGTATTTTCTTCCATAATAATAAAAATCTTTCAATTTATTATTATTGTTACCCCTCAGTCTTATGTCATTTATCTTGAAAAGTTTCCAGGACGAGTCTGTGTCTATTTTTCACTGTTTTTCAAGGGAGGAAAGTTCCCATGCTAAGTTGTTCGACATGAGAAACACCCATGACCTTTTGCAGAAAAAATTTCGACGGCAGCGAGAAAGAGATGTTGCTTTGACGACCCGAAAACCCTCCCGATGAATTTCCCCTTCGAGAGTCAATGACCGAAGATTGAATCTCAATCTTTTAGATTCTCACCGCGGAATGATTGAATCACCAATTCTTTTAGATTCTCACGAGTTAAATTCAATGTACACCTACTGACAGTTCCATCAAATTTTAGAATTTTCAAAACAGGGGAACCCTCTAGTATCTTTTTCATTATCGCATCCTCTAACTCACCAGCTCTGCCAAGGAAACATGCTATCCTTCCTGATGATAAACTCTTGAGTGAATGAATCCCATCTAATTGAACAATAAGCGTCCACCATTCAACCTGAAATATCCAATTTTGTGAGGAAAGTGGCAGTGTAGAGGATTTTTTTCAACTCATAATAACTTACTGTGCGAAGAATGAGTTCCAAACAGGAATATTTCATCATATGAATGAATCAATTCATTAAAGACTACTAGTACGATTAACTAACTCATCCTTTACCGTCTGAAATTTCCGAACCAAGAAAAGTCGCATAGAGTTATGTGAAAGGTGAGCAGCAATTTTAGCTGTAGCATTCTCACCTAAAAATAAGATAAAATAACTAACAGAATGAAAATATTAGAGTCACAAAAGCAATAGCTACTCATCAGAGTTGTGACACTGTTCCAGGTTCTGCTTGAAGAGTTTCCAGCGAAGATTGGCATGGGCTAGTTCCTCTCTTGTTTGAAGCCATTTTTTATCTTCTTCAGTTTCCTTCTTTATGTCTCTCCACTCTCCTACACCTTTAAATGCTTCCTCATTGAGCTTCTCTAACTCGAGAGCAACTGAGTTCTTCATAATAAGAAGCGCCTCTCTCTGAGTGGTCAACTGTAGAATCCACTCGTGCCCCTACTTCTGCGCTCTTTCCTGACAGAGGTATGCTGAGACCTTTTGCACTTTCAATGGTTGACTTAGCGGTAGGAAGTAACACCTTAAAATATCCCAAGCGAGACACCAGGTCCTCCAAATAGTTTTTTCGAGTGAGTTTGAAGAATGCTGGAAGATTAGGCTGGCAATCCTCTCGACCTCATCAAATGAATTAGCCCGATCAATCTCTACCAGCGACGATGCTAAATAGTCCTGCAATGCTTTCCTGTGTTGCTGCAAAGATTGGGAATCTAAGATTTCATTGCTCGAAGTGGATGTTTCAGCAATGTTCATGCTTGGCATCTCTGCTAACAGACAATTTGACTTCTCCAGCAAAGTAGAAGACGATGGTTCAGCAGAAGCAGACACACGAACCTGAACAACAAGTGTGTAATCTAAACGATACCCTTTGGTAGGGTCATGAATATCTTCAAGAAGTATAAAGCTATGGAAACCCCAATTAAGTGAATGTGCACGGAACCCCCATTTAGCTCCTGGAAGATTGAGATACAGATACAAAAAATTTAGATGATCAAAACGAAACAAAAAAACCACAGAAGGATTTACTCTTTAGGACTGATAAAAATAGAAATGAGAAATGGCTACAGCGGCATACTCTTTTCAATAGAATCCTTGGCATCAATTTGATTGACGACAGTAATGCCATACGATTCAGTGTCTCTACTCCATACATCTAGCAAACTGTAGGAGTCCGCAACATCGAAATACAAGGACAAGTCATCATCTACATAATAAGTATTACCCTTAGGATGTGCCGAAAGTCACCTACAAAACACATGATTAGACCAGTCAATTGCTTTTGAAAACAGATTCATTTTACATAGAGAAGCTACAAAGATTAATTTAAGGAAGTACCTACCATTTGTAACCACCCAACACAAATACATCTGAGAGTATCCTCTTGGTTGTCAACATGGTGAAAAATTCTTGATTTTCTAAGAGTATGCAGGAGCAGTGGATATCCCTTCCTGCACCAGTCCTGTCAAACTGGCACGAAAATTGACTTGTTAAGTTTTTTCATCACATGAAACAAAGTGCAAAGAAATACAGATGAAAAAAAAAGGATGTATACACAAATGAATTTCAAAAAAATGGATGTAAATTAAGAAGATTTTGTTTTTCAAGGTCTTGGAATTATCAGAAATAATAAATTATGACCAAGTCCAAGGGGTAACTTTATTTCTACCAATGGAGCTTTCTTCTTTCGAATTTTAAGAAAAGCAAATACTCCTTTTTAGAGTTCCAAAACAAGTAACGTTTCAATGAATTTGGACCAACCACACCTGGAATTGATTGACGACAGTAAACCAAAGGGATTCCATGTCTATACTCCATCCATCTGGCAACTCGGAGGAATTTGCAAACTCCAAAAACAAGGAGAAGTACTCATCCGCTCTATTTCCCTTCGGATACGACACGAGTAGCCTATAAAACACAAGATTAGACTTGAGAGACTAGCTATAGGTAGAAAGAACATGATAAATATGAATTCTACAGAAGTACCATTACCATTTGTATCCGCCCAGCACAAACACATCCGAGTGGAACTTGCTGGATGTCAATTTGGTCAATTTTCCATGTATATGCAAGAGCAGTGGAGGTTCGTTCTTGCGCTATATTCCTGTCAGATTAGTGCCTGCAACTCGTTACAAGAATCAGTTTCTCATCCAGACAAAGATAAGATAACAGGAGAAAAACTCCCTTGGCATGGATTTAGGTGTTCAAAAAACGAAACAAATAAACCACAGCAAGTATACGCCATTCCTTTATCAAAACGGCAACAAAAACCTGAGACTTGTTGGGTTTTTCTCATCATATCATATGAAACAAAGTGCAAACAAATACTATAATAAAAAAGAAATGAAGTAAACGACCTAACCTTGCAGTCACTGGAGACTAGACTGGAATGGCTAGGGTTGCGGAGAAAGGTGAAAAGGATAGCAAATTCAGACTCTATAGTTTTTAAAAGCTTCCCTTCCCATATAAACATTTTGTGAAAGTTACAATTTTAATAGTTAAAAAATTCAATTTTGGGAGAGATTTAACAATTAAGGGTGAGTTAACTTAATTGGAAAAACAATGAGACATATTTTTAAAATATTATAAAAAATTGCAAATAAGATTAATTAAATGTTTTTAATAGTCTAGGTTCTATTAGTTAGATTTATTGTCCAAATTTCATAATATATATACTATTTTTTTTTAAATATTAAAATTGTAACTTTTAGAAAACTATAAGAAGTAAAATAGAGGGGTTTTTAAATAGTGTCCTCCAAATTTAATGTCATACAATTCTTTTCTTTTTTTCCGAAAGCCAATGTCCTACACTTCTTGAAGAATGACATTGTTCCAGGTTCTGCTTGAAGAGTTTCCATCTAAGATTGGCATGGGCTAGTTTCTCTCTTGTTTGTTTGAAGCCATTTTTTATCTTCTTCTTCACTTTCCTTGCTTATGTCTCTCCACTCCCCTAGATCTTTAGACACTTGCCCGCTCATCTTCTCTAGCTCAGAAGATATGGAGCTCTTCCTAACGCGAAGTTCCTCTTCCTGTGTGGTCAAGTGCAAAATCTCAGATTTGAGCCTCAGCTCCTCCTCTGAAAGTTCTGAGTATTTAGCTTCGAGGGTACATAGTTGTTCTCGCCCTTGATCTAGTCGTGCCCCAACATCAGCACTCTTCCCTGAGAGAACGTTCCTGTTAGCTTTCACATTTTCAATGTAAGATTTCGTACTAACAAGTGTTTCCTTAAAAGTTGCCAAGCAAGACACCAAGTCCTCCAAAATAACTCTCAAGAGAGTTTGAGGAATGCTGGACGAGTATAACGGCCACTCTCTCAATATCATCAAATGCATTAGCCTCCACAGTAGCTTCCAGGGACACCGTTAAATAATCCTGCATTGCTTTCCTGTGTTGCTGCAAAGATTGGGGATTTAGAGGCAGGCTTGACCCCGAGGTTCCACTGCTCGAAGTGAATCTTCGAGTTCTGTTCATACTCGACAGCTCCGCTAAGAGGTTCAAGGTCTCATTTTTGACAAATAAATATATATCCATTCCCATTTAGAAATTTCCGATTCGGAGAAATTTTTGATTTTCCAATAAGCAATGCTAAACCGCACGAATTGACAATCGAAATTGTCAAGCGGAATGGCAATTCTGTAAATAAAGACTGGATGAGCTTCATCGGCCTCAAATAATCTAGCAATGAGATCAGCAGTTAAAGTTCAGTTTGATGGTGACATGACATTGTGTTGAAGACTAGTCTCAAATGATTCAACACCTATGCACTACACTGTTAGCTTTTAGGACTTTTGTAATGCAATGATAATATGTACTTAAAGAACTTGTGGTAGCACTTATTTTGGGATAAAGAATAGGAGACAAAGATGATAGATCCTTAAATGATGGGGATTAGGTTTGACTCTTTTTGTATATATGTATGGGTTTGTTATGAATGAAGTGCGTGTGTGTGAGTTTTCTGCAATAACTTGTGCCTTCTTTTGTTCTCAAACACACCAGCAGCTGTCCTAATTTTCTAACACATTGGCCGAAATGGATCTTCGATTTTGTGTCCATTGTTTGGCGAAATGACAAACATCAGTCAAGTGATCAAGGGAACCGAGATTTTTATCTTCTTCTGGGATCTGAAAATGAGTAAAGAGGGGAAGGAAAGTTAGCTACAGGTTACTCATCTGATGTCTGGGAAAGTGTCAATGATGCAAGAAATCTAGTATTCGCACCGATCATATGGCATTTCAATGCTAGCTATAAAAGAAAACTCGTCTCCTCCTCTACACACAATGTCCTGTACTGGTCATCGATATCCTCTATTTTCTCGTAAGGTTGAAAGACCTGTAACGATGAAACCACAGAGTTCTGTTCTATCACAAAATATGCATGACTGGTGTCAACAGATTGCTTTCTTTTTGTTCTAGAACACGCAATAGAGTGGCACAGAAGTAACGATCTCGAGAAACTATGGAGAAGAGACATGCTTTCGCACTGTTACAGTTAATCATACTCCTAACAAACTATATCAAGTAAAATAAAATTCAAAATTATAAAGATATTCATACTTCCAACAAAATTTTATCTTTTTGCAAATATTGCAGACACAAAGGAAGTAGCTATTCAGACTCTTGGCATGGTTCCAATTTTGGCTTGAAATTAAGATTAGCATGGACAAGTGTCTCTCTTGTTTCTAGCCAATTTTCATCTATCTCTTCAGTTTCCTTGATAATGTCTCTCCACTCTGCTAGATCTTTGGAGGTTTGCTCCATATCGATCTTCTCTAACTCAAGAATCACAGATTTCTTCCTAAAATGAAGTTCCTGTTTCCGAGTGGTCAAGCGTAGAATCTCAGCTTCAGAGGCCAAATTCCTCCTCGGAAAGCTTCGAGTACTTAGCATCAAGGGAACTAAGTTGTTCTCGGCCTTGTTCCAGTCGCGCCCCAACATCTGCACTCTTTCCTGAAAGGGATATCAAGTGAGCTTTCACATTTTCAATGGAGAACTTCATAGTAGGAAGTACAATCCCTTTAAAAGTTGCCAAACGAGACACGAGGTTATCCAAGATAATTGAATTTGAAGTATGCTGGACGAGTTGGAGGGCGAGTCTCTCGATCTCATCAAATGCAGTAGTCTGTTTAATAGCTTCAACTGACAATACTAAATAATCATCTAATGCCTTCCTCTGTTGCTGCAGAGATTGTGGATTTGGAGGTGAGATTTCACTGCCTGAAGTAGCTCCGTTCATGCTTGACAACTCCGCTAACAGATTCTTTGTCTTCTTCAGCAGATTAGAGGAAGATCCAGTAGAAACAGACACACGAGCTCCAACAGCAAGTGTCATGTACAAGATACCCTTTGGCAGGGTCACTAAGATTTGAAAGACGCATAAAGGATGGCAAACCCCAGTTAGGTGATTGTGCATCGAACCGATGTTCAGTGACTGCTGCTTTTTTGAAAAACAAAATCGGAAAGGAAAAAATTAGTGGTGTGGTAAAAAATAAAGCCCGTACAGTTAAGGACTGACAAAAAATGAGAGTTGGCTACAGCAGCATACCCCATTTAATAGAATCCTTGGCGTGAACTTGATCGACTACAGTAATGCTAAAGGATTCAATGTCTATACTCCATCCATCTGGAAATGTGGAGAAATCCGAAACATTCAAAAACAATGACAAGTGATCATCCAGATCCCCATCATCTACATTCGGGTATGCCAAAAGACGCCTACGAAACACAAGTTCATTTGCAAGAAACAGAGTAGAAAGAATGACTGGTAACTTTATTTATAGAAGTGCCAATTACCATTTGTATCCGCCCACCACAAATACATCCGAGTTCAGCTCTTCCGCTGGCAATTTGGTGAAATTCTTGATTGTCCAAGTGGTAGTAATGGCAGTGGAGATTCCTTCTTGCGCCATTAAATCCTGTCAAAAATTGTACCAAAACTGATCTTGTTAGATATTTTTATCACATGAAACAAACTCCATACAAATATTACTTTTAAAAAAATAAAAATGATGTTTCCGACCTTGCAGCTACTGGGGAGGGGAGATCTAATACCCACCTACAAGAAGATGGCTGTTATATATAGGCTTAAAGAGAAAGCTGAAAAGGCTTGTAACTGCAGTAGTATTCTTCTAAGTCTATTTTTCAACGTCTAGGAATCATCAGAAACAATAAATTATCACCAAGTCGACTTCCTTTTTTAAAGTTACAAAAAAATATATAACTATTCTCATCGGTATTCCGAAATTCCGAAAATTTCAGGTTTGGGTATTCGGAACTATCCTAAAACATTCCCGACCCCGAATTTCAAAACCTCCCTCCCGACCCCGAATTTCCGAACCCAAATACCCGAAATTTCCGAAATTGGTTTTTATTTCATTGCTAATGTTAGATTTATTCGCAATTGCTGGAAGATTGAACCAAGAGAGGAGCGGGGATTACAAGCAAGTAGAAAAGGCAGTTAATTGCATATGAATTTTGTAGTTTAAGACATACCTCATAAATACAAAATGTATAGAATTAACATGCAAATTAATTCTGGGTTTGCCAATTAATGATTGATATGGGAAACCCAGTACAAGCAAAACCCAGTACACACACGCTCATCAAATTTCAAATTAAACCCAGTACAAGAAAAACCCTACAAAGAAGAAATCATGAAAAAAATAACAGGACCCAACTAAAAGAGAAGCTAAATTACTCACTTGTGTCGATGGTGTTGGTGTTGGGTGACTGAACCGGAGGTGAAGAAGTTGGAGGTGAATGAATGCGGTATGCAGCAGAGTCGCAGACAGAACGCGATTTGAGAGAGAGACAAGGTGAGAAAATGAATTGAAATCGGATTACCCAAAATGCAATTTCGGGTGACCCGACCCGAACCTCCCTAAGTTCGGGTATTCGGGTACCCGAAATACAAAATGGGATCCCGTTCCGTACCCATTTCGGGTATTTACCTTCCGATACCCAAACTTTCGATATCGGAAATTTTCGATCCGAAATTAAAAAAATCTCGGGTCGTAAAATCGGAATTTCGAGTATCGAAAATGCACACCCCTCACATAACTTTCTTTTTAAAGTTCCAAAGCAGATGCAGAACATTTGAATTGTTAAAACAACCCACTCCTCCCTGATCTTGTAGTTGTCCAAATTGATATCAATTTGTATCAAACATTACTGGAGTTGATCAGGATAGCAATAACATTGTTCTCTGACATGAATATCCAAGGGATTCTCGCATTGTTCCATGTTTTTATTAAAAGAGAAATTATTTCTCCTCTCCTGGTACGGTTTCTTGAATCAGCTTGGCCTTTTTCAAGAATAGACTTCATACTATTCGCTTGATTTCATCTAATCTTGTGCAATACTCGGTTTGATGACATTGGTAGAAGTGAATCTTGGTGTTATGTTAATGCTTGATAGCTCTTCCACCGAAACCTTTGACTTCTCCAAAAAAGCAGAGGATGACTGAGCAACTATATATTTTCGTATGAATTGATTTTTGACGTCTTTGTAATCTGGAATTTAATAAAAGAACAAATTATAGAACACCTACTCATGTTAAGAAAGAATGTGGCTTCAAGTGAGTGAATCAATTCATCAAAGAATAGTAGTACAATTTACTCCAACGTTTCATCCAACTATTCCTTTTCTGGGACTTCAATACTAAGAAATGTCTCATGAAAGTTACGAAATGCGAACACAAATGCCACTAAAATTCAAATAAAATAGCAGTCACAAAAACATTAGTTACTCGGACTTCTGGAATTGTTCCAAGTTTTGCTGGAAGAGATTCCAGCTAAGATTGGCTTGGGCTAGTTTCTCTCTTGTTTGAAGCCATTTTTTATCTTCTTCTGCGCGTTCCTTGCTTATGTCTCTCCACTCTCCTAGATCTTTAGATACTTGCCCGTTCATCTTCTGTAGCTCAAGAGATATGGAGCTCTTCCTAACACGAAGTTCCTCTTCCTGTGTGGTAAAGCGCAAAATCTCAGCTTTGAGCCTCAGTTCCTCCTCTGAAAGTTCTGAGTAGTTAGCTTCGAGGGTACATAGTTGTTCTCGCCCTTGATCTAGTCGTGCCCTAACATCTGCACTCTTCCCTGGGAGAGCGATCCTCTTAGCTTTCACATTTTCAGTGTAAGATTTGGTACTAACAAGTGTTTCTTTAAAAGTTGCCAAGAGAGACACCAAGTCCTCCAAAATAGTTTTCTCAAGAGAGTTTGAAGAATGCTGGACGAGTATAACGGCGATTCTCTCAATATCATCAAATGGATTAGCCTCCACAGTAGCTTCCAGTGACAACGTTAAATAATCCTGCAATGCTTTCCTGTGTTGCTGCAAAGATTCGGGATTTAGAGGCAGGCTTGACCCCGAGGTTCCACTGCTCAAAGTGGATCTTCGAGTTCTGTTTATTTATGGAAATGCCAATTACCATTTCTATCCGCCCACCACAAATACATCCGAGTTCAGCTTTTTGGCTGGCAATTTGGTGAAATTCTTGATTGTCAAGTGGTAGTAATAGCAGTGGAGATTCCTTCTTGCGCCATTCAATCCTGTCAAAAATGGTAACAAAACTGGCCTTGTTAGATATTTTTATCACATGAAACAAACTTCAAACAAATACTACTTTAAAAAAAATAAAAATGATGTTTCCGACCTTGCAGCTAATGGGGAGGGGAGATTTAATACCCACCTATAAGAAGTTGGCTGTTATATATATATAGGCTTAAAGAGAAAGCTGAAAAGTAAGTGCAGGAGTAGTATTTTTCTAAGTCTATTTTTCAATGTCTGGGAATTGTCAGAAACAATAAATTATCACCAAGAGACCTTTTTGTACACACAAATTTCTCCTAAAATAGGAGAAAATTACATGTGTCAAATTACAATTGTTGATTGTATAATAAAAGTGGTTCTTTTTCTCTTGATTCCTCTGATTAATAAATCGGTCTTCACTCCAGATTTGGATTTGAACTTGAGTTGGATGAATGACGGATTGGCTTTGAATTAGCTTGTAATCCGCGGTTGATTTGAGAAGAAACCGGCCTTGAATTAGCTTGTGGTTCCTTCTTGATTTGATTTGATGTGGTTGAGAGAAAACCGGCCTTGAATCAGCTTGTGGCTTCTCTTTCTTCCTTGGAGACGATATGCTTTAGTTCTTGATTTTTGCAACACTTCTTCCCACTCGGCGTGCCAAAAATTTGAACACACAAATTTCTCCTAAAATAGGAGAAAATTACACGTGTCAAATTACAATTGTTGATTGTATAATAAAAGTGGTTTTTCTTCTCTTGATTCCTCTATTTATAGGCTCATAGGGATGGTTTTGAGTGGGAAAGATGACACATGTCCTCATCTCATTGGCCCAATGTGTAACCACCATTATTAATTAATTTGAACATTAATTAATAATTAAATATTAATTAATTTGACACTTAATCAAATTATTTAATAAATATGAGATGAATTTTGATCCCTCCGAGTATGAGTTAGTTGAAATAAGTCATCTCCTCCGCCTCTCCAGTCGAAACCACAACCACCTCCTCCACATCCACTACAAACCCATCTCCTCCGTTCACGGCCACAAACCCATCGCCGCCGTCTCTCCACCACCGCTGCTGCCCAGCCACCACAAACCGCAAACCCATCATCATCACCACCGTTGCCCAGCCACCACAGCCGAGCCCACAACCGCTCCGATCTCACTACCACCGCACTAAATCCACCCATCACTACCACAATAAAAAAGAAAAAAGAAAAGAAGAAGAATAAAAAGAGTGAAAGAGAGCAGAAAAGAGATTAGAGAAAGGAAAGAGGAGCGAACGGGAGAGAAGAAAGGAAAAAGAGAGAAAAAGAGAAAGAAAAAGAAAAGGAGAGAGAAAGAAAAGAAAAAGAAAAAGAAAGAAAAGAAAAGAAAAGGAAGAAAAGAAAAGAAAAGAAAAGAAAAAAAAGAAAATTTACGTGGTCTGCCACGTCAGCAATGGGGTCACGTGTTAGGCGACGTGTCGCGCCACGTCAGATCTCGGATGGAAACTTCGGACGGCGTTAGGGTGAGGGATGAAAAAAGTCATTTTATTGACTCGGAGTACTAAAAATAGTTATAAAAAAAACAGAGGGATGAAAAAAGTCAATCAATTAGACTGCAGGGACTTTTTTTTTATTTATCCCTTTATTTTATGGACAGAAAAGTTCATGAGCAGCAATTTTTATGCGTGACAACAAAAATACCCAAAACTAAAAACTTTTTGAACTTATTTTGATTAACATTTGAATATATAGCAAATTAGACCCAAAAGTCACAAAGTCAAAACCTTTTCAAACACTTTCATTACAATTCTTCAACCAAACAAGAAAATCACACTGTTTTGTTACAACTAGCAAACACCTTTATTAAACACTCCCCACCCCCAACCTTGAAAGGATGATAATCTATGGCGGGCCGGACAAAATAAAAGATCCTTAATCAAGTAGGATATTGCAACAAGAAAAGTATCAGAATTGCAAAAAATATTTAAAATCAAGGTTTAATTGAGACATTGTATTGTATGTGTGTATCCTTATGCTTCAGGATTGGCGATGAAGTAGGCTTCAATAGCTTTGAAAAAACCGGCAGCCTTTTCCCTAGCACCCTTGATGGCGTCTTCGTTGATTTCGCCGGAAGAGTGATAGGTGCTCTTGCTCTGAAAGAGGCTTCCTCCGTCGGCGGTAGGCACGAACTTGATCTCAAAAACAACCTTCTCGATTGGAGATGCAGATGATGAATCACGCTCAATCAAGACCCAGGTGTAGCTAAGGTTCTCTTTGTCAATTGCCTCGATCTTGTGCTTCGCCCATCTCCCTGAAATTAAAATTCGGATTATTTCTTAATTCTTGCTTTGAGAATTAAAATAGAACAAAAGATGATTTGATCACTAAAATATTGCTAAATTTTCAAAAATGTTTGTGATGGATCAAACTTTAAACATATCCTAGCTCTTTGTGGAACAAAGTTTACACAATTTTAAAGAAAATAATTAACACTAACCCTTGACAAAAGTGATCTTTCGGATAGTTCCAACTCCACCATCACCTTCTAAGGTCTCGACGCTTTGAATTACTTGTGGGACGGCTTTGGGGAGAAGGGTCTCGGGTTCAAGCACAAAGGCCTTGAACAAGGTAGTAGCTGGGATTGCGGTGGCGTGATTACTGTCGTGACTGAGAACTGCCATTTTTCTTACAAAAACTTGAGGATTAAGATCGGAGAATTAAGGTATAGGTTGATTACGAGGTAACTAGAAGGATATTGGTTTAACTGATTTTTGGATGAGGAAAATGTGAGAAGCAGAGTCCGTATTTATAGCACCAAAACCACTTAGTCTAAATGTTTTTATTCTATTGGTAGCTCGCAAACTTTGATTTTTCTCACACTAATTATTTCCTCTAGTAAGAAAAGACCCATTAAACAAGTTGATTGACTCCAGAGTCAAGAAGCTGTAAAAAGAAAAAAAAATGTTTTTATTTACATTATTTGGTAAGAAAAAAATCATTACAAACAATAAAGGGCAAAATCGAAAATTGATCCTGCAGTCCAATTGATTGACTTATTTCAGTCATCTATTTTTTTTAGTTTTTTTTAACCCTCCACTATAATTGAATGATTTATTTCATCCCTCATCCTAACGCCATTCTTTTTTTCCGTCTATTTACTTACGTGCCCTGTCACGTCAATTGCTACGTCACCGACAGCTAACGTGTCATATAGGCAGATGACGTGATTTTTATTTTCTTTCTTTTTTTCTTTTCTTTTCTTTCTTTTTCTCTTTTTTCTTTCTTTTCTCTTCTTCTTCCTCTCTTCTTCCACGACACCTTTTTCTTTTCTTTTTTCTTTCTTTCTTTTTTCCTCTCAAATCTCTCCATCTTTTGGCAGACCCGGCATCAAGGTAAGCAATTCTTATCATGAATCCGTGATGAACAGATCCGGGTCACGGATCCATACTATGGTCTTGATGCCGGGTCTGCCGAAAGATTCTTAAACAGACCAGTGAAAAGTATCCAACTTGCTATAGATAAAGCACCTCCAAGCTCCGTTTTTCCGCTTCACAGCAACCTTTAGATTATCCTATTAACAAAACAAAGTACCAAAAATTTAAACCATCTCCGACAGCTCCCGACCATCACGCCGGAGCAGCCCGCGCCTCCGTCTTCGATTAGCGTTGTTGTGTTTGCTCTTGTAGAAAAGAAGGAAAGAAAGAAAAGAGTGAAGAAAAATCGAAGAAAAGAAAAAAAAGAGGAAAGGAAGGTGGAGCACGCTGTGCAGAAGAAAGAAGAAGGAAGAAATAAGAAAAGAAAAAGGAAGAAAAAGAAAGAAAAGGAAAGAAAAAAAAAATGAAAGAAAAGGAAAAGAAAGAAAAGAATGGCGTGGCTTGACACGTCAGCATTTGGTGGCGTGTCAATTGACATGGCACGACATGTACATAAACAGACAGAAAAAATAGATGACGTTAGGGTGAGAGATGAAATAAATCATTCGATTGGAGTGAAGGGGTTAAAAAAAGTTAAAAAAAACAGAGGGCTGAAATAAGTCAATCAATTGGACTGCAGGGACTAATTTTTTATTTTGCCCAACAATAAAAGGTAAAAAAATATTACTATAGATTTGTTTTGGATTTAGTCTCAAGCTTGAAAAAAAAACACTTAAAGATTGTATACAAGATGTAAATTAACTAATAGGGATTATTGTAGTTTAATCAAAAAATTTAAGTTCGAGCCATAAATATACCGTTGTTTTAAAGCTTGTAAATAGAAACTTTGCTGTTTTTTTTTTAGATTCTACCCGGCTCAAATATAGTCTATAGAGTACTCGAAAAAAATAAAGAAAGAAAAACATTGAACATAATTAACCGGATGTGAATCCAAGTATAATAGCCATCTGGCGAGTGGTGGGGTGTTTTTTTTCTTCTATGGTAAGGTTATACTTACAAAGAGAGAAAGTTTGGCCCACTTATTAGTAGGTTGTAGGGGTGTCAAAATGCGTGTGACTTGACGGGTCGACCTGTACCCGACCCATAATTTGACCCGTCGGGTTATTTTTTTTCAATCCGTTAAATAAAGGGTCAGAAACGGGTCGACCCGTCTGACCCGTTAAAATTTTTTCCCTCTCTGTACAAGCCATCAAGTGGCCGCTATAAGCCCAAAGAAACTATAAGCCCCTAGCCTATTATTATCAACCATAAAACTTTGGGGTAGCTACTAGCTACACCTTAAACTTCTAGAAATTAACGAGGCATGTAGGAGCAGTAACTATAGACTATAGTAAGAGTTAAATACGATAGTATAATGTCAAGAAAATGACGGGAGAAGAAAGAAAACAAAAACGTCAAGAAATGAAAATGAAAATAAAATGAAAGGCTATAGCCATGTTATCAGAACCGGACCGGACCAGCCGGTCCCTCCGGTTCAACCGGTATTTTTCAAGTTTTCGGTTCGATTTAGTTATCGGACCGGATAAGGATGTCAACCGGGTTCAACCGGTCAAACCGACCAATTTTTACTTAACCGGCGAACCGGCCGGTTTGATGAGCCAAACCAAAATGACGTCGTTTTGGTTTGGTTTTTTTTTTTTTTTTTTTGAAAATTTGATGGGCTAGCTCATCCGAGAGACAACTAAAACGACGTCATTTTTGGATTTTTTCTATTTTAATAATATTTTTTGATATATTATAAAATGCTACAGTAAAAACCAGCCGGTTCAATCCGGTTTTATCGTCTAAGATTTACCGGTTTAATGTGTAAACGGTTCCGGACGGACCAGCATCTACAATCCGGTCGAACTCGATTTAACCCGGTTGAACCACCAAATTGACGAAAACGGTTCGTTGTCTAGTCCGGTTCTGATAACTATGGGCTATAGTATAGAATATAGATATTAAATACGTGTGCGGAATGAAGTATGGTTGAGTGTTGATTTTGAGGTATTGTAGAATTTGTAGTATTGTCCACGCGTCTAGCAAAAGAAAATTCAAATTTCTCAACAAAAAAAATTGCCCACTGTTTTTGGAGCTAGCTAGCTACTGCCATTTTCAGAGCTTTAAAATAGGACAAATTTCATTTTATTCTGTCACCCCCCATTCAGAAACCCACGAGTCAAAATTTAGACTCAGATAATTTGAAACCACTCTCTCTTTCGGATAGCTAACTAGAAAATTTTATTTTCTTTAAAATCTAATTTAATAATCAAAACAGTTTTTGATAGAAGTATCAAATTTGAAAATTTTATTTGAAAGTAATTTTGGTTATTAGATCAGTTGTGACAAAAAATAAAATTTATTCGGGGTAGCATTTTAGCTAATTTTGTTTCCTCCAAAATTTGATCTAACGGTCAAAATTGATTCTGATATAAGTATCAAATTTGAAAATTTTACCAGAAATAATTTTGACCAATAAATCAGCTGACACAGAGAGTGAAATTTGTTTGGGAAGCTCCTAAGCATGGCCTAATCTGTTAGCCCAAGGGCAACTTACTCTTATTTTGATGATTTAAGACACACAAACTAATTACTATACTAATGCAATTTTAAGTTAAATGTGTGTAGTTTGCGACGAACAAACAAAAGAGGCAACAAATCTATTATTCGCAAGCTCAAGATCAAGTGTACATTAGGGCTATAAACATGTAAGTATGATTCTAGTTAACACTTGATTTATGTTCAATTATACCTCAAGAAAAGTGTCAAAAGATTTTTTACACGGAAAATAATTTTTGGAAAAAGAGTTTTTGATTTCACTGTAGCAACGGAGAGTTTCACTGTAGCAACGGATAAACTCACTGTAGCAACGGGAAGACTCACTGTAGCAACGGGAACGAATAGTTTCACCGTAGCAACGGATAGACTTACTGTAGCAACGGATAGTTTCACTGTAGCAACGGATAGACTCACTGTAGCAACGGATAGTTTTTCACTGTAGCAACGGTTATATTTTTCACTGTAGCAAACGGCTAATTTTTGGCTCCTTCATTCATGGATGAGCCTCTACTCATTTGACACTATAAATACTCATCTAAGATGAATTACAAAATAACAAGAAACATTAAGAAACCTTCATACACAAAATCACATTTTACAAGCTTACAAAAATCAGTTTTTACAACGCAAGTATTTTCACAACGATTTCAATCCTTCTTGCGTCACTTTGTCCAACTTGTTTTGGGTTTCTTCTTGAGGTAACTTTGAGGTATTCTTGTTCATTTATTGGTGTTGATTATTGAATCATACATAGTTTATTTGTACACCAATTTGTGTTGCCATTTAACAATTCTCTTGTCAAGTAATCTTGATTGTAATAGGTTGTGATTGAGCCCGGAAAAATCACATTGTAAGGTTTATTGGTTGAGCCCGCAAAAACCAAGGTGAAAGGTTTATTGGTTGAGCCCGGAAAAACCAAGGTGTAAGGTTTGAGTTGAACCCGTAAAAACTCAAGGTAATAACGAAGTGGTCGTTGTTCAAAATCCTAAGGGTGAAGCTCTTAGGTAGTGGAGTACAATTCATTGAGGAATTGGAACCACTATATATCCTTGTGTTTTTACATTCTATTTCCGCACTCATAATTCCTTACTATTTGTGTTAGAATTTTATTTGCCTATTCACCCCCCCTCTAGGCCTTTTATCAATTGGTAGCGGAGCAAGGTACTTATTTTGTAGGTTTAATCACCTCAAGTGAAAGATCAAATGGCTCAAGAGGGACTATATACTCACAAAGAAAGTGCTGCACTCAACCGTCCACCATTTCTTGACGGAAACAACTACTTGCAATGGAAGACAAAGATGTTAGCCTTTCTAGGTGGACAAGATCAAATCATGCTAGATTGTGTCCTCAATGGATTTGCCACTCCTATGGAACCAGCTGCTGAAGATGGATCAACAAAACCTCTTTCTTTTGATAAGTGGCCAGCTGGATCAATTGCAAGAAAACAAAGTGAAGATAAGGCCAGGTTTGCTTTATTTTGTGCAATTTCTCAAAATGAATTTAATCGTGTTAGTGCTTGCAAATTGTCCAAAGATGTTTGGGAAACCTTGGAGACGGCACATGAAGGTACTCCTCAAGTGAGAACCATTAGACTCAACACACTCAAGCGTGAATATGAATTACTAGGTATGAAGAGTGGTGAGTCTATCTATGATTTAAGCACTAGAATTCAAAATATTTGCAATACTATGGGAACTCTTGGTTGGACTCCTAATGATGAGGAGATGGTAAGAAAACTTCTTAGTATTTTACCTAACTCTTGGAATGCCAAGACTTCTATTTTTGATGAGCTTGAAAAGAAACCTACCTTCTCTCAACTTGTTGGATCTCTTACGGCATTTGAGTACAAACTCAAAACGGGAGAACCGGAAGTGCAAAATGTCAAGAGCAACAATATTGCTTTCAAAAGCACCATTCCGGAAGGAGATGAAGAATCACTTGTTCTCTTCAACAAGCATTATAAGAATTTCTTGAAAAATTCAAGAAACTACCAAGGTAAGTATTCTAACTCCTCTAAATCTAAATTTAAGAATGACCCTATTGTTTGTTTTGAATGTGAAAAACCAGGACATGTAAAGAGTGAGTGTCCTAGACTTGAAAGAACAAAGAGACGATCAAGAGATAAAAATGATAGAGGAAAGCATCATAGAAGAGCTTTGAAAGCCACTACTTGGGATGACGAAGATGAGTCTTGCAGCGGTCAAAATTCAAGTTCTTCATCCGAAGGCGAAGTCTCAAACTTGTGTTATTTTGCAAACACGGACAATGATGATCCTTTTATGATTGATGAGGATTATCAAAGCTCTTCACCAACCTTAAATGGCGGCTTGAATTCTTGTTTTATGGCCCAAAGCGATGATGAGGTTAGTTCATGCAATTCCGATAGTGAATGCAATATTGATGAATTGAAACTTGCTTTTAGCAATTTATACAAAGACTTTGAGCAATCTAGTAAGAAAAATGTGAAACTTGCTAAAGAGTTAGACAATGTTAAAAATGAAATTAGCAAGTTAGAGTCATTGAATAAATCTTTAACTAATGAGCTTAATGATGTGAAATGTTTGATAGAAGATACTAAAAATGAAAATATTTTTTTAACAAATTTGCTCTCTAGTAAAGAAGCTAAAAACAAAGGCACTATTTGTGAAACTTGTGCAAATTCTAGTAAAGAAGTAGCTATTTTAAATGAAAAGATTAAAGTCCTTGAAGCTACTTTAGCTAAATATATCCAAAGTGCACAAAGTTACCAAAAGTGTTTAAATGATCAAAAGCCTAGTGGTGATAGAAGAGGAATTGGATTTGATCACTCTACTAGCATGAGTAATTCTAAAACATCTTTTGTTAAGGCAAGAAATTGTAACCATGCTAGTTCTTCAAATCACTCACATGCTAGACCTTTGTATAAATGTGATTTTTGTCATAAGAATGGTCATTTGGCATATTTTTGCTTTATCCGTAAAGGACTTATTTATGCAAAACAAATGTGGGCACAAAAGAGTGCATTTGCTAAGGAAGGACCTAAACGTGTTTGGGTTCCTAAAACTAACTAGTTTGTTTTGTAGTAGTGCCGGAAACCCAATACAGATAAATGAAATATATTGAGGGTATTCGTGGCACAAGTCGGGTGATGAATCGAAGCTCACCCTTTTGGTAATTTTGGCAATAAATATGATATATATATATATGATTGATTTTATTGCTAACTTTGATCATTTGTTCAAGTATATAAACTCATAAATTTGGTAAGAAAGGATTGTTCTTGTAGGAACTTAGCTTGAATGGTGGCCCAAGGGAATTACCACTTAAAGCCGCATTGATTTTGATGGGCTTGGCTCGATTGCAAACATTGAAGCTATTCGGTTGAAATAGCAAGGTCTAGACATGTTGAAAAATCACAATCGGTATTCCTTGAACTCTTATTTTTATGTCTATATTTATTTGATGAATATACGTGTTTTAAATGATTATGTTAGTCATTAAAATCTATAATCTTATATGCTATAAATTGCCATAAATTGTTTTTGTTTGTTTGTGCATATACGTGTTTAGTTAAAACTATTTGTTTGCATGTATGCTTTTGTTCATGTGATTGATCATTGAGAAAATCTAGTTGATGTGATATTTTTGGATATACGAACATGAGTCAAATGATTAGAGTATTCTTTGGAAGATTTTATCTTCGATATCTATACAAATCTTGATCAAATCCTACTAAATTTTATTTGATTTCTTCGTTCGCATGCAATGGGCACAAAAGTCAGCGACATTACATCTCCTCGAGTTGTAATTCTTAGACCTTAAGCTGTCATTTTTTGGTGTTTAAATAGCCTAAGATTACACCTCTCTAGATATCCAAAACGGAAAGCTTTACATTCAATTCCTTCGAATCATCAAAATGCTTTCGTTTGAGATGAGGATGATATTGGCCATTTTGGCATTGATGATTTCTTTCATTGCTTTTCCCCTTCTCATGCTCAAAAATTGTCCAAGAAATGTTGACTTGTTCATGTGTCCCAAGTGTCATTGCCCTCCATGTGATTGTCCTTCACCTCAATGCCATCTTTGATCACATCTTTGTATCGTGTATTTTATATTTCAAATGTATTTGTTCTTATACTTTGTAATGGTCGTTTAAGTTGAATAAGAGTTGTAATATTCCATTATGAAGGAATTTTAATTAGGTTTGTTTCTTGAGTATTTTCAATGTTCTAAATGTTCTCTACGTTTCGTATAACGTGACACGTTTGTTGAATAAAAATTCTGTTTTAATTATGCATTTTTAGATTATCCATCTTTATAATCTTATTATTCATATTTGTATTTTGACTCTTGGATTGGATAAATATTTGAACTTAATACTTGTTAAAGTATTTTTTGATCTTTGCTTGCTCCTTATTACTCTGCGCTTGATCTTAATAGAATATCCCTTATTTTCTTTTTACCCTTTTTGTTGTTGACAAAGGGGGAGAAAGTCTTACAATTTGGAGAATGTTAAGGGGGAGAAAGTTATAAGATTGAGGAGAAATGTAAGGTTTAAGAGATTAAGGGGGAGCAAAACTTTAGATCTTTGCTATGCTCTATGTGCAACTAATATTTTATGTAGGGGGAGCATTTCTTTGGCAAAGATAGGAGATGTAAGTTTACTCCATTTAGCTTTAATTTCAAATTGCAAGTTTAATTTGATTTCAAATTGGTTTGTGGTTGTCATCATCAAAAAGGGGGAGATTGTTAGCCCAAGGGCAACTTACTCTTATTTTGATGATTTAAGACACACAAACTAATTACTATACTAATGCAATTTTAAGTTAAATGTGTGTAGTTTGCGACGAACAAACAAAAGAGGCAACAAATCTATTATTCGCAAGCTCAAGATCAAGTGTACATTAGGGCTATAAACATGTAAGTATGATTCTAGTTAACACTTGATTTATGTTCAATTATACCTCAAGAAAAGTGTCAAAAGATTTTTTACACGGAAAATAATTTTTGGAAAAAGAGTTTTTGATTTCACTGTAGCAACGGAGAGTTTCACTGTAGCAACGGATAAACTCACTGTAGCAACGGGAAGACTCACTGTAGCAACGGGAACGAATAGTTTCACCGTAGCAACGGATAGACTTACTGTAGCAACGGATAGTTTCACTGTAGCAACGGATAGACTCACTGTAGCAACGGATAGTTTTTCACTGTAGCAACGGTTATATTTTTCACTGTAGCAAACGGCTAATTTTTGGCTCCTTCATTCATGGATGAGCCTCTACTCATTTGACACTATAAATACTCATCTAAGATGAATTACAAAATAACAAGAAACATTAAGAAACCTTCATACACAAAATCACATTTTACAAGCTTACAAAAATCAGTTTTTACAACGCAAGTATTTTCACAACGATTTCAATCCTTCTTGCGTCACTTTGTCCAACTTGTTTTGGGTTTCTTCTTGAGGTAACTTTGAGGTATTCTTGTTCATTTATTGGTGTTGATTATTGAATCATACATAGTTTATTTGTACACCAATTTGTGTTGCCATTTAACAATTCTCTTGTCAAGTAATCTTGATTGTAATAGGTTGTGATTGAGCCCGGAAAAATCACATTGTAAGGTTTATTGGTTGAGCCCGCAAAAACCAAGGTGAAAGGTTTATTGGTTGAGCCCGGAAAAACCAAGGTGTAAGGTTTGAGTTGAACCCGTAAAAACTCAAGGTAATAACGAAGTGGTCGTTGTTCAAAATCCTAAGGGTGAAGCTCTTAGGTAGTGGAGTACAATTCATTGAGGAATTGGAACCACTATATATCCTTGTGTTTTTACATTCTATTTCCGCACTCATAATTCCTTACTATTTGTGTTAGAATTTTATTTGCCTATTCACCCCCCCTCTAGGCCTTTTATCATAATCAAGTTTAGCCAACACACCTCGAACCACAAATTAAAATGAACAAAATGAACAAAAAAATGCTACTAGTTTTAACTTTTAAGTTACTCAAAAGTACCCACCATATACGTTGGGTTGGATTAATTTTAGTTAAATAAGTATGAGAAGTCAGTTTTGGAGGAGCTCACTGAAAATATTATTTTTCTTAACATCAACAACACTGAAAGTTCGAGTTCTGTTAGATAAATGTATTGTAAAATTTATGTTATGAAACTTATTTATGTAAGAATTTCATTTTAGAATTAGTTTTCATTTAAATACATGCAATTTTAATTTAAGAATTAGTACAAATGTTTATGCTAGAATTTCATTGGATTTGTTTAATGTTTATGCTAGAATTTTAAATACGTTTTTTTTATTGCTAGTTTTCGTTTAAATACATGTAATTTGTTTAATGTTTATGCTAGAATTTCATTTTTAATCCATTTATTTCATTGTAGTATTTGTTTAGAAATTTAAATGTATAAAATATATAGTATGAAACTTGTTAACCGAAGAATCACCTCAATAACAACTTATTTTTAAAAAAAAATTATTTTAAATTTTTTCGTAAAGAAAATTGATATTTTAAATGCACCATTACTTTTAAAAACAAAAACCCATATAAAAAAATTTTAAAAAAAATTAAATTTCGGGTCAAAAATTCGAGCCGGGCCGACCCACCCGATTTGATCGGGCTGACCCGTACGAATTTGAACGGGTTGACCCGTCTTATACTGTTCACGGGTCAACGGTTCGCGTGCGGGTCATGCTGACTCGTTTGACCCTCTGAAATTTTGCCTTCATAAAGGCAAAACATGTCAAAACGACGTCGTTTTACTTAACGGATCAGATGAGTCAGGGTCGGGTCGGCCCGCTACTCTGCGAGTCAGAAACAGGTCGGTCAATTTTTGACCCTCAACCCAACAGGTCACGCTAAACGGATCGGGTCGACACCACTAGTAGGTTGATATGAAAGTGTCAACACGTGTAATTTAACTTTCAAAAAAAATAGACTTATAATAAAAGATACACGAAATTTGATAAATATATAAATGTTTTTTTTGGATATATATAAATTTATAATTGTAATTTAATTTATTTAATCTCAATCATAAGAAGACAATCTGAATCGCTGACGAGAGGAATTACTCCCTCCTTCCCCAATTAAATGTCTTTCTCACATCCCAATATTCAGTAGGGAACGCATATCGAGGAGGCCGGATGAGGCACTATTTGACCCCAAAAAATTCCGTACTTTTTTTCGAACGTACGTTAATGACGCGCCGTCGAAACGCGCGTCAAAAGTAATATAGATATATATAGATTCCTGATAGGCTAGATGTACAAATTAATGTATATAGCGGCAAGTCAGGGTCGAACCACAGGGAAAATGAAGGACTAAATTTAATCTGCCCTAGATGTATGATGAGGATGAAAATGCAATAGACATAAAAGTAACATGGGGGGGGGGGGGGTTTGGTTGGTGTAGACGAATCTAACCAACGATGGCAGTTGATGTTGGGACAGATAATGAAAATGCAAATAGCAAGTAATAAAGGGCAAACGAAATAATTAAATAAAAAGGGAACGAAAATAAAGCAAGCGAATATCAATAAAAATGGTAAAGACTAACAAGTGTAATAAAGATAATAACAAAGTAAGTAAAGATACTAAATCAGATAAAAGGAGAAATCTTAGCAGGGGTAGACGGCGGATTGCGTCGAGGTCTAGTCGGTCATCGGTGCAAGGATAGACTGCGTTCACGCCATAGACGTGCTATAGGAACCCTGTTTTCACGGAGATTCCCTACTTCTCTTCTTAAGAGAAGTCACTCCCAAGGTACGCTTATGGGAGTGGCCGTGACACTGTGCCCAAGGTACGCTTATGGGTCATACACACAGGCCCGTGAAGTGGAGAGAAGACACGTCTAGGGCTAGACACTGAGAAGTCTGCCCTAACCGGTTTCTTGCCCTAGCCAGATTGGACCAAACGACATGATGACTCTGGACCAGGTGCCTACTCTATTCCATGGCCTCACGTTAGTTATTACCATGGAAATGACAATATTCATGAGAAACATGCAAATAGGTGATCAAACTACCAACAAATCTCACACGAAATGACAATAAAATGGCAAGAAAGCGGATACAACAATGAACACGTTTTAAGAACACTTTGACCTCCCAACTATCCTCTTGCAATCCTTAAAACACCCCTGCCAAGACTAAGAGATTTAGCCACTCATGCTGGAAATCATGCACAAGATAGATGGAGAAAGCAACATAAACAGAGAAGAGGTGCAGATGAAAACGAAAATCTGGATTAAAAACTAATTGGAGCTTTGGGCTCCAATTTCTGGAAAAATAAGGGAAGAACAAATCCCAATGTTAGAGAGGTGGCTACAAAGATTGAAAACCCTAAAAAGATGATAAGTATACTAAAGAGTACCCTCCTTTAACCTAAAGTTAAGGTTCTATATATATCCTAACAACCCCACTAGGGGACAAAATGGTATAGAGGAATATTCTCTGATGAGCTGGATGATTTGCACATGGAATCCCGTTGGAATCTTTTTAGCATCTTCGGCCAAGCGTCATCCGAAAAGAAACATCCACGTGCTTCGTCTAGGCCTAGACATAAGATCTCGTCTAGGTCTAGACGGTAGGTGTCGACGACAAAACTGCATCTAGGGCTCGACGATGAAAGATCAGCAAAAATGCATCCAAATGGCGCGCTTTTCAGCAAGTTTCTCCCTTTAGTCCAAATCTACAAAGTGGTTGGAAAACAAGCCAAATTAGTAGTATCAAGTGTGAAATTAGACCTAAAAGAGAGGGGAAAACATGCATAAAAAGGCATCATATCAGTTAATCCTTAACGTACTTCCGAGAAAAAATTCGGGGCAAAATTGTCTCAAATAGTGACTGTTCCGGCCGTCTTATGGTACGTTCCGAAACAGTAAAAGCAAAAGCTAAAACGACGTTTAATTGGGGAAGGAGGGAGTATTATTTATCGGGATGGGGAACATGTGTACTTCTTCATAACATAGTGTGACAATAGTGCTCACATCAAATTAATCAAATCAATCTATTATTAAAATATGGTAGCCAATTAGTACACAAAAGAACAATTAAATAAATTTTAAATGGAATATGCCTGTTCTCCGTCGACGTTGATTTTAATTTTCGTTCATAACTTAAGTAATTACATCATATTCACAACTTAGAATTAGTATCCGTTTACTTTGGCAGGTCGTCCAAAAACAAATACATGACTCGAAAAATAAAAATAGGAAATGTTTTTTTTAGAATAAAAAACTAGAAAATGATTAATATAAAAAGAATGAATAGTATCATACTCCTTTCGGTTTGCAACGGATGATGTTTTAAAGAGAGATATTTGGTCTCAGTAAATGACTTTTTATAAATTTTTAGGTAGTTTATGGTTAATTTAATGGTAAAAAGGGTTAAATGATCCCTGAACTTTTCCGTTTTATTTAATCACAACCTTTTATCTTTTCGTGACATCAAAACACCTTGAACTTTTTTTTATTTGATTACAACCCTATCGTGACTGAAGGCTGACATGGCATCGTTAAGTGCCACATAATAGAATCCAACCTTGATACGTCAGAAAAACGCCACGTGTCAGAAACTTCCCAACACAACGTCGTTTCACTCCTTTTGGACGACAACCAAACTCCTTTCTTTCATGTTCGCTACATCATCTCTTTCTTTTTCTTCATTCTTCCATTCCCAAACCAAACCCTAACATTTTCCCTTACCCAGCCTTCATTTTTGCATAACCAGCCTTCCTTTTCCTAAAATACCATGAAACGCTCGCCATCCTCCTCCTCACGATCCTCATGCTCTAACACCGAGTCATACTCGCACAACGTGACTAACCGCCAAGTTTACAAAATCTTGACGATTGGGCAAAAATCAGTGTTCAATTATGAAGGGCCAGATTTTATGTGTTATTGTGGCAAGAAGGCTCTGCTCTGGGATTCTTGGACCGATGTCAAAACAAGCAGGAGATTTGTTACATGTGCCTTTTTCAACCGATGTAATTTCCATCAATGGGTAGATGACGAGATGCAAGATCGAGCCAAAGAGGTTATTATTGGACTGAGGAATAGGGAGAAAGAACTGGTGGCAGGCATGGATATGTTAGCTAATGACAGTGAAGAACTGAGGCAGAAGGAGGCTAGACTAGATGCTATAGTTATGATCTTGAAGAATGATGCAACAAATTTGAAGGAGGAGAATGAGAGATTGAAGCTGGTAGTTAGAAACTAGACAAGTTATAGTGAGAAACTGCGAAGAAGAATGTGGTTTGTGGTATTTTGTTGGATTGTTTGTACGTTTAAGTTTTTTATGAATTGTTAATGAGTTATTGTACTGCCATGATTCTATTGTTGTATCTGTAAGTTTGGATTTGGAATTATGAATGTTGGGTTTGTCGTTAAATATGAATGTTATGAATTTGGATTTGGAATTTATTCCAGTTTTGTTTTTCTTTCTTGTTTCTAAAGTTTGTAGCTTTCTTTGATCATATTATGGCCTTTTGTCTATGATTACAAGCAGATTTTTCTTTTCAATAATTAGGGTGAAAAGTTTTTTTCTTAAACTGGATCCATTATCGAAAATTGCTAGCTTGGGAATTATGGGTTGTTGTGTTTCATATTTCCACTTTCATTCTGGGAATTGCAGGTCCACTACAGCTACATTAAGTGTAGTAATATAAATATAACATTGAATGGACCAACTAGATTAGATGAGATTACGTATATCTTCACATTCATTACAACAATAATAACATAATGTGGAAGAATAAGAAAAATAAGTTATTGCTAGTGAGATCACCATATCTGCTGCTATAAAGATGGATTAATTATACAAATTGATATGCGACGGAAATTGTCATTACAGTTTAGTGATACATATGATTTATCACGAAACAAGAATTTTTGTGTGAAAATATATCTATTTTTATGTAATTTATTTGTTAATTTGCATGGTTGTTGTTATTGTGGTTTCTAGATTGAATGCTTCAAAATATTCCAATGTAAAACAACTTAAATCTTGCAATAGAATAAACTTTTAGTTTATACAAAATAAATAACTTAGCAAAATACTCAAACACCAACTTATTACGAGAAGGTGTTTCATAATCTGTCTGCTGACTTGATAAAGAATGAAACCAGAATGAAGCAATACTTCATTCATAAACCATTCAAGGCAAATATGTCCAAAATTGTACTTAATATAAGACTTTACAAAAGTAGTCATATAAGACTTGACATGTTCATGGTGAAATCAAAAGTACTAACACATGTCACTACATATTCAGTTAGAGGATGAACATAATAATGGGTATTGGGTATTGGGTATATTGGGTATGGATAATAATGGATATTTAATTGCGGGTATGAGTTGGGTATTTACCCATACCCGCTCATACCCACTTTAATATACACATATTCGCCCATACCCGCCCAATTGCCATCCCTATTTGTTATGTGTTGAATTTCTCAATTTTATTAAGTGGATTATGGAAAAATGGTCAATTAGTCAAATTAAAAGTTCAGTGGTTAAAATGAGAATTTTTAAAAAGTCCGGTTGCTAATGTCTGCCTAAAAAAAATGAAGAAGAATTAAAAAAACTCAGGATTGACTTTTTTACTTAGAATATTAAAACAAATAGTAAATCTCCAGTTTACCTCTGCCGATTAGTAGCATGATACAAAAACTTGTCGTCCCTCATGATCCAACTCCATAATCCGTAAATATGCACACATAAGAAAAAGGATAGGATAGAACTTACATAACAGGAACGTAAATGAAATGGAAGCAAGAGGAGACTGGAAGGAGCTTCACAGGCTGTTTGAAGGATGGAGTTCTTGAAAGGGAAAGCGAAGTCTTATTTGGAGAATGGGAGGAATGGAAGACCCTTGAGTCTTGCTAGCTTAGACGGCTTCTCCAGTGATGGTGGAATGGAAGAGGAAGCTAAGATGAGTAGCTGGCCGTCCTCTGTGTTTGTTGCACTTGAGATTAAACTTGTGGGGAGTGTATTTTCAAACAGAACTGCACCCCACACTTCCGGAGTCTTATTTGGAGAATGGGAGGAATGGAATGAATGGAAGACCATTGAGTCTTCTCTGTTTAGACGGCTTTTCCGGAGAGATAAAACTTGTGGGGAGTGGTGGTGTATTTTCAAACAAAAGTTGGACCCCACACTTGCGCACATCCAAAGAAACGTCTAACAAATTCAAAAATGAGATCACCCAACAGATTTCAATGCTGAATTCAAAAGAAACCTCTTTACCCATCAATTCATCCAAGTCCAACTCTGATACTTTATCACCAATGCATCTCCACATAAACAAGTGCTCTGTCACCGGTTCAAGCAAGAGGGATTTGATGCCTAAACGACAGATGACATGATCATTTTGTTTGAGAATGCAATGGAAGTTGAAGAGAGAATGATATCGAGTGATTGGAGAAAACATAACGCAGAAGCCAAATCCTCGAAACTGAGACCAATATTCAATATCGTGCGATGAGGGAAACTTGATGGTCACACAAGATCCTACTCCCATTCTCATCCATTTTGGAATTTCAGTCCCTGGCAATACACAAAAATCGTAATCTGCAAGTTGCGTCATCATGAAATGAGAATGTGCCAATATTTGGTTACGTGTCACCTCTTGCAATTTAAAGCAATTTGTCAACTTGAGAGACCTCAACTTGTTTCCTCTTACCCCAATACTTATGGATTCAAGCCATTCACAGCACTCTGCCTCCAACCATAGTAGAGAGGATGGCAGCTTCGGTACGGAACGAAGACGATTGGAATTGCTCACCTCGAGATATTGGAGATTAGCCAGTTGGTCCATGTTCTCAGGTAACATCTCCCAATTGTTTCCCCATAGATGTAATTCCTTCAAAAACGAGAAACTTGGTATGGCATTGGCAATAGTTGAGATGTTCAATGAATGACAGCTATTAAGATGTAGAGATTTAATATTAGTTAGAGCTAGTAATCCCCATAGATGTAGTTCCTCAACGCCGGATTCATCAAAATACAAGTTACTTGAAAGACTATTCAAATTCTCGCAATAACTTAAATGTACCTCCTCCAAGGACTCCATATTATACCAGTTCTGTGGAAGACTCTTCAAATTCTCGCAAGCACTTAAATATAGTCGCTCCAAGTTTTCCATAGGCTCTAAGATTTCTGGAAAGCTCTCAAGTTTTACGCAACCATAAAATTGAAAATACGTGAGAAATTTTAATTTGCAAATATTGGTTGAGATAGTTGAGAGCTTTCTGCAATAATTCATATTCAGATCTTCAAGTCCATAGAGATACTCAATTGAGGAGGGCACCTCTTCAATATTTGTCCCACTTAGGTTCAGCCATTTTAAACTCTTGGAGGAAATATCTGGAAACCTTGTCACATTCATACAATTTGATAGATTGAGATACTCAAGTGTGTTTGAAACAATCATGCTTGGAACATTCCCACAACGTTTGCAACCCGAAAGATCGATCCTCCTAAGGCTCTTAGCCTTGGACATGTCTGGAATTTTAATCAATTTGGAGCATTCTTGTAAGCTAATCACTTGTAAATTTGTAAGAATACCCTGCGACTGGGAGAAACAATGCCAAAAGAGAAGCATCATAAAACTGCAAACATATTATCCTCCTCTTGACATCTTCAAAATTACAGTTTATTTAATTCAATTGTATGAAATAACGTTTTAATATTATGTGTAACTGTGCAAGATTGAATGAAACGCATACCTTATCTTGTCTCCATAGTTTCTTAATCTTACTTCCATCCAGCCGCAATTCAATAAGATTTTCAGCAACAAATTTGGATGGCAAGTGCTTTGCAGGAAATCCATCCCATTGAAAGTATCTCAATTCTGGAGGGAGATACTTAACACGACAACCGTTAAAGTAGACATTATTTTTTCGATCCTTAACTCGGCAACCATTAGAGTCGAAGAATTTGAGAAATTGAAGGGAATCCATCCCAACAAAGACATCACCATCCAAGTGCACCTCTTTAATTTTACACATGTCCATCGATAATGCTTCAATCTTTGCAGCCCCCTAAAATTTAGAATAAACTCCAGTGAATAAAAAACAACAGATCTATAATTTAATATATTTATCATTTAAATAATTATTATTTCAATAAAACCAAGCAAGATAAGTACCGTCTTTTTGGTAAGAACGCTGCAAACATCTTTAGGATTCCATAACCTCTCATGTTTTTCAGGTTTGTCGAGGTAATTTTCTCGATCAATGCTCTGACCTATTTCTTTTAATAAATCATGCATCTCTATAGTGTTAGAAGAAGATATAGTTACAAGACATCTATCTTCGAGAGTTTTTATCTTGAAAATTCCTAATTTGCCGTAATATTGATTTATGAAATCTTGACTACTACCAAATAAAAAACATGCAATATCAAGGAATATTTTCTTCTCTCCAGCACTCAATATATCATAACTAGATCTCAACACATTCTTGATGTCAATGTTAGGTTCCTTCTCCAAGCCCTCTAATGCACTAATCCATAATTCTTTGCTTCTATCAAATAAAGCAGAACCCAAAACTACAAGAGCTAATGGATTGCCATCTGCATAATAAATTGCCCTTTTTGATAGCTCTTTGTAACTGTTTGTTGGGTACTTCTGCTTGAAAGCATTTAAGCTGAAGAGCGTCATAGCATCTTTTTCATTCATGGTCTCCATTGTATGTATCTTGTCGGTGACGTTCTTAAGCGCTTGTCTGTTCCTACTTGTAATAAGAATCTTACTACCACTACCGAACGAATAATTTTGTCCCTCTAACAATTCCTTCAAGTGTATTGGATCGTTCACGTCATCCAATACAATAAAAACCTTCTTTTGTGGAAGTTGTCTCCTTATAAAATTTGGTACCAAACTATGAGTACCCATAGTTAAACACTCTTTCTCAAATATTTTCATAAGCAAACTCTCTCGTACAGTATCCAAAGACTGTCTCTTCAATTCATCTTGAAGATTTGAAACGAAATGAGAAGCATCAAATTTCTCACAAATATGATTGAACACCGCTCTAGCAATTGTTGATTTGCCTATACCACCCATACCCCATATTCCAACAACCGAAACATCCGAGGCATCCAAGCACAATAAAGATTCAACTTTCTCTATGTGGGGAAAGACTCCAACCAAATTGGTAGAATAAGTGAAGGAAACTAAATTCAGTTTATGCAGAACATCCCCAACAATTTCCGTGATGAGTTGTGTCTCTGGCCTATAAATATATACCAAAATATGAAGAGCACAAACAGGGATTAATGTCACTTATTCAATATATATAGTTTAGATTAATTAATAATCTCTAATCAGTCCTTATCCAAAGGAAAATGATAAAAGAAACTACGAATTAGTAGTAGTAGTTGGTACCTAGTGACGTGTGAATCCCAACCGGATATATTAGCGACTTCCATCAGGTGAGACCTCGCCTTGTCGAAATTCATCTTTCTTTTTGAACATTGTTGAAGCCTATCAAATGCAGCCCCAAAATTTCCAGTTTGATTTCTTACATGAGAAGGATCTACTCTGTAGAACACGGGAAGAACAATTTGCTCGTTGGAGTTCTTGCATTCCATGATCTTGGCTAATTCTTTCAAGCACCATGTAGAGTCTGCATAGTTTTCAGAGAAAATGATGATAGAGATTAAAGATTCTTCAATTGCAGTGAGGAGTGCAGGAGGGAAGTCGGTTCCTTTAGTGAGGTTGTAATCAATGAAAGTTTTGATATGATGGTTACATAAAGCTTTAAGGAGGTGGCTCACAAAGTTATCGCGAGTGTCGTCTCCCTGAAAGCTGAGGAAAACATCGTAACGAAGATTTTGTGGTTGATGGGTGATGGGGGATGAAGCAACAAGATCAGAAGTCATGTTTTGGTTTTTGGTTTTTGGTTTTTGTTAAAGGCAATTAAGGAAAGGAAAAGAGGCAAATGAGGGATGATTAGCACAGACTATGGTGATGGCAATTGATCAGAGTTTAAAGATTGCAAAGTCTTGGCTCACATTATTTTTTCCAGGAATTTTTATGGTTGCATTTACTCTAAAAAGAAAAGAATAGGACTAGAGAAACTCTTTTGGACTTTACCTCTAACCGGACAACACGGCTAGGCGTTTACCTCTAAAATGGGTTTTTTTTGAATTAATGTGCAGTGTGTTCATAGTTTCACACCTTCGTCGAGTACACGTCCAATGATGCACTGCAAGCAAAGACTTGTCAAAGTTCCTACCACTTCCTGTTACATTTTTCTACCCGTGGGGAGGGATTAGAAGATTTTCCAAAAAGACATGTTCAATTTTTATAACTCAAAAACAGTCTAATAGTTTTTTAAATCGTATAAAAGAAGAAAAAGAAGAAGAATATTAAATATTAATAATGTTCGAATATTATATAAGTGAATATTTAGATGATAATGAATATAGTCTATATATATATATATATATATATATTTATTTATTTATTTAATGGGAAAATTTAGAGGTAAGTACAAAAAAGACAAGTCCTTGCTAGTTATGGGTTTGAACAAACTTACTTCTTCTTTCCTTTGATCAATCTTTTTTTCATTTCTTATCGGATTTTCTTCTGTTTATCTTTTTATAAGAGAATTTTGATTAATTTTATTTATTTCCTATGTTCCTAATTAAATCAGAAACAATGTGCTTTAGAATAAAAAACTATTAGTAGTGGTGGAATTGATGATGATTGCTTGACAAATGGTGGACAAAATAATAAATACATGAAAAAATCTTTTTCATTTTTATTAAGTAGTGGTGGAATTGATGATGATGATTGCTTGACGAATGTCAAACATGTAGCACAACTTAATGAGTATTTAAACAGTAAAATTACAATACTGATTGGACGTAGAGGACGTAGAGGTAGAAGTGAGAATCATGTTGAGCACTACTGATTGGAGAAAACACGACACAGAAGCCAAATCTTTGAAACTGAGACCAATATTCAATATCGTGCGATGAGGGGAACTTGATAGTCACACAAAATCCTACTCTCATTTCCATTCATTCTGGAATTTCAGTCCCTGGAATTACACAAAAATCATAAGTGCTTAAAATGAGGGTCTGTACCCAAATTAGAAGTTCTGAATATGGACATAACCTAAGTAGATGATAAAGGGGAGCATAAAACCAGTTATATCGGCGGAGGAGCAGTAGTTTAGGCGAATTGAACTAAATTCTTTAATATTTTGACAGTTAATTTAATTGAGAGAATTATGCAATTCTTCTTCTTTCTTGCTCAACATTTAATTTTTCTGTACTTTTGGAGATTTTGTAACATCAACAAGCTCAGCGGAAGCTGGAAAATGTAAAAAAATGTGAAATAAGTACGAATAGAATGGCAAAATCCATAATATCATTCAACCAGTAATGAAATGGTATGATACAAAGAAACCACCTTGCGTCGTCCGATCAAAACAACCTTTGGTCTTTGGCAAAAAGGGAGTGAAATTTGTTTAACGGAACTGGCAAAACGGGATTGAAAATTATAATTATAATTTAAATTAACTAATTATATTTTTAATTTTAGCTACATGTATCATTACATGCTTTGGAAAACTAATTATGCATTTTATTATCTATATATATATATATATTATATATATTCAATATATTACATAGGATTAAAATTAGAAAATTATTATGATTAGGACTATAATAGCTAATAAGAGAAAAAAATTAATATTAGCACCAGTGTGGGAGGGAGTGATCGTCAGTCAAATAGAGATTTATAATCCCCAAAAATGTGTGTGCACGAGAGATAATGTGTACAGTGGTAGTCGGGGTCGAACACAGGGATTGTGAGAGACTGATCTAAGGTCTTGAGTGTATTCGGGGGACAAAAGCACGAAAAGTAACAATCGGGGGGGTTTTGCTTGGCTGAACAAGTCAGCCAAGGAAGATTTTGGAGCTAACAATTTTATCTAGGAAAGCAAGGTTCGGGGTCTCGAATGTCACGTTCGAGGTCCCGAATGGTAAAGTAAAGCAAATTAATAAATCAGTCCAGAGATAACAAAACGAAAATAATAAACTCAAACAATCAGATGGAGGAGGATTCTTAGCAAAGGCATTCTTGGGTTGCATTCGGGAGCTCGATCGTCATCAGCACTAAAATATTCCATTCGAGACATCATAGAAATGACATAGGGACCAGATTCCTCGGATATCCCCTACTTTTCTCTTAAGAGAAACTACCCCCGTTTCCACATATGAGGTAGTTTTTATAGTTCGCCATCCCTCCAGGCACGAATGCGGGAGGGTCATACTCAAACTGCCCATGAAGCTAAGAAAAGACAGATCTAGAGCTAAAGATCCCTCAGTTTGTCAGGCTCGTGACCTCGCTCTAATCAATTACTCACCATATCTATTCGAGACCACTTCAGCGCAGTCAAGACTAAACAGATGCCTACTTGTTTCATGCAATTTTCCTTCTGTATTCATCACATAAATGGCGATACTCACACAAAATAATAATCAGTTGATCAGGCCTCAAATTATTTCATGCAAAGATGTAATTAAAACGATAAACAATTGAATATGGTATCAAGAATATATTAAGCACATGAAGGCCTCGAATCTGCCCTTGCAACCCTTGAACAACCCTTGCTAAGAACTAAAAGTTTAGCTACTCATGCTTAAAGATGAACAATTAATAATTGAAGAAAGCATAGTAAGTAAATAAATAGATGAAGGGAAGAAGACTTTGTTACTAAAATCCGTTTGAAGCCCGGCGGCAAGGTTGAAGATGCTAACAAGAACTAGAGAGAGAAACTAGAGAGAAGTCTAAGAAAACTAGAACTAAATAAATTATGCTAAGTAATAAAAGATGTAAGAGATGTCCTCAACTAATCTTAGATGCTCCTTATATAGTAGAGCTCTAAGCACAAAATATCTTCACCCTAAAACTAAGGACAAAATGCATTAATTGAAAGCCTATAAAAATGGATCCATGCTCCTTAAAGCACAAAGCTGAAAAAACATAAAGCTGTCTGATTTTTCCAGATTTGGGCAGGTCTGGACTGGGCTCAAGGGCTGAGATGGTCAGAGCGGTAGGTATTTGGTGGTCAGTGCAGACTGCAGGAACAGTGTCAGAGGAGGCACATGGAAGCTCTGGCGAGATGACACGTGGAAATGTCATTCTTCGCCCTTCGGGGTCCCGAATGGAGAATCCGATTCGGGATCTTGAACGCTGCTTTGGACTCGGGACCTCGACTTTTGGTATTGAAGCTCAAAACTGCACAAAATGCTCCAAAAATGCATCTTTTCGCATAAACTCCCATTTTCGGCCTCGATCTGCAATAGTAGTGAAAACATGGGTAAATTAGCAGAATCATGCCTTAAATGGGTGAGAAAATGGGGAGAAAATCGTCCATGAAAACATGCTACCAGGGGGGAAATTAATTTTAAACACTTTTTTCATATTGTCAGTTTTATTTTTCTTTTTTTTCTTCAGTTGTTTCATTCAACTTTAATTTATTTCCAACTCTGTCCAGAAACCACTACAACTTCCTTCATTGCTTTTACCGCCTTCATAGTTTGATCATTTTAAAGATATCCCCATGTCTTCGCATTAGGATTTCCTCCTCTTAATATCACCCTGTCAAGAAGTGCTTCAGCCTTCTCCATAAGACCAACTTTAGAATACGCATCGATTAGCAAGTTTGGAATGAATATATCATAGTATAAATTTTGAGATTTCCACTCCTCAAATATCTTTTCTGCACTTTCCAAGTCGTCTAACTTCAAGAGCGATATTATGGTACTAGTATAACCCCGATTGAAGACCTTCCTTTTTTTTTCTGATAAACTTCCCAAATCCTTAACACCTCTTCTTTCTTCCCTGTAGCAGCATATTGTGTGATCAGAAAATTGTACGCAGCAGTCCTTCCTTGAGTAATTAGTTCCTTAAACTGATTCTTCACCTCAAAACTACCAACAAAAAACCAACAAAAACAACATGTGGTCCGTTCTGACCCCCTTCCTTAGCAAACTAAGCGATTGCTTTGTGGAATCTGTGTGGGGATTTTTTGCCAGACATGCAGGGTATGTGCACAATATTGAAGCTAATCTTGCTCATATGAAGACAGCTGTTGAAGACTTAATGGCGTTAAAGGAACGATTGACGCAACAGGTTCATGTTGAAGAACAGCTACCTCAAATGAAGCGGTTGCCAGAAGTTAACCTGTTGTTCGAGAGGGTGGACATTGCATTAGCGGAAGGTCATGAGTTGATCAAACGTGCTGACCAAGAAGTCCAAAGGTTGTGTTGTGGGGGATATGGGTCCAAGAATTGTTGGTCAAGCTCCATATTTGGAAAAATGGTTGACGAATGCCTCAAGGGTCTACTTGCTCTAAAGACCACGGGAGATCAGTTCGGAGTGGTAGTAGAGGAAGCACCTGCAGAATTGGTGGCTGAGCTGCCTTGCAATACAACAGTAGGCCTTGAAACAAAGCTTGCAGAGGCTTGGAGTTGCCTTGAAGATAAAAATGTGGGAATAGTTGGCTTGTACGGGATTGGAGGCATGGGGAAAACTACCCTCTTAACCCAAATTCGCAACAAGTTCGTTGACACATGTAAAGATTATCTTGTGATTTGGATTGTGGTGAGTAAAGATTGTAGTCCAGAGAAGATTCAAGCAGACATTAGAAAAGAGACTGGCTTTTCCCATGAACGATGGAGTACCAATGACATTTTTAACAAACTACGAAAAGAGAAGTTCATTTTATTATTGGATGACATTTGGGAGCGATTTGACCTCACAAAGATGGGAATTCTTCCTCGAGAAAATCTAAATGGGTCAAAGATCATATTCACAACACGTTCACTCAAAGTGTGTGGTGAAATGCTTGCTCAAAGGAAGATCAGAGTTGAGACTTTGGAATGGGAGCACGCGTAGGAACTGTTTCAAAAGTGCAGTTGTAATTGTATAATTATTTATTTTACACCTTATAACTATATTTAGTTGTGAACCATTATTTATAGTATATATTAGATATATTAAAATGAATATAATTTTATATATAAGTGTTTACAAATCTCACATTTTGTTCATAAATATTCATTAAATATGGTGTTTATATGACTTTTATTTATTTTATTGAGATGTTTAGCTATGAACAATATAAAATTAGTATACCTGTTTAAATATCTATTATTTTATTAATGAGGTAATATAATCGTGTAATTGTTTTGGGATAAAGAAAAAGAATGTAATTTTATTTTAATGTAATTTTATATATAAGTGTTCATAAATCTCACATTTTGTTCATAAATATTCATTAAATATGGTGTTTATAGATAATAATGGAAGCTAATCTTAGTTAGCTTCCATTATCATTTGACTGACTTTTTTATTTATTTTATTGAGATGTTTAGCTACGAACAATATAAAATTAGTATACCTGTTTAAATATCTATTATTTTATCAATGAGGTAATATAATCGTGTAATTGTTTTGGGATAAAGGAAACAACGAATTAATTTCTAATTGTTAAAAATTATTTTGAGATATAAAAAGAGATTGAAGTAATTCATAATTGTTAAAAACAAAAAGGAATATATGAGTCCAACACTTTGCTAATAGACAACAGCACTTTGCTAATATAATTATTTATATATAAAAAAGTGTGAAATTAATTTTTAGACAAAAATACTCATTTCATTAAGAGTAAAATAATTTTGAAATATAGACTAAATTATTTTGAAACGTGAAATTGTATGTGCAGAATTTATTTGAAAATATTAAAATATAATATTTATGTACAAAGAGCATTTCACACAATTTTTTGGTATATTATAAAAGTTTTAATGATGTGTATAAAAACAAAATTAACATAAAAATTCACTATAGTGTTTAAACTATATCGTAGAAAGTATATTACTCCCTTTGTCCTTTTTTAACTGACGTCTTAAAATAGTAGAAAATTGAAAATAATAATTTTTTATCTTATTTTATTCCACATTGTTTCATTTTTTCTCCTAATTTTCACTCAAATTACCACAACATCATCAAATTGGGTTAATGTATAATTGTTTTTTGTCATTTACATAAAATATATACTTCGAAAGAGATAAAATGACAAGTATTATGAACAATAAGAATCCGTAGAAAATCGACAGTTATTAAAGGACAGAGGGAGTAGAATCATTATTGATATTCTAATGCAGGTGCTAGTAGAAAATTCTTGTATTAATTTTTAAATAATTAATTTTAAACTCTTACAATTAAAATAATTTTAACTTAGTTAAAGTAAATTATTTTTATAAATTTAAATTTAAATGCTTAAAATGATGTTTCATTTTTTTTATTTAAGTTCTCAAAATACTGCAAATAATTTTTCATTTATTTAACAACAACCACTAATGAATTAGTCTTTAAAGACTCAAACTCAATAAAAAATTTAATTTTAATATTTAATTAAAAATTATAATTTAAGTAAAAGTACAAACTATTTTTTTGATCATGATGTATGAAAAAATCACATAATTGGCTAAGGCAAAATAATTCCTTATCATTACAAATTTTACGAAATAAAATTTAAGTAATTTAATATTTATGTATATATATTTTTTAATAATAATACAAATTAAAAATATTTCTTAGTTTTATTTTTATTTTTATTGTAAATAGTTTAGTGAGGCAAAGATGATTTCTTGTTTATTTTACATATTTTTTTATAGATTTTTTATTTTTAGTTAAAAAGGATTATCACTTTCACCTCTTTTTTTCATTTTTTTCTCTTTCATATTTGTTTATTTATAGTTCTTATTCTAACATTGTCAACACATGAAATACAAAATAACAACAATAACAACCGTAATAATAATTAAAAAAATTGTGATCATAATTAAATAAAAAAAGAATTTTGTTAAAGTATTTGCCCTTTATTTTTTTATTTTTCTTGTAATAATATCATATTTTGTTAACTTTTGAAAGAAAAATATCCTTCCATATTTTGTTGGATGAATAATAGTTATTAGTCATGAAACTAAATGCGCGAATGAATTAATAATCATCATTATAATACCATGGATTAAATAGATGACCTACATTATAAAAATGACATGCACTAAGAAATTTAATTACAACCTCATGTACAAATAGCATAACAAGTTTAATTACAACCCCGTATGCAAATAATAATAAAAATTGAAAAGATTAGTCTAAAAATAAAAAATTAATTTATAACATTTAATTTTGGTAATAGATATCAATATTAATTTTTCATATCTTTTAAGTCCTTTACAAGTTTTATTTTTTATTTTTAACAAAAAAATCATTAGTATTTTGTTATACCTACGCTTCAACTATGAAAAAAAATGACAAGTTAAATGTTATAATTGTACATAAAATATATTAAATAAATATTTATTGTAAACTTAACGCCCTTAGAACATTAAAGTTAAATTAACTTTACGATATAATATCATTACAGTAACTTTTTAAATATTTAAATTTAAAAATTAAAATTAAATAACGCAGGTAAGCTAATTGTTCGAGATGCTAGATGAGTTGTGTAAGCATAGCTTGATTAATCAAGCAAAATATCTAATATAGTTTAGTCTATGAACTACTCTCTCAGCCAATATGTATTGTATGGCATTTCATTTGGATACGTTTTCTCATTAACTCATACTTTATTGCCTGATTTTTAAATTTTGGTTTGAAGGATTCATATAATTACTTGTCAAACTTCGATTGTTGTTTAATTGTGGCCTCGTAGAGAAGTTGGGTGGAAAGAGATTTTTATTAGTATTGGATGATGTGTGGAAAGATTTTCCCGGTAAGTGGGATAGATCAAAGAATGCAAACAGAAGTGGTGCTGTAGGGAGTGTAGTCCTAATAACCACGCGCATTCCACAAGTGGCTGAGAAGATATCCATAGTTTATATTCGTCATATGGGAAGATTATCAAAGCCTTTGCCACTATTCATAAACCATCAAACAACAATAACAAAGTACTGAGCGCGTCCGAGTTTGAGTTCCTATCCGAAACATGGTTCGACAGACTCTCTTGAATATCTAAAGAAATAAGATCATTGTCCCTGAGTAACTTTATGAAGTCCTCTGTTTTCTCCAGATCTCCTTCCCCTTTCAGGTAGTCTAGACAGGCAGTCTAGACAGGCAGCTAGACTTTCATTAACCGGCTTCCAACTCTGTCCAGAAACCACTACAACCTCCTTCATTGCTTTTACCGCCTTCATAGTTTGATCATTTTGAAGATATCCCCTTGCCATATAGTACCATGTCTTCGCATTAGGATTTCCTCCTCTTAATATCACCCTGTCGAGAAGTGCTTAAGCCTTCCCCATAAGACCAACTTTGGAATACGCATCAATCAGCAAGTTTGGAATGAATATATCATAGTATAAATTTTTAGATTTCCACTCCTCAAATTCTTTTCTGCACTTTTCAAGTCATCTAACTTCAAGCGCGATATTATGGTACTAGTATAACCCCGATTGAAGACCTTCCCTTTTTTCTGATAAACTTCCCAAATCCTTAACACTTCTTCTTTCTTCCCTGTAGCAGCATATTGTGTGATCAGAAAATTGTACGCAGCAGTCCTTCCTTGAGTGATTAGTTCCTCAGACTTCTTCAGCATTCGTATAACCACCTGCTACAGAAGCATATGTGGCCCAGTCCAGGGCAACCTTTGAATCGGATTCCATTCATGCCAGAGTCCTCTCCATTTCCTCAATGTTAGAAACAGCTGCACATGCACGCAGTCGTATCTCATAGGTATGTTTGTCATGAGGCTCGCAACCAATTCCTTTTTCAACCATTTCCTGCATCAGACTACCAAGTTTCTCAGTGTTTCCAGTCTGACAATAAAGGTTCAGCATGCAATTGTAAGCCAAAGATAAGTGAGCCGGTGGACAACCCATGTCTCTTATCGTCTGCATAACAGCTTCAGCTTTCGCCACAGATTTTACATAGGCATAGCAATTAAGGAGCGAGCCGTATACTTGAAGAACTTTTAGGCCTTCCGGAATGTCATTGAAATAATTCTCAGCTTGTCCTATTCCATGCACTTTTGCAATCAAGTCTACCCGGATGGTAATATCACGTGGTGTAAGTACAAAGTATCTTTTATCAGTCATCCATGTAGAAATCTGGAAAAAAAATTAAGGTATAGTAATCAGGAAACAGAATCCAAAATCCAAATCCAAATCCACAACACTGGTAGCACCAGAGAGTGATGCAATCATTATTAGGGTGGGGTTGAATTGACCAAGCGATTCCTTTGAAAATTTCATCTCCCACAATCAAGCCTAAAAAGTGATGGTTATTTTTCATAAGCAAGCACTTTACGCCTAGCAAGTTCCATGTATGTATGTCCTTTGAGCAAAATGGACCGAACGAAACAAGACCTTACACCATCCAGACAAGTAGGCCTTGTAAGTGGTTACAAAGATAACAGCTAAAAGAATATCGAATCCTCAAGTAGCCAGTCCAAGGTCCTATGTTGCTCTTCATCAGGACGCAGGCTCCCCGGAATGGCACCGAGTGCGCTTCTTAATGCTTGAAAACCCAAAGCAACGTGACCGATAAAAGCTGATTCGTCCTCCATCCGTTTCTTCATTGATACACCAATTTTCCAATGTAGTAAGCAACATGATTAAAGGCGTGTATCCCACGCTGCTGCAGCTCTATCTTTTGCCTACCAATCTCAAGGAACTTGGGATTAACTCCATGAACGTTGCAGATGATGGATTTATGACAATCCTGTGTGGCTGCAGATAATCTAATTACCTTGTGGCAATCGATGATCTTGAGTGCCTCTCGTGTCTTGATTCCGGAAGCAGATTCCTTCTACAGCCATTTTCATATCAATTACATGCTTCTGAAAGTAGACAATGAGGGTTGAGGGGACAATACTGTGGTACGAAGAACAGGAACGTCAACAGCTTGAAGCCTGACGAGCAATATAAGTAACATTTTCATATGGTCCATGGTAGCAATATTTGTTACCTATTCAACCAAACAGCACGTGGCTCTTGCCGCTACCAATAGTTTTCTCTACTTGGCTTGCGATCCCTACTATCATTCACTGCTAGATCAGAAAATCCATCTTCCACTTTTTTTACTGAAGACTCATCTAAAGCACCAAGTCCTTCTGAGGTTCGAGTCCCCTTTCTAATTTGATTCAACAATTTCTCTTTCACATCTGAAGAAATAAGATCCTTATCCTTGAACAGTTTTATGAAGGCCTTAGCTCTCTTTAGATCTCCTTTCCCTTTCAAGTACTCAACACAGGCAGCCAAACTTTCATCGCTCGGTCTCCACCCTCGTCTAGCAACTGCCACTGCTTCTTCCATTGCATCCAATGCCTTCCAAGTTTGATTACTTTGAAGATATCCTGATGCCAAACAAGACCATGCCTTTGCATTTGGTTTTTTCCCTCTACATATTACCTTGTTGATAATTCTTTCAGCCCTCTCCACCAAACCTATTTTGGAATAAGCATCAATGAGGAAGTTGGGAATAAGCATATTGTAGTATGAATTCAGGCCCTCCCATTCTTCAAAAATCTTTTCAGCACTTTCAAAATCATTGAGCTTCAATAGAGAGGTTATGATAGTAATGTATTCTTGATTGCGAATCTCCCCTTTTGCCTTGTAAAGTTCCCAAATCCTTAAAACTGCATCCCTCTTCCCAATAGCAGCATACTGCGTGATGAGGAAATTATACGCTCCTCTCCTACCACCAGTAACCAGCTCCTCAGATTTCTTTAGGAATTTTAAAGCCTTGTCTAGAAGACCAACTTTTCTATATGCACTCGCCACTGCAGAGTAAGCATCCCAGTACAGAACAACTTTGGGATCAGATTCCATTCTTGTCAAAGTCTTCTCCATTCCTTCGATGTCAGAAGCAGCTGCATACGCACTCATCTGTATGGAATACCCAAATTGGTCACAATCAATGCCATTTTCATCCATTTCTCGTATCACAATTTGAAGCTTCTGAATATTTCCAATCTGATAATAAAAATTCATCATGTAAGTGTTGAATGAGGATGTCTTAGCAAACCCCAGTTTCTTCATCTCCTGCATGACATCCTCAGCTTTTTCCACAGATTTTTTATCACCAAAGCACCAAAGAAGAGCCATATACACTCTAAAGGCTTTCAATCGCGGTGGAATGTTTTTGAAATAAACCTCCGCCTGTTCGATTCCATGAACTTTCCCAACCAAGTCCAGCCGGGCAGCAACATCTTGTGATGTAAGTTCAAAGCGCCCTTTGTCAGTCATCCAAAATGAAACCTGTGCAAAAGTGAAAGAGACCCATTAATCAGGACAACCCATTAAAACAGTAATCAGATCAATCAAACCATAATTAACAAAAATGTCAGGTGGATATCCTCATAGTCTAAAACCCCAAATTCCTGTAATCCTAGGCTACCGTAGTTAACAAAATTGGAACATACCCCCTTCCCGCCCAACCCTCATAGCTCAACAACAAAAGACTGTCCTGCTCTACCAGTGTAAGCAACAAGGCGGAACCTTTAATTTTCAAAACTAATTTAGTCTAATGAGAAACAGAACAGAAAAAAAGAAACAAAACTCAAAATTACCTCAAGAGCATGGTTGTAGCGTTTGGTGTGACGGAGTTCTTCAATGAACAAGCGGAGCTGATTCTTGTGGACGGTGCGGTGTTGGAGCCAGTGGTCGAAAAACGGAGCGAGTAAGGCGTTTGTGTCGGCGCGTTTGGTCAGGCGGTACAGCTCGGACATGGCGCTTGAGCATTTGTGCCTTCCAGTTCCGGCTAGAAATGTGGAGTATCCACATCGGCGAGGCGCGTAGATGGTGGTAGTTCTGTGCAGTGCGACGCGTAGTGCGGCGAAGTTCATAAGGAAACTTCAAACTGTAGAAGGAGCAACGGCGCGGCTTGAGAATAGGAGGAACAGACGACAGTCTAATGTGCGACTTGTGTTCCAGTGGTATATTTCGACTTGTTTTAAGTTTTAAGGATGAATTGCTATTATGTATCATACTTTGACAGTTTGACTTAATAAACCATAAAATGATTTCATAATTAGGTTGTATGAGTGAGCCTAAATCATAATGAATTTGACCTAATAAAATTCAGATGAAGAGATTTCTAATATATTTTAGAATCCGATACTAAAATTATCTAAAAATCAAAATTACGGAACAATTTGGGAATGAATTACCTATACCTTACTTTTACTTCCAATTTTCTCTTCTTTTTTTATATTTTCTAAACTGGATATGTTGTAATATTGTTTTGAGGTTGTATAATGGAGAGAGAAGGGATCAACATTAATAAATAAAAAATCTGAAGTTAAAAATAAATCTAATTCATAAAAAAAAGTATTCCGAAAATGGTGATTTTCTCAACGTGGTTTTATTCATTTTATAGATTCGAACTTACAACTTTTAAATTAAAGAATATTTACGGTAATTAACTTATGATTTTTCTGGAACACAGATAATATTATTATTAATGATAGAATAAAATAAAATTCTTAATTTACTTAAAAGAAAAATGTTTTACATAGCGTATTGTACGTAACATATTGACGGATAAAGGGTAAAAAATTTGCCAAAAACAAAAATTAACATACTCCCTCCGGAGTTTATTAGATGATTTTCTCATATCTCAATATTCGGTATGTTTAACACTAAAAATACAAGTAAAATAAACGGTAAAAATAAATCTAAAATGTCATCTAATAAATCCCGGAGGGAGTATTATTGAATTGGAGTAGGATTCTAGCCGAGAACTTCATGAACATTTTTGTAAGATGAAGACCTCGAAACACACGTGGAGTCAAGGAAAAGATTGACAGGTAGCACCAGTAGCTTTGTCCAATTGGGAAAGACCAATCTTGTCGCTATAGAAAGTGAAGTATAAAATCCCTAGGGGCCTATAACACATATCAACCCTCTTGGGCTAACACAGGCCCGTGCTCAGTTTCTACATAACCTTGATCGTGTGTCGAGCACGTCAAATATAAGTGTATAATAGATATAAAAAAGGGGTAGAAATACAACTTATCACTTGTCCACAAGGAACTTGTAGATGGTGGTAAGAGGATCGTCCACAGAAACTTCGGGGGATTTGGATTTGTAGTTCTTGGTTGACTTCCTCGTCACTGAGTTTGGTTGGTTGATTCTGAAAATTAAAACAAAAGCAAAAGCAATTAAATAGTCCAAAACAGTTTTGGTCAAAAGTTTGGCCAAGACAGGGGGTCAAGATTGAAAACAGTAAAAAGAAGGTTCTCGGTAAGAGCATGAACGGGCTATGTTCTTATGATTCGATCACTGATTCAATGGTGTTCATCTCTATATTTGCAGTGCTGCTGTGGATAAGACAACGCCCAACTCAAGTTTACCCTCGGTTGTCAGTCAAGGCCCACGGTTGTCAATCGGGTCTGAGTTGTATTATTCATTTAACTGGGTCTCCCAAGCTAAAATCTGAATTGTCAGTTCTAAACTTGAACAAGGAAGTAAAGAAACCAGAAAATAAATAATTACAAAAATAGAGATTATTAAGAGTAATTAGATCTCACGAAATATAAGAAACATAACTCTCAAGCTCTTACCAAGAATGGTGATTAGCTAGATGTACTCATGAATGAATTATAAAAATACTTGCTTGCATAAAATAAAATAAATTCTTGGATTCAAAGAATTAAATCCAGGAGCAAAGTACAAAGTGGCGGATTGGGGAAGAAGAAGAGAGCGTAAGAAGCGTGTGGAGAAGAGGAGGACAAGTTCAGCTATAAGAAAGCTAAAACTCCTCTGTCCTTCTCCAACTCAATCTCCTAAATAATCTCCTAAATAATCTCCTAGATAATCTCCTAATAAATTATCCTGATTTGTTTTGAATAAAAATAGGAATTTAAAATATACAAAGATGGAAGGAGATCCTTGATAGGATTCTTAAATAAATATCTTCTTGATCCTTCTCTTTGTCACTGGACAGCTGTGATTTGCCAGCTCACAAGGCCCAACGCTGCTGCTCATGATTCCTTTCTCGCGAATCAGTCTTGGCCAAGACGATCTGATGGGCGAAACTCTGGATATGCGAAGGAGTCTTGGCCAAACGCTAGGCCAAGACTCTGAAAATCAGCTTCAGCTCTTCAAAAATTAAATTCTTCATAAATTGCCTCCAGACCAGAACTGGTAAAAGCATGGGAAATTAAAGGTAAATCAGTAGTTTTACTGCCCAAATAACAAGTAAATGGATAGTAAAAACATGATGAAATGCAATGTAATCAAACCTAAACACCTAACTAAGGTAGATAAACGCCTAAGAATTTACGAGTTTGATGTGTCTTAGCAATTTAATTAGGACATAAAATTTAAAATTTTCAAATCAGTGTAAAAAATTCTTTTTTTTAGACTCTAAGATTAGGTAGTAATTAGTTTTTCTTTTTTTTTCTTTTTCTTACCAGTGATCAATTGTTATTAGTTGTTAATTTATCTATTTTCTAGTCTGAGTGTCCTCACTATTCTTTGAGGTAAGGAAACGACGTCGTTTTTAAGCTGGTTCGGGAAAATCCATTTACCCGACTCGTGGAATCGTAACCGGGTCAATAGTATCCTACGTGGCATGCCACGTCACCGTGTCCGATGTGGCGTGCCACGTAGGACACTTAATGGTGATTGTTGGACGGAGTTAGCTTGAGGTACCAAATGTGACGTTTTGTTTGTTTACAAGTATCTTTTAAACGCAGAAATAAGAGGAAGTACCAAATCAGTCAAACAATTGTTTGACATGTACCTATTTTTGCAATTTCCCTAACATCGTAGGTCTTAAAATTCAAGAGTCAAAAGCAATGATTCACCCAAAAAAATTATTTTTATGTATCATTCTCTAAACTCGAATATAGACCCTTAATTAAAGAAAATTTGATTATTTTATGGTATTTTTAGGTCATGAAGAGCTGAAACGAAGAGAGAGTTGCTCGCCTTAATCTCAAAATCTTTAACATAATTAGCCTATCCTCTGGTCTCGGTAAATTCACAAATTCTACAAATCACCTTCAGTTTTCATCTTATACTCCATTAGATTTTTTTGTTGTAAATGAAGCTTCCTTTCGAACAAAAAGAAACTAACACAATAAGAAGGCGAAAGCATCATCATCCAAAATGCTTAAATTACCAATGCATTCTCCGTATCACATATGAGGATAATGCAAGTCATGTTCAACCAAGGAAAGATTAAACATCACCTAAAATCAAACAAAACAAGAAGTGGAAAACAAAACTTCGCTAAAACATGTCTCACTATGGAGAGATTCTTGGGTGATCCCGGGATGCCAACTCAAAAGTGAGAGTTGGCATACCCATCCAATAAAAAATGAACACATGGAGACGTTTTTAACACATCGGATAAAAATTAAAACTTTTTATTTTTTACTTTCTTTCCTTTCCTTTCCTTTACTTCTCTCTTTTCTTCCTTCTTTGTCCTCACCATCATCATCAACTTTGCCTGATGTGGTCATCTCCTCCACAACATCAACCCTTCGAATCATCTTGGACATGGAATTATCACATACTCTCCCAATTTGTCCAGGATTTATCACCACGTCACTCTCTTATACACCAAACAAGCAAACCCGTAAAAAACCCATAAAACAGCAACAATGACGAGCCCAATTTTAAAACAGCAACAACGACAGACTCTCTTATAAACAAACAACACAAACCCATAAATAAATTACAAAAGGGAGCTCCGGCGGTGGCAGATCGTGAAGGGGAAGAAGAAAGGTAGGCCATCGAAGGCAGATCTAGAGCGACAAGCTGGTCAGGGAGCTCCGGCGGCAGCAATTGACCAGATCCCCTACCTCCACCGCCTCTTCCTCCGAATTTAACACCCCGGGAGGGGCGGAGGAAGGTGGTTGATTGAGTGCTAAATTGTCTTATTAATCATCCTATCTTCCTATTATTTTTTATGATGATACTGCTTATTGTGGCTATTTCTACTCCTCTTTACAGATTAATTGGGTTACATTAGATTGAGAGAAAAGGAAAGAAAAGCCATGAAAGAGCTTGAAATTGGTGGAAGGCAAGGAAAGTATGCAACTGTTGCCACTTGATTTTGTGATGTTCGTGATGAATAATTGTAGCAAGCCAAAGAAATTGAAGAAATGGGCTTGAGCCCATTAGAGCCTTTGCTGCTTTGTGCGGCTGCGTCCAGCAGCCTCCTCCTTTGATTAAATTTAAGACCTTTTATTTTAAATTAGACTTATCCTATTTTGGTGGATTATAGTTTGACTAGCATTCTTTTGTTTAAAACCTAACAGGAAAGGAAAGCCAGAGATCTCTTTGATTACATTGCATTTCATCATGTTTTTACTATCCATTTACTTGTTATTTGGGCAGTAAACCTACTGATTTATCCTTGTATTTCCCATATCTTAGCAGTTCTGGTCTGGAGGCAAAATATTGAAGAATCTGATTTTTGGAGAGCTGGAGTTGTTTACCTAAGTCTAGACCGGGATCTTGGCCTAGACGTTTTCTCATCCGAAGCAGCGCGCTCTTGACGATCGTCTTGGCCAAGACTCCGGCCAAGACTGATCCGCGAGAGAGGAATCTTGAGCAGCAGCGTTGGGCCTTGCGAGCTGGCAAATCACAACTGTCTAGTGACAAAGAGAAGGATCAAGAAGATATTTATTTAAGAATCCTATCAAGGATCTCCTTCCATCTTTGTATATTTTAAATTCCTATTTTTATTCAAAACAAATCAGGATAATTATTTAGGAGATTAATTAGGAGATTATTTAGGAGATTGAGTTGGAGAAGGACAGAGGAGTTTTAGGTTACTTATAGCTGAACTTGTCCTCCCCTTCGACGGGCTCTCTCTTCACGCTCGGACGTACTTTCTTCTTCTCTTCTCTTCCGCCACTTTGTACCTTGCTCCTGGATTTAATTCTTTGAATCCACGGATTTATTTTATTTATGCAAGCAAGTATTTTTATAATTCATTCATGAGTACATCTAGCTAATCACCATTCTTGGTAAGAGCTTGAGGGCTATGTTTCTTATATTTCGTGAGATCTAATTACTCTTAATAATCTCTATTTTTGTAATTATTTGTTTTCTGGTTTCTTTACTTCCTTGTTTAAGTTTAGAACTGACAATTCAGATTTTATCTTGGGAGACCCAGTTAAATGAATAATATAATTCAGACCCGATTGACAACCGTAGGCCTCGACTGACAACCGAGGGTAAACTTGAGTTGGGTGTTGTCTTATCCACAGCAGCACTGCATATATCGAGATGAACACCATTGAATCAGTGATCAAATCATAAGAACATAGCCTGTTCATGCTCTTACCGGGAATTCTTTCTTTTCTGATATTTCACTGTCTTGACCCCTGTCTTGGCCTAGACTCTTCCCAAGACTGTTTTGAATTATTTTACCTCTTTTGTTTTCTTTCTTTATTTTCAGATTCTACCAATCAAACTCAGTGACGAGGAAGTCAACCAAGAACTACAAACCCCCCGAAGTCTCTGTGGACCGACCCTCTTACCACCATCTACAAGTTCCTTGTGGACAAGTGTTAAGTTGTACTTCTACCCCGTTTTATATTCATTTATACAACTTAAATTTGACGTGTTCGACGCGCGATCACTCTTCTTCCCGAATGGCTTCTGCTACTGTTTTGAGATTGGATTTATTCAATACATTTTATTTTCTTCATTCCTTTCTTTAATTAATTAATTCATGCATATTATTTGTTTGAATTAATTATGTCGTGTAGTAGCTAAATTATTAGATTCCTGGTAAAGGCCATTGAGCCATGATTCTTCCTTTGTGAGATCAAATTTGTGTTTATTAAATTTCAATTTTCGTATTTCTATTCTCTTTGATTTACGATCAAAACTATTCATGTTTGTTTTAAACCTGATCAATTTAGAATTAAATATGTTTAGTTACCGTCTATCTTCTTAATGTGAGGAGCCAAAAATATAGTCACAAAGACACTACTACTCAAAGGAATTCCGTGCCAACTCTTCTTGTCTTAAAAGAGTAAAAAAAATCGATATTGGATACTCGATCGGAGAACGTCATATTACATTTTACATAGTTCTACCATAAAAAAAAATCAGTACATCAGTTGTACTATAAAAAAGATTTGGTTATGTTACTGATTATCGTCCAAATTGAGCTAATAATAATAAATGAATAAATGCCTTTTATTTTATTTGATCTTATTTCCTTGGACACATTCTTTTTTACTCTTTTTGGGAAAAAAGAAATTGGATTATTAAAAAAATTGTTTGTTATGCTTGTAATCAAGATTTTATAGTAATCCGAAATTATTTTATTATTATGGGAAAGTCACTAGATTGAACTAAAAAACGCGTTAAAATATTTTTGAGACGGGAAAGTTACATAAGAATTTCTAAATATTTATTTTGAGGTTGATATATATATATATATTTTTTAGCGACTTTAATAAACAAAAAATACATCACATCTTGACGTTGTATCTCAATGTACTTTACTCGAGTTATTTTTCTTTAGCAGTGGTTAAAAAAAATTGGTTCTTTTATCAAAGATAAAAAGAATATCCAGAAAGAGAAGAAAAAATATTTTTTGTGGTATTTATAATTTATTTAGGAAATAATATTATGGGTATCATTTTGAAATTGAAATCCATAATATGATAAAATGTGGAAAAAAAATTAGTCTTTATTGTTAAATGGCTCTCAACACAAAGCCCAAACCGATCCAAAGCTTGGGCCCAGCCCAGCACTCTAACCCAACGGCTCCATTCACCGCTGGTCACGTGATGAAATCCAGGTTATCTATCGTTCCTCTACCTCTCCATTGAACTGATTTTTTTAGTTCTTCGTGTGGTGTCTCTGCGGCAGCTGGTTTTTGATTTATTGTTTATTTCCAGATACGTGTTCCAGTCATTTTGTTTAGTTCTGGAAACTAATTGTTGGCATATTAATCTGAATTGATTGGTGGAAGTGTTAAATGGCCAGTTTCATTGGTTTCACACATAGTGAGGAGAGATTCTTAGGTGATCCAGGATGCCAACTCAAAAGTGAGAATTGGCATACCCACCCAATAAAAAATTGACACGTGGAGACGTTTTTTCCACATCGGATAAAAATTAAAACTTTTTATTTTTACTTTCTTTCCTTTCCTTTTCTTCTCTCTTTTCTTCCTTCTTTGTCCTCGCCATAATCAACTTTGCCTAATAAAATTCTTAGCCAGTATGGATGCTAAGAAAATGTTTCGGAATAAAACACCCAAGTTTCCCAGTTTTTACCATTTTAATTTTGTCTTCATCACACCATTCTCAGTTCTCTTCACCTTTTATCCACAATAAAATTAAAAACAAAAAAAAAACAAAAAAGATGAGAATAGTTATTGAGAAATTAATAGCATCCTCACACATAAATATATGAAAAGAATATCAACAGACTAAATTGTAAATATCAAAAAAAAAAAAAGAATCATCTTTGTTGCATCTCTCATGATGATGAACGAACCAGATTGTTATTTTTTCTCTACAGGGAATGCGAATAAGAGGGGGGATATTTTTTCTTCCTTCTTTCTTCTTCCTCGTCGCTGCAGCCACCACGCCACCACTGATGGGTGCCGAAACCAACAAAAATAAATCATACAGTTCACCATGCACAATTAATTAAAACTGTAGCAAGTGGTAAAAGGATCGAACCACAGAGATTTCACGACTAAATTGATTTCTGTTAAATAACCAAGAATTGTAACGTAACAGTGGTAAATACCAATATTGGGAGTTTTGTATCGCAATTAATTAAACAATTAAAAGAAGCAAAACAGTAAACAGATAAAGATTGATTGAACTCAAGTGACAAGCAATTCCCCGTAAAGACTCTAATTAAACCATAATTCATTCAGTTGATCATCGACGCAAATATTTTCAAAACCAATTTTCGTAGAAAGGCTATAGAAACTAGAGACTCTCTAGATTTCCTGCTCTCCACCTATTCAAAATTAACAAAGAGACTCTCTATTGAAAATTCCTAATCGCCCTAACAATTCTAAGAGACTCTCTATAGAATTTAATTAAGTGATTGACGAATGCACAGGGAGAGACCTTTCACAAACCTAGGAGAGAGACACTCTACTCCTATAAGTAAGATTATACTCTCTTTCTAATCAACTCGCAAATCAATTAGTTGCATTCAGATTCATGATAACATGGACTCCATAATTATCAAGAAATGTTATGTCCCTACATAACAAAACAAATTACAAACAAATTTAACTAATTGGGAAAGAATTAGAAGTTACATGATCACCTTAGATATGGCAGAGTCATGTTCTTTATGAGAGATGGATTTTTTGACACAAATTTTTTCCATTCTTGTTGATCAATTCTTCTATCATCATTCGTGTCTGCCTTACTAAATGTCTAAAAAAGAGAAAATTTCTTCCGATGACTGGAACTAAAAAAAAACGAGAATGTACAAAAATTGAGAAGGTAAACCAAACAGTACCTTATCCACAATTGTTTCAACAAACTCATCTGATAAGGCAAGATCCGATTCATGAAGAAGTGCCAACACCATCTCCTTCAACTGTAATCGAATCCAAAATTAGGAAGCGTTGTACCAAAATTGGGCCTAATCTTTTCCAAGTCTAGTTGGCCCAACCGGGTGTTGAGTTGGGCCCAACTGGGTGTTGACCTTTACCAGACTGAACACAAGTTTTTAAACAAATTTTACATTTTGAAATGAATGATATAGTACAAAAGATGGTACTGAATTTATTTTATAGAAAAAACAAGTTGATAAAGTTTTTTTATTTTTAAATCTCGTTTCATTACAATTACTCCATCCATCCTAATTACATTATATTTTTGTTGTGTGTTTTATATATATAGACAAAATAATTATGTTTCGCACTTTTTAATTTACATTTTGCAGTACCATTTATATTTTATTTTTATTTTATTTTCAACTGATTGTCTCTCCTCAATAATTATAATGCGTATTTGACCCATATTTTTAGTTGTTTTGCTTTAAAGTTAAGTATGTAAAAATAACATTAGAGTGTTCGGTTAAGGTGTTCGCTTTTAACACCAATGTTGTTTTTACATGCTTAACTTTAAAATAAAACTATTAAAAGTGGGGGCCAAACACGCAAATAATTTAACTTCACTTTAAAATCACGAGAATACATGCTTTTAAAAACAGAAGATTGTTTATTTGAATTAAAAAATAAGAATATATTTATTTTAAATAGAAAATTATTTAAAATATTAACAAAAGATGTAGTAACTTACTTAAAAAATATAGTAGTACATAATATTTATTTTTTAAATAGATAAATCTTATGTATTTACAATTTTAATGTTATAAATTAGTATATAACAACATTTAGATAAAAAAATCAACAAATTAATATTTTTTAAAAATTATTTTATTTTAATTAAAACAATTCACAGCATAGTTTTTAACTAAACAATTTACTCATTTCATTTTACCGCACCACATAACGCAACACACACTCACAACATAAAACAGCATAGCAGAATGTGGACCAAACACCTCTATAGAGTGAGTTAGTAAAATTAATAAAAAAAACAACATAAAAATATCATTTAATTTAGGATAAAACAAAATTTCTAAAGCATCACGTAATTTGAGACGGTACCAATTACTCCTAATTTTATTCTCTTCGAGGGTCTTTTTTCCCCTTTGAGTACTCCTAATATTCTTTTGGAATTTAAGCTAAAGTTGAATGCTTTAATCTTTAGTGCATTTTAAATTATTACACCCTTTGGTGTTTAATAATTTTCATTTTCCTACTAAAAATGTGATTTAAATTAACTGTTATTTTGAATCATAATTACGATTTTTGCCCTCTATCTTAGTTTTTTTACCCAACCAGTTAATTTGGTACAATAGTATTATTATAATTATACTATAAAAATGGGTAAATTAAAAACTATAGTCAAGAAAATGTGATCCAAAAATTATTATTTTAAGTTTGTTTACTATTTTAGAAAGTTGATTAATAAAGATAAAAGGGAGTAATACATACTCTCCTTCTGTTATAATATAATTACCATAAAATGTATAAATTATTGTTACGTATAAGTAACCAACATCAATGATTATGTTAATATGTGTAATCTATCTATACTATATATAAAAGTACGAACTCCTTATTAATTTTTTTTGACTTTTTTACCCTTAATAAATTCTTAAAAACACTATTTTATAAATTTTTATTTTTATTATAAATGAAATTTTGTTTAGTTAATAAAGAATTAGTATATACGTAACTTTTAGTAAGAATTTTAAATTAGTAAATATTTTTTAATAAAAAAATATACTTAATATTGTGATTTAACAAAGTTAGAAAAAAACTAACGTACCATTAAAACATTATCGAGTACAAAATAACTAGGACATGTATATTAAAAATAATATTTTTTAAAAATATTGTAGTATCATATGATTTCTCTAGGAAGTTACAATTCTTAACTAGAGATGAATGTGCTGGAGAAAGATGTGCAGCAGAAGGTGCAGCCTTAAAGCAAAGAATTTGATTCGTTCTTCCTGTATTGAAATGTGGAGGGTATATGACACTTTTGTTACAAATTAAAATTAAAATTTATGACACTTTTTTCATATTGTCAGTTTTCTTTTTCTTTTTTTCTTCAGTTGTTTCATTCAACTTTAATTTATATCTATTGTATCTGAGTTTTTATCTATTATATTCGACTTCATCCGCACTCAAGGAACAAAGCGGGCCCTATGATTAAACTTTCCCCTTTGAGCTGCAAAGCAGATCCCAAAACCAAAACCACAACATTCCTTGCTTAAAGTAAAGACGAGAAACGTAGAGATAAAAAATGATTAATCTCATCTTCAGCTGAGCTCTATCGAGGCATTTGGAAGAGGAAAAGAAAGAGAGAGTAAGAAACAGAGTAATTTCTTGGTCCTTACTTCCATTCCTACACTCATTTCTTCATCTGCGTGCATTCTTGTCTCCTTCATCCTCACCTTCTTAGCCCTTTTAAATCTCTTCTTCTTTCTTTATTTTACGGTACTTTGCTTGGCCCAGAACTAACTAATCAGTAATCACTCTTCCTTAAACTGATTCTTCACCTTAAAACTACCAACAAAAAACCAACAAAAACAACATGTGGCCCGATCTGACCCCGTCCTTAGCAGACTAAGCAATTGCATTCTGGAGCCTGTGTGGGGCTTTTTTGCCAGACATGCAGGGTATGTGCACAATCTTGAAGCTAATCTTGCTCATATGAAGACAGCTGTTGAAGACTTAATGGCGTTAAAGGAACGATTGACACGAAAGGTTCATGTTGAAGAACTGTTGCCTCAAATGAAGCGGTTGCCAGAAGTTAACTTGTGGTTCGAGAGGGTGGACATTGCATTAGCGGAAGGTCATGAGTTGATCAAAGGTGCTGACCAAGAAGTCCAAAGGTTGTGTTGTGGGGGATACGGGTCCAAGAACTGTTGGTCAAGCTCCATATTTGGAAAAAAGGTTGACGAATGCCTCAATGGTCTACTTGCTCTAAAGACCACCGGAGAGCAGTTCGGAGTTGTGGTAGAGGAAGCACATTCAGAATTGGTGGCTGAGCTGCCTTGCAATACAACAGTGGGCCTTGAAACAAAGCTTGCAGAGGTTTGGAGTTGCCTTGAAGATAAAAATGTTGGAATAGTTGGATTGTACGGGATTGGAGGCGTGGGGAAAACTACCCTCTTAACCCAAATTCGCAACAAGTTCGTTGACACGTGTAAAGATTATCTTGTGATTTGGATTGTGGTGAGTAAAGGTTGTAGTCCAGAGAAGATTCACGCAGACATTAGAAAAGAGACTGGCTTTTCTCATGAACGATGGAGTACCAATGACATTTTTAACAAACTACGAAAAGAGAAGTTTATTTTGTTATTGGATGACATTTGGGAGCGATTTGACCTCACAATGATGGGAATTCCTCCTCTAGAAAATCTAAATGGGTCAAAGATCATATTCACAACACGTTCACTCAAAGTGTGTGGTGAAATGCGTGCTCAAAAGAAGATCAGAGTTGAGACTTTGGAATGGGAGCACGCGTGGGAATTGTTTCAAAAGTATGTTGGAGACGATACCATCAACACCAACACCGACTTACAAATTCTTTCTCTTGCTCAGGATGTGGTTAGAAAGTGTGGTGGTTTGCCAATTGCATTAATTACAATTGGTCGAGCTATGTCGGGTAAGACAGAGCTAGAAGAATGGCATCGTGCTGCTCAAATTTTGAAAAAACCAGCTCTACATGGAGATCATATAGAGGATGAGGTATTAAAAGACATGGAGGTTGACGTATTTTCACTTTTAAAATTCAGTTATGATAATTTACCAAATGATAGAGTGAAATTGTGTTTCTTGTATTGTGCCTTATACCCAAGTGATCGTCTCTTGGATAAGGATGGGTTGATAGAATATTGGATTTGTGAGGATTTTGTGATAGGTGGTTATGATGATGCTTTTAGTGAGGGATACTCCTTTCATGTTTATTAGAAGATGAAGGTTATTTTGTAAAGTTGCATGATGTGATACGGGACATGGCTTTATGGATAGAAAAAGAGAATGCTTTGGTGATGGCTGAGATGCAATTAACTGAAGCACCGAGTGTTGATAGATGGGAGGGCATGACAAGGTTGTCTTTGATGGACAATGACATTAAGAATTTAACTCAAGTGCCTAGATGTTCTAAGCTCAAGAGCTTGTTTCTAAGATATAATGAAGAGTTGCATGATATCCATGAGGACTTTTTCCAATCAATGGGTGCGTTGGTTGTGCTAAACCTATATGGCACTGGGTTTGACAAGTTACCACGAAGCGTGGAGAATTTAGTTTCCTTACGGTTTCTTGATATATCATATACAAGAATAAGAAAATTGCCTGCTGTGTTGGCAAAACTGACAAGATTGAAACATTTGAGATTATCCGGTCTTAACCTTAAAGGTAAGAGATCACTGATATCTAGTTTGTCATCTTTAGTAGTTTTGGAAATGCACAATTGTGTGTATACTTATCTTGAAGAAGAGGAAGAGGAAGAAGAAGAAGGAGAAGAAGAAGATGACGATACATTACTAATAAGTAAGGCATCAGTGGACGGTGAGATGCTCTGGGAGGAACTGCAGTGTTTGAAGCCTCTGAAGAACTTGATCATCACACTAACATCTGTTTCTTTTCTTGAAAGATTGTCTGTCACGGACAAATTGTTGAGCATTATTAAAGGTCTTTGCCTTAAGAAGTTCAATGGCTCAAAATCGCTGAATATTAGTTCATTAGAGAATATCAAACATTTGGTTGAGCTTCTTATCTGGGAGTGTGAGTTAGAGGATATACTTGTCGATTTTTCTCACAACTCCTCGACAATCTTAAGAGATATTAGTTTCAGTTCCCTTAAATTCGTACATGTGTTTTCTTGCAATGAGTTAAAGGACTTGACGTGGCTTATATTATTGCCAAATCTGACAACTTTGTGGGTTCGAAGGTGTGAAAAAATGGAAAAAATAATTGATGGTGTGAGGTTCGGCGACATGACCAGGCACCAAATTCTGAAGCCATTCTCCAAACTTTCTTATCTACTATTGCATGTTTTACCACAACTGAAGTCCATTCATCCAAATGCTCTGCCCTTCCCATTCCTGGGTGAAATTAGGGTGTTCGACTACCCGCTGCTTAAAGAACTTCCATTGAACTCTAACAGCAGAGAAGGGCGTAAGATTGTCTTGAAGGCTAAAAAAGAATGGTAGGAAGCGATTGAATGGGAAGATGATGCCACTAAAGCTGCCTTGTCATCGTGTTTCAAATGCGTTCTCCATTGAAGAAGGTAAATCATTTCTCTATCTTATTATGTAATTAATTGTAGTTTTTGGAGGCAATAATCATTCTCATATTTTGTTTTTGTTATTTTCTAGTGAAATGTTATTATAGATTTGATTCATCACTTACAATTTTGCTTTGCTTCTTTTTTGTGTTTAGCTATAGGTAACTATTGAGCAAGGGGAAACAGATGGCAGAGCACACCACAAGACTAAATATGGTGACAGTTTGGCTACAGTCCATGGTGTTTTTTCTTTTTTGGATGTTGTAGTTTTTCTTTTCTTTTTTGGATGTTGTAGTTTTTCTTTTCTTTATGATATTTCTGTTAATATAATTATTTATATATATAAAAATGTGAAATTAATTTTTAGACAAAAATACTCATTTCATTAAGAGTAAAATAATAAGCTCATAAACTATGTTACTTTGGCACGTGAAGTTGCACGTGCAGAATTTATTTAAAAATATTAAAATATAATGTTTATGTGTACAAAGTGCATTTCATAATTTTTTGTTACAATATAAAAATTTTAATAATGTCTATAAAAATAAAATTAACAAAATATTTTTATTATAGTGGTTAAATTATATTGTAGAAAGTATATTAATATCGTTATTAATGTTCTAATGCAAGTGCTAGTAGAAAAAAATTGTATTAATTTTTAAATAGTTAATTTTAAACTCTTACAATTAAAATAATTTTAACTCAGTTAAAGTAAATTATTTTTATAAATTTAAATTTAAATACTTAAAATGATGTCTCATATTATTTTCATTTCAGTTCTCAAAATAATGTAAATAATTATTCATTTATTTAAGAACAACCACTAATGAATTAGTCTTTAAAGACTTAAACTCAATAATAAATTTAAATTTAATATTTAATTAAAAATTATAATTTAAGTAAATGTACACACTATTTTTTTCTCAATGTTTATGAATGAAAAAATCACATAATTGGCTAGAAAAAATAATTCTTTATCATTACCAATTTTAGGAAATAAAATTTAAGTAATTTAATATTTGTGTATATATATTTTTTTAATAATAATACAAATTAAAAAATATTTCTTAGTTTTATTTTTATTTTTATTGTAAATAGTTTAGAGAGGCAAAGATGATTTCTTGTTTATTTTACATATTTTTTTATAAATTTTTTATTTTTAGTTAAAAAGGATTATCACTTTGCACCTTGTTTTTTTCCACTCTCATTTGTTTATTTATCGTTCTTATTCTAACAGTGGCAACACATGAAATAGAAAATAATAACAACAATAACAACCGTAATAATAATTAAAAAAATAGTCTAAAAATAATTGTGATAATAATTAAATAAAAAAGAGAATTTGTTAAAGTATTTACCTTTTATTTTTTTTATTCTTCTTGTAATAATATCTTATTTTGTTAACTTTTGAAAGAAAAATATGCTTCCTTATTTTGTTGGATGAATAATAGTTATTAGTCATGAACCTAAATGAGCGAATGAATTATTAATTATCATTATAATAACAAAAATTGAAACAGACATGCACTAAAAAGTTTAATTACAACCTCATGTACAAATAGTATAACAAGTTTAATTACAATCTTGTATGCAAATAATAATAAAAATTGAAAAGATTAGTCTAAAAAATAAAAATTCTATAAAAAATGATTAATTTTATATGCAAATAGTATAACAAGTTTATAACATATATTTAATTTTGGTAATAGATATCAATATTAATTTTTATATCTTTTAAGTCCTTTACGAGTTTTATTTTTTTATTTTTAACAAAATTAGTATTTTATTATACCTACACTTCAACTATGAAAAAAATGACAAGTTAAAAATTAGAATTGTACATAAAATATATTAAATAAATATTTATTGTAAACTTAATATCCTTAGAATATTAAAGTTAAATTAACCTTGTGATAGGATATCATTATAATAACTTTTTTAATATTTAAATTTAAAAATTAAAATTAAATAACGCAGGTTTGTGTACTTGATTCACTTGTGTGAGCTGTGTAAGGACTCACTTTTGAGTAGACTCATTATCTCCTGGTGTTTGTTAGACTTGTCAGGCATTAGGCTAACATAATTTTTCGTAAAAGGAAATGTACCTTGCTCCATCAATAACATTGGGAGATGTCATTCCATGCCATGTGAGAGGTCACAAGTAACTAGTTAGTACTCCACCAACATGTTTCCACTATTTACCAAAACAAAAACGAAGATGTTAACATGTTTATCATTAAGATTTAAGAAGAGCAATGGAATACTTCTAGGAACAAGAAAAATAATATGTATACTATATAGCCATGGTAACACAGCCATTTATTAAACAGGGAGTTGCTTACCTTGGATCATTGTCAATCTCTGTTAATCACTAACAAGAGACTCTTCAGAATAGACAACACTTTCTTTTCGAATCCTACACTACACCCAAGTACTCGTTTGTACATAAACATCATAATATTTTGAAACGTCGCGCTAACATGTTTTCTGCACTTGTTTCGCAGCGACTACGATCCTCCTTAGGACTAGACAATCCAACTCTATCCCTACTTCCAACTAATGAATCGTCACTCAAGTACGTCTGAGTTTGAGTTCCTATCCGAAACATGGTTCAACAGACTCTCTTGAATATCTAAAGAAATAAGATCATTGTCCCCGAGTAACTTTATGAAGTCCTCTGTTTTCTCCAGATCTCCTTCCCCTTTCAGGTAGTCAAGACAGGAAGCAAGACTTTCATTAACCGGCTTCCAACTCTGTCCAGAAACCACTACAACTTCCTACATAGTTTGATATTAATTCCTAAAGAGTTGGTCAAGTCTTGGTGGGGGGAAGCTAATCAAATCTTTCCAGGGGGTTTCAGATTCTAAAGAAAATTAAGTGGATCAAGACCAAGATGCGGGCCTGGAATAAGGAGGTGTTTGGGGTCATTGACACTGAGATTCGGGACCTGCAAGACAAAGTGGATGGATTGGAAGCAGAGGCGGATGTGAGGGAGCTGACCTCTGTTGAGAGAGCAGTCAAAGAGGAGGCTGAGGCTGCTCTTTGGACGAAGCAGGGGCAAGCTAGTCACCTCTGGCAACGGAAGGCTAGAATCCGTTGGGATTCTTTAGGTGACCGGAATACTAAGTTCTACCACCAGATAGCGAAGGCCACTCAGCGGAGAAACAATATCACGGAGATCATTGACAAAAATAGAAGATTGACTGAACCGCAGGAGATAAAGGATGCAGCGGCATCATACTATAAGGACTTCTTTACTGCTGTTACTTGGGACAGATCGCGTTTGATGGACTTGGGGTTTAAAAGGTTGATTGCAGATGAGGTTACCATGCATGATAGTGTTGTCACTAATGTAGAGATATGGGAGGCGGTTAAAAGCCGTGGGAGGGATAAGTCCCCTGGTCCGGATGGCTTCTCGATGTTGTTTATCCAGAAGGCGTGGGACATTATTGGGGAGGATATCAGTAGGTTGGTGAGCTCCTTCTTCCTCCGGGGGCGCTTCCCTCTTGGCGCTAACACCTCATTTATTACTCTCATCCTTAAGGTGGTGCAAGCTAAACGGTTCTCGGAGTTTCACCCGATTAGTCTGGTAAGTAGTTTCTACAAAATTGTTTCGAAAATTATCGCTTAGCGGTTGAGCAAGGTCATTGCTTCAGTGGTAAGTGAGGAGCAGCATGGTTTCATTAAGGGGCGTCAGACTCTCGACTGTGTCATGACTGCCAATGAGGTTGTCCACTATCTGAAAGTTACCAAGCGGCAAGGGTATCTTTTCAAGCTGGACTTTGAAAAAGCCTACGACTCCATTGAGTGGGGCTACCTGGATGATGTGTTGGGGTTCATGGGTTTCAGTAGGAAGTGGCGCGGGTGGGTCAGGGAATGCCTTACTTCAGCTAGTGTCTCGATCCTGATCAATGGTTCGCCATCTGGGCAATTCGGGGTGGGTCGTAGGCATCGACAGGGGTGCTCTATGTCGCCATTCCTATTTAATATAGCAGTCGAAGGGTTGCACTTGCTGTTTAACAGGGCTGTAGGGCACGGTCTGCTGAGGGGTATCGGGAATGTCTCTTCTGGCTGGAATATCTCTCATTTGCAGTTTGCGGACGATACTCTCGTTTTTGTGAATAATGATGATCAGGAAGTCCAATGTGTTAAGGGGATTCTCAGGTGGTTCGACGCCTTCTCGGGGCTGAAGGTGAATTATCCCAAAAGCACCCTTGTAGGAATTAATATCTGCAGGCAATCCGGGGAAACTGTGGCTAGAAGAGCAGGGTGTAAGTACGAGGGCCTCCCCTTTAAATACCTGGGATCCTACGTAGGGCTGAACCCGCGAAGACTCTCTAGCTGGGAATTTCTCCTCCAAGCGCTGAGTAAGAGACTTGCATCTTGGAAAGGATCCTTACTCTCGGTGGGCGGCAGAATGACACTTATTAAATCTGTTCTGAGTAGTATACCTGTGTATAACATGTCGATTTTCCTTATGCCAAAAGGGATTATCAGACAGTGTGAAAGTATCATGCGCCGCTTCTTATGGAGTGGTGGAGACCAATTGACGGGCCTAGCGAAGGTTAGATGGGAGCGTGTCACCCGATCGACTGAAGCTGGGGGGTTGGGTCTGGGCTGTCTTCACGGCCGTAATATTGCTTTCATGTTTAAGTGGTTGTGGGGGGTGCTCAAGGGTGAAAAGAAGCAGTGGGTGGACCTGGTTAAGAAGGAGTATAAATTTGCAGCAACGGGGGATCTCTGGTTGACAGATGAGTCGCGTATGTCCCCTATTTGGAAAGATATCATCCGCTCATATGGAAGGGCGTCGTCTGCGTTTAGCTTTTGGCAAAAGCATATGCAGACTAGTATAGGCAGCGGTGAGGATGTGAGATTTTGGTGGGATATTTGGGCCAACAGGGTGCCTTTGGCGATTAAATACCCAATGTTATACTCCTTAACCTGCAACCGTATGGGGCTGGTCAATGAATTTGGTAACTAGGAGGGGGCTGATTGGATTTGGGATTGGAGTTGGCATCGGGGTCTTTTTGAGTGGGAAGTTGAGGCGCTGGGCAGCCTCCAAGATAGTTTACCTGTGCCTAAAGCTAATAACAGTAAGACTGTATTGAAGTGGGGTTTAGAAACCTCGGGGGAGTTTACTGTCAGGACTTGGAGAGAGGGAATGGAAACCTTCCGATTGGGAGGGGCTGTCAACGCAACCCTCCAGTCATGTTGGAAGGCTCGGACTCCTCACCGAGTAAGTTTCTTCCTTTGGCTGTCCATGCAAGGTCGTCTTGCAACTAGAGATTATCTATGGCGCTGCAACATTATACCGCAAGAGGAGAACATTTGCCCGTTATGCATGGGGCAAGACGAAAGTATTCACCACATGTTCCTCCACTGTCGGGCAGCAGACAAGTTGTGGGACTATCTAGCCAATTGGGCAGGATGCTACTGGGTGCGGCCTAGGAAGATTGAGGACGTGTGGGACTCATGGCCGACTCTTATAGCTGTCCAAACGAAGGAAATTCAGGAGTTGTGGCAGACTCTTCTCGCGGCAGCTATGTGGTCCTTGTGGTTACAGCGTAACGCTTCGGTTTTTCAGCAAGTTGTGCCTTGTCCCCGTCATGTCTGCACTTCAGTGTTTGGGCACTGGAAGCGCTGGATCTCCAGCAAGGACCTCGCTTCCCTTACACGGTGGAGCAGATGATGCTGTCCCCGGAGTGGCTGTTCAGGTGGGGATGATGGTTGCTGCCAGCTGGGGTGTGTCCCATAGAGTAGGTTGCTAGTTCTGTCAAGTTTTTGGGCAGCTCCGGGAGCTGTTTGACAGTTGTTGTGGCTGCTTTGTATATTCTACCTCCATTCTCTTCAGCCATTTGCCTAATGGCTAATTAATAAAAATCTCTCATGCTTATTAAAAAAAATAGTTTGATCATTTTGAAGATATCCCCTTGCCATATAATACCATGTCTTCGCATTAGGATTTCCTCCTCTTAATATCACCCAGACGAGAAGTGCCTCAGCCTTCTCCAAAAGACCAACTTTAGAATACGCATCAATTAGCAATTTTGGAATGAATATATCATAGGTATGTTTGTCATGAGGCTCGCAACCAATTCCTTTTTCATCCATTTCCTGCATCAGACTACCAAGTTTCTCAGTGTTTGATTGGATCGTTAAATGTCTTAATTTCATCATTCTTTCCACCCTTTTTAGGATGATGATACTGCTAATTTTAAATTTTTTCACTCCTTTCTTGTTGAACATGTTGTTGAGGAGTAATTCATTCATTTGGAGCTGAAACTACTTGTTAAAGAGCAAGTTTTGGTGATCAGAGTTCAGAAGCAGTCCTTATCCCAAGCCTGGGATAAGGCGAGTCAGATACAAGCGACTTTGGCCTGGGGCGCGTCTGCCAGTTGTCTCTTCTAGAAGAATAATCCTGCGGAGTCCTACTTCAGCTTGAAGTCTTGTGACCGAAATCTCTTATTTTGTTGCTGAGGAGATTTAAACAATTATTAAATTTAGGAATTTTATTTCTTTTTAGGTTTTGAATTTTAAAAATGGAGAGGATTGCTATTAAGGCAAGGATTAGGAAAAGAGGCCGGGACTTCTTCGGCCCCGATTTTCTTCTTCTTCTTTCGGGAATAACAACCATTAACGGAGCTTCAAAACTCTGTTTGTTTTCTTCTCTTTAATTAAAACTCATTTTATGCTTCCAATCTCTTCTATTTGTTTATTATGATGATGCTAGGCTAAGTCTCGATTTCCTTGTAAGGATTCATTGTCATGATTATCTGATTGTGAGATCTAATTACAGTCATTAAATTCCAATTTATATCTCTATTCGTTTTGATTGAATGTCATGTTATTCATATTTCTATTGAAGCCTGATCAACTACAATTAGGGTTTGAATAATTGCAGTCTTCTCTTAATACTTTGGAGTCTACATTGTAGAGAGAGATACGAAGGCAACTATCTGATCGACGGATCAGAATAGAAAGCGAATAGAGTCTGGTTTATAAGAGTAGACACTTCTCTCTCCCAGACCTAGGATAAGTGATGTGCCGTCGAAACGCGCGTCAAAAGTAATAAAATAATTCCTGATAATAGGCTAGATGCACAAATTAAGGTAAATAGCAGCAAGTCAGGGTCGAACCACAGGGAAAATGAAGGACTAAATTTAATCTTGCCCTAAATGTATGATGAGGATGAAAATGCAACAGACATAAAAGTAACACAAGGGGGGGGGGTTTGGTTGGTCTAGACGAATCTAACCAACGATGGCAGTTGATGTTGGGGCAGATAATCAAAATGCAAATAACAAGTAATAAAGGGCAAACGAAATAATTAAATAAAAAGGGAACGAAAATAAAGCAAGAGAATATCAATAAAAATGGTAAAGACTAACAAGTGTAATAAAGATGATAGCAAAGTAAGTAAAGATAATAGATCAGATAAAAGGAGAAATCTTAGCAGGGGTAGACGGCGGATTGCGTCGAGGTCTAGTCGGTCATCGGTGCAAGGATAGACTGCGTTCACGCCATAGACGTGCTATAGGAACCCTGTTTTCACGGAGATTCCCTACTTCTCTTCTTAAGAGAAGTCACTCCCAAGGTACGCTTATGGGAGTGGCCGTGACACTGTGCCCAAGGTACGCTTATGGGTCATACACACAGGCCCGTGAAGTGGAGAGAAGACACGTCTAGGGCTAGACACTGAGAAGTCTGCCCTAACCGGTTTCTTGCCCTAGCCAGATTGGACCAAACGACATGATGACTCTGGACCAGGTGCCTACTCTATTCCATGGCCTCACGTTAGTTATTACCATGGAAATGACAATATTCATGAGAAACATGCAAATAGGTGATCAAACTACCAACAAATCTCACACGAAATGACAATAAAATGGCAAGAAAGCGGATACAACAATGAACACGTTTTAAGAACACTTTGACCTCCCAACTATCCTCTTGCAATCCTTAAAACACCCCTGCCAAGACTAAGAGATTTAGCCACTCATGCTGGAAATCATGCACAAGATAGATGGAGAAAGCAACATAAACAGAGAACAGGTGCAGATGAAAACGAAAATCTGGATTAAAAACTAATTGGAGCTTGGGGCTCCAATTTCTGGAAAAATAAGGGAAGAACAAATCCCAATGTTAGAGAGGTGGCTACAATGATTGAAAACCCTAAAAAGATGAAAAATATACTAAAGAGTGGCCTCCCTTTAACCTAAAGTTAAGGTTCTATATATAGCCTAACAACCCCACTAGGGGACAAAATGGTATAGAGGAATATTCTCTGATGAGCTGGATGATTTGCACATGGAATCCCGCTAGAATCTTTTTAGCATCTTCGGCCAAGCGTCATCCGAAAAGAAACATTCACGTGCTTCGTCTAGGCCTAGACATAAGATCTCGTCTAGGTCTCGACGGTAGGTCTCGACGACAAAACTGCATCTAGGGCTCGACGATGAAAGATCAGCAAAAATGCATCCAAATGTCGCGCTTTTCAGCAAGTTTCTCCCTTTAGTCCAAATCTACAAAGTGGTTGGAAAACAAGCCAAATTAGTAGTATCAAGTGTGAAATTAGACCTAAAAGAGAGGGAAAAACATGCATAAAAAGGCATCATATCAAATTCCCCCACACTGCCCATTGCTCGCCCTCGAGCAATCAAAAAGAAAAACACACCCCAAGACACAGACAAGCACAACCAACCATAGCACAAAAATTAACAAACCAAACAATCAGCCCTAACCATGTCAAGACATACTCCGCCTAGATAACTCTGCATCAAATCATTAGGATAACGATCCTAATGAAGAAACTTTACCACATCAGACTTGGCATCAGCAATCCTCACCAAGGTAAGTGTTTACACTCACACTCAACTAGGCACGGTGTGTAATCACTCAAATATGCAAATTAACAAAACACACAACATAGTTTGCACATCAACCCGAGTTAAAATCCACATGCTTAGGCAATCAACAATCAGAAATGAACTTTGCACCATAAAAAAGGGGGTGTATAGAGAATATGAACAATATGGAGAGAAAAGGGCACGAAAGAAAGAGAGAAAATAGTAAAAGCAAGAGGATAGATTATATACAAAGAGTAAGAAGAGGAAGGAAAAGAGAGGGAGAATAGAATGAAAAACCCGAATGGAGATGAAGCGGTGAGGCAGTATCCGTCAAGGGCAGACAGTCGAGGGCTAGACGAAATTCTTCTTCTGGGGGGAGTTCTTCTCTTGGGAGCCATGCTGACAATACTTCATTTTTCTTGTTCGCACTTTTGCCTTTTTTTTTCGATTTTCTCTTTTAAACCAGATAAGACTTTCTTTTCTTTGCTTTGTTTCTGGTTTTGAATTTTTCTTTTTTCTTTTTTCTTTTTTCTTCTTCTTTTTCTTTTCTTTTCTTTTCTTTTTTTTTTTTTTTTTTTTTTTTTTTTAAACTAAGATGAAAACAAATTTAACGAACTTCAGCTATGAAGATTGAGTTAGCTCAAGGGTTTTGCCAACTTACTTCGGCTAGGGCTTGATGACTTTGCCCTAGACCTTTTTCAGCATCTGCACCTTCTTGTCGGTCTCCCCCACACTTAGGCTTTGCTGATCATCTAGCCCGCCACCTCTGACAAATACCGCTCACCTGCCAAGGAAAAGGGATTAAGGAAAGTGAGAACAAGTGGATAAAGAAGAGAGAAAAATGAGAAGGGAATGAGATGTCGGGGGCTAAACGAAAAAGGGGTCGAGGGATAAATGAAGAAAAAGAGAGGAATGATAGAAAGAAAAAGAAACGAAAACAAAGATGCAAATTTCATTTTTTCCGTCTTTTTGTTGCTTTCCTAAGACTGATGGTGTCCATACCCAGGGGTCTTATGCAAACTTAGTTGAATGCCTAGCTAAGCATTGAATCACACATGAAAAATATAACTGTTTAGTCTCAAATGCTTATAAGGTGCTATAGATGATTGCTGATGTTTAGTGCAGATGCAGGTTATAAGAGCTAGCAGACAAATCATGCAAGATCTAGGGCAAGACCAACATGAAAGGCAGTTTATTTCATGTGCACAAGTCAGAAGTGTGTCCATACAAAGGGGGTTTTAAAACTGGGCAGTGATACCAAATTAGCAAAATCCTTTAAAGTGAAAATCCGAAAAATTTTAAATTTTTGCACAAAGCATGCAATCAAATATATACAAATCATGTCACACAAATACATAAATCCTCCCCCACACTGAAGCTTCGCATTGCCCTCAATGTGAGAGAGATGCACAAAACAGACAAGAGAGTTCAGATCATAAAAGGAGTTCAAGGGAAGGGGGAAGGGATAGGAGAATGTTGTGGAGTGCCCTAGGGCGATGGTGCATTGCCGACCGGCCGGATCTAGTGATGGTGGAGGTCGCCGGCTTAGATCCGGTGACTTTTAGGTCTTCATCGGACGGCGGCTGGGAGTTGGAGGGCTCACCGGCGTCGGTAGCTTTCTCATTTTTCGGCCCTAGGTCGGTGTGGCGAGAGTGAGAGTGGCCGGAATCGGGGGTTGACGACTGGGGGGGTGACGAGCTGGTGGGTGATGTGTTTTATGTGGGCCACCATTTTAATTTTTGTGGATTTTTTTTGAGGGATATGGTGAATGGTTAGTGTGTGGCTAGGGTTTCAAGGGAGGAAGATGGAGTGAGGGGGAAACTAGAAAGGGAGGAAGATGGACGTTGGAAGAGAGGGAGGGAAAAGAAAAATAAAAATAAAAATGAAAAAATGGGTAAGTGAGGAGAAGGAGAGCTCCATGACACGTGGCGCGACGTGAGTGGCCGGTGAGGTGGGACGCGGATTCAGGATGACGTGCCGCGTTGTGGTTGGGTGTTCCGGATCTTGATGACGCCGGGACACGTGGCGCGACGGGGTTGAGCGAAGCAGATTGGGGGACACGTGGCACGCCCTGGTTGGACGCGAGCTGGATTGCGGATAAGACGCGTTGACTGGGTCGATGACCGTTGAGGATGACGCGGGACACGTGGCGTGCGGGGATTGGGCGCGGGGATTGCGGATAAGGCGCCGCCACGTGGCGCGCGCTGATTGGCGAGAGCTGGATCTTGGATAAGGCGCGTGTCGCGCGTTGGCTGGATGGCAGATTACGTGCCACGTGGCACGACGCGGTTGGGCGAGGATGTGGATAACGGTCGGATTGTGGAGGACGCCGGTCGCGACCTGGTTGGCTCCGCGTGACGCGTGTCGCGACCTGGTTAGCTCCGCGTCTCTCAACCTGCACAATGGAGTTCAGCTATTTCAAATTTTGAAAAGGCTGAGGGAGAGGGAAAAAAATAAAAGAGAAAGGAGGGAATTAATAAAAACGAAAATAAAACAAAGGAATACTACATAAGAAAATAATAATAATAATAATAATAATAATAATAAATAAAATAAAATAAAATATAGGAATAACGAAAATAATTATCTACACGATAGATACGAGGAAAAAATTAAATGAGGCGCGTGGAATGCCTCATTGACTGGCCAATTTTTTTCGTCCAGGCCTGGACGTTGTTAAGCGTCTAGGGCAAGACTGGTGGGTCTGCCACCAGGGGGTGGAAACCTTCGTGAAATATTTCCAATCTGTGGTCACGCACTTTGGAAATGAGGCCCGTGTCCATATTCTGAATCTCGACTACACCATGATCATACGTCTTCTTGACAAGGTAAGGGCCGGTCCACTTTTGCTTCAACTTTCTGGAAAAGAGCCTCAGACAAGAATTGTAAAGTAAAACCTTTTGTCCAGTATCGAAGGTTTTAGAAGAGAGCAACTTATCGTGGTGAGTGTTAATCTTGTCTGTGTCTTGGGCAGGTTGCGGAGTTGGGTTATCATTGAGCGTCTTGCCCTCGATGGTCAAGGAAGTAGCAGTAGCAGTTGAGGCGGGGGTTTCCTTTTCAAAAGTGGTCATGTCGACAGCTGGAGTAATGGCTAGTTGAGGAGTGCAAAGGGCTGGGTCAAGTGTCTTGACGTCGACGACCGTCCATCCAAGGGCCTTGTGGTATCCTTTGAGTGTCGACACCAGCTCGCGCTCCGCATCTGGATCAAGCTTGCTAGAGATGATCACCGGGAGTGTGTCATGTTCGCCAAGGTAGGCGTACTTGAGGTGCGAGGGCAAGCTCTTCAATTCCAACTTAGGGTCCTGTAGAAAAGAAGGGGCAAACATTGAGTTTGTAGTGATGTTCTTGTCGAGGGCAAGATGGAAAAAGTTGTCAGCGTTAAGATCAAAGACTTGTGTATCTATAGGGTCAACACTATCAACAATTGAGTGCTCTGAAGTCACAAGTGTCAAGACCAAAGGGTCTAGTGCGACGGGTGAAATAGTTCTGTCTAGGGCAAGCTGGATAGAGTCGTCCGCGTCAAGATTGGAAACTTGTGTAGCAATAAGGTCTACAATGTCAACATTTGAATGCTCTTCTAACGCGGCAGTGACTTCATGTAATTCTGGTGGAGTCTTACTTGTCGTGGCCAAGACTTCCAATCTTGCTGGCGTGACGCTTCTGTCGAGGGCAGACTGAAAAGGTTCAATAGAATTCAAGTCAGTAACTTTATCAACCAAAGGATCGATCGTATCAGCAAAATTAACACAAGCAAGATTAGAAGGATATTGCACGGCTTCCATCATGGTGAACTTAATGATTTCTCCATCAAACTCAAGAGAGATAGATGCGTCATGAACGTCTATCTTGGTCCTGGCTGTAGCCAAAAACGGTCGCCCTAGAAGAACATCTGTGGCTTTAGCGGATTCTTCATTCTCCATGGCAATGACATAGAAGTCTGCGGGAAATAGGAAGTCGCCTACTTGGACCAAGACGTCCTTAATTACACCTTCGGGGCGAATTACGGAACGATCGGCCAATTGGATGACAAGCGGGGTTGACTCGAGGGGTCCTAGGCCAAGACGGTTGAAAATCGTCAAGGGCATGACATTAATACCAGCCCCTAGATCACACATGGCCTTGCCAATACTGACTGTCCCTATCGTGCAGGGGAGGACAAACATGCCCTGATCTTCGCACTTTGGAGGGATCTTCTGTTGGATAATGGCAGAGAAATTCGCCCCCACACTTATCTTGTTTACCCCAGCCAAGTTGCATTTGTTAGTGCAAAGCGTTTTCAGGAACTTGGCATAGCGGGGCACATTTTTGATGGCCTGGAGAAGTGGGATATTGACGAGGACTTTGCTGAACATATCAAGGATTTCTTGATACTCTTCCTTCTTCTTGGTCTTGACGAGCCTTTGAGGAAAGGGCGGCTCGAGGATCTTGTGTATATACTCTTGGGTAAATTCTTGTGGGCTCGTGTCACCTCGTGGAGCCATCCCTCGTGGGGATCTAATGCGATCCTCCATCACTTCTGGGAGTTTAGGCCCAATGAACTTGGTTTTGGGTATTTTCTTGGGCAAGATTTCAGATTCAGGAGACTCTTTGACGTCGAGGCCCAGATGCTCTGGAAAGGATTTATCGACGTCGAGGCCTAGATGCTCTGGACGGGGCAAGACGTAGCCACTGCGAAGAGTCATAGCACACACATTGTGCTTTGGGTTGGCCTCAGTCTGGGGCGGCAATCTGCCCTGGTTTTTCAATTCTTTCATGTCCGCGGCCATGATGCTCATTTGTTTTTGTAGATCAGACATGATGCTCATTTGTTTTTGTAGATCAGTGATGGCGTTCCTACAGTGAGCTACCTCATCAACCGGTGGGGCAGAAGAATTGGAGGTCTGGCCCTGATTGGGTTGATAGAAAGATTGTTGGTTGTTGGGAGGGGTAGATCTAGGCTGGAAGTTTTGGACGTTGAAAGATGGCTGGGCCTGATTCATGTACTGATTGTACTGCGTTGGTTGTCCTGGTCCAGACGTTTGTTGATGGCTGACCCAACCGGAGTTTGGTGGTCTCCACACCTGATTGTAATTCTGTCCGTATGGGGCCTGATTGTAATTTCCAATGGCGTTGATACTCTGAATTTCATCAGGGATATGAGGGCACGCATCTGTAGGATGATCAGGCATGTTGCAAATTTGACAGGTCTTGACCTGAACTGACTGTCCAGGGGTCATGTTCTGAAGCATGCCCATCATAGCGGTCAATTGGGTCTGCATCGCGGCCACTTGGGCATCTTGCCCTGGATGATTGCTTTCCTCGGGTATGCAATTTCTTGCTATTAACTCTATGGTGGCCTTCGCGGCGGCAGGGGTGAGTCTGGTGATAGCACCACCAGCAGCGGCGTTGAGCAATGCCTTGTCACGCCCTTTGAGACCTTCACAGAAATATTGGATGAGGGCATGCTCGGTGAGGTTATGTGAGGGGCACATAGCTTGCATCTTTTTGTAGCGCTCGTAGTACTGGCCAAAATCTTCTTCTTTCCTCTGGACTATAGACACCAACTGCTTGCGAGTTACATTAGCCATTTCTGATGGGTAATATTTTTCGGTGAAGCATTTGGACATTTCAGCCCAAGAATTGATAGAATTTGGGGGTAGATCGTAGAACCAGTCTAGGGCATCATCTTTCAGAGACCACATGAAGGCTCGGAGTTTGGCGTGCTCAATACTGACATTGGCTGGCTTCATGGCGTCGCATATAGAGTGAAGTTGCTGAAGATGGCGGTGAGGATTTTCCTTTGGAACACCACGGAAGAGGGGTAGATGGTGCATGACTGTAGACTTGAGCGTCCAATCATGAGGAACAGTGAGCCAAACGATACAAGTGTTTGGTGTTTCAGGGGCACCATTGAGGTCCTCAATGGTCTGCGGAGGATTGTCGATATTAGGACGATCTGCCATCGTGAATATCTCGGGGTAGACAACTGCTGGGTTGTCGAGGTCAGGATGAAAATGATTGTCGGCACCAGTCTGACTAGAGGTTTGACTGTCGAGGGCAGGACGAGGAAGTACTCTGCGAGAGGTTGCACCTACGGCCTTTCTCCGAAATTCTCTCTCTGTCTTTGTGAGTTCGTGGTCAAGGGGTAGAAGGTCAGGTGCAGATCTCCTGGTCATACAAGTAAAAGAAAGAAATTAGTCCGTAAACAAGAGTCCCCGGCAACGGCGCCAAAATTTGGTGCGCCGTCGAAACGCGCGTCAAAAGTAATAAAATAATTCCTGATAATAGGCTAGATGCACAAATTAAGGTAAATAGCAGCAAGTCAGGGTCGAACCACAGGGAAAATGAAGGACTAAATTTAATCTTGCCCTAAATGTATGATGAGGATGAAAATGCAACAGACATAAAAGTAACACAAGGGGGGGGGTTTGGTTGGTCTAGACGAATCTAACCAACGATGGCAGTTGATGTTGGGACAGATAATCAAAATGCAAATAACAAGTAATAAAGGGCAAACGAAATAATTAAATAAAAAGGGAACGAAAATAAAGCAAGAGAATATCAATAAAAATGGTAAAGACTAACAAGTGTAATAAAGATGATAGCAAAGTAAGTAAAGATAATAGATCAGATAAAAGGAGAAATCTTAGCAGGGGTAGACGGCGGATTGCGTCGAGGTCTAGTCGGTCATCGGTGCAAGGATAGACTGCGTTCACGCCATAGACGTGCTATAGGAACCCTGTTTTCACGGAGATTCCCTACTTCTCTTCTTAAGAGAAGTCACTCCCAAGGTACGCTTATGGGAGTGGCCGTGACACTGTGCCCAAGGTACGCTTATGGGTCATACACACAAGCCCGTGAAGTGGAGAGAAGACACGTCTAGGGCTAGACACTGAGAAGTCTGCCCTAACCGGTTTCTTGCCCTAGCCAGATTGGACCAAACGACATGATGACTCTGGACCAGGTGCCTACTCTATTCCATGGCCTCACGTTAGTTATTACCATGGAAATGACAATATTCATGAGAAACATGCAAATAGGTGATCAAACTACCAACAAATCTCACACGAAATGACAATAAAATGGCAAGAAAGCGGATACAACAATGAACACGTTTTAAGAACACTTTGACCTCCCAACTATCCTCTTGCAATCCTTAAAACACCCCTGCCAAGACTAAGAGATTTAGCCACTCATGCTGGAAATCATGCACAAGATAGATGGAGAAAGCAACATAAACAGAGAACAGGTGCAGATGAAAACAAAAATCTGGATTAAAAACTAATTGGAGCTTGGGGCTCCAATTTCTGGAAAAATAAGGGAAGAACAAATCCCAATGTTAGAGAGGTGGCTACAATGATTGAAAACCCTAAAAAGATGAAAAATATACTAAAGAGTGGCCTCCCTTTAACCTAAAGTTAAGGTTCTATATATAGCCTAACAACCCCACTAGGGGACAAAATGGTATAGAGGAATATTCTCTGATGAGCTGGATGATTTGCACATGGAATCCCGCTAGAATCTTTTTAGCATCTTCGGCCAAGCGTCATCCGAAAAGAAACATTCACGTGCTTCGTCTAGGCCTAGACATAAGATCTCGTCTAGGTCTCGACGGTAGGTCTCGACGACAAAACTGCATCTAGGGCTCGACGATGAAAGATCAGCAAAAATGCATCCAAATGTCGCGCTTTTCAGCAAGTTTCTCCCTTTAGTCCAAATCTACAAAGTGGTTGGAAAACAAGCCAAATTAGTAGTATCAAGTGTGAAATTAGACCTAAAAGAGAGGGGAAAACATGCATAAAAAGGCATCATATCAATAAGGTCTCTCACATCGTATTAATCAGCCCACTTTCTTAGACCTGATAGAATAACTTCTTCATGCCAGAAAGTAGGCCAAGGATTTTTAATAGGTGAAAACCTTTATTAATCTCGTATAGGTAGAGAGTAGGAGATCTAGGTGAAAACTTTGTCTCTATAACCGCCTATAAGTTCGGTTTTGAAAATATTTGAATTGATGATCAATTAGTATAATTCATGTGCATAGTCGAATCCTTACTGGGAACTTTATCATCTCTGAATACACACCCAACTCATTTTATCTATTGTTTTATGTTATTTCTATTTCTCAATCAATTGCATCACAACAAACATCATTATTGGTATTTACCACTTGTTACTTTCCTAGTCATTACAAAGAATTTTAATTGTCCACCGAATCCCTGAGGAACGATCATTTTACCACTTACTACTATTTTCATCTACATGTGCATGGTGAATTGTATTTATATTTATTTTGACGGTTTCGACAACCATCAAATTTTGGCGTCGTTGCCGGGATTCATCGATACTAATTGATTTCTTTGTTTTATGACCAGATCTTCTAGTTCAGAATTGCTTCCGTACAACCCAGAAATTACCAGAAGAGAAACACAGTACAGAAAGCAAGCAAAAAATCAAAGGGCTGTCCCTGAAGAACAAAAGTCAGAAAACAGTTCTTTCCAGACACCCTAACGGACCCTTATCCCAGATCTGGGAGAAGGACCATCCGCAGTTAGAGAAAATCCACTTTTTGAACTAGAACCAAATATGGAACCCCTTGGAGATAACCAGCCACCACCACCTCCCTACAATGATAATCAACCTCCACCTCCTCCAGAGAGAACCTTTAGGCGGATTAACAATGAGGGACCAGCTCCGGACACGTACTTTTGTGTCCAATACCCACCCGTAGAACACGACTGGAACCTTAAGCCAAACACTATCCATAACCTGAAGAAATTCTATGGATTGCCAAGCGAAAACCCTTTCAAATACCTCCAAAATCTCCATTGGGAATGTGATACCCACAAGCCATCTCGAGTAGACATTAACCGAGCTAAACTCCGGGCCCTCCCTTGGACCTTAGAGGACAAAGCTAGGACTTGGTTCTTTAACCTACCACACAACTCCATTAATACATGGCAGCAGATGTTGAGTACCTTTCTCAACAAGTACTGGTCCTCTAGCAAAGCAGGAAATACAAGGAAGAATATTGTATTCATTCACCAGTTGCCAAAGGAGGATTTTGGGAATATTACCAAAGGTACAAGGATTTGCAGGAGATCAGAAAATCCAAGTCCTTCTGCGGTTCGTGTCCCCTTTCTAATTTGATTCAACAATTTCTCTTTCACATCTGAAGAAATAAGATCCTTATCCTTGAACAGTTTTATGAAGGCCTTAGCTCTCTTTAGATCTCCTTTCCCCTTCAAGTACTCAACACAGGCAGCCAAACTTTCATCGCTCGGTCTCCACCCTCGTCTAGCAACTGCCACTGCTTCTTCCATTGCATCCAATGCCTTCCAAGTTTGATTACTTTGAAGATATCCTGATGCCAAACAAGACCATGCCTTTGCAATTGGCTTTTTCCCGCTAGATATTACCTTGTTGATAATTCTTTCAGCCCTCACCAGCAAACCTATTTTGGAATAAGCATCAATGAGGAAGTTGGGAATAAGCATGTTGTAGTATGAATTCAGGCCTTCCCATTCTTCAAAAATCTTTTCGGCACTTTCAAAATCATTGAGCTTCAATAGAGAGGTTATGATAGTAATGTATTCTTGATTGCGAATCTCCCCTTTTGCCTTGTAAAGTTCCCAAATCCTTAAAACTGCATCCTTCTTCCCAATAGCAGCATACTGTGTGATGAGGAAATTATACGCTCCTCTCCTACCACCAGTAACCAGCTCCTCAGATTTCTTTAGGAATTTTAAAGCCTTGTCTATAAGCCCAACTTTCCTATATGCACTCGCCACTGCAGAGTAAGCATCCCAGTCCAGAACAACTTTGGGATCAGATTCCATTCTTGTCAAAGTCTTCTCCATTCCTTCGATGTCAGAAGCAGCTGCATATGCACTCATCTGTATGGAATAACCAAATTAGTCACAATCAATGCCATTTTCATCCATTTCTCGTATCACACTTTGAAGCTTCTGAATATTTCCAATCTGATAATAAAAATTCATCATGTAAGTGTTGAATGAGGATGTCTTAGCAAACCCCAGTTTCTTCATCTCCTGCATTACATCCTCAGCTTTTTCCACAGATATTTTATCACCAAAGCACCTAAGAAGAGCCATATACATTGTAAAGGCTTTCAATCTGCCTGTTCGTTTCCATGAACTTTCGCAACCAAGTCCAGCCGGGCAGCAACATCTTGTGATGTAAGTTCAAAGCGCCCTTTGTCAGTCATCCAAAATGAAATCTGTGCAAAAGTGAAAGAGACCCATTCATCAAGACAACCCATTAAAACAGTAATCAGATCAATCAAACCATAATTAACAAAAATGTCAGGTGGATATCCTTGTAGTCTAAAACCCCAAATTCCTGTAATCCTACCATAGTTAACAAAATTGGAGCATACCCCCTTCCCGCCCAAGCCTCATAGCTCAACAACAAAAGATTGTCCTGCTCTACCGGTGTAAGCAACAAGGCGGAACCTTTAAGTTTCAAAACTAATTTAGTCTAATGAGAAACAAAACAGAAAAAAAGAAACAAAACTCAAAATTACCTCAAGAGCATGGTTGTAGCGTTTGGTGTGACGGAGTTCTTCAATGAACAAGCGGAGCTGATGCTTGTGGATGGTGCGGTGCTGGAGCCAGTGGTCGAGAAACGGAGCGAGTAAGGCGTTTGTGTCGGCGCGTCTGGTCAGGCGGTACAGCTGGGACATGGCGCGTGAGCATTTGGGCCTTCCAGTTCCAGCTGGAAATGTGGAGTATCCACATCGGCGAGGCGCGTAGATGGTGGTAGTTCTGTGCAGTGCCACGCGTAGTGCGGCGAAGTTCATATGGAAACTTCAAACTGTAGGAGGAGCAACTGAAGCGCCGCTCGAGAATAGAAGAAACAGACGACGGAGTAATGTGCGACTTGTGTTCCAGTGGTATTTTTGGAGTTTTTTTCTAAATTGACCAAACTAAGTTTTAAGGATGAATTGAGAAATCTGAATTGCTATTATAGAGTATCATGCTTTGACTTAATAAACCATAAACTGATTCATAACTAGGGTTTATTTCTAATTGTTTAAATTACGTAGGTAGGAGTGAGCATAAATCAGAATGAATCTGAACCAATAGAATTCAATATTAAAATTATATTTTAGAATCCAATATTAAAATTATTTAAAAATCAAAATTACGGAACAATTTCAGAAATGAATGACCTATATCTTACTTTTACTTCCAATTTTCTCCTCTCTTTTTTTTATTTTCTCAAGTGGATAGGTCTTAATATTCCCTTTGTCTTCAAATAACTGACACTTTAAAACAATAACAAAAAGTAATTCAAATAGTAAAAAATCAAATAATATATACAGTAACAAAAATACCAAAACGTCCATTATCTTAAGATAGATATAGTATTGTTTTACTAGACTTCTTAGGTTGTACTCCAGTAGCTTTGTCCAATTGGAGAAGGCCAATCTTCTCGCTATTGAAAGTAAAGTATAAAATCCCCACGGCCTATAATATACGGCTCCCATTGAGGTTTTGGCTGGAAAGATACTGTAAGAAAAAGTGCCGTAAAAAAATTATTTCTGTAAAAATTAATATATTGTTTGAAAAATATTTGTTAAGAGTTTTGTGAGATATCAGAAGTTATTTATGGTATTCTGTAAAAATTATTGTTAAAACTATGGTTGGAATATAAAATGGCTATAAATAACACAATTTATTTCAAACATTATAATTTAGAAATTATTTAAATTATTTTATTTCTTTAAACAAAAAATTAACAATTTATTTATAACAAAAAATAATACTTCAAGAAGAAGAAGAAAGTTAAACAAGAAAAAATAAAATAAATATTGAGTTATGAATGGATTAGACCGAACTGAATCCAATCCGTTATTAGTCGATTAGACTTAGTAAACAAAACCAATCACCCCTAATAAATGAGTATGTTTACATTTAAACTTAATTCAATTACACTTGACCCAAAGTAAATTCCTAATTATCTATATATAAAAGAGAGAATATTTCCCATAAATAACATCATCAATAATCCATGAACATCTCATAACAGCAACACTTAAAAACACAAATCATAAGTCATGGGCAAGCACATTCCGCAAGAACAAACATAATTAACATCGAAAAAATGCATCAATTATAATTTTGGGATGAAGTCTAGATCCGGCATAGTGAGAAAAGTAACATCACTAATCGCTAACTCAGAAAACGAAACTGAAAATGGGCGGAGGAGCTTACATGAAAAAGGAAGCAACGAGGATGAGGCCGATGGAGAGTAACAAGACGGAGAGAGCTGAGTACCACGCGGGAGACAATGGGCTCGTGATTGCTTTTGTAGCCCGAAAATCACAAATATCATAAACAACAACGAAAATCGAAAATTTATAGAAATACTGTGGAAGAGCGACAACGGAGCGTGTAGAAAAGGCTTGACGACGGTGAGGTGAGTGGCTTGACGACAACGAGTTGATTGTTGGTTGACGGCGAGTTGGTAGCTAGACGAGGGTTAGGTTTGTTCAATGGAGATTGAGAGAAATCAAAGAAGAAGAATAGGAGGCAGTCGTGTGAAATGAGATTGATTTGGTAATATTATAGTTAATTTATACCTTGTATAAGTGTAATTCTTTCAAATTTGTATTAATATTTTTGTCCAGTTAAAATAAAGGAGCTCCTTCTCGTGTTTCTCAAATCCATTGGTTTTGAGAAAGGACCAAATCCAAATTTCTCCAAAACTTTAGTTTTAGACTTTAACTTCTCAAGAAGTTCAGTAGTATTTACCAAACACCAATCAAAGTAAGTTTTTTTTAATATTATTATTTCGTGTAGTTTATTAAGAATTTGATTTTTTTCCTTATGTTTTTTTCAGCAAAAGTTCCTATTTTATTGGAAAAAATATATTCTTTTAATAAATTGTATCAATATTCAATATTTATATATTTTTTCTTTTTCTTTTCTTTTCGATTTTGTTAATTTTGTAAAAATAGTTTTAAAAGATTAATATTTTTGAAAGAATTAGTGATGTTCAATATATCTTAACCATAGTATCCTTCGTCTCAAACTCGCATATTAATAAAATTACAATCAAAGCACATTTGTTAGAGATTTGGACATAAACCCTACCCGATGAATCTCTTTACGACAAAAATTTAATTTGAGTTCAATCCCGATAAAATTTTATTAACAACAAACACCAAGGGAAACACTAATTATTATTATTATTCTTTTTTCAAAATTTAATATAAACCAAAATTTTAAAACTCGGATCGACTTTGCCGGTTCAATCCGGTTGAATCGAGAACGGGTAGATTTCCTAGTGGATTTTGGGTTAAACCTAGGGCTGTTAATCGGTTTTTGGAAAACCGATTTCCGAAATTCCGAAACCGGAATTTCGCCTATTCGGTTTCGGAATTTCGGTTTCGGAAAATTCGGTTTCGGTTATGGAAAAACCGAAATAAATTTCGGTTCGGTTTCGGATATTGATTTCGAAAAATTCGGTTAACCGAAATAACCGAATTTCTCTTTTAGTAAACGACGTCGGAGCCCAACCTCACTCTCCCTTATTCTTTTTCTTTTGGCCATTTTACACAGCCCTCATCTTTCCTTCCCCAATTTCATTTCCTTTTTCCAATTCAAGGGCTGCAGCACGCAGCCCTCTTCTCTTCTCCCTTTTTTCTTTTTTTCTGTCAAACGGCTACTTCCCTTTTCCTTTTATTTCTCCTTCTCTTCTCCCTTTTCTTTTCCTTTGTACTTGGTCTTGATTCATGGCCGGCGAGGGTTGAGTGCGGGCGTTGGTTGTGGCGGGTTGAGGGCGGTGGCGTGGCTGGGTTCGACCGAGGCAGTGATTGCGGAGGTGGCTAGGTGCGGCTGGGTCGGTAGTGGGTGCGGCTGGCTCTGGCGGCGTTTGATCGGCTGCGTGATGATGGTGGCGATTGCGACGGGGTTGTGGCGGCGGTGCTTGGTCGTGGCTGATGGTGGCGATTGCGACGGGGTTGTGGCGGCGGCGTGGCTTGAATGATTTTTTTTGGCAGAGGTTGGCTCCGGCTCCGGTCTTCCCTCTTCTCTCCTTTCTTTCTTTTCTGATTTGGATTGTGGTTGGGTTGAATTTTTGGTAATTAGTTTGGCAGGGCAAGGCAGGATTGAGATTGATTTTGATTTAATTGGTTTTTTTGGTGATTTGATTTAAGAATTTAATTGGGTTGGATGGATGGGTCACAATTTATTTCCTTCAGCCTTCGATGCTTCCTCTTTTCTTATTTTTCATGTTTTCTAAATTAATTTTCGTTTTTTATTTTTATTTTTATTTTTTTAAAATTCGGTTTTTAACGGAAAACCGAACCGAAACCGAAATAATTTCGGTTTCGGAAAACCGAACCGAAATTATTTCGGTTTCGGTTCGGTTTTCCATTTAGGGGTGTTCGGAAAACCGAATAGTGAAATTCGGTTTTCCGGTTTCGGTTTCGGAAAACCGAATAACACCCCTAGTTAAACCTCTTTTGAAAAACCGAGCTAAAACTCGAACACCTCGGCCAAAGCCCAACGACCCGACTAACTCAACTTGATTTTTTTTGTTGAATCAGTCAATTTTTTTTTATTATTTTAAAAATCAAATTTATAAATTTTAGGAGGTTAGTTGGTATTTTTTAATTATAATTTTATCATTTTTATAATTTATAATTATAATTTATGTTGGTCTTTAAATTTGATTTATGTTTGCCTTGATTCAACAAGTAGTGCAATCATTTATGGTCTCTAGTACAACTAATCTACCACGTGTCAAACTTATCACATACAGGTGCGAGCTCCAGCCTTCGTAAGCGGGAAGGAAGAGCAAGTCTCTGGCCTAAATCTCAGAATCTATAACATCATTATCCTCCGGTCTCTGGTAAATTCACAAATTCTACAACTCTCTACAAATCACCAACAAATCACCTTCAGTCGCTCGCCTAAATTCTACAACTCTCTACAAATCAGCTTAACCACAATTAGAATTTTTTTTGGTAAATGAAGCTTCTTTCGAACAAAATGAAACTAACACAATAAGAAGGTTGCATCATCATCCAGAATGTTTAAATTACCAATGCATTCTCCATATCATAATAATGCAACTACAAAATCAATCATGTTTGACTCAACAAAAAAACAACCTACATCTTGTAGCATCTCAGAGGTCTAGAACAGCAAAACTAGTGAAATAATGACAACCAAAACAAAAATTACTCTGCCTCCATTCTACATCAATTCCTCAACGGTTGGCCTTGGCAACTCTCTCAATCTCATCCTTCTTCTTGATAGCATAACTGGAATAGAACAGGCACGATTAGTAAAGCACACAAGACACATGTTTCTTAGAATAACAATAAGCAGAAACAGTGTAAACTACCTGTTTGAAGAGCCCTTTGCTGCATTGATAAGCTCATCAGCCAAACATTCTGCAATAGTCTTAATACTTCTGAAAGCAGATTCACGGGCACCGGTGGTAAGGAGATAAATGGCCTGGTTAACACGTCTTAGGGGAGAAATATCAACAGCCTGACGCCTGACAACACCAGCAGAGCCAATACGAGTAGCATCTTCACGTGGTCCACTGTAGAAATGAATCACAGAACAAAGTGAGATAGGTAATTCATGAACATAAGTAGCATGAGTATACCAGCAAGCCACCATTACAAATAGACAGTTGTACATTCACAAACCTGTTGACAATAGCATCAACGATAACTTGGATGGGGTTCTGATCAGTCAAAAGGTGAATAATTTCCATGGCGTGTTTTACAATCCTGACAGCCATCAGCTTCTTTCCATTATTGACCCCATGCATCATGAGAGAGTTTGTAAGCCTCTCAATAATTGGGCACTGAGCCTTCCTGAAACGCTTGACAGAGTACCTCCCAGATGTGTGTGGGACATATGTAGCATGTTTTGCTGCTTGCACACCAATGTAGTCACCCAATGAAATGTCACTAACCTGATTCACAGCAACACAGTCAATTCATAACCATAGGTACACTAGGCAATTTCAACTAATTATCCAGTAGAAAACAAGCAAAAAGAAGAATCACATATGAGGATAATGCAACTCAGGTTCAACCAAGGAAAGATTAAACATCACCTAAAATCAAACAAAAGAAGTGGAAAACAAAACTTAGCTAAAACATGTTTCACTATGTCTGAAACCAATAACACTGGCCATTTAACACTTCCACCAATCAATTCAGATTAATATGCCAACAATTAGTTTCCAGAACTAAACAAAATGACTGGGGCACGTAACTGAAAATAAACAATAAATCAAAAACCAGCTGCCGCAGAGACACCACACGAACAACTAAAAAAAATCAGCTCAATGGAGAGGTAGAGGAACGATAGATAACCTGGATTTCATCATATGACCAGTGGTTAAACAACTTGACGTCGTTATGAAGATCAACAGGTTCCGCCACTGCGGTCGCCATAGCTGACCTAGACACCCAAACACAAACCCGACCAGTAAGAATAGACAGTAGAAAGAGACATGAGAAAATTAGTGACAATGCGCGCAAGGGAAGAGATGACGAACTTTGAATAGCAGGAGGGAGAAGGGCAGCCGGAGCCTGATTAGATACAGCGCTGTGTATAAGCTCTGTGCAATATGAAGGGAAATAGAAAAACCCCTAGTTTGTCTAATTATAGGTCGCTGCTTCGTTGGTTGGGTTGAAGGGTTTTTGCTGTTGTCAATCTTGGGCTTTCCTTTCTAACTCTTCGGATTATCCTAGGCCCAGGTTAACATGAACGTGGGCTGGGCCTAATTCAATTGTTTAAATTTTTAATTTTTGTAATGTAAAATACATCACTGTAAATTTGTAATAATGTGGTAACAAATCATATTTATTCTAATATTTTATTTTTATTTTTATTTTTAAAATAATTATATTATTAATTATTATAGATAAGGTAAGATGGATCATAAAAGAGATAGATAAAAAATTCCCATAATATTTCTGACTGTCACTGTATAAGTTAATAAGTTATGTATATTTTGAAAAGTCTGTATTATTTTTTTCTATTTGAAAAGAAAATTGATAAATAAAATTCCTCTAGTGCTCAGAACTAAAAAGGACCTCACTCTCTTGCTCGCTCGGCGCCAGCCAATGGAGCTCTCATCTCCTCCATCCTCTTTTATCAGAATTTCAGCTGCTAGTCATCACCACCGATTCTCTTCTTGCCAACCGAAGATACGGATTAAGCCCACATGCTCAGCTTCTCATTTTCTATCGAAATGCACCAAAAGTTCGTCTTCTCCATGTCTCTACTCTCACCAGAGCCGCTCAAAACTTACCCAAAACAATGTCTTTAGGCGTAATTCGATATGGGTATGCACTATCTTCACACTTCTAACTTATGTGCTTCTCATATCTTGCCTATTAGCTCATTTTGAGGTTTCAATTTGTCACATAAAAGTATTGAATGGCGGTTATAGTTCAGAGTGTTCCAGTAATTTGAATCACTGAATTATACGCACAAATTTAGGTGGTCTGGCTGTTTTCTTGATTGTTTTAAGCCTTAAGTTCATTTGCTTATAACTCTTTCCAAAACTATGATTAAAGGAAGGATGTCGGTTGTTGTGAATGTTATACGCCCTCTTGTAGAACCTTAGTGGAATGCAGTTTCAGTTTCAGTTACATGTTATTTTGGTGAGTTCGTTTTTCTAGGAGACAGTTTGGTGTTTTCATGGAGTCGAGTGTGATTTTTCTCAGCATTCGATTTGGACTAAAGGACATAAAATCTCAGTTTTAGGTCTGCCTCAATCCATTTAGTGTGCAAGGTAGCTCAAACCAGGCACTCTTGATAGGATTTAAGTGCTTGCCTCAAGACTACAGGTTTCTTTTGTTGATACATACTGTATTAAGAAGAACAAGTAATCTGTCACAGCCATAAGTCAATAGCTGCAACAAGGAAGAAGCGAGAAAAGCTGTTGAAGAAACAGTTACAGCAGTTTGTAACTGTCAAGTTGTTAGTCAAGTTGTTAGTCAAGTTGTTAGAGTCAAGTTGTTAGGCTGTTACGCTCCAGTTATGCAGTTGTTAGAGTCAATAATTCAATTGTGATTAGAAGTAAGTATAGTATAAAAAGGGAACAAAGGGGAGAGAAGAGACAGACTTGTATTTTGTAAAGCATTTTGCTAATTGTTCAATGAACACATGAATTCAATGAATTCAGCCACAATTTCAGTCTCAATACATTTCCCTAACTACCTTCATTCCATCCTTTCCGCTGCGCTTTCCTTCTTCTTCATCTTCTTCTTTCTTCTTCTATGTCCATTAACGACCAGCAAGCTCTCTTGAAGCTAATTCTTGAGCTGTCCTCATCTTTTCTTGTTGATTCTTGAGTGCCACGTCTTGGAAATCCTTCCAGGGCCGTGACAATTGGTAGCGGAGCTCTTTCCTGCATTCCTGTGTTTGATCATGCCTAGGAGTCATCATCCCATCATGAATTCCACTGGGGGAAGTCTCACTGGTTTGACAGCAGAAGACAGCACTGTGCCTTCCATGGAGATTAGATTGACTCAACTTGAGCAATCTACGGAGGACATGAGAAGATCCTTCAAGGAAGAAATAAGGAGATTCTCCCCAGACATGACTGCTGGTATGACTGCCCTCATTCAGCAAGAAATACAAGGATCAAGGAATGAGAATCTCAACCAGCAGCATCAAGAATCCACTTTTCAAGCCAATCTTGAGCAACAGATGATGCTTATAATGAAAGGATGGGAGGCACGCCAGCGACCAACTGCTGAAACTCACCAGCAACCTCCAGATCACAACATTACACCTACAAACCCATCCACCTACCCTACTACCCATGCTTCAAACGTACCCAGCTATTCCAGCAAAACCACCCAAAACACCACCCCCACTCCACGATTATCCTTACCAGACCAGACACAAGCCAAATTCAACACCAAAACTCCAAACTTACCCTTGCAAACCCTCGACGAGAAGACCATGAAGGACAGAACAGCTACAGGATTGTGTAAGTACTGTGGTGAGGAGTTCTTTAGAGTCCACATATGTCAATCAAAACAATTTTTGTTGGTTGTGATTGGAGATGAGGAGCAAGAGGCTTCGGATTATGGGTCTGTGGAGGAAAAACAGCAAGAAGAAGGGACACAGGTGATTGAGGATCCCATGGGTTCCCCGTATGCAGTCCATGGCATCAAGAAGGCAAGGTGTAGCTGCAACACAATTGAAGCTGGCAGAAACACACCTTACCCCCGCGTGGGAGTGGGTTGATCACCTCCATGTCGCTTATCCTCGTTATTCCTTGTGGGCAAGGAATTTCAACGAGGGGGTATTGTCACAGCCATAAGTCAATAGCTGCAACAAGGAAGAAGCGAGAAAAGCTGTTGAAGAAACAGTTACAGCAGTTTGTAACTGTCAAGTTGTTAGGTTGTTAGAGTCAAGTTGTTAGGCTGTTACGCTCCAGTTATGCAGTTGTTAGAGTCAATAATTCAATTGTGATTAGAAGTAAGTATAGTATAAAAAGGGAACAAAGGGGAGAGAAGAGACAGACTTGTATTTTGTAAAGCATTTTGCTAATTGTTCAATGAACACATGAATTCAATGAATTCAGCCACAATTTCAGTCTCAATACATTTCCCTAACTACCTTCATTCCATCCTTTCCGCTGCGCTTTCCTTCTTCTTCATCTTCTTCTTTCTTCTTCTTGAAGTTACTTGGTGGTCAATGCTTTTTCTGGACATGTTTTAGAGCCGTATTGCTAGACCAACATAATCACACCCATGTTTGGTTTATTCAGTGCAAAAGACTCATTGGTTCTATGACATTAATGTGAAGCTGGCTTCTGCCAGGCCTGCAGTCAGGTTGGAGCTGCTGGACCTGATCCAATCCTTAAAAAAGTTTCAGATTTCAAAGATGCATGCTGGAGATTTCTCCGACCTCACACCATACGAGGAACAGCTTTGGGGTCCACGTAAGAAACTATTTTTTCCTGATTTGGTATGGACTCCTTCACCATTAAACTATATAATTGAATCTCATTGTTTCGTATGGTTGCAGTGCCCTAGTGGCAAGAGCGTTGATAGGGAATACAAATCTGATAAAGTGGTCTCTGGTGGTAAAGGCATTTTCTGGCCTTATCGCACTGATATGTGGGAATGGCTATATAGTCGGCATCAATCAAATTTATGATATTGGAATAGACAAGTAAGCAGCAGTTTCTTCAATTGGTTTTGTAGTGCTCTTGTTAATGGTGTTGGAATTTCAATTACAAGTCACGAGCAGAGACTAATTCCTGATTTATGTGGTCTGAGGCCAAACGCAACTTTTGTGCTTGTCAAGAAAGTGCCAAAACTGTAAATTGTCATTTGTAATTTATATTGTTCATGGTAATTGAAGATTTGGGGAGTATACTATAAGTGATTTTCACTCTTCTATAGACTGCTTGGCCTGACATATGAAGATGGTTCTTTTCTGGAAGATCAAATAGTATTTAGTTCTTATCAACAATTGCACATGCTACATTCCATTTTTATTTATTTTTTCTTTCATTTTTACCAATTAGAATATAGTGAGCATTTTAATAACTACTTAACAATTGAGTGTTATCTTTCTCTTTATTTACTTTATATATTTTGCCTATTTACTTTGCAGGGTTAACAAGCCCTATTTACCTATAGCTGCTGGAGACCTTTCAGTTCAGTCTGCATGGTTGTTGGTGATATTTTTTGCAGTTACTGGCATTCTGATTGTTGGACTAAATTTTGGTTCATTCATCACTTCCCTCTACTGCCTTGGCCTTTTCTTGGGAACCATTTATTCTGTTCCTCCATTGAGAATGAAGAGATTTCCTGTGGTAGCTTTTCTCATAATTGCAATGGTATGGTTCCTTCCATGCCCCCCTCATTTAATATGATAAACTTATGTTGCTTACATCCTGGTGGCCACACAAGACCAAATTTCTAAGTGTTAATATTGAAACTAAAATATACTCTATGTTCAAGCCTGAACTGATATTACATTCATGAGAAAGATAGTGATTCTTGTCGCACTCTTAAACATAGGTTTGGTATTTGCATTAAAGAAGTAAAGCCAATTTTTGGTGTTATAAGGAAGACAAAATACTTTCAAGACAGAAAGGCTGTATTAAGATGCTACCTTAACATAACCCTTTCAAATCCTTGTCTACAGAAGCTCCAGGTTTTTCAAAGGAAAGTTTAGGATATGCTTAAACAAAACGGAAGTTTACAACTGTATGGCTCAGGTGTTGAAGTCTGTGGCAAATTATAAAAATGATGCTTCTAATTTGTTGTCTCCCTTTTACATGAAATTGCACAGCGGTTCGCCTTGCAACTAGATAGCTATAAAAGTCTCCTGATAAATGTTATGGTAAGACGATGCTAACAAAATGCTATTTTCAGGTACGGGGTTTCCTTCTCAATTTTGGTGTATATCATGCAACAAGAGCTGCCCTTGGGCTTCCATTTGAATGGAGGTGCATTCACTTCACCTAATATTGCTTCATAAATTAGTTGAGGTGAACTGAAAAGTAGTCTGTGGAATCACCAGTTCTAATATGTTGGCATTTTGGATTTTAAATACATCATGGCTTAAAGTTAATCATCTGTGAAGTGGAATTGTATGTTATAGGCTCAAGCAACTTTGGTTTATAATATGAACTGACAGGTCAGTTCTGAAATTAGATCTATGACTGTGCGATCTACTAATTGAGAATTCTCCAAGGTTTTGTCTCTATGTTTTTTGACCATTCAAAGTGTTGGAGTCGCTAGCAGTACTTGACTTCTTGGTGATATATTTGGCTACAAACAATCTGTCAAGAAGTGGATGCTTTTATATGTGTTTGGTACTTTGGTGGTTTTGTTTTGTGTGGTAAGTTGTTCATCAAATCAACAGCTGATACAGGGGTCATTCTTGGTGTGACAGTAAAAGTTTTAGGCCTAGTAGGAGAAAGATACAGTTTTCGGTTTAGTGTGATATGACAGCTGGGGGCTGGTTCTTTTCTGGCTTAGGAGAGGACAAGTGTGAAGACTTTTTCTTGATCATCTAGGGTCTGAAAGTTAGTTGGGTGAACCTGGTTCTATATTCCCTGAGCTGCTACTTGCCCTACCTTGGGGCATGCGCATCAGGAAAACTTCCCCACTGGCTGCTAGAATTTCTGTAATTCATTTGTTGCACACTATTATATTTCAATTGTGCACAATGTGGAAGCACAGGGATTTTTTTAAAGTACCTGTTCTGTTTTGTTTCGCAGCTCACCTGTGGCATTCATCACAACTTTTGTAACGTTGTTTGCGCTGGTTATTGCCATCACTAAAGATCTGCCAGATGTGGAGGGGGATCGCAAGTGAGTCGTGGGGTCTTAATCTCCTTGCTTCTTTTTATTGGTTTATCTACTCAAGCTGATTGATGCATAGTTCTCATTCATTTCTTATAATATATGGTTTGGATTTCTAAGTTGTAATAGCAACAAGATAACAAAAATTTCAACTTGGACTTGCTATTTTCTCAATTCTTGTCCTGCTTTTGTCCCCCCTTGCTATGATGTTATTTTCTTACTGACATTCCTGCATGCATAACCTGATCTTTATCCAGTATGGCTAATGCAGATATAAAATTTCAACTTTAGCAACAAATCTTGGAGTTAGAAATATTGCTTTCCTTGGTTCTGGGCTTTTGCTGGTCAATTATATTGGTGCAATTGTTGCAGCTATATACATGCCTCAGGTAATTTAGGTTCCCTTTAAAGAGAAACTTGTCTTGTTAATTTTATGCTGCTGTATCACTCACAGAACTATTGAGGTTTCTCTAACTGGAAAGATGAGACTTCTATCCAATTGGAAAAATGATGATCCCAAAATCAACTTCTCTACTTGGCTTTTTGTAGGCTTTCAGACGTAGCTTAATGATACCTGCACATACTATTCTCGCAGTGTGCCTGATTTTCCAGGTATGTTTGGGTTTATAACTTTATTGCATAACATTTGAAGTACGATATGGATTCTAGTTTATATTTTTCTTTGTTTTCTCTTAAACTGCATCCGTTATTCTCATTCTATTATGTTGCTTTTACATTCCTTAACATCCAAGACGGTATCTTCCCTCTCGGTTTTCTTCCTGGAAGTGGTTTGGACTCTTCACCCTATGCACAAATTTCTTACAGTTAACTATAGGGATCTATGTGCAATTACTTTGAGTTGGTAATGTATACTGCATGCTAAGGAAAGGCCAAATCGTATGAATTTTCCCATTGATTCATCCATGTATGAAAAGTCAATGGGAAGAAGTCACACAAGGGAATCTCATTGCAGATTAGTGCAAGGTATCAAAATTCCCCCGCCTTGCCAATTTCCTGCTCTACTTGTTTTTTTGCAGTATTAATTAGATCTTTGGGCACCCCTCGAGTGCTAATATAGTAGAGATAATACGGTCCCAATGAGTTGCATGCATGTAATGACATTGATTTTCTCCTGTTGCGGTTTTCACAGCTGAACCTATCTTGATGTTATCTTATCTGTTTGTTGGTTATTTTCTGCATCACACGAGCTCAAGTTCTAATTGTTTTGCAATTTTTGTTACATGTTTTTGCAGACCTGGATATTGGAACGAGCAAATTACACCAAGGTAATCCTTAGCTTCATGTTGGGAATGGGACCTTAGAAGTTAGAAGGGTTTTCCTATCATTTTCTTCAGATGTCAGATTTCCCAAACATTTTATTCATTCCTTGATATGTGAAAGAGTAGATGTTATATAAGTCAAAATCAAAGCCAAGTTAGGTGTAACATCTAACTCATTATAAAACAACCATTCAGGATTCGAACTATACATTTCCGTAAGGAGTTTTGAAATCCTACTGCTTTAAGTTTACACAACCTTTTTTGGCCCAGAAAACAAAGGCTCACAACCATTCTCCTTCTTTGTACTGCTACCTTAACACAGTTTTCACCTCCGGTGTGCGTTCGTTGTCTATTAGTTGAACTGCCTCGTAAGTACTCCGGCTTAGGTTAAATACAAAGATTATAGACATTTTGTTTCATCATAAGATGTTATATGAAAATTTTACTTACCAAATTTGCTGTCTTACCAAATTTGCTTAACAATTAGAATTCCTTATATCAGAAAAATATAATTTCATGATCTAGGTCTCCTGACAATATGCTTGATTCCTTTTTCAGGAAGCAATCTCAGGATTCTATCGGTTTATATGGAATCTGTTTTATGCTGAATACATATTATTTCCATTCATTTGATCGATTTTTCACCGTTCGTTCGAGTTTGCAGAGAGCGAGAGCGAGAGAGTGTGCATATTTCTTGTGTTTGTTGTTGTATCGTGTAAAATGCAGTGAAGGTTGATCCTCTTAACAGTTAACACCAAAGAAACATGAGATTTAATCTCTCTTTTGAATCACATGAGATGTTCTCAACAGTTAGTTACCATGTCGCTTTACAAAATATTCCACCTAACCTAAGTTTAACGTTTATAATAGTAAAAAAAATCAAAAAAAATCAATCCTTCTTATTTCATTAATATCCATATTCATAATCTAAATTAATCCAAATTATTCTTAATCATATATTAGGGACAAGGACTACTTTAGGGACAACTAGGGATTGACCTGGGTTGTTGGAATAGTTTTAATTCGAATTTCACATTATCTTAAAAAAATCTAAATTAATCCAAACTATTTCAGTTATCTATATTCATAATCTAAATTAATTTCGGTTTTGAATTTGATAGAAACTTTTTTGTATTAGTAGTGGAGAAATATTAGTATAGATGTGATTTATAAGTACTAGAATATGCATATTAAAAATAATATTTTTTTAAATGTTATTAAGTTTATATTCTCAATTTTGACTCAATTTAGTATTATATATATATATATATATAGATTTTTCTAAGAAGTTGTATACGTTTTGCGTACGAGAAAATTTTTTAAAATCAATCCAGACATGTAAAATTAATTCATAAAAATAAACACGAACATGAATCCCCCAAAGGAGTTGTACATGCTCTCCCTTTTAAAATTAAATTGAATAATTTTGTACATGACTACATGCTAATTAGGTTAGGCTAATTATGGAGAAAAATAAAAAATTGAGCAAAACTAAATCTAACTACCACTAAAAAATATAATAGAGAAGTTGAATATATCTTGATTTATGATCGATGAACTACCTGAGGTAAAGGAAAGAAACCAATTGATATTAATTATTAAGCAAAAAAAATAAACCAAATTAATTTAAAAAATAAATAACAACCTTTGGTCTTTGGCAAGAAGGGAGTGAAAATTGTTTAATGAAACTGAAAAAACGATTGAAAATTATGATTATAATTTAAATTAATTAATTATATTTTTAATTTTAGTTACTTGTATTATTACAAGGTTGGAAAACTAATTATAAATTTATATATTTTATTTAAATATTTTATTATCTATATATACTAGTATATATATTTAATATATTATATAGGATTAAAATTAGAAGATTATTATGATTAGAACTAATAAGAGAAGAAAATTAATATTAGTACCAGTGGGTAATTATTAGATAATTTGTTGGGCAAATGGATGATTAGATAATTTGTTGGGCAAATGGATGATTAGATAATTTGTTGTATATTTGCATTCGTCAGTCATCATATTATAGATGTGAACATGAACGTTGCCGAAGAATAAAACCTTAAACAATCACTACAGTCCAGGCTGTCCTAGTTGACTTCATTATTTGATGATCCATTTTCAGATCCAGATCCAGATCCCATCTCAGCTTCAGCTGAGCTCTATCGAGGCATTTGGAAGAGGAAAAGAAAGAGAGAGTAAGAAACAGAGTAATTTTTTCATCTGCGTGCATTCTTGTCTCCTTCATCCTTACCTTCTTAGCCCTTTTAAATTTCTTCTTCTTTCTTTATTTTACAGTGCTTCCCTGTCCCAGAACTAACTAATCAGTAATCACTCTTCCTTAAACTGATTCTTCACCTCAAAACTACCAACAAAAACAACATGTGCTCCGTTCTGACCTTCTTGTTGGATAAACTAAACAATTTCTGTGTGGAATTTGGGTGGGGCTTTTTTGCCAGATATGCAGGGTATGTGCACAATCTTGAAGCTAATCTTGCTCGTATGAAGAATGCTGTCGAAGACTTAATGGCGTTAAAGGAACGATTGACACAAAAGGTTCATGTTGAAGAACAGCGGCCTCAAATGAAGCGGTTGCCAGAAGTTAAGTTGTGGTTCGAGAGGGTGGACATTGCATTAGCGGAAGGTCATGAGTTGATCAAAGGTGCTGACCAAGAAGTCCAAAGGTTGTGTTGTTTGGGATATGGGTCCAAGAACTGTTGGTCAAGCTCCATATTTGGAAAAAAAGTTGACGAATGCCTCAATGGTCTAAATGGTCTACTTGCTCTAAAGACCACGGGAGATCAGTTTGCAGTTGTGGTAGAGGAAGCACCTGCAGAATTGGTGGCTGAGCTGCCTTGCAATACAACAGTAGGCCTTGAAACAAAGCTTGCAGAGGTTTGGAGTTGCCTTGAAGATAAAAATGTGGGAATAGTTGGCTTGTACGGGATTGGAGGCGTGGGGAAAACTACACTCTTAACTCAAATTCGCAACAAGTTCGTTGACACGTGTAAAGATTATCTTGTGATTTGGATTGTGGTGAGTAAAGATTGTAGTCCAGAGAAGATTCAAGCAGATATTAGAAAAGAGACTGGCTTTTCCCATGAACGATGGAGTACCAATGACATTTTTAACAAACTACGAAAAGAGAAGTTCATTTTGTTATTGGATGATATTTGGGAGCGATTTGACCTCACAAAAATGGGAATTCCTCCTCGTGAAAATCTAAATGGGTCAAAGATCATATTCACAACACGTTCACTTAAAGTGTGTGGTGAAATGCTTGCTCAAAAAAAGATTAGAGTTGAGACTTTGGAAGACGAGCCTGCGTGGGAATTGTTTCAAAGGTATGTTGGAGACGATACCATCACCGACTTACAGATTCGTCCACTTGCTCACGGTGTGGCTAGAAAGTGCGGTGGTTTGCCAATTGCATTAATTACAATTGGTCGAGCCATGTCGTGTAAGACGGAGCTAGAAGAATGGCGCCGTGCTGCTCAAATCTTGAAAAAACCAGCTCTACATGGAGATCATATGGAAGATGAGGTATTAAAGCACATGGAGGTTGAGGTATTTTCACTTTTGAAATTCAGTTATGATAATTTACCAAATGATAGAGTGAAATCGTGTTTCTTGTATTGTGCCTTATACCCAAGTGATATATTCATGTATAAGGATAAATTGATAGAATATTGGATTTGTGAGGATTTTTTGATAGATGGTTATGGTGCTGATGCTTTTAGTGAGGGATACTCCTTTATGGGTACACTTGTCCGTTCAGGTCAATTTGTAAAGTTGCATGATATGATACGGGACATGGCTTTATGGATAGAAAAAGAGAATGTTTTGGTGATGGCTGGGATGCAATTAACCGAAGCACCGAGTGTTGAAAGATGGGAGGGCGTGACAAGGTTGTCTTTGATTAACAACAACATTAAGAATTTAACTCAAGTGCCTAGATGTTCTAAGCTTAAGAGCTTGCTTCTATCTTGGAATGAAGAGTTGTATGATATCCATGAGGACTTTTTCCAATCAATGGGTGCGCTGGTTGTGCTAAAACTATATGACACTGGGCTTGACAAGTTACCACGAAGCGTGGAAAATTTAATTTCCTTACAGTATCTTGATATATCATATACAAGAATAAGAAGATTGCCTGCTGAGTTGGCAAAACTGACAAGATTGAAACATTTGAATTTATCCAATCTTAACCTTAAAGCCAAGAGATCACTGATATCTAGTTTGTCATCTTTACTAGTTTTGAAAATGAATAATTGTGTGTATACTTATCTTGAAGAAGAGGAAGAGGAAGAAGAAGGAGAAAAGGAAGATGACGATACATTACTATTAAGTAAGGCATCAGTGGACGGTGAGATGCTCTTGGAGGAACTGCAGTGTTTGAAGCATCTGAAGCAATTGGCCATCACACTAACATCTGTTTCTGTTCTTGAAAGGTTGTCTAGCACGGACAAATTGTTGAGCATTATTAAAATTCTTTGCCTTAATAAGTTCGATGGCTTAAAATCGCTGAATATTAGTTCATTAGAGAAAATGAAGAATTTGGTTGAGTTTTCTATCTTCAAGTGTGAATTAGAGGATATATTTGTCGATTTTACTCTCAACTCCTCGACAGTCTTAAGAGATATGAGTTTCAGTTCCCTTAGACTCGTAGACCTGTTTTCTTGCAATGAGTTAAAGGACGTGTCGTGGCTTATATTACTGCCAAATCTGACAACTTTGTGGATTCAATATTGTGACAAAATGGAAGCAATAATTGATGGTGTGAGGTTCGGCGACATGACCAGGCACCAAAATCTAAAGCCATTCTCCAAACTTTCTTTTCTATCATTGGAGGATTTACCACAACTGAAGTCCATTCATCCAAATGCTCTGCCCTTCCCATTACTGTGTACAATGAGCGTGATCAACTGCCCGCTGCTTAAGGAGCTTCCATTGGACTCTAACAGCAGAGAAGGGCGTAAAATTGTCTTGAGGGCTAAAGAAGAATGGTGGGAAGCGATTGAATGGGAAGATGATGCCACTAAAGCTGCCTTGTCATCGCGTTTCAAATGCATTCTCTATTGAAGAAGGTAAATCATTTCTCATCTTATTATGTAATTAATTGTAGTCTTTGGAGGCAATAATCATTCTCATATTTTGTTTTTGTTAGTTTGTAGTGAAATGTTATTACAGATTTGATTCATCACTTACAATTTTGCTTTCCTTTGCTTCTTTTTTGTGTTTAGTTATAGGTAACTATTGAGCAAGGGGAAGCAGATGGCAGAGCACACCACAAGACTAAATATGGTGACAGTTTGGCACTAATATAAACCATGGGAGATCTCTCTTCTTTTCTTCTCTTCAATTGAATTGTTTTTGGTTTTGCTTCTCCTGATGCTGTAGAGAATGCAGTATTTTTTCTTTTCTTTTTTTGGATGTTGCAGCTTTTTCTTTTCTTTTTTGGATGTAGTAATTGTTGGCCAAGATAAAAGACAATTTCTAGCTTCATTTCAGGACTTGTTCGTTATCATTTTTATTTTTAATTTTCATTGGGTTGTGTTCATATATATCATATATTAAAATGAATATAATTTTATATATAAGTGATCACGAATTTTTCATTTTATTCATAAATGTTCATTAAATATGGTATTTATAGATGATAATGGAAGCTAAGTTTAGTTTCAATTTTTATTTGACTGACTTATTTATTTATTTTATTTAGATGTTTAGCTATGAACAATATAATATTATCATATTAGTATGCTCTTTAAATATCTATTATTTTATTAATGATATAATACAACCGCACAACGCATGTAATTGTTTTGGGATGAAGAAAATGAACGAATTAATTTCTAATTGTTGAAAATTATTTTGGGATATAAAAAGAGATTGAATTAATTCATAATTGTTCAAAACAAAGAGGAATATATGAGTCCAACACTTTGCTAACAAACAACAACAACGGCATATATGATATTTCCGTTAATATAATTATTTATATATAAAAAAATGTAAAATTAATTGTTAGATAAAAATACCTATTTCATTAAGGGTAAAATAGTAAATTCAAAATTTTCACACATTATTTATGCTTTTAACTAATTATGTTTTTAATTTTAGTTACTTGTATTATTACATGCTTGGAAAAATAATTATGTATTTTATTTAGGTATTTTATTATCTATATATATAGTATATATATTTAGTATATAACATAGGATTAAAATTAGAAGATTATTATAATTAGGACTCCAATAGCTAATAAGAGAAAAAAAATTAATATTAGTACCGGTGTGGGGGGAATGCGCACCACGGGGTCCCTCCACTTATTATTTTCATTTTAGTCAGTCCCTAACGTTTGTTTTTGTTCAATTTAGTCCCACACGTTACCTCCGTTAGACCCGCGAAGTCCCTCCTCCCTAAACGGTGTTAAACGACCATTATCCTCGATTATTTTATTATTAAACTGAGGACATTGTCAGTTTGCGGGTCCCACGACTGAAAAGTTGTCATATTTCAAATTTTCCCTCCCAATTTCTTTTGTATTTCATTTGTATTTCGTATTTTCTTAATTTATTAGTATTTCATTTGTATTTCCCCAAATAATTACCGGTATTTAGTAATTAGAATTAAATAAATATTTTATTAATTAATTAAAATAATTACAGGTATTTAGTAATTAGAATTAAAATTAATTAAAATAATTACCGGTATTAATTAGAACTAAAATGGAGATTTTATTAATTAATTAAAATAAGTACCAGTATTTAGTAATTAGAACTGAAATAATTTTTTTATTAATTAATTAAAATAATTACCGCCATTTATTAATTAGAACTAAAATAATTTTTTTATTAATTAATTAAAATAATTACCGCCATTTATTAATTAGAACTAAAATAAATTTTTTATTAATTAATTAAAATAATTACCTCCATTTATTAATTAGAACTAAAATAAATATTTTATTAATTCATTAAAATAATTACCGGTATTTATTAATTAGGACTAAAATAAATATTTTATTAATTCATTAAAATAATTACCGCCATTTATTAATTAGAACTAAAATAAATATTTTATTAATTCACTAAAATAATTACCGGTATTTATCAATTAGAATTAAAATAAATATTTTATTAATTCATTAAAATAATTACCGGTATTTATTAATTAGAACTATAATAATCCCTAATATTTTGTTCTACTTTTCTGATATTAATATTATTGTATACAAGCATATTTATTTTATTTCTTTTGTTTATACACAAATAATAACTATTGTGAACTAAAATCAAAAAGTGGGACAAAGCACTTTACTTTCATCAGACTTCTTCCCTCTTCCCAGCTCTCTGTCCTACCCAACTCTCCCTTATTCTTCTCTTCGCTCGATACTAAGAAATCACCAGACTTTCTGTTGTACTTGGTTGTTGTGCATGTGGTATTATTAATTTGCATAAAGTATCGGAGATTCCCCTTCACAGGTACGTTGAGATTCCAAATAGTTAGTATTTTAAAACCCTAGAATTGTGCTTTCTCTTCTCATGTGGTTTTCGATATATTGAAAAGGATATTTATATGCATCAAAAGATTGTGGTCTCTCTCTAAACGTGTTTGTTGCTTCAATTATTGAAATGTTGTTTGGTTGTTGTTTGTAGGCCATGTCTGTCGTTTTGCGATTCAACGTGGCTGGTATTTTTAGGTATAATCCGTATAGATACGAAAACGGTACCGTAGTCGAGTGGAATTGTGAGATTAAAGACTTGTGTTATGAGTTACTGATTTGGATTTTGACTACTAAGATGAAAGTTAATAATGTGGGTAAAGTTTTATTTTACAAGCAATGGGACAAGGACATTTTGAATTTAGATATGGATTTGATTTTGTTACAGTGCGAAATATCATTTGAAATGTTAGTGCAACAAGCAAAGGAGAAAGGTTTAGTGGATATATATGTAGACCATGATGAAAGTCGGCCTTTGTTTATTTTAGGGAAGCCTAGGATTTTACCATGTGACCTATTACATTCCCCTGACTCAGTACATGCCAATTACTTCAGTAATGACATAGTTCAGTTGGTGGATGGCTGCACTTTTAATTTGGAGGAGGGAATTAAATCAAATCTGTTTCCTACAGAAGTAGTTGAGAATGCTGCCCCATTTTCCCCATTTTATTACCGTAGAGTATGACTTTGAGTCTTCTGACTATGGTTTGGATGAAGGAATAAGAGAGAATGTATTAGGTAAAGATGGAGATGAGAGTGAAGATGGAGATGCTATTGATAGTGCAGAGGAGTTAAGTGATGAAGAAGATGTTGGAGTAGAAGGAGGGCTTGGTCATTGGGTGTCTGTTTCCATCATATCAGATGATGAGGAATACAGGGCAATTTTGTGTAAGGCTAAGGAGAAGAAGAAGAGTCTGCGGGGTGAAAGTAGTGGTGTGAACAGATCTGATGGTGGTACTGCTGGAGCAAGAGAGACTGGTGGAACTGATGGTGATGGGGTAGAAGAAGAGAGACAGGTAGGGTTAGATGATGAAATTGCTGATGATTCGGAGGTTAGTGCAGACACTAGTAGTGAAGGAAGTGAAGCTGATCATGGCAGAAGGAGAAGAAAGAGTAAACAATCTTACAAGTCCACAAGCAGCTACAAAGATGTTCCTCATATGGAGATTGGGATGATCTTTAATAGTGCAAAGCAGTTCAAGAATGCAGTGATAGAGCATGCGTTGAAAGTCCACAGAGAGGTTGAATATGTGAAGAACGACAAAAAAAGAATAAGGGTAAAGTGTTTGGATAGTAGTTGCAAGTGGTATATTTATGGCATGAAACCAAAGTATAAAGAGCATTGGGAGTTAAGGGGTTTAGGTCCTGATCATTCTTGCCCAAGAGAGTTCACAAACAGTCGGATAAACTACAAGTATATTGCGGCTCATTTCATTAAGGAGAGGAAAACAAATTCAACCGCAATGAAGCAAAAGGAAATAAAGAAATACACTAAGGAAGAACTTGGTATTGAGATTAGTGAGTGTCAGGCAAGGAGAGCTAGGATGCAAATCCGTAAGCATTTTTTAGGAGATTTTGATAAGGAGTTCAGGAGGATATGGGATTTCGTTCATGAGCTAAGGAACAGCAACCCTGGGTCAACTGTTGTTCTTGATGCTCTAGGTAATGTGTTCAAGAGGATTTATGTTTGTTTTGCTGCTGTGAGAAAGGGGTTCAATGATAGATGCAGAAGGGTGTTAGGGGTTGATGGTTGTTTTTTGAAAGGCCCTTTTAAACAACAACTATTGTCTGTTGTGGGGAGAGATGACAATGACCAAATGTTCCCAGTTGCTTGGGCAGTGGTGGATGTTGAGAACCACTCCAACTGGATGTGGTTCATTTCACTTGTGAAAAGGGACCTAAACATCAAAGATGATGGAAAGGGATGGACATTTCAATCAGATCAACATCCAGTAAGTTTAATTGCATTTGTTTGCACTTTGTTGACAGTCCATTATTCATTCCCTTTGTTTAACTGTATTTGTTTGCACTTGTTTGCACTTTGTTGGCAGTCCATTATTCATTCCCTTCGAGAACTATTGCCGCAAGCAGAGGGTAGAAGGTGTGCTAGGCACATATTCTCTAAGTGGAGGAAGGGTCATGATGGGGACCTGTATGCGGAGCTGTATTGGAGTACTGTGAAGTCCACCAATGTACCTGAATTGGAGGATAATTTAGAGAGAATGTACCAATGTGACCATGCAGCAGTGGATGCTATTTTACAGGTACCACCAAAGTACTGGTGTAAAGCTTTTTTCCAATGCGAGTCTAAATCTGATGTGTATGACAACAATATGTGTGAGACCTTCAATGCCTCCAAATTTATTTAAATTCTAATTAATAAATATCTGTAATTATTTTAAGTTATTAAAAAAATATTTATGTCAGTTCTAATTACTAAATACTGGTAATTATTTTAATTAATTAATAAAATATCCATTTTATTTCTAATTAATACCGGTAATTATTTTAATTAATTTTAATTCTAATTACTAAATACCTGTAATTATTTTAATTAATTAATAAAATATTTATTTAATTCTAATTACTAAATACCGGTAATTATTTGGGGAAATACAAATGAAATACTAATAAATTAAGCAAATACGAAATACAAACGAAATACAAAAGAAATTGGGAGGGAAAATTTGAAATCAGACAACTTTTCAGTCGTGGGACCCGCAAACTGACAATGTCCTCAGTTTAATAATAAAATAATCGAGGATAACGGTCGTTTAATACCATTTAGGGAGGAGGGACTTCGCGGGTCTAACGGGGGTAACGTGTGGGATTAAATCGAACAAAAACAAACGTTAGAGACTGACTAAAATGAAAATAATAAGTTGAGGGACCCCGTGGTGCGCATTCCCCCGGTGTGGGAGGGGGATAAAATAGTGTTTTTAAAAATTCATTAAGGATAAAAAGTCAAAAGAAAATTATAAGGAGTTCGTTCTTTATATATAATATTGATTAAAAATTGGAAACAAAAATATAAATAGAAATAGAAATTGGTAATTTACATCAAGACATTACAGAGAAATCAAAGCCTTCAAGACCAAGAACTAAGCGAATTGATTACACCAGAAATATAAAAAAAAGGAACTCTTTCTTAAACATTGGGGTAGCAGAAAAGAAGTTGCATAAGCTTTTCATGTTCATTCCATTTTCACATTGAAATTTACAAAAAAGCAGTGCAAAGAATGCAGAAACGATAAAAGGATACAAAAGAATTTGTTGGCTATGTCATTTCCTCTATCTCAAGTATTAAAAGTATTCAGTACAACCTTTTTTCTTGGTATCTAGTATTAACCTATGCGGTTGTTGCTATTAAGACAACACTCTTTTTTCTGCTCCCATTGTTGTTCTGCATGAGGTTTCTCTACAGAATGTGGTCGGCGACGAGACCCTTGTTGTTTCCGTCCCGAGGGGACTTCTGAATGATGTTTCTTTACTCAGTGATGTTGGTGTTGATGGCAATGGTGAGTGAACCTTTGAGAAAGAGAAACGGGACGGGGAGTGGAATGGTGAACGAGAAGAACAATCAGAACGGCTTGACCTTGGTGACAAGTTAGCTTGCTCCAAAACCCGGAACTGAAGCTCTGATGGATAATCCCTCATGCAACTTATCCTTGGTCCTGCCCCCGTCGACCATTTAGAGGATAATTGCTTAGCCAGTTGGTACGAATTCATTCCCTTGTGTGAATCTATTCTTTGCATGATTTCTTCTTTCGAGATCGGCTCTTCATCTTTGTCTTCCTCTTCGTCAAACAAATTGAATTTGGAAATACTAAAGTCATCGTCAGACCAAGACGACTCTTCTGCCGACTCGTAGTCCTCTTCTGATGAAGAATCACCATGTGCATTTGGCCTAAGCACTTCACTCTTCGAGATGTCACGTGTGTCATCTTTCGGTTGTTCAAGCTTCGTAATTTTTGATCTGAGTAATCTGAACAGTCTTGATTTATGCCGATAAGCATCCTGTTGTCTTGCTTCTTTGTTCTCCTGCAACGCGCTTAGAACATTTCTCCCATTGGTCTCAGCAGCTAAATCTGCTTCTGCATGGTTTTGGAGATCGATCACAGTGGTCTTTCTGGCATGGATTTCTTCCTGATGAATTGGATTTTCCTGAAAACACAACAAAGTGCTTTAATGGTTGGTTTCTACTGTCTGCTCAAAACTGTATCAAAAAGTTTATAACTTAGTGATCTAACATTACAGTAAAAACAGATCCTAGGTAAAATGACAGCACTAGAGCCTTTTTGGCTGGCTACAGAGGTGCATCTGTTACGAGCATGAGATCGAGGTCCTCCTATTGTCTAGAAGCTATTAACATACCGAACTCTTATAAGAAAACTGGTTCCTACCTGTACATTAGTGAGGTCCACATTATGCTCCCTAAGGAATGACATGAACTCCTGGTAGTTTTCTTCCGTGGGGAGATAATGTCCGCTGTGCGGCCAAACTGCCTATCAAAATTGAATAAATGACGTCAGTAATGAAACGAAGTCCGGTTGCTATAAGAAGAAATTTAAATCCGAGATGTATCTAGTACTACCTTCAGAGCACCCTCTTCAATTTCTAGTCGTCCAGCTGAGAGTGTGGCTCCACCAGCCAAGAAACTTGAATGTTGAAATGTCCCCTTCGTCTTCTGGCCAATGTATAATCTCTTTGATGTACTCAGAACAAAAATCCACTTCGTATCTACAGGCCCTTCTCTCGTGTCAATAAATTTTCCACTCTGCTTATATCGGAACTTCCCATCTTCCACCACTACTTCATAAGCCTTCCTTTCGGCCTGAAAGATGAACAATAGTCTACTTCGATAACTAGGCTTTTAAAACATGATGTGGTGTATATTAATTATGTTACAATTCTTCTCATGCCCTTTTGATTAGGCCATTGAAAGGAGGCCATACTTACAGGACCAAGATACTTTATGCATTGTGTTTGAAGCTTCGATCTTGGGCACCTATCAAGGTTGACTTCTTTTCCTTCTCCGATATCGAGCCTGCAGATTCAGAGTCGACAACAACAGTGAGTAGCATGTTCTTAGTTGAGAAACGAAGATTTTGAAGCCTTTTATTTCCAGGAAAACTTACCAGTAAAAGAAAGGCTGTTTACTTTCACAATGGAGCCATTTGATATAATAAAATTGAAGATTATGACCATAGCGATGTCGAGGATCAATCTGTTAAAGGGAACAAAACATGAGGCGCTGAAAACCTAGTAGGTTTGCTGAATTTTTTTAACTGAAGATGAGAACTTACTGCCTCTAACCAATGCTGTAAAGCAAGCTTTCGAGCCTTTTCATCCTTTGACAAACCTTTTCCCACCTGCAAAATGTATAGATACCGGGGAGATTAGTTCCGCAACAATAGTAAGTATCAAAGCACACTATCAGAAATAACCTTAGCAGCTCTCATTCTTGCCCTTGACCAACGTGAAACAGCACTCTCGGGTCTCTCAATGTCAAAGAAAGATATTGAGCTTCGCTTGAGTTCAGCAAAATCCAACAGCTTCCACCTGCAAATTGAGTTACAAAGATTATTAATCACGTGCTAAAATGAGAAATTTCACAACACTAAGAAAGTATCAAATGCGCAATGCAAACAACGAATAAAACTCAACCATCTCTGCTCAACAAGGACTGCACAATCTGCCAGCTGCCTCCTGGTTCTGAAACTTTTGTACACTTTCTGTAACCTCACTGCTGCAGAGTATCTATGGTTCCCGGGCAACGGTGAATGGGGCTTTTTCTCACACGCACTATCTGATCTTGAGAAGTGGCCATTTTCATCTCCGCTCTTAGGACTATCCAATCTAGCCAGTGCCTCGTTTTCGGTCATCAAGGTAGGCCTTTTGAAGGAGAATGTGGTCTTCAATTCCCTGCCCTTAAAGCTAAGGGGTCCTTCGAATATCATCCTTCCGGAACCGTATGATGTTATTATATGGGGTTCAGAACCACGGCCATTGAAACTGAGAGATCGAAAATCATCTTTGGCATCTCTACCATCAAAACTAAATGACCTTAGAAGAACAGTTTCGATAACTCCTTCCAAATCCAAATCCAAATCATCAAAATCAACAAAAGGGCTTGAAAAAGCCATTCCCATTGTATCACTATTCAAGATACTAAAACCCCAGATGTATTGTCACACCTCCGAGGACCAGGATCTTAAAAAGTTATCAACAGGGTTGCAGAACCTATAGAAAAGCAAAAGAAACAAAAAAAATCTCAATTATTTCAAACTCCAACAGTGTGAAACATTGAATCTATGAAAAAAATTAATTTCTTTCCTCATCTACTAGCAAAAATCCAATAAAAGAAATGTTCTAGAAAAATGGTTGAACCAAATTCAAGGATATGAATATTGGCAAACATAATAATAAATTGGCCAAAATGCATTGAAGATGAAAACTTTCAAAAAGAAATATGAAGAAGAAAAAATGTACATCTACAGAACATTCCAATCACCACCAATTTTCCCGCAAGACAGAGCAGGAACATAAATGGTGGAAAGCAAACAAAAACATGGGGTGAACCAATTTGAAGGATATGAACATTGACAAAAATAATACAAAAAATTGGCTAAAATGCATGAAAAAGGAAAACTTTCGAACAGTTTTTTTATTTTTTAAATGTACATCTACTACAACAGTTGATGCCAATCACCACCAAATTTCAGAAGAACAAAACATGAACGTAAAATGTAGGACATTTCTGTCAAACATGCTTCTCCACAAGACAACATTAATGCCTAATCTTCAAAACCCAGAAGCAGGAACCACTAAAGCAGCAATCTTTAAGTGAAAAACAATGAGAAAATGCAATTACCCCAAACATCAAGCGACAGAGAGAGACATTGTTTCAGCGTTGGCCAAGGCAAAGAAAGAAGCAAACCCAGAAGAGAAAGAAAATGCAAAACCCAGAAGAGAGGAAGAAAGAAAGAAAGACGAGGGGGGAAGGATTTGGATTGCGGGTGTCAAATGCGTATGAAAGAGCGAAGAATGAGGGTAATTGAGTTTTTCTTACAAAATGATTGGCCTTAAATTTCTTGAGAAGAAGCTAATAACAGAAGAAAATGGTTGGCTAAATTGCTATTCTTGCAAGGACCCAACAATGACATTATATAGATAAAAGAAATCAAATAATTTTTGACTGAAAGAGTAGAGGTGGGTGATTGTGAATCGGTTCCCAAATTCCACTCCACGTGTCCTTTTGACCACTCAAGATATTATTCATGGTTTCACACTACTTTCCATTGTTAAAAAACTAAGAAATTATACAACTCTGTGCCTTACATGTCAACGTGCCTACAATATATCTTGCAATTAATGAAAAAATGGTATATAGCTACTGAATTTTCATTTAAAGATTGGTAGTAGGTAATTTCATCTACAAGCTTTTTTATTCAATTTCGATTTATTTTTAAAAAAAATACAATTTTTTTCACAAATAAATGTCTCATTACCTAAATGTACATTTACCAAAACATTAAAGAAGAGCAGGATCCTTAAAACACATCATCTTATTTTTTGATGGGCAAAAAAAAAATCAACTTACTACCAAAAAGGGCAAAAAAGGTTGAAAAAAGAAATATTGCCAAGAAAAGGATGGCATCATCTCCGCTCTCATTATTACATTTGTCTAATGCTCGTTTCACGGTTTCAGGCTCCACCGTCACACCGTACCAGTGCTTGTACTGTAAAGTACAGTTAGCCTTAATTAGCAAAAGTTGAAGTGAGATCCCCACTCGCACTGCTTCTGTGTTTCCACCACGCGCTGAGCACTTTTTCGAATATCTTTTCGCTGTGTGTTACACGTAGGTGAGCTGGAGAGAGTGAGTCTCTTTCCATCTTTTAAGTCAACGTGATACATCTGTCGCTGTCAGACAACCATGTTTTTCTTCCTAGGGCCCCATGCTTACAGCTGTGTACTTTTGGGCGGTACGGACGGGACGATGCATTCTTTTGTTAGGAAGAGAGAAAATTGATACGTGGATGTTTTCAATGTTTTTTTTAAAACAAAATTTATTATATACTCCTTCTGGGGCAAAATAAATGACTTCCTCGCATCCTAATATTCAGTAGGAACGCATATCAAGGAGGCCGGATGACTCACTATTTGACCCCAAAAAATTCCGTACTTTTTTTCGAACGTACGTTAGTTCTTAACGTACTTCCGAAAAAAAATTAGGGGCAAAATTGTCTCAAATAGTAACTATTCCGGCCGCTTTAAGATACGTGCCGGAACAGTAAAAGCAAATCCTAAAAACGACTATTGTTTTGCCCCGGAGGGAGGGAGTATCATATAACAAGATATACATATCAAAAACAAATTACCGTGTAATATGTATCTCTAATGTACATAAAATTATTCTAAAAGGGAGTTGATATTTTGCTTAGTTATAATTTTTTTTAAGAGGCAATAAATATGGAATGACATGGTTTTAAATAACGGTAATTGATAATGAAACAAAAATTATCATAATAAAAATTGCAAAAAAAAAAAAAAAAGTAGCGACTATTACGTTTAACATGTTGACTTGTAACTACGAGAAATGTCCCCTCGTTTACAAATTATTAACATTTTTTTAACTTGTATTTACTAGTTAAAGCAACAATTGAATTAAAACTCAGAGATTAATAATGTAAATCTTAATCATTTAACCCCACTAGGTTTTTTAATCAGAACATACTAATTTATAAGTTCCAGGCTTATAATAACTATTGGACTTAACGTGTTTTTTCAACTTAATACAAAATTTGAAAAGGAATAAAAAAATAAATCATATAAATTCACATTATATTAGTGAGTTTTTTATTAGGTCATAATCAATAATTTATAGTAAAAAAATAACAGAAAATGGTAATAATTTAGGTGATATTGTGGAAAAGAAATCCATACATGATATAACGAAAATAGTATAAATAACGATAATAGAAAGTCCAAATTTAAACATTATCTAATATAATAGACGATATTTAAAATTATCGATGGAATCTGGATTATGATTGGAAAGCACTCACAGCAGTGACAGTGTGACAAAATGTAGGCAAAATATTTAGCAATTCGGATCGGACATCATATCATTACAGCTTCCTTTAAGGTCCAACGCGCTACTACACTGAAAATGGCTAAAACAAACAAGAAAAACACCGACATTTATTTTTCTAATTTTTTTTCTTCTGAATTTGCTTCTAAAACTTCAAAATTATTTAATTAATCTATCTATATAAAATACTTAATTTAATGTTTATAAGAAATCCCTATTCAATCTTGCGGCTAATTCTATCTTACTACTCTGGTTGACCTCAAACCCTAAACTCTTTTTAATTACCGGATCAATGATTCAGATTTTACTACGTCTAAGAAAATCATGTTGTATTTGAATTTTGATTTTGATACCAATACGGTTGTAAGTGTTTTTTTTGTTTTGAAAGTGTAACTTATAAGTGTTAGAATGCTGTAAAAAAATCTTACGAATTGACACGTATTTTTCATTAAATTTATCAGTTTAATTAGAACTAAATTTCTCTTAATAATATATTTTTTAATATTGTTACTGGAAAAAAGAGAGAATAATTTTCCAACTAATACCTACATATTTTGTCCAACCGAAAATTAATTTCATTATAGTAATGTCCGGCTGAAAAGAAATGGCTCCCTTTAGCCTGGTTAGAAAAAGCTTTAGGGTTTAGGAACAAAAAGCTTGCAATTCTTGTGGTTGACTGTGAATTTTTTGTTTTTTTAAATTGATTATATTATTAATTATCATTATAATATCAGATATTGAACTTATGATCTATATCATAAAAATGATATGCACTAACCAATTAAACTGCAACTTCTTGATCAGTTCGTTTACCAACCAAATTGTGTGGACTTAAAAAAACATTGGTATGTCCTCTACTCTTTTGCACGTATTAAGAATATAATTGAGAACGGTTTTTTTTCATTTTAATTATAATTGCACATACTAAAAAAATAGTTGGGAATGGTTTTTCTAGGTAAAACTAATAAGAGTAGTCAATTCTTGGTAATTTCCAAGATAGTACATATAAAGAAAGGAAAATTCAAATGAGAACTCTTATATGGAGAAATCAATTTGATTTTGTGGTCAAAATAATTATTTTCCACACTCCAACATTTAAGATGATCAGAATAACTAGATGAGTGGACTAGTTTTGCGTGGTAGAGTAGACTTGTCTCGTTAAAGTCCGATTTTAATTCTTTTTCTGTCAATACACAAAAAGAAAAAAAAGAAATGGAATTATATGCTCAGACCCAGTCCTTGTTAATGGACAAAACACATAGCCCTTACTCAAATTGTTAAGCAAAAATTCTTCATTCACCCTTGATTCCAGTTTTGTGGAGTTTCAACTAGGGTTATTTGACGCTTCCTTTGATTCTTCACCAACCTAATGGGCAGCATTCAATTCTTCAGCAACATTGTTTGCAGCGTCTGTGGATTCTTCGCTAATGTTTTTAGCAGCCTTATGCGATTCTTCACCAACCTTGTCGGAAGCCTCCATGGATTCTTTGGATTCTCCACTCATCTTTATATCAGCCTTTGGCGATCCTTCATGAACCTTGTCGGAAGCCTCCGTGGATTCTTTGGATTCATCACTGATTTTTATATCAGCCTTTGGTGATTCTTCACCAACTTTGTTCTCAGTGTCTGTGGATTCTTCGCTAATGTTTTTAGCAGCCTCTGTGAGTGCTTCACCAACCTTGTCAGAAGCCTTCATGGATTCTTTGGATTCTTCACTAATCTTTATAGCAGCTTTAGCTGATTCTTCACCAGCCTTGTTCGCACCGTTTGTTGATTCTTGGCTAACCATTTTAGCACCCTCCGCATGTTTTTCACCATCCTTGTTGGCAACCCCTGTGGATTCTTCACTAATCCTTTTAGCAGCCTCTTGCGATTTTTCACCAACAATGTTGGCAGTCTCTGCGGATTCTTTGGATCCTTCACTAATCCTTTCAGCATCCTCTGGCGATTCTTCACCAACAATGTTGGCAGTCTCTGCGAATTCTTTGGATCCTTCACTAATCCTTTCAGCATCCTCTGGCGATTCTTCACCAACTTTGTTGGCAGCCTCTGGGGATTGTTGACTCGTACTTTTAGCAGCACTAGCTTCCAATGGTCCAAGCTTTGCATCAAAATCCTTCACTTTGAGGGTCAAGGACCTCACATCCTTAGCTCCTTCTAGCTGACCAGAAAATAACTGTCACGAATGAAAATTTCTATCTATTGTTAGGAATTGCCAAGCAATTGCTGGGCCAAATTAGATAAAGAAGATCAGGAAACACACAACAATCATACTGCATTACAAGTTCATGATCCATGATTAAAATGAACTAACACCTACAAATTTGACTTTCAATGGATACTTAGGTTTTTTCCTATTTTCCACAGAATTTACTACATTGATAAAGGAATATTGAAAGACCGAAAACTTAAAAAGCAATGCAGGACCATTGGAAGAACGAAAACTGATCGATACAGGAAAATTGGTGCAAGTTCACGGTTAAGAGTGAGGAGTGCCTTTTTGTTCACTTATAAGTCTGTTTATGAGCTCACGTCCATTCTGAGTCAGGAAGGAAAAAAGTCTTGCTTAAAATAAACATCTTTTCCCCAAGTTAAATTGGAGCTAGCAGCAGGATGTATAACTAACTAAGTCTCACAAGATTGCATGAGAAAAAAGTTTGTGAGGTGCTGTCTAGAAATACAAATAATCAATGAAACAAAATCTCAGTGCATAAAGCATGTTAAAAAAAAAAGATTTTCTGAGTTCCGAAACACACCTGTAACATCTGGTCAGCCCGTTCTTTCAACTCCTCGACAGATACTCCTCTGTGAATATTTTTAAGAGTATATTGCACGTGAGAATGGATGTCGTCTAAAAGATGTTGTTTAATCTTACACTGAGGTATTGAGGATTGACAACCGACAGCATAGAAAGGACAGTTCATAAGCTTCATTGGACAGACTGTTATACAATGCCTATCCATATCACGCCTCATGATGTCGCTTGAGCATTTTTGTTCACATGGGATTATTTTGAAAGGACAAACTGAATCATGCTTCTCCATATGCGTTGCGGAAATTACAGTTGTACATCCCACATTTGTGCAGTTTAGCGTCCTAAAGCCACAGACGTCAAGATGACCTGTCAGCTCTTCAATGGTATGGAATTTTTGGTCACAGTGAAATGTGTTCTTCAAATCAACATTCTTAACCAAAGTTTGAGCAATTTCTTCCCTTTTATCAATAGACCAAAACCCATTTAAATCCATATCTTGTATGAAATCATCTATCTTGTCCTCTCTCTTCTCACTTAGCAGCCACCCCGAAACCCTACTGAACAAATTTCTCTTCGAACTTGCAAATTCATCAACCATATCAGCAATAATATCTCGAGGATTATCAGATACCTGAACGTCTGGATTATTTTCTAAGATAACTGATTCAGCAACAAAACTTTCACTTCTTTGAGTGAGATATTCAGTCATTTCTTTCCTAATATCAGCAGCCACCGAACCAGGGGACCTGAACATATCACCTGATGTGTTGTCAACACAAGCTTCAGCTAGTCCAGGTAGGAACACCTGAGCGATCTTGTGAACTACTTCCGAGTCATAAAGGTAACAATGGAATGCCGGGCCTGCTTCTTTCACTTCTTCAATCTTCTCATTCTCTGGTATAAGCTCCACATCACATGCAAGAGAATCCATCATTGTGGACACCTACAACAAGTTTTTTCCAGAAAGAGTGAATTACTGGCTACCGGATAACAACACTAAATAAAGCCAAGAACTTCTAAAAGCGCACATCAACCAGCAAGATGAAATTGAGATATGGTACATATCTGGTACACATCAACTTTTTATATGGTACATATCTGGTACACATCAACTTTTCATAGTAACTACCTACGATGCGAATTCAAAACTCTTATAATCGACTCACATACTTGAGAAGTAAATCGGGTTGGATAGTCGTGAAAATATCAGATATGTACCATCCAAAGTTCTTCTTATCACTGACAAACAACAATTAACTGCTTGGATAAAAGAAAGTAAAGAATGACAAGAATTAACCTCTAAAGCCTACATTTGATGCTAACAACCTCTATCTAGCAGACTAGCATTGCCACCACATCAATCCTCCTTTGCATGTACCGGCTGCAGCTTCCTTCTACTCTCCATCAAAAGTGGCATGTACAGCATCTACACGCACCCACTTTCTATCAAAGTTTTCTCCATTATAGTATACTTCTGCTCAATACAGGAGAGAGCCATTTGCAGTTGCATCTCAAACTCAACATCCTGAATCTCACTTGGTAAGCCAAAGGAGAAGGTCCATAGATATTGTTTTTCTCATTCGAAGAGAACTTCTCAACATGAGATATTCAAAACGTTTTTTTGTTCTAGTCACCATCGATCAGCGTTACAATCTTCTTACATTTCGGCCTGTTGCTTCACTTTTTTTCAGTATCAGGTTTTATGGAAGCAGCATCTAGAATGGACACAAAATCCGGGGGACATGCAAACCTTTAATACTACAAACTTCCACATCAATGCAAAATATATTCATCAGAACATTCATGGGCATAGACGCTCTCACACATAATCAACACAAATTTCATATACCAAAATCAGAGAGGAGAGTGAAATCTATATCTCCACATCTGGATTTTATATTCCGAATCTAGCACTACCACCACATCAATTCCCTAAAACCCCTAGGACCCAGTTACTATTTTGCTGAAAATACCCATCACCTCCTCTTTTTTCTACAAAAAATCAAGACCCATTTCCCGATTTAAACAACCCAACCAAGAAAAATGTAGATATTCATGATCTGACCCTAAAAGCACAAAATTTCAATGCAAATATTGAACAAAGAAGGTGGATTTTTTACCTTGGTTTTATGGTTTGAGATCTGCCCAACACTCCCCAAAATGATCACTATCTTCTTCGGGACTGAGAAATCAAACAGAAATTACAGATGATAGAGATGTACCACTTCTATTACTATTATTATTCTCATACACGAGCAAGTCCCAGCTATAGATTTGCCTATATTTTAGCTAGCTGTCTCTTCCTCCTCTCTTTTTCGCTCTTTTCTTATTTCTCAACTGTTCTTCTAACGGTCTTTGCTTCCCTCGTTTTTACCATAATGCCACCGCTTTGTATTTTCACCATCGTGCCCCTTTGCAACACTTTAGGTAGGAAAAGTCTGTGGGACCAACCATCCAACAATCAACGGCCCAGATTAAGATGCAACTCCAAGTGGGCCCCATTTGGTACTTAAAGCAAAAATTAAAGAAAGACTGTAGGTGAAAATTTGAAAATGGAGCTGGATTTTCTGGTGTTATAAGGCGTTATTTTCTCGAGAAACAAACAGGAATCCGGATTTCTTTTTTTCTTCCTCGTCTTCGATTTTGGATTTTCTTCTTGGCAATGTCTACGGCTACATATCCACCGCCGCCGCCGTATTACAGACTGCACAAAGACTATGCGGAAAACCCTAAGTCCGCTCCAGAACCTCCTCCTCCCATTCAAGGCACCTACGTTTGCTTCGGCGCCAATTACACTGTAAACACTTCTCTGTCTCGATCACTCATATTATTAGGTTTTATGTGACGATGTAATGTCATAGAACTGAATTTTGGCTGTTGTTGTGGTTTTGGTAGACGATGTGCTTCCAACCTTGGAAGAGCAAGGCGTCCGTTAGCTGTACCCTAAAGGACCCAATGTTGGTGAGCTAACATCAGCTTTATCAGCTTTCAATTTCGCTTGATTACTTATCCATTGATATTGTTATTGTTTGTGTTGCTGACTTTGTCACTGTTATTAATTTGTAGATTTTAAGAAGGAGTTGCGGTCTCTTAATAGAGAACTGCAGCTTCACATTTTGGAGCTAGCTGATATTCTTGTTGAGCGATCGTCGCAATACGCAAGGAGAGTGGAAGATATATCGCTTATTTTCAAGAACTTGCATCACCTTCTAAATTCGTTGCGTCTCCATCAGGTGAAGTGTTTTTTTTTGTGCGTTTGAGCATCTTTGGTTTGTGGTATTTGTTTGAGGATGCAAATTGACTTAGTAATGGGCGTTGGACTTCAGGCTAGAGCTACGCTGATTCACATCCTAGAGCTTCAGATAGCACGACGTAAACAAGCAGTGGAAGATATTAAGAGGCTCGTGTTTCAAAATCTTGTTGTATGTTGAGTTAACTGTTTAGAACTGCTTGCAGATGAAATAGCTTCTTTGGCTCTAGTTATCCTGAATTGAGCTTGTTCAGTTTTTTTCACTGTATTGTTCCTAATTAAGTCTTGACAGAGAAAGACATGTTAAGGTGTCTTTATGTTGTTGACAAAATTGGTTGCCCTGCAGTTTGTGAGGGTGGCCAATCAGATGTTAGGTTTAGGTATTGTCGCACCCCGCCGCACGAAATAACTGAAAAGAAATTCGGATAGCAACAGGTATGAAATCGTAAATGTCTTGCTTCCTAAAATTTGTGATCAATGCTGTATAATCCAATGCACCAAGCATGTGTAGCTTTATGTTGTTTTATACGCTAGAATGGTTCCGAATTATCAAACTGTCATCATAGTTGACTGGTTCCAGAACACCCACAGTCTATTTTTGGTGGTTGTTAGTTAGTAGCTTGTGTGGGTAATAGCTCAGTGTTCCATGTTTCCTTTCCAGCATAGCATACTGTTATTCATAATAAGTGTCAGGACCATCTATGGATAAACCAATAACCTCTTCCTACAAGCAAGTTTTGGCTTAAATCTGTAGAACCAACTTGTGTTTGCTACATATTTTTTATAATTATGGAATATGCTGAGAAAACATGTGTCTTTGTTCGCCTTGATGCAAAATAATTGATGTGATGACTGACGCTATTGTAAGTCCATAGCCTGCAATCCTAACTATGGATTTATGGTTTCTTGAGGTTGGGAGTTTTTTAGGACTTCTTGATTCATGTTTGAAGTTACATCCGGAGAGCGTTTCGCAAGGAGCGTTTCACACTGTTGAATTCCTAATTTGTAACATGGAATGTTAGACTAGTATTAAAAGTTGAGACACGTGATCAGTTTGTTCTGTGTATGTCGATAGTTACAATTAGCCAATGCAACAAAGATTAGCTAAGTGGAATACAATGGGAGATTGGAAGTTTGGCATAGGTGTCATTTTTTACTGTCCTTTAACCATGTTAGAGGTATTATCTCTAGTTTTTCAATGGAATTTGTCTTGATTTTTTTTTTGAAAACAATTCTCTTTATTTATTAAACTTGGCTTGAGTATTACCGTCGACTCTTACGAAGAAAACATGACAATACATTCAATGCAACTCGCACTTAAATTAGTCTAGTGTTCATCTATCAGTTGTAAAATGCTAGTGGCAAATAAGGATTCGGTGCTTTAACTATTATCGACAATAAAGCTTTTATGTTTTTAAAGTTTTACTAGAATGGTTCCGAATTATCAAACTGCCATCATAGTTGACTGGTTCCAGAACACCCACAGTGTACTTTTGGTTGTTGTTAGTTAGTAGCTTGTATGGGTAATAGCACAGTGTTCCATGTTTCCTTTCCAGCATAGCATACTGTTATTCATCATCATACGTGTCGGACCATCTACGGGTAAACCAATAACCTCTTCCTACACTGTCCTCCTTCCACAGAAATAATAATTTGATGATGAAAACCATATCAACGAGTATGCATACTAATACTAATCCTGCAATTGCCACTATGTTCCTTTGGTTGTTTCTTGTAGCAATTACCTGCAATTTTAATGTTGGGTTTTCCTATGGAGGTGTCGATGGTGGGATGAACTGCATAGAGAATGAGAGAGATGCTCTTTTGAAGATCAAGAATGGCCTCAAAGACCCGTCTGACCGACTTGTTTCTTGGACAGTTGATTCTGGTAATGATGATTGTTGGGGCTGGTATAGAGTCGTATACGACAACTCGACTGGCCATGCCCTCCAGCTTTACCTTTGTGGCCTTGATCATTATTATCTAGAATCCCCGACAGTATTTGGAGGTAAGATCAGCCAATCTTTGCTCAATTTGACATATTTGGACTTGACCTACAATTGGTTTGATGGAATTCAAATCCCCAAATTCCTAGGCTCAATGGAGAGTTTAACATATCTTAATCTCTCCAAGGCTGGATTTGGACATCTTATTCCTCCTCAATTAGAGAATCTCACAAATTTGATCCATCTTGATATCAATGAATAACATTTTTATATTAGTAGTAGTGATGATGTGCATTGACTTTCTGGTCTTTCTTCGCTACAATTCCTTAATTTGAGTGGTTGTAACCTCAACCAAAACTTGAATTGGTTTGAGGTCATACCCAAACTCCACTTTCTACAAGAATTACACTTGTTTGGTTGTCAACTTCCATCTCCTCCTTCAATCCTCAATCTTAACTCTGCATCATCGTTGATCGTCCTTGATTTGTCTCACAACTATCTCTCCAAATCAATTGTCAGTTGGATTTCACATCTTAAGCATTTGAAATCTTTGAATTTAGCTTTCAATTTTCTCCTCGGCTCCAATAATCTTCATGAGTTTCAAAACTTGAGTACCTCTCTTACACAACTCGATCTGACTTCGATTGGTTTCAGTTCTTTAATACCCAACTGGCTTTACGATTTTGCCAATCTTGAGCTCCTCAACCTCGCATATAATGACTTGCGAGGCCAAATCTCAGATGTCATTGCAAACATGACCGCTCATTACTCTTGATCTGTCAGGCAACACAGAACTAATGCTGGAAGGAATTCCAACATCTTTCCAAAAACTTTACAATTTTAGAACCCTCTCCGTCAGTAATGTCAATCTTAGCCAAGATATTAGCCAAGATATAAATAAAGTTTTTGAAAGTTTTGTAGGGTGTGGCTCTAATGGTTTAGAGTCATTGATTTTGTATAGAAGTTAAATTTTTGGTGAAATACTTGAGTTGCATTCTTTGATATATCTAGACCTTTCCTACAACAAACTAAACGGTACTATTCCAGAAAGTTTTGGAAGGTTTTCAAAATTAAAAAGGATACATATTTCTCACAATTCAATGGAGAGTGATGTTTCAAAAATTCACATTGCAAATCTCTCAAGCTTGTTAGCCTTTTTTTGCAAATGGAAACAAACTGAATTTGAAAGTTGGACTCAATTGGATACCTCCTCCTCAACTTGAAGTATTGGGGTTAAGATCTTGGGATGTGGGGCCTCAAATTTCAACATGGCTTCCTTCTCTCAAGAATTTAATAAAGCTGGATTTATCAAACACAGGAATTTCTACAAGTTCCTTTCCTGTTTGGTTTTGGAGCCTGAATTCCCAACTTACCTATCTAAATATCTCCCACAACAACATCCAAGGAGTGCTCCCAAATAGACTCACATTTTCAGAGTATACTGACTTAAGTTAAAATAACTTTTAAGGTCGGCTACCTCTTGTCTACTCCTATCATATAGTGGTATTAGATCTTTCTAATAATTCCTTTTCAGGGTCCATATCAAACTTTTTGTGTCGCAGGTCGACTGATAGTTGGGGAAAGTTCTCAACCTCGAAAAGAATCTTTTGGAAGGAGAGATACCGAATTGTTGGAATAAGTTGTCCAATTTACTTGTTCTAAGGCTAAGCCACAACAAGGTTAATGACAGCATTCCTGCATCCATTGAAAGCTTAAACATGCTGAATTACACCTCTGCAATAACAGTTTGTTTGGTGAAGTACCATAGTCACTTGGAAATTGTACACGATTGGTTACATTTGACGTTGGCGAGAACAAGTTGGAGGGAAACATTCTAAGGTGGATTAAAGAAAAGCTTTTAGATTTGATTATTTTAGATATAAAGGACAAATAGCTTTGGTGGGAGCATACCTCCAGAGATTTGCCACACTCATAATTTGCACATCTTACACCTCGCCAACTCTCTCTGGTACTATACTAACATATCTTAGTAACTTCAGTGTGATGGCAAACATGAATCCATCTAGTTATCCCAGTAGCATTTTCCTTGGTTATGGGTGGAGGAGAAATCAGAACGTCAGTCATTGATTCCATGAGGATTCTAAATAAAGGATCAGACTGAAAATATTACACCATTCTTCGATTAGTAAAAAGTGTTGATCTTTCTAATAACGGATTGTATGGAGAGATTTTTGAAGAGATCACAAGTCTAAAAGCATTGCTGTCATTGAATCTGTCACACAACTATTTGAGTGGAAGAATCCCCAATGACATAGGTTCTATGGCATGGCTAGAATCTATTGATCTTTCCAGCAGCAAACTCAGTAATGAGATTCCTCCCAGCATATCAAGTCTGACTTTTCTCAATCATTTGAACTTGTCCCACAACAAACTATCAAGCAGAATACCTTCAAGCATTCAAATCCAAAGCTTCAATTCATCTAGCTTCCTAACTAATATTGAAACAATTGTTTCTTCCACAAAGTTCAATATTACCGATGAAGTAAGATGAATCACTCAAATCCAAAGCTTCGATTCATCTAGCTTCCTAACTAATATTGAAACAATTGTTTCTCCCACAAAGTTCAATATTACCTATGAAGTAATATGAATCAAAACTTTGGATTTGAGTGCTTGAAGGTATTCTGCCTGATAGTTTGTTGTGGGACAAGTTCAAATGATTGAGAAAAGTCAGACTTGATATGCTGGGAGGAATCTCATTACTGAGTTTGCTGCTGGAAAGATCAATAGATTCTAGCCATACCATAGAACCTATGTCATTGGGGATTCTTCCACTCAAATAGTTGTGTGACAGATTCAATGACAACAATGCTTTTAGACTTGTGATCTCTTCGAGAATCTCTCCATACAATCCGTTATTAGAAAGATCAACACTTTTTACTAATCAAAGAATGGTGTTATATTTTGAGTCTGATCCTTTATTTAGAATCTTCATGGAATCAATGACTGATGTTCTGATTTCTCCTCCACTCAGAACCAAGGAAAATGCTACTGGGATAACTAGATGGATTCATGTTTGCCATCGCACTGAAGTTACTAAAATATGTTGCTATAGTACTAGAGAGATTGTTGTTGGCGAGGTGTAAGATGTGCAAATTATGAGTGTGGCAAATCTCTGGAGGTATGCTCCCACTAAAGCTATTTGTCCTCATATCTAAAATAATCAAATCCAAAAGCTTTTCTTCAATCCACCTTGGAATGTTTCCCGCCAACTTGTTCTCGCCAACGTCATATCTAACCAATCGTGTACAATTTTCAAGTGACAATGGTACTTCACCAAACAAGCTGTTATTATAGAGGTGTAATGACTTCAGCATGTTTAAGCTTTCAATGGATACAGGAATGCTACCATTAACCTTGTTGTGGCTTAGCCTGAGAACAAGTAAATTCGACAACTTATCCAACAATTCGGTATCTCTCCTTCCAAAAGATTCTTTTTGAGGTTGAGAACTCTCAACTATCAGTCATCCTGCGACACAAAAAGTTTGATATGGACCCTGAAAAAGAATTATTAGAAAGATCTAATACCACTATATGATAGGAGACGAGGTAGCCAGCCTTGAAAGTTATTCGAACTTAAGTCAGTATACTTTGAAAATGTGAGTCTATTTGGGAGCACTCCTTGGATGTTGTTGTGGGTGATATTTAGATAGGTAAGTTGGGAAAGGCTCCAAAACCAAACAGAAAGGGAACTTGAAGAAATTCCTGAGTTTGATAAATCCAGCTCTATTAAATTCTTGAGAAAAGGAAGCCATGTTGGAATTTAAGACCACACATTCCAAGATCTTAACCCCAATACTTCAAGTTGAGGAGGAGGTATCCAATCGAGTCCAACTTTCAAATTTAGTTTGTTTCCATTTGCAGAAAATGCTAACAAGCTTGAGAGATTTGCAAAGTGAATTTTTGAAACATCACCCTCCATTGAATTGTGAGAAATATGTATCATTTTTAATTTTGAAAACCTTCCAAAACTTTCTGGAATAGTACCATTTAGTTTGTTGTAGGAAAGGATATATCAAAGAATGCAACTCAAGTATTTCACCAAAAATTGAACTTCTATACAAAATCAATGACTCTAAACCATTAGAACCACACCCTACAAGATTTCAAAAACTTTATTTATATCTTGGCTAAGATTGACCTTACTGACAGAGAGGGTTCTCAAATTGCAAAGTTTTTGGAAAGATGTTGGAATTCCTTTCAGCATTAGTTTTGTATTGCCTGACAGATCAAGGGTAATGAGAGAGGTGATGTTTGCAATGACATCTGAAATTTGGCCTCGCAAGTCATTATATGCGAGGTTGAGGAGCTCAAGATTGGCAAAATCGTAAAGTCAGTTAGGTATTGAAACTAATCGAAATCAGGTCGAGTTATGTAAGAGAAGTATTCAAGTTTCGAAACTCATGAAGATTATTGGAGCTCGGGAGAAAATTCAAAGATTTAAAATGCTTAAGATGTGAAATCCAACTGACAACTGATTTGGAGGGATAAGTTGTGAGACAAATCAAAAACGACCAGCGATGATGAAGGGTTAAGATTGAGGATCGAAGGAGGAGATTAATACGATCCTAGCCCCATGGTTAACCCCAGTGACATTAATACAACCCCTAGACATGGAGACAAGGCAGGAGACGCTGCTTGATCAAGCTTTCAGGCAAAGGATGACATGGAAGGTGGCTTGGAGGCGCAGACATAATAGGCAACTTCGTCGGAACGTAACCGGAGCTGTACATGTTGGAATCATGCGATCGACCTCTCGTTGGAAACTTCAGGATGTTAGCTTTCATTTGGGACAAGATTCAGCTCATTTGGCCCAGTGGTTTAAAATTTATGGACGTCAACATTATGGCGTGCAGTCTGTACGCGAGACAACATACAACTTGAAGTTTCGGCCCAAACCTTGGCCCGATGATGGAGAACTCGACATGGGCTGCTGGAATGTATTTAAATATATTTATATTTACTGTAATTAGTTAATCAGTTAATTAGTTATTATCTAATTAGTTAATTGATTAATTAGTTAAAGTGTTTTACTTTATGTAATATTCCTATTTTGAAATTAGGGTTTGCTTGTAACCTTATTTAAGGAGCCGCTTGACCTCCTTAGAAACTTGGTTGTTATTTTGATAAATTGAGATATTCTCTTCAAATTCCCGCCCCTTGTTCAAGTTGGTTGAACCTTGTTCTTCTTGAGTCCGCAATACTTAAGTCGTATACAAGTAAATCTTGGAATTGCATCCTACTTGTTGTTTATCTTCTTGTTCGGACTTTGGTTGGCTGTTGCTTAGCGTTCAGCAGGTCTTAGTTGTGCAAGTTTATCTTTAACAAGGACCCTCTCTTGTTCGGATCTTGGTTGGCTGTTGCTTAGCGTTCAGCAGGTCTCGATTGTGCAAGTGAGTTCTATCAAATCTATCTATTCCGCAGGAAATCCATCTTTGAACAAAGATCAAAATTGGTGCTACGCATCCTAAGGAACCAGGATCGTATCAGTTGGTAGCGGAGCTTAAGGCGTTCAAAGATTGGTAAGTATCTTTTATTGTTTCAAGTTTTCATTGTTGAAATCGGTAAATCATTCTACTCCATTCAAAACCGATTTCTTTGCAGTGCTCGGTTAGTATATGTGCAAATTCTGGTCAGTTGTCAAAATCGAATTTTAATATATACCTATTGGAATCCGATTTGGGTGATTTTGGTCTTGTTGGAAAGCTGTGTTTGTTGGGCTTCCGAATCAAAAAGAATCAGACGATTCGGAGTTACGAGTAAAAAGTTGTGAGCAAAACACTAAGCTGTGTTCAAAAAAAAAAAAAAAAAAAAAGAAAAAAAGAAAAAGAAAAGAATTTAGATTCAGCAATTACAAAAATATATAGAAGTTTTTGCACCATAAAAATCAGATATATCAGTTGAAGAGCAATTGTGTCTTGAAATCCGAATTGGAATTGAATTTTATTCGAGTCCTTTCGAGTCAAATAGAGCTTTTCTTTGATTCCTTGATATTGCTTTCTATTCCACTTGTTATTCGCTTAATTGATTGATCTTGCGATTATTCAAATAACAAGTATCACCGTTTGTTTTGAAGCTGGTTTTCTTTGAGAGTCTTCTTGGAAGCTTTTCTTGAACTCTTGAGTCTTACTAACACTTGAACAATTGCAGGGATTATTTGAGTGAATTTTGTGAGAGCATTAGAGAGTTCAAACACGAGAGTAAACACGTGAGGGAGTGCTAGGATTAGTGCAATTTTATGCTTCTTTTCGTGTTGTGAATTTACAGTATGTCTTACACGCAATGGTCTAAGAGGCGAGATTATGAGGATGATGTCCGTACTCACTTCAGACGTGAGCATCTCCGAAAGTTGGAGACCTTGACACAAGGAAATAAGAGTGTTGAAGAGTACTTTAATGAGATGAAGATTGCTTTGAAGAGAGCACAAGTTAAGGAGACCAAAAGGGAGACGATGGCAAGATTCTTCGAAGGCCTCAACCAAGAGATAATTGATCCACTGCATTACACTGAGTTCTTCTCCTTAGAGGGTATGTTACAAGCGGCGATCACCATAGAGAAACTCAATGTGAGATTGGATGAACTTGTGCGAGAACACCAAGCCAGGGATAAGCACTTTAGAGAACTAATTGAGAGGCTTCGTGGCGGTGCACCACGGCGAGAGGATGTCAAGAATACTACAACGCTTGCTATTGAGCGTGACTTGAGTGTCCAAGGGAAAGCAGAAGTGAGTGAGCGAGAAAAAGAAGAGGGCTTAAAAGAACCCAAAGTCTTAAAGAAGACTAACCAAAACAGCCCCCATGAAAAGAGTGAGCATGGGTTAACTAATTCTTCTTCTTCTTGTGTTTTCTCTTTAGGGCAGCAAAAGCAAGATGTTTTGAAGGAGAAAGAGTTGTCTAAGTTGCAACAATTGGAGTTGGATGCCTTGGGTAATCCCTTTCCTTCATGTGTTTCCTTTGTTGATTCTAATAGAATTGTTGTCTTAAAAGAATCAGATTCGAGGGCGAATCTTTTCGAAGGGGAAGGGAATGATACGATCCTAGCCCCATGGTTAACCCCAGTGACATTAATACAACCCCTAGACATGGAGACAAGGCAGGAGACGCTGCTTGATCAAGCTTTCAGGCAAAGGATGACATGGAAGGTGGCTTGGAGGCGCAGACACAATAGGCAACTTCGTCGGAATGTAACCGGAGCTGTACATGTTGGAATCATGCGATCGACCTCTCGTTGGAAACTTCAGGATGTTAGCTTTTATTTGGGACAATATTCAGCTCATTTGGCCCAGTGGTTTAAAATTTATGGACGTCGACATTATGGCATACAGTCTGTACGCGAGACAAAATACAACTTGAAGTTTCGGCCCAAACCTTGGCCCGATGATGGAGAACTCGACATGGGCTGTTGGAATGTATTTAAATATATTTATATTTACTGTAATTAGTTAATTATTTAATTAGTTAATTGATTAATTAGTTAAAGTGTTTTACTTTATGTAATATTCCTATTTTGGAATTAGGGTTTGCTTGTAACCTTATTTAAGGAGCCGCTTGGCCTCCTTAGAAACTTGGCTGTTATTTTGATAAATTGAGATATTCTCTTCAAATTCCCGCCCCTTGTTCAAGTTGGTTGAACCTTGTTCTTCTTGAGTCCGCAATACTTGAGTCGTATACAAGTAAATCTTGGAATTGCATCCTACTTGTTGTTTATCTTCTTGTTCGGACTTTGGTTGGCTGTTGCTTAGCGTTCAGCAGGTCTTAGTTGTGCAAGTTTATCTTTAACAAGGACCCTCTCTTGTTCGGATCTTGGTTGGCTGTTGCTTAGCGTTCAGCAGGTCTCGATTGTGCAAGTGAGTTCTATCAAATCTATCTATTCCGCAGGAAATCCATCTTTGAATAAAGATCAAAATTGGTGCTACGCATCCTAAGGAACCAGGATCGTATCAGAGATGGAAGTTGACAACCAAACAAGTGTAATTCTTGTAGAAAGTGGAGTTTGGTTATGACCTCAAACCAATTCTAGTTTTGGCTGAACTTAGGACCACTCAAATCAAGAAATTGTAGCGAAAAAAGACCAAAAAGCCAATGTACACTACTACTAATATAAGAATGTCCTTCATTGATATCCGAATGAATCAAATTTGTGAGATTCCCTAATTGAGGAGGAATAGGATGTCCAAATCCAGCCTTGGAGAGATTAAGATAGGTTAAACGTCCATTGAGCCTAGGAATTTGGGTATTTGAATTCCATCAAATCAATTGTAGCTCAAGTCCAAATTTGTCAAATTAAGCAAAGATTGGCTGATCTTACCTCCAAATATTGTCAGAAATTCTAGATAATAATGATCAGGGCCACGAAGGTGAAGCTGGAGGACATGGCTAGTCGAGCTGTCGCATACGACTCCATACCAGCCGCAACAATCATCATTACTAAAATCAACTGTCCAAGAAACAAGTCAGCCAGATAGGTCTTTGAGGCCATTCTTGATCTTCAAAAGAGCATCTCTCTCATTCTCTATGCAGTTCATCCCACCATCGATGCCTCCATAAGAAAACCCAACATTAAAATTGCAGGTAATTGCTACAAGAAACAACCAAAGGAACATAGCGGCAATTGCAGGATTAGTATTAGTAATTTAGTATGCATACTCGTTGATATAGTTTTCATCATCAAATTATTATTTATAACTAACGAGAAAGATACAACTATAATTAAGTAAGACAGTAGCTATATATATATATATATACGGTGGGTTGGGGTTGGTGTGAAAACGTATATTCTCCACCAACACCAACAGAAACAGAGAGGAGGAGAGGACTGCAGCGCACTGCACTTAAAGAAAAATGTATACATGATATAATTATAGCATGCTTTCTAGATGTGCTGTGTGTTGTGGGCTAGCTAGCTTCAAACTATATTATATAGTCAATCTTTTCCGCCAAACGTTTTGTGTTCAACATTCAACATATAACTTTCCCTAATTAACTTCATGCGCCCACTAATTAATTACTATGATAATTAAAGTTTACGAGATTATCTAATCCTATCTTATATCATACTCACATCAGTGATAAAATTTACAAATAAAATTTATCTAGGGGATTCCACTGTTAATATTGTCTGCCATTTCTCACATCACGATGTGTTACACTAACATTGCTGATCAAACACACGCATGCAGGACCATTTCTGGGGCCATGCATCTTAATTAATTAATTGATGAGATACATTTTCATGATTGCGAGTTTATATGTTAATTAATTGATATACCATATCAAATAGTAGTCAGCTAGGGCAAGCAATGTGCAGCTGTGCAATTTCTTAGAGCATATACTACTCAATATTCAACCTTTGGAGGGGCAATTATTATTCATTATTACTCAATATTGTTATAATCTCATGTATGTCTTATTCAAATCTTCCTTTGATGTTAATTTTAAGTAGGGGTGTCAATTTGAGCCAACGGGTCCGGACCTGATCCGACTTGGCTAGATTCAAAGACAATCGGGATCGGGTCCCGGTCCCAACCGAAAATGGGATCAAATTCCCAGTCCCGGTCCCGGCCTAGTAAAGTTTTCCAAGTCCGGGACCAGACTCGGGAAAAAATAGACCTGATTTCTTTTTTTGTTTTATTTTTTTTGAAAAAATTGTACTATATTTGTTAAATATAATTTTTAATTATTACTTGTTAATTCATTAAAGGTAATACACGAACAGTTTTTTTCCCCTGAAAATACAGCAAACAACTAAACATAGTTCAACACAATCACAATCATGGAAATGTGTTTTGAAGATCTCTGTATATCTTTTTCCTCTTTTTTTAAAGTTTGATTGATAGTACGCTTGTCTGGGTTGACATTCGCTTCAGTTGCATTTTTAGTTTATTTTGTCTGGGTTGTTGACTTCTTATATTTCGTTGCAGCTGAGATAGAAAAGATGGGGCTTACTTTGGTCTTTTTTTTATTGAATACTTTTATATAATATACTTTTTAGTTAATTAAATTTTTTAAAAAAAACGGAACCGGACTGAACCGTTCCAGGCTGGACAGAACCGGAAATTTCCGGTTCCAAGCCCATCAGAACCGGACATTTCCGGTTCAGTCCGCTTCTAAGCTCAAAACCGGACCGAACCGGACCGGTTACACCCATAATCAGAAGGTTGAGATCAAAGCATAATTACATATACTAGAGTTTAGTTTAATTTAATAATTGACCCGCTCTAAGTATGCTCAAGCAGCGGACTCGCTCTCGGTGGTTAATCGGCAACTTTCTATTGACTCAGTCACTGTTGGTATATATTTTCAAGACCGAACCAGTCCATTTTTTCACAGTTATCCATACCATTAGAGAACCGGTGAAAATGGTCAACAACTGGTTAAAACCAACAATTAACCAGCAGAACCGTAACTCAAGACCAAGTTAGACATTTTCACATAAGAGGCCCATTAAATTACAAGCCCAACACAGTTTATTGACAAGCCAACATTTCATTTAGTGGCCCTCTCATTTTATAATGGTAGCACTCCTACTCACTCAACGTGGTATCAGAATCCACTAGTGTTGAATTTTTTTTATAAACATAAGAACTATATTAACTTTTACGAATGCGGGATCACATTAATTATGTAGAGATTCGATTAAAGTCTTATGAAAATACGATGATTTAAATTAAACATTAAAGAAGTTTTATTGATTTTTTAAAAAATACGAGGACTAAATTAATCGTATAAAAATTTGATTGAAATTTTATGAACTAAAGAATTAATTTAATAAATTTTACAAACTTTTCATACTAATTGATGTGTCCAATTCCTAGACAGCTTCAAAACATTAGCTCATTGAGGGAGTTGAATCTTGATAGGAATTATTTTAATTCATCAATACCATACTGGTTATATGGTCAAACCCAGCTCAATGTCCTCAATCTGTTCGAAAATCAATTCTCAAGTTTTCAACCATTTTCGCCCCTCACTCCTCTTAACTTGTCATCTCTCTATGTCCTTATCGTTTCATGGAACCAAATTGAAGGTCCAATTCCTACTGTGCTGCAAAACATCACCTCTCTTCAAACACTTGATTTGTTTTTTAACCAAATTCGTTCTTCCATACCTAATTGGTTATACCATTTTACTCAACTTAAGCAACTTTGGTTAGGATATAATGCTTTAGAAGGTAAAATATCAAAAGCTATTAGGAACATGACTTCTCTTGTCAACCTTGATATGTCACACAATGACAAACTTGAGCTTGAAGGAGGGATCAATTCATTCAAGAATCTTTTCAACTTGAAAGAACTTGAACTTGGTTTGGGCGTTGATTTGAAGGAAGATATTAATTTAGTCTTTGAAGCTCTATCGTCAAACTCAGCTAGGCTGGAGTGGTTGGACTTGTCTTACTGTCAACTATATGGTGATTTCTTCAGTATCAGTCATCATCTTGGCCGGTTTTCGCAATTTGGGTACCCTTAATTTATCACGTAACTCAATTTCTGGATCAATTCCAATGTCTTTGGGCAGAATGAAATCTTTGACAAGATTATTCCTTACCCACAACAATATTTCTGGAAGTCTTCCTGTCAGTCTTGGAAGGCTCAAGAAATTGAAAGAGTTGTACATTTCATATAATTCCATAGAGGGTGATGTTTCAGAGATCCATTTTGAAAATCTCACAAATTTGGTGAAGTTTTCTGCAAATGGGAACACACTGAAGTTGACAGTCAGTTCTAACTAGATTCCTCCTCTTCAACTTCGGTATTTGGGATTGGGATCTTGGAACATCGATCCTCAGTTCCCACCATGGCTTCGCTCACTCAAGTCTTTAACAGGGCTTGATTTGTCAGACTCTAGAATTTCAAGTTCTGTTCCTATTTGGTTCTGGAAATTGTCAGCTAATTTCTACTCTTTAAATCTCTCCCACAACCAAATCCATGGGGTGCTTCCAAATACATTAAAGACTCCTTTGACCGCCATCCAGCCATGGATTAACTTGAGTTCGAATCATTTCGAAGGCCCAGTACCTCATGTCTCCTCCAATCTGCTTGCATTAGACATTTCAAACAACTAATTTGCAGGTTCTATATCCAACTTCTTGTGTAGCAACATGCATGAGCAGAATTATTTGCAAGTTCTTAACTTTGGAAATAATCTTTTATCTGGAGAGATACTCAATTGTTGGATGCACTGGAAATTCCTCATGGCTATAAACTTGAGCAACAACAAATTCAATGGCAGTATTCCTGACTCTATTGGAACTTTAAGTCTTCTTGAGTCTCTCCATTTTCGTAACAATATTCTAGCAGGTGAACTACCATTGTCGCTCAAGAACTGTACAAAGTTAGTTACACTGGATATGGATAAAAATCAATTGATTGGAAGTATCTTGCGAGGTATAGCTACAGAATCACTCTCAGGTTTGATTATTCTTAATTTTCATTCGAATAAGCTTATCGGTCCGATTCCAGATGAGCTTTGTCATGCCAATTCACTCTACATTTTGGACCTTGGTAATAACCATTTCTCTAGGACCATACTAAAATGCATCAGTAACTTTAGCACAATAGCTGGAATGAATGAGTCTGACGGAACCCTACAATTCTTCACTTTATTATGTAATGCAAAATGAAGGTTCCGTCAGACTCATTCATTCCAGCCATTATGCTAAAGTTACTGATGCATTTTGGTATGGTCCCAGAGAAATGGTTATTACCAAGGTCCAAAATGTGGAGTGAATTGGCATGACAAAGCTCATCTGGAATTGGACCGATAAGCTTATTCGAACGAAAATTAAGAATAATCAAACCTGAGAGTGATTCTGTAGCTATACCTCGCAAGATACTTCCAATCAATTGATTTTCACCTATATCCAGTGTAACTAACTTTGTATAGTTCTTGAGCGACAATGGTAGTTCACCTGCTAGAATATTGTTACGAAAATGGAGAGACTCAAGAAGACTTAAAGTTCCAATAGAGTCAGGAATACTGCCATTGAATTTATTGTTGCTCAAGTTTATAGCCATGAGGAATTTCCAGTGCATCCAACAATTGAGTATCTCTCCAGATAAAAGATTATTTCCAAAGTTAAGAACTTGCAAATAATTCTGCTCATGCATGTTGCTACACAAGAAGTTGGATATAGAACCTGCAAATTAGTTGTTTGAAATGTCTAATGCAAGCAGATTGGAGGAGACATGAGGTACTGGGCCTTCGAAATGATTCGAACTCAAGTTAATCCATGGCTGGATGGCGGTCAAAGGAGTCTTTAATGTATTTGGAAGCACCCCATGGATTTGGTTGTGGGAGAGATTTAAAGAGTAGAAATTAGCTGACAATTTCCAGAACCAAATAGGAACAGAACTTGAAATTCTAGAGTCTGACAAATCAAGCCCTGTTAAAGACTTGAGTGAGCGAAGCCATGGTGGGAACTGAGGATCGATGTTCCAAGATCCCAATCCCAAATACCGAAGTTGAAGAGGAGGAATCTAGTTAGAACTGACTGTCAACTTCAGTGTGTTCCCATTTGCAGAAAACTTCACCAAATTTGTGAGATTTTCAAAATGGATCTCTGAAACATCACCCTCTATGGAATTATATGAAATGTACAACTCTTTCAATTTCTTGAGCCTTCCAAGACTGACAGGAAGACTTCCAGAAATATTGTTGTGGGTAAGGAATAATCTTGTCAAAGATTTCATTCTGCCCAAAGACATTGGAATTGATCCAGAAATTGAGTTACGTGATAAATTAAGGGTACCCAAATTGCGAAAACCGGCCAAGATGATGACTGATACTGAAGAAATCACCATAAAGTTGACAGTAAGACAAGTCCAACCACTCCAGCCTAGCTGAGTTTGACGATAGAGCTTCAAAGACTAAATTAATATCTTCCTTCAAATCAACGCCCAAACCAAGTTCAAGTTCTTTCAAGTTGTAAAGATTCTTGAATGAATTGATCCCTCCTTCAAGCTCAAGTTTGCCATTGTGTGACATATCAAGGCTGACAAGAGAAGTCATGTTCCTAATAGCTTTTGATATTTTACCTTCCAAAGCATTATATCCTAACCAAAGTTGCTTAAGGTGAGTAAAACGGTATAACCAATTAGGTATGGAAGAACGAATTTGGTTAGAAAATAAATCAAGTGTTTGAAGAGAGGTGATGTTTTGCAGCACAGTAGGAATTGGACCTTCAATTTGGTTCCATGAAACGATAAGGACATAGAGAGATGACAAGTTAAGAGGAGTGAGGGGCGAAAATGGTTGAAAACTTGACAATTGATTTTCGAACAGATTGAGGACATTGAGCTGGGTTTGACCATATAACCAGTATGGTATTGATGAATTAAAATAATTCCTATCAAGATTCAACTCCCTCAATGAGCTAATGTTTTGAAGCTGTCTAGGAATTGGACACATCAATTAGTATGAAAAGTTTGTAAAATTTATTAAATTAATTCTTTAGTTCATAAAATTTCAATCAAATTTTTATACAATTAATTTAGTCCTCGTATTTTTAAAAAAATCAATAAAACTTCTTTAATGTTTAATTTAATCATCGTATTTTCATAAGACTTTAATCGAATCTCTACATAATTAATGTGATCCCGCATTCGTAAAAGTTAATATAGTTCTTATGTTTATAAAAAAATTTCAACACTAGTGGATTCTGATACCACGTTGAGTGAGTAGGAGTGCTACCATTATAAAATGAGAGGGCCACTAAATGAAATGTTGGCTTGTCAATAAACTGTGTTGGGCTTGTAATTTAATGGGCCTCTTATGTGAAAATGTCTAACTTGGTCTTGAGTTACTGCTGGTTAATTGTTGGTTTTAACCGGTTGTTGACCATTTTCACCGGTTCTCTAATGGTATGGATAACTGTGAAAAAATGGACTGGTTCGGTCTTGAAAATATATACCAACAGTGATTGAGTCAATAGAAAGTTGCCGATTAACCACCGAAAGCGAGGCCGCTGCTTGAGCATACCTGGAGCGGGTCAATTATTAAATTAAACTAAACTCTAGTATATGTAATTATGCTTTGATCTCAACCTTCTGATTAGGGGTGTAACCGGTCCGGTTCGGTCCGGTTTTGAACTTAGAAGCGGACTGAACCGGAAATGTCCGGTTCTGATGGGCTTGGAACTGGAAATTTTCGGTTCTGTCCAGCCTGGAACCGAACAGTTTGGTCAGGTTTCGGTTTTTTTTTTAAAATTTAATTAACTAAAAAATATATTATATAAAAGTATTCAATAAAAAAAAAACCAGTGAAAGTAAGCCCCATCTTTTCTATCTCAGCTGCAACGAAATATAAGAAGTCAACAACCCAGACAAAATAAACTAAAAATGCAACTGAAGCGAATGTCAACCCAGACAAGCGTACTATCAATCAAACTTTAAAAAAAAGAGGAAAAAGATATCCAGAGATCTTCAAAACACATTTCAAGGTATGTATATATGTCATATGTGAGTTTATTCTGCCATAGGGGGGGGGGGGGGGGGGGGGGGGGGAAATATAACATTTATTTCGGAATTGAAAAAAGTTCCTATAAAAAAAATAAAACCTTTATTTCGGAGTACTATTTGTTTCGAAATGTAGAGAATAATAATTATAGTGTATCCTTATGTTTCACCTTATTGTGTGATGATCTCCCAAATCAATTCGACGATGACACTACTAATGGTTTGTGACAAAACTACTTTTCAGAGGGAGTAATTGTTTGACAATAATATTGATGTTGTCGCCTATAGTCAATTTAATTGTAATTATTAACTTTTAATTTATTTTATTTTATTTTTAATAAATCTAACAAGTAAAAATAGTCATAATTTAATAAATTTTGAATATTTATAGTCCGTAATCCATACTTTCATTAGTCAGTTTTTTTTCTCGATATAAACTGATGATTTATTAAGCCAAACACAAAAAAAAATCGCTGAACAAAATTCTAAACTGAAGTTAAAGAAGATAAATCTTAAAAAAACAGAATTACAAGTCGATCCTATAGTCAAATAAAGGTCTCATCTCAATTAATTCAAAATAATACATTCCTAAAAGAAACTAAAATATCACCGAGTAGGGGAAGTCGGGTTTTTGACAGTGTTTTCTCCTCCCGCATTATAAACGACGGAAAGCGCGAAAGAGAAAAAGTGACGCGGCAGTGCTTTTTCTCTCTCATTTATTTTCTTCTTTTAAATTTGATTTCTTTGGATTTATAAAATTCTAGATAGATTTTTTTCTCGAGAATTAGAAAAAAAAAGGAAAAACAAATAGCGTCAGGAATGCGTGTTGGCTCACAATTTAAGATTTTTAATGGTAATTATTCAAACTTTAATCGCATTAGATAATAATGACAACGATATTAAAATAAGAATTCTCTTGAGAAAAAATATTTGATCGAAATGATCACAACAACCACTAATAATCAAAGTTAAATTTGTATTTTTTTTACTGGGATTGACAATTCTACAAGATAAAAGAAGGTAAAAGTTAATCTAAAATCACTTTCTTTTACGCCACTAGTAATTTATTCGGTCCATAAAATGTGAAAAAAAAAAGAGAAAAAAATCTTTTTTTAGATAAACATGATAAATAATGAAGAAAATTGGGTAAAAAAAACAACCGTCTATAAATACAAAAACCTAGCAGAGTTTGCCGGGTCAAGGATGGTACTATTTCCTTTCACATTAGCTTTTTTTTAATCTAATAAAAAAAATAAAGTATTCGTGTGCTTCGTAGAAAAATAAATGTTGTGTAAAGATGCTAAATTAAGAAATTACTACTCCTATATCTTAACAACAATTTTAATTTTTTTTAATTAAAAAAAGGAGAGTCCAAAGGGGGATGGGAGCTCTTTTATGACAAATATTCTTCTCTCTCTTCATTATTAAATTGTGAGCTAAGTCACGCAATATCTTGCCTACAGGCTACAGCTACAAGCAAATTCTATTTATTTTTATTTTTGGGTATCTAAAAATAAATATTGTGCATTATTTTCTCTTTTTTCAAATAAATAACGCCTATGTCATTTTCATAGAATTTAAAAAAATAATTGATTAATATTTTTAATATATGTTTAACTAATTATTCTCAATGACTCTAGTTATATGGTGATATCCGTTCAAATATTGAGTTTAATTAATTAGGCAATCTTCTTCTATCCTTTTTCTGCTTAAACATTAGAACAGTTAAAAGAATAGGGTAGGGTACATTACCCCATTTGTAGAGTGGGTTCACACTCCAACTGGTGGAAGAAGGCATCAGCCTGAGGATGACCTTGTTGTCTGCCGTACCCCATCTGGAGTTGATTTACTTGGTATCCTTCCACCAACTGCAATGCACCACCCATCTGCAAGTTTGTTAATTTGGAAAGCTTTTGTTAATTATTTGGAGTACTTGCAAGTTGTGCAAATTATATGATATTTTTGTAGGATTGATTTCTCTCTTACCCTTTGTTTCAATGACTTATTTGCTTCATTCAGCAAGTGTTCCTGCATATAAATCACAATTGGGAATATAAGCCGCAGGCACGAAACGAGCTGAAATCTAAACAAGTGGACAGTTATCAGACAAGAATTAGGCTACAGATTTTTCGCGTGCCTTACGTTGCAGATCAGTGAGCTGATCCAGCATGAACTGAGCCTGTAAAAGAAGGGAAAATAAAGACAAGAATAAGAAAGTGTATACAAGCGCTATTACATCAATTGGGAAGATGGCTAATGCAGAAGGATATTGTGATGGTAGAGAGAGTACCCGTGTTGACCTGATCTGCTTCAGTGACACATCGAGCTGCCTTTCAAGCGATTCGAGTTCTTGGCTGTTTAGAGGGCCAAGATCTTCTCCCAAAAGGTTCCTATATATAATTCATCTTCAAAATACTATTTTAAACTTAAGGTTGTAGTTAAGAAAGAAAGAAAAAAGGCTTTTTATACCATAAAAAAGACTTTTCTTCTCCTTTTCTACCCCCTAAATTGCACAAAGGAAAAAGTTCTGTTTCACTACTTGGGGGCAGAAATGAAAAGAAAAATATTGGTTACACAAACTCTTGATCATCACAGATTCAGAATAACTTGTGGTGTAACAAACTAATGTTTCATGAATTTATTTATTTTCTGGTTTCATAACAGCTACCTAAAAATAAATTGTTCATAGCCCTTTTAGGATTTGATAAGAAAAACTCTTCCTTATACGATATTATATAATAAAAAGATGGAAATCATTTAAAGAAAAGTAAATTGGAAAACTAGATACAACCCAAGTTGGAGTACAATATAGTTTCTAGTAAGGAAACCTACTAAAATGTTGCATCAATTATCAACCATATATTAAGAAAAAATAATGTTGAGTTTACCAGGGCCTCCCTTGTGGACACATTAGGCTCTGGTGCTCCATAGTTGCATTTTTTATACCTCTCAAGAGTTTTGAGCATGCTGAATCATCACCAAAGAAAAGAAAAGAATCAACAATCAATACAAGCATTAGCTCAAGTAATCAAGAAATTTTGCAGTTGCACAATGGACCATTTCTTACTTGTTTCGCACTCTTGTTAATTGGTGAAGTTTACACTCAAGAATATTGATTAGTAGATGGTTTGTTTTAATTTCATTTTAAGAATTTCCCATCCATGTTTCTTTTAGTATATAAATCAGCATTATGATTTATATTGAACTCACGAATCATGAGCAATTTAAAGTCAACATTGGCAAATGTACACTGTAATCTTGAAACAAGAAAGAAGAAGAAAGGCTTTGACTAAATTAACTATGGTTTCAAGTGAGCAAGAATTATTTTCAATAAAAAATAAAGCTATTAATCAAATGTTGAATTTGCAAGTTTTGAGGAATTTATGAAGTTTAAATCCATTTACCTCCAATGATAAAATAAAACAATATATATAAATTCTCAATTAAGAATAATCACAGGAAATTTTGTAATTTTAATAAAGCACATATGATCTAATACCTGGGTTGAATAGAATAATAAGAGTAAATAAAAGCTCGCATAGTACGTACTAGGATAAAGAAAGGATCTAAATGATGTACGGACACACCCACTGCAATGTGAATGATTATGGGTTTCCTCATTAATTAAACCCAATTAATATTTTTTAATATTTAATTTGAATTGATAATTAGATTGATCGCAGTTGATGAGCTAAAATCTGAAATGGAAACTCAGTTACAGACTTCAAAAACTTACCATAATCAACAAAACTTCAGATCTGAAAGAAGGAGAAAGTCTTTTAACACAAAATGATCTCAAAAGAAAATAGAAACCCTAATTTGATTGGAACCCTAATTGATTGAAAAGAAAGCATCTATTTTTCTATACGCAACATAGAGATCGATTCAGAGATAGAGAAAGGAAGATCAGGTTATGATCCAGTGGAAAAGAAATGGAACTTATCTGGTTTAAGCAGCCAAAATGTCTCATCTTCTTGATTGATCAAGAACGTCTCAAACAGAAGAGAGCAGTAATCTGTATAAGAACTATACTGGTTTTGGATCCAGCTGAAAGAGGAAAACTAAACGGAAGGAAGAGAAGAAGCAAAAGGGGTTTTCTTCCAAAACAATTAAAAACCAAAGCTTTGAGACAAACTTTGGTTAACTAATTAAGAAGAAACCAGCAAATGGAAAAATTAGCTTGATCAGCAGGTTTGGTGTGATGTAAAAGCGAAGATATTCAAAAGAGTTGCTTGCTTTCAACAAGAAAAATCAACATGGAAATGAAAATGGAAACAAATTGAAGACATTGAGCTGAAAAGATAAAAGGTAAAAACTTTGAGAAGGAAAAAGATTGTAAAAAATATAAAATAGAAGAATCAAAGAGGAGAGAATCTAGAGCATAGGCATATAAGAGAGAAGAAAAGAAGAAAAAAAGAGAGCTTTTTTAGTGAAATGGGTGGGTACAGAGTTTGGTCGTTTTGGTGATACCTTGAACTACTGCAAAACTCGTACAGCTTTCCTCTAATTGAGAAGATGATGAAAGCAACCTCGGCATCGCAAAGAACAGAAAGATGATGGGACGGGTATAAGTAACCGGAAGTAAACTGTCACCTTTAGGTATGTAAAGTAAATATTGAATGCTCTATGTCTATCAATTCACAATTTTACATCCTACTCAAATTGTTTCAACTTACAATTTACATCATACTTATAAATGGTGAGGTTAATTTATGTTTGGTATTTAATACTTAAACAAATATCGTTAGAGAAAAAACATATAGACTAGGGATATGATTGAAAATGAATTTTGAGAATAATTAGGATTCTAATTTTATATTAAATAATTAAATAGTCCTAGTTATGTACAAAAAAACGGTGATCAATCATGCTGTCTCTTTAATTAAATATTTGTTTCTGGCCAATAAACATTAAACATACTCTCCAACCTTTTTTATATAGACAACATACTCCTTAATTTAAATTTTTTCAATTTTATTTTTTTAGTAAATCAATCTAATAAGCAACATTAGTCATAATCTAATAAATTTTGAATATTTATAGTCTAAAATTAATGTGATCATCAAATCAATCAAAGGCAATTACAACTACCTAAAGCATCATCAAACATTTAAGGATGGGCGCGATGTATTCAGAAAGGATCCAAAGCTAACTGAGCTGTATAAGCACTTTTGTAGTAAAATAGGACCACAATCTTTCTGGTGCTAAATTTGGCATTTGTGGCCCAAAAGGTTAAAAAAGGTCGATAGCAAATTAGCAATTGGTCACACCACATGTACGGTCAACTTATGGCCATAGGCAACTGCCAATTGGTCACATGTAGAGTGCACATTAGTCAGTTTTTTCTCTCGATATAAGCTGATGATTTATTAAGCCAAACACATAAAAAAATCGCTGAACAAAGAACTAAATTGAAGTTAAAAAAGACAAAATTTTAAAAAAATAGGATCACAAGTCGATCATATAGTCAAATAAAGGTTTCATTTCAATTAATCCAAAATAATGCAACCGTAGGAGAAACTAAAATCTCACCGAGTAGGGGAAGTCGGGTTTTTCATTCGATCTTTGGTGAACCAGTTGCTTGTTCAACTTTTTGAGTAAATAATGTAGTTTCTTTTCTTATTTAGAAATTGCTATTACAATGGGACTTCAACTTTTTTTGGTTCAAAAATGGGCCTTCAATCATGGGTACCTATTGAACTTTCTCCAGGTTGACACCTGGATTTAAACTCTAACTTAATCTCTCACCACTAGCCGGTAAAAGAATAACGAGAAATGGTATGGATATTAGTTGTGGACAACGGTTGATCTACACTCACCAATTAATTAGTTCATATATGTGAATGTGAGTGTTTTTTTTTTTAAATTTTTTTTTTCTTTTTCAATCAATCACAAAATGAATGTTAATGGACAATTATTCAAAGTAATTATCCATAATGTTCCTAAAAAATAATTCAATAAACAGCCGATAAAATAATAATTCTTCCTTTTTTCATTTAAATAAGTTTGAACACATAGGGTCTCTCCAACCTCCCACCAAAGAAATAATTGAGTAGCATGTATTTATTCATGTGAACATTTACACACACATATATAAATTAGTTGATTCATTAGATATGTGTCCAAAGCCCGTTCTTTCAACTCCTTGATAGATACTCCTCTGTGAATATTTTTAAGAGTATATTGCACGTGAGAATGGAGGTCGTCTAAAAGATGTTGTTTAATCTTACACTGAGGTATTGAGGATTGACAACCGACAACATAGAAAGAATAGTTCATAAGCTTCATTGGACAGACGGTTATACAATGCCTATCCATATCACGCCTCATGATGTCGCTTGAGCATTTTTGTTCACATGGGATTATTTTGAAAGGACAAACTGAATCATGCTTCTCCATATGCGTTGCGGAAATTACAGTTGTACATCCCACATGATACGATCCTAGGATCGCATCTAGCCTTAGCACGCATCAATGCCGAGAGATAGATGGCCATGGAACCAAGACATACAAAGGAGCACGCTAAACGGGTTGTTGAGAGCTAAGTAAGGTTAGCAAGAGCCCATAGGGCGGAGTTGAAGGTCAACGCACGAGGGAGACGCGCGTTAGGACAAGCATTGCGCGAGGCGCATGCGCATGTGGGCGTGATGGAGTCAGCCCAAGCCAAGGTGAGGAAGATCAGCGTCGATTGGACTTCTAGACAAAATACAAGACCCTTCTGTGTGTTAGGAAGGACGAGACCAAGTTCCAAGTCAATCGAATGTGGGGATCAAAAGTTGGCTCGTGTCAACTTTCAGCCAAGAGCTAGACGCGCGCACAAGGGCCAAGGCGGACTGACTTCGGGCCAAAACACAAACCACATGGGGCGATTGGATTAATTATTCAAATTGGAATATGTTTCTAAGTCCAAGAGCTATTTCGTGTCAAGATTTGGGCTGGAACGCACGGACAAAATAGAAGATGGCCTATGGAGAAGTTTGCGTTGGACAAGGAGACTTCAAGTCTAAACCAACTAGGAGAAGGAGATGAATTCGAGCTTGAAGAGGAGTCAGTTTAAGGGAGAAGATTCCAGAAGTTAGATAGAGTAAATAATTTTATTTATTTTATTTATTTATTTAAGTTAGAGTTAGGATAGAATTAGAAATCCTAGTCTTAGTCGAAATAGAAGTTGTATTAGTTTGAAACTACTTGTACTTGCTCTTATATATAGGGCAGCATTATTCATTAATAAATTAGATCAAAATTTACACCTAAACACTTTACCAAATCTCCATTCCATCATTCTACCTTCTTACTTTCTCGATCTTCGGAGCAAGTCGTTCTTGTGTTAACTTAGTCGTGAACTCGGTTAGGGCTAGTGAAGCGTGGCGTTTATGGACTCAAGCGTGGAGGTGCGTGAACTAGTGTTGCGAGAGCAAAGCGTGGCGTTTGTGGATTCAAGCGTGGAGGTACGTGAGAGAGCGTGGGGGATTATGGACTCAGTCTTGGTGGGAAGGGTTCGTAGGTGTACTCTTACGAATTAGGTCTCAGGTGCCAGTCAAGTACTTGGTGTGCTAAAGAGTGGACTCTCTTTAGGGTGCGACTAGGGCGTACGTGTGGTTAGGCTCAAACAGGGATTTGCTGACCATCAACCATCAACTTAAGCGAGTAGGTCTTGTTATTAACCTTAACTCAGAGGGTGGAATTCCATCCAAACGTATCTAAGGGATTTTCGTTCTAATTTCGCGCCCTAAACCTACAAGAGAACAAGATCATTCACTTATGCACATCCTAGCTATCTAAGATCGTATCAAGGGTAGCAAGAATCGTATCACCACATTTGTGCAGTTCAGCGTCCTAAAGCCACAGACGGCAAGATGTTCCGTGAGCTCTTCAATGGTATTGAATTTTTGGTCACAATGAAATGTGTTCTTCAAATCAACATTCCTAACCAAAGTTTGACCAATTTCTTCCCTTTTATCAATAGACCAAAACCCATTTAAATCCATATCGTGTATGAAATCATCTATCTTGTCCTCTCTCCTCACTTAGTAGCCACCCTGAAACCCTACTGAATAAATTTCTCTTCGAACTTGCAAATTCATCAACCATATCAGCAATAATATCTCGAGGACTATCAGATACCTGATCGTCTGGATTATTTTCTAAGATAACTGATTCAGCAACAAAACTTTCACTTCTTTTAGTGAGATATTCAGTCATTTCTTTCCTAATATCAACAGCCACCGAACCAGGGGACCTGAACATATCACCCGATGTGTTGTCAACACATGCTTCAGCTAGTCCAGGTAGGAACACCTGAGCGATCTTGTGAACTACTTCCAAGTCATATAGGTAACAATGGAATGCCGGGTCTGCTTCTTTCACTTCTTCAATCTTCTCGTTCTCTAGTCTCCACATCACATGCAAGAGAATCCATCATTGTGGACACCTACAACAAGTTTTTTTCCAGAAAGAGTGAATTACAGGCTACCGAATAACAAAATAAAGCCAAGAACTTCTAAAAGCACACATCAACCAGCAAGATGAAATTGAGATATGTACCAATTGAGATATGGTACATATCTGGTACACATCAACTTTTCACAGTAACTACCTACGATGTGAATTCAAAACTCTTATAATCAACTCACATACTTGAGAAGTAAATCGGGTTGGATAGTCGTGAAAATATCAGATATGTACCATCCAAAGTTCTTCTTTTCACTGACAAACAACAATTAACTGCTTGGATAAAAGAAAGTAAAGAATGACAAGAATTAACCTCTAAAGCCTACATTTGATGCTAACAACCTATATCTAGCAGACTAGCACTGCCACCACATCAATCCTCCTTTGCATGTACCGGCTGCAGCTTCCATCTTCTACTCTCCATCAAAGTGGCATGTACAACATCTACACGCACCCACTTTCCATCAAAGTTTTCTCCATTACAGTATACTTTTGCTCAATACAGGAGAGAACCATTCAAAGTTTTCTCCATTATAGTATACTTCTGCTCAATACAGGAGAGAGCCATTTGCAGTTGCATCTCAAACTCAATATCCTGAATCTCACTTGATATGGGAGTCCATTGCACACTCTTTCAACTTCACAGCATGAGAAGAATCTTTGAATTGAATATTATTTCTACTTTTTCATGTAGCCAAAGGAGAAGGTCCATAGATATTGTTTTTCTCACTCGAAGAGAACTTCTCAACAGGAGATATTCAAAACTTTTTTGTGTTCTAGTCACCATCGATCAGCGTTACAATCTTCTTACATTTCGGCATGTTGCTTCACTTTTTTTCAGTATCAGGTTTTATGGAAGCAACATCTAGAATGGACACAAAAGTCGGGGGACATGCAAACCTTTAATACTATAAAATTCCACATCAATGCAAAATATATTTATCAGAACATTCATGGGATAGACGCTCTCACACATAATCAACACAAATTTCATATACCAAAATCAGAGAGGAGAGTGAAATCTATATCTCCACATCTGGATTTTATATTCCGAATCTAGCACTACCACTGATTACATTGCTTTTCATCATGTTTTATTGTCCATTTACTAGTTATTTTGGCTAGTAAATCTACTGATTTATCCTTGTTTTTCCCACATCTTAGCAGATCTGGTCTGGAGGTAAAAAATTAAGGAGTCTGATCTGAAGAGAGCTGGAGCTGTTTACCCGAGTCTAGGCCTAGATCATGGCCTAGACGTGTTCGCATCTGAAGCAGCGCACACCAGAATCGTCTTGGCTAAGACTGCGGCCAAGACACTTTCGCGACAAGAGCCTGAAGCATGGATCTTTTGGACCGCTTCCCACATTGGGCCTTACAGCTGGCACGTAGCAGCTGTCCCGCAATTGTAGAGGGATCTGAAGCCAATCTCTTGAAGAATCCCGCCTTTTTATTGTAGTAATCTTTTAGGAGATTTTCTAGGAATTAGAGTTGGAGTTGAACAGAGGGTTTTAGGGCTATTTAGCCGAACATTATTCCCTTATGTCCGGCATCTATCTATCTATCGATCTATCCTTCATTTTTCGCTCTTTCTCCTTCTCTTTTCTCTTTTTCGATTGTTACACTTTGCTCCGGATTTTATTATCTCGGATTTTAATATATTTATGCAATTCAATATTCTATATTTTTGTCTATGAGTATGAGTAGCTAAACACCCATTCTTGGTAAGGGTTGATGAGCTGAAGTTCTTATGCAATCGTGAGGCCAATTCGCACTTCACAATCTCTTCTTTCGTATTTATTTATTTCTTGAACTTAATCTATCGCTTACTCACTAGAGACAAGGTTTGATCATCCTTGTACCCTAGTAGAGAAGAGTTGCAACCGGTCTAGAAGGAAAGGGAGCACCCGTCGGCTAGACAAAGTAGGTGACTAGTCTCGCGCCAGACTAGAAGAAATAAGTGATCTAGGTCAAGACCAGATTGACAACCTAGAGTTTCCACGGGGAAACATCTTGACCTAGGTACTGTCTTCCCCTATACCATTGAAGAGGTGAGCAGCCATTCAAGACAGCAGTCAAACTGATAAACCCTTTAACCAGCAAGGTGTCCCTTGGCTAGGATTATCAGGAAAGGGAGTACCCGCCAGGTAATTTGAAGAGGAGGGAAGACAGGAGTGAACATGAGTACCTCCACTCTATAGCAGTGCTATGAACGAAGAGATGAACATACTTCAGCCAATGATCAAAGCATAAGAACGGAAGCTCTCATATCGCCCTTACCTTGAATTCCACATCACTAGACTTATCCCAATCTAGACCCCTGTCTTGGCCAAGACTTTGGCCAATACTATTTTAAACTGTTTTCACTACTTACTGTTTTGTCTTTAGTTTCAGATTGCACCCAACCAAAACTCAGTGATGAGGAAGTCAACTCAAGAATTACATTTCCTAGAGGTCTCTGTGGACGATCCTCTTACCATCATCTACAAACTCTTGTAGACAGTGATAAGTTGTATTTCTACCCCCAATTCCATAACTATTTCACTATTATATTTGACGTGTTCGACGCGCGATCAAATTTTGGCGCCGTTGCCGGGGATCTCTAACGGTATTTGTAGTTTTTGTTTTATTTTATTTTATGACAGTTGATGACCAGGTCCTCAAGTAGAGAACAAGATTTGTTACCCCTCAATCCCAATCTCACCAGGACCGAAGCACAACTCAGGAGGCAAGCTCGACTAAGAGCAGCCCAAGAAGAAAGTGAATCGGAAAGCTCCAATTCCGAAGCAGAATACAGTCTAGACCACAGTCTTGGCCTAGAATCAGATCAAGACATGGCGAACAATAGACCAGAACCGACAATGAGAGAGCTGAACAGAACAGCAGAACATGAGACCTTTTCCTGTATTAACCTACCTGCTGTAGCAAATGATTGGTCCATAAAGACCAACATGGTGGCCAACCTTCCCAAATTCTACGGCCATTCCAATGAAAACCCATTCAAACACCTAAGGAACCTACATGTTCAGTGCGACATTATGAAACCAACTACTGTGAACATGGAGAGGGCAAAGCTAAAAGCCTTTCCAAGCTCTCTAGAAGGGGGAGCTCAGAACTGGTTTTACAGTTTTCCTCATAACACCATCAACACGTGGGTGGAGATGTCCACAATGTTCCTTAATAAGTATTGGAATGCAACGAAGGCGGGGATAGCTAGGAAAGACATGACCGCAATTCAACAAAGAAGCGGTGAAGGTTTCAGTGAGTACCACCAGAGGTTCTGAGATTTGCAAGAAGTTTGCCTCACTCACGGAGTAGCAGACAATACCATGATACAATATTTCTACGATGGGATGCTCCCAAGTAGCAAGGAAAAAGTTGACTCAGCCGCAAGTGGAGCATTGCAAGATCTAACGGTCACAAGAGCTAAAATGTTGCTCCAAACATTGGCAGACAATTGCCAAAATAACACCATTTCGGATAGAAACTCTTCTTCTTCTTCCCTAAATGCAATTAATGTTGAACAAAAGCTTAATGATTTAACTGATATGGTTAAAAGCCTCTCTGTTAATATTTCAGGTTCAATGTCTTCGGGAAATCAGAACCAAAAGCAAATAGCATCTGTATGTGGGATATGCCAGCAGCAGGACCACCAGACCAATAATTGTTATATGGTGCAGCATCCGGATGATGTGAGTCAAGTCAATGCGGCGTACCCACAGAACCAAAGAAGTATGCAAAACTTTCCTCAAGGAAGTAACCAATATGCATGGAGGGCACATTCAAACTTTAGGTGGAGAGATCCAATCCCTCCAAATCAGAATCAGAATGAAGGTGTACCTCAGCAGCAGCAACAACCTCCTATAAATTTCCAACATTTCGTGCCGCGACCTCCAAATCAGCATCTTGGCCAGAATCTAGGCCAAGCGTCAAGCCAAGCTCCTTTAGCCCAACTACCACCTGCCCCTCGACCTTTGCAGCTTACTGGCCCCTCAGTGGAGGATACGCTTAAGCAAATGATGGAGCTGCAGAAGAATCATATGCAGTCAACACAGACCAGCTTGGCAGAGCTACAGAAGCAAATAACTCAGATAGCTAACCAAGGAAAATTAACTCCCACCACTGTGAACAATCCAGTACACAATGTGAGCGCCATGAGTTTGAGGAGCGGAGTGGTGTTGCCAGAAAGAGAAGGAGCGAAAACGGATGAGGAAATAAGGAAAATCCAGTTGGAAGAAGTGGATGAAGATGAGGAAGAAGAAGTTGAAGCGGAAGTAGTCTTGACCAAGCCTCAGGCCAAGCCTACCGATATCCCAGAACCAGGAAAAGCGGAGCCCGTCTTGGCTAAGCCGCAAGACAAGCGAGAAAAAAAGGAAGAGATCATAGAAATTCCTCCACCATTCCCTCCAAGATCTTCGAAAGAAAAGAAGCAAGATGAAGCGAGAGACTTCATGGCTGTTTTTGGAAAAATAGTTGTGAATATACCTATGTTGGATTTAATTGCAAAAGTCCCCTCTTATGCTAAATTTCTTAAAGAATTGTGTACTAATAAAAAGAAAATTGCAGGTATAGAGAGGGTGAATTTATCCCACAACGTCTCCGCCGTACAACAACTCCCAGAGAAGTGCAAGGATCAAGGGACCTTCACAATTCCATGCCAAATAGGGAATAAAATCATTGAGAAAGCCCTTTGCGACTTAGGGGTTGGCATCAATGTCATGTCTCTAAGTGAATTCGAGACCTTGAAGATAGGGACAATGAAGGAGACTGACTTGGTAATCTAGCTGGCAGATCGAACGATCATCCGACCTAAAGGTGTAGTGACGGATGTCTTGGTAATGGTAAATGATTTTATCTATCCAGTGGACTTTTATATAATGGAAATGAATGTTCAATTGCCTTCTTGCACCACTGATATTTTATTAGGAAGACCTTTCCTAAGGACATCAAAGGCGAAGATTGATTGCTTCGAAGGAAGCATAATTCTTGAATTTTGTGGAAGAACAATTAAATTCAGCATTAATGATGCACTAAAACATCCTAATGATTTACATTGTGTTAGTTTTTTGGATGTTTTGGATCCGATTACTGAAGAAATTGCTGACATTTATAATAAAGACCCTCTTGAGTATGTTTTGAGCAAGGGAATTTCCACTCAGGCACTGGAAGAATTAGAAAACTGAACTGGAGATCAGAAGGAACTCCAAGAAATTTTGGACAGTTTGACTGATTAGGAAGAAACGGACTCGATCTTGGCCGCGAGCTTGGCCAAGACCTCCGCCAAGACTGCCAATAAAAGGAGAAAGATAGTTAGTTGTCAATATGTGCAATCAACGGTTCCTAAATTCCTACCTTCTGTTGTGCAGGCACCACAGTTGGAATTGAAATCCCTACCAGACCACCTAAAGTACGCCTATCTAGGCCTAGATGACACGCTACCCATCATTATTTCAGCCAAACTATCGAAAGATGAAGAAGAAAAATTGGTTGCTGTTTTAAAGAAGCATAAAGAAGCAATTGGCTGGACCATGGCGGATATCAAGGGGATATCATCTAACATTTGTACCCACAAAATACATGTGGAAGAGGATAAGAAACCCATTCGACAACCCCAGAGGAGATTAAACCCTCCTATGATGGAAGTTGTCAAGAAAGAAATAATCAAATTATTAGATTCGGGTGTGATTTATCTTATCTCTGATAGTAATTGGGTGTCTCCTGTGCAGGTAGTCCCTAAGAAAACTGGAATTATAGTGATCGAAGGAGACGATGGAACGCAAAGAACAACAAGAATTCAGAACGGATGGAGGGTATGCATTGACTACCGAAGGCTGAATCAAGTCACTCGGAAGGACCATTTTTCGCTGCCTTTCATCGACCAAATGGTGGAAAGACTTACTGGAAAATCTCACTATTGTTTCATGGATGGATACTCGGGATTTCATCATATCCCTGTTGCACCTGAAGATCAACAAAAGACGACGTTCACTTGTCCATTTGGAACGTTCACCTACAGACGCATGCCAATTGGGTTGTGTAATGCGCCAGCCAGCTTTCAAAGGTGCATGGTTAGTATATTTTCTGAATATGTAGAGAAAAGCATTGAGGTGTTTATGGACGATTTTACCGTTTATGGTAATAATTTCGACCAATGTTTACATAATTTAGAAAATATTTTAAAGAGATGTGTTGATACTTGTTTAGTCTTGAACTTCGAAAAAAACCATTTTATGGTGGACCAAGGAATTGTCCTTGGACATGTGGTTTCTAAGAAAGGAATAGAGGTTGATTAAGCAAAAATTGACACTATCAAGAACTTGCCTTACCCCTCATGCTTGCGTGAGGTTAGAAGCTTTCTTGGACATGCAGGTTTCTACCGTAGGTTCATTAAAGACTTCTCAAAAGTAGCTGAACCAATGTGCAAGCTACTACAAAAGGAGGTGGAGTTCGACTTTAACGAAGCATGCCAGAAATCGTTCGAAGAGCTGAAGGAACGATTGACTACAGCACCGATCATCCAAGCACTGGACTGGAGCTTGCCATTCGAGCTGATGTGCGACGCAAGTGACGCTGCAGTTGGAGCGGTTCTTGGGCAGAAGAAAGGAAAAGATCCACACGTGATCTATTATGCATCAAAAATGCTAGATGATGCCCAAAGAAATTATACCACAACTGAAAAAGAACTCTTTGCAATAGTTTTTGCCTTGGAAAAATTTAGGTCTTATTTATTGGGCACAAAAATTATTGTATTTTCTGATCATGCGGCATTGAAATACCTCTTGGTCAAGCACGATGCCAAGCCTAGACTAATCCATTGGATTCTTCTTATGCAGGAGTACAACTTGGAAATTAAAGACAAGAGCGGCAGGGAAAACCTCGTGGCAGACCACCTGAGCCGCTGTCTAGCAAAGGGAGACACGAATGAAATTAAAGCGGAATTTCCAGATGAAAAACTATTTTCAGTCGCACTGTCTAGCCCGGAGTCTAGGCCAAACCCTCAGCCAAACCCGCGACCATGGTACGCTGAAATAGCAAATTACCTAGCAACAGGTAAGCACTATGGTGATATGACCACCTATGAGAGAGTAAAGGTCAAACATGACAGTAAGTACTATGTCTGGGATGATCCTTATTTATGGAAGTTAGGATCTGATCAATTGCTTAGAAGGTGTATACCTCAAAGTGAGACTTCATCAATTCTTAATTTCTGTCATTCTCAAGCATGCGGGGGCCATTTTGGAGCAAGAAGGACAACTCTAAAAAATTTGGAGGCTGGATTTTATTGGCCAACAATTTTTCAGGATAGTTTTCTATTTTGTAAAACTTGTCCGGCCTGTCAAAAGGTGGGAAATATTAGTTCTTGAAATGAAATGCCTATGAATTTTATTTTATCATGTGAAATATTTGACATATGGGGCATAGATTTTATGGGACCTTTCCCTACTTCTTTTGGCAACAGATATATTCTCTTAGCTGTGGATTATGTATCAAAATGGATAGAGGTGAAAGCCACTAAAAATGATGATGCTAGGACTGTTATTTCCTTTATTAAATCTAACATCTTGAACAGATTTGGAATTCCTCGAGGGATCATTAGTGACCGAGGAACACACTTCTGCAACAAGATTTTATCTTCTCTTTTCAGGAAATATGGCATCACACATAGGGTATCCACAGCCTATCACCCTCAATCAAACGGACAAGCAGAAGTGTCGAATAGAGAGGTGAAGTCTGTCTTGGCCAAGACAGTAGGCCTAGACAGACGCGATTGGAGCCAGCGGTTAGATGACGCATTGTGGGCTTGCAGAACGGCTTACAAAGGCCCAATCAGGATGACGCCTTACAAGCTGGTCTATGGGAAGGCATGCCACCTGCCAGTAGGGTTGCAACACAAAGCATATTGGGTTATACGGAAGTGCAACTTCAGTTATGACGAGGCTGGCCAAGAACGGAAATTACAACTCCACGAGCTAGAGGAGTAGAGAGACCAAGCCTATGACAATCAGCTGATTGTCAAAATAAGAATGAAAGCCTACCACGACAAGAGAATTATTGGAAAACCTCTCCATATAGGGGAGAAGGTTCTTCTTTATAATTCACGTTTTAAGTTATTTCCTGGAAAATTAAAAACAAGATGGGAAGGTCCTTTTGTTATTACTAATATTTACCCACATGGTGCAGTAGATATTAGGAATGAGAAAATAGGTGCTGAGCTCAAAGTGAACGGACAAAGGTTGAAGCCGTTCTATGAAAACTTCCAGGAAGGAAAAATTTCTGAAAAGGTGGACGTTCCACTAGAAAACAACTGAAGGAAATTCAGAGTCAAGCCTAGGACTTAAAATAAAGGCGCTACAAGGGAGGCAACCCTTGTTTCTTTTAATTTTAGGATGTTTTTTTTTATCACATTTGATTTCGCTGGGTTGTTTTTGATTTTGTGCAGAAAATTAAGTGCGGGGAAAGTGAAGCGTCTTGGCCAAAAGCTTGGCCAAGCCTTTGGGCTAGACTATTTTGAGCGGAGCTGATCTTTTGAGAGTTAGTGGCACACGTGTCAGCGCCGTCTTTTAAAGCCTTTAATTGTTTTTTGAACGGACAAAATTCAAAACCAATTAAATGGAATTAATTGGCAGCGTGGGAAAATAAAACTACCACCTCTGCATATTCCTTCTCCCACTCTGACACGATCTCCCCACGAACCAACAAAAATCCTCCCTCTCACCTGAGCTAAAAAGCAGCAGACCCTTCTCCTTCTTCTTCCCCAAATCGCACGAACTACCCAGCAAAACCCAAAACCCAAAAAAACCATTATCTCTTCTCTCGCAACCATGGCTGCACCTAATTCATCCTCACCCATCGACATGCAAGAGGCTAGCGACGACCTCCGTGGAGCTCCCGTCACCTGTCATGCCGACCAACAGCATCTCCTCGAAGCGCTGGAGAACAAAGCTTCCATGTCCTCCGAAGATGATTTGCCTGAGGAATCAGAGGAAAGCGTCAAAGGAGCCGACCGAGCTGTGGTCGTGAGCGACGAGGACTCCGACGATGAGGTTCCTCTCGCGAAACAAATGAAGCCCACCGTCCCTGCATCTGCTGGAGAAAGAGAGAGCAGACGGGAGAGCAGGATGTTGAAAAAGATGTCAGCCGTCGGAGCATCAAACCCAACTCCGACCACCGCTGCACGAAAACCTAAGCCTACTGCCACCGCCGCTGTTGTTACCACACCACCACCACCTCCGGCGAAAATACCAGGCACTGCTCCGCCAAAGAAATCGGGGCGCATCAAGCAAGTGGCCCATAAGAAGACGCCAACAAAGAAGCCGGCAAAGACCCCAATTCAATCGCCACCGCCCCCAAACCCTAAGAAAAGTGCTGCTCCTTCCTCTGCCAAGAGCAAAGGGAAGAAAAAGGTAGTCGAGGAAGAACCAGTTGAGGACGATGAAGACGATTTAGTCTTGGCCAAGACTCCGGCCAAGACTGCTAAGGTACCCTCTCTTCCTCCCGTGCATACACTCAAAGGCTGGTTGAAATTTGATACACCAGACCTTAAGGCCAAATTGCGTGATATGCATTCCTGTGATATTCCTGCCTTTGCTAGATTAGAGTTTGATTTTCTTAATGAAATGGCATTAGGGGATAAAATTAGGGAATATGTGTATGTGATTGGATGGGTCCCTTTTATGTCTGTTGAGTGTGATGCTTACACTGAACTATGCCTTGAGTTTCACACATCCTTCTGGTTTGACGAGGAAACCTTGTATGTTAGGGGTAGAGACAAACCGGATTTTGCTGCGCCTGATGTGATTAATTTTAGATTGTGTGATAAATGGAGTCACTTGTCTGTTGATGCCTTTAACTCGTTGTTAGGATTTGCATATAGTGAAGAGACCATTTTTGACTATCCCACTGATTGGGATAATAATGCTGCTTTTAGAGAGATCACTGGTGATCCAGATGCTAGGTTTGATAGGAACTCTAAGGCACATGCCATTTTGAACCCTGCGCTTAGGATGCTCCATAGAACCTTGTCTATCAACCTTTCAGGGAAGACAAAGGTTTCTGGGAATTTAGCCAAGTCTGAACTGTTTTTGCTTTGGTGCATTCTGCACAAGAAAAAGGTCAACTTAGGCTTATATTTGGTTCAAGTGTTGCATGCCCGTGAGTCTAAAACCAAACTGATTTTTGGGTCTTTGATTACTTGGCTTGCTATTCAAACTGCTCAGCTAGATCTTGCTTCTGCTAATTTACATAAATGTCGCTCCCCCAAAATACTGGATTTTAGATCCTTCGACCAAATGGGACATTTCCATTTGGAAGGATTTATTACATGTAATACAGGTTTCACACCAGTTGCGGAGCACATTTTCTCGAAGAAAAATGGTAGGAAGTACAAGCTTCGTCCAATCCAAATCCCTGGAGAAGAAGCAGAGGGCAATATTGCCTAGGATCTAGGCCCAGACGCAGGCCAAGACACTGTCATTCCTGATGCTGCGGCTGATCTAGGCCAAGACGCGAGCCAAGATCCTCCTGCCATTAGCACCAATGAACCTCCAGCGTGGGCTAGGGAATTCCAAGCTCGCCAGCAGAAGATCATCCTGGATCGTCTTGTCCAAGACAAGGGCCAAGACCAGACTCAAGCATCCCCTAGTGAAATGGCGCCTCAATGGGCCCAATGTCTTAATGACCAGCAGGACGTCCTCCTTGAGCAGATGAAGCTCACCAGGATAAATGTCCTCCACGTTTATCAACATCTCCAAGCCCACTTCAAAATCCTCAAGGCTCTCCATGACAACTTGAGCTCCGAGAGTGACTCCGAGTCATCTGATGAGGAGGATGAGCCCATGCCATCAGCACAGCCAGCGAAGACACCACACCCGCCGATGCCTCCTTCTACTCCAAGAAATCCAAAACCGAAGGCTCCTCCTGCCCAGGATCTAGGCCAAGCTTCAGGCCAAGATCCCCAGACCCCAGCAACCTGAGTTGCTTCTGCCCCCAGGTCATTTATGTCCTTTCTTTTATTTTTTACTTTCTGTCTTTTATTTGTCTCTCCACACAATGAGGACATTATGTCTTTTAAGTGCGGGGAGGGTGTTAAATATGTCTTGTGTTTTTTTTGTGATTATGGATTGTTTATTGTGAATATTGAGTCAATTTCATGTGTTTTAATTTTGTATTTTTAAGTCAGTTTGTCCAGTATGGAGTCTGTCAAATTGCATGATTTTTATTGGTATTTTTCTGCATGTTTTTGAGTCTGTTTCGTGAGTTGACATCCGAATCCCTGTTTTCTTGCTTAGATTGTTTAGTCTTTTGGTGAGACTGCATGTAGACACTTTTATAGGGGATACAATGCTTTAGTAACAGGGAAGCGAATGAGCGTAAATGATCAATGCCTAAGGGGCATATTATCTAATGTTTCCCAAACATTAACCATCCATATGGTCGTAAGGACACTTAGCTAGGACCTTAACTCTTTTTAGGATGATGGGGTTTGCCGATTTGAGTGTGTCGTTCTATCTGTTTGTAGTGTGAGACAAATTAAGGTGTTGGAACGTCATAGGATAGACATAGCAAAGGTGGAAGTCCCCGCAGAAAAGGACAAGCTCTGTCTATGTGCCGTGTCTGTAAAAATAAATAGGACACTTGATTTGTCAGAAAAACAAAATTGCTAGGACATAATAGAAAATAAAAGAACAAAAAAAAAATCTGTCAAAGTGATTTAAATGGCACCAGTCTTTAGGCAATTTTGGATAGACGACACTCGGTGGGACTCAAATTTTTGGTGAACTCTGTTGCCCTATACCTTACCAATCTAATCTAGTAGGGTGTCTTGATACCATGTGGAAGGGGTATGTTTGGGGTATTGATTATTCCTTGTTAGTCTTGCATTGGATATCTTATTGAAGTGTCTTGGCAGATCCAGTGAAGGGGTAAGCAGTCTGAAAATGAGGAAGTCCAGGGGGTTCAGGATGTCTGTTTTGTTTTGTTGTGTTTTTAATTTTTGTTGATTCTTTGAGTCTGTATGCTTGGGGGCAAGCATAGTTTAAGTGTGGGGAGTTTGATTACATTGCTTTTCATCATGTTTTATTGTCCATTTACTAGTTATTTTGGACAGTAAATCTACTGATTTATCTTTGTTTTTTCCACATCTTAGCAGATCTGGTCTGGAGGTAAAAATATTAAGGAGTCTGATCTGAAGAGAGCTGGAGCTGACTCTAGGCCTAGATCATAGCCTAGACGTGTTCGCATCTGAAGCAGCGCGCACCAGAATCGTCTTGGCCAAGACTGCGGCTAAGACACTTTCGCGACAAGAGCCTGAAACATGGATCTTTTGGACTGCTTCCCACATTGGGCCTTACAGCTGGCACGTAGCAGCTGTCCCGTAATTGTAGAAGGATCTGAAGCTAATCTCTTGAAGAATCCCGCCTGGGATCTCCCTCTTTATTGTAATTGCGATTTACTTCCTATTTTAGAACAATTTCTTGTAGTAATCTTTTAGGAGATTTTCTAGGAATTAGAGTTGGAGTTGGACAGAGGGTTTTAGGGCTATTTAGCTTATGTGATCCTGCCTAGGGTTAGTAAGCCGGATAACAATGGAGCTTTCGGAGGATCTAGCCGAATCGAACTATCTAGCGACAACAAGTTCACAAGAAAGGGAAGACACGAACAAAAGAGATTTAGCGGAGAATAGATAAGAAATAGAGGAGGATTTAGGAAATATGTACCCGGGACTTTATAAGAATTGACAAGAGATCGATAGGGATCACACGAACATCCAAGAAATTAATCCAAGCACTTGACATCCATGATTCTTGAAAATAAGCAATTAATAAACTTCATTCTTTCATTCAAGGAAACTCGTCCAAAATACAAGCACAATCAATATTTTCCGGAGCAACAATCGGGAGGACTAATCTCGAACTCAACGATTTGTTACTCAAGAAAATCAAGTGGAGAGTTCAAGGCTAGGTTGATAGTTGAAGGAGTATTCTCACTTTACAAATATCACACATAGTCTAAAACTAAGGAGGAAAAAATGATACAAGGGATATATATATATATATATATAGTAGCATGCATTTTGGGCTTGAAAAAACCCAAAATTCGTTTTTCTTCTTGTGTCTGGCGGCATGCCGCTCCACAAGAGAGAGCCCTAGCGGTATGCCGCTACATTCGCTGGCAAGAAGGAATTTAATTAAATTCCTGGCGGTATACCGCCCCATGAGGAATGGTCCTAGCGGTATACCGCTACATTCGCTTGGCAATTGGGAATTGAATTTAATCCCTGGCGGTATACCGCTACAAACGTAGCTGCCCTGGCGGTATGCCGCCAGGCATCCGAAATGCTTCTTCCTTGGCTTGATGGTGGGTCACATTGGCAGCCCTTTCCTTGACTTTGATTGAACCTTTCTCCCTCATTTTGCCTTCAAACCATAGGGACAACCCTCTTGCTTTGCTTCGGGTGATCGGTCCTTGAGGTAACATGTCTTGATGATCAAAATTGGCTATATATGGGTCCGTGATCACATCAACTCCTTCCCCTTCGAAAGGATTCGTCCTCGAATCCATGTCTTGAGGGTTCTCTTCATCTTCAGGGCAAAGGGACAGATCATTGACATTGAATGTACGGCTGATCCCTCCATATTCACTTGGAAGATCTAGAACATAGACATTGGCGTCGATACGGAGGAGGATTTGAAAAGGTTCATCCCCTCGTGGACTTAGCTTGCTTTGTCTTTCGCGTGGGAATCGATCCTTACTCCAATGAAGCCACACCACTGACCCGGTTCAAAGGAAGTAGGAATCTTGCCCTTATTGCGCTTGGCCATCTCCTTTTCATTCATGCTTTCAATGCTTTTGCGGACCTACTCATGGAGTTTCTTAACCATTGTAGCTTTGGCATTCCCATCTACACACTTAAGAGAACTCAAGGGCAAAGGTGAGAGATCAAGAGGGGTCAAGGGTGTGAACCCGTAAACCACCTCAAAAGGGGAATAACCAATGGAGGAATGATGAGCATTATTATAAGCAAATTCAACAAAGGCCATACATTCTTCCCATTTTACTCCATATTTAGCAATCATGACACGAAGTAATGATCCTAAAGTCCTATTCACCACCTCCGTTTGGCCATCTGTTTGAGGATGACACGTGGTGGAGAAGAGGAGTTTAGTACCTAACTTCGCCCAAAGAGTTCACCAAAAATGACTGAGGAACTTAGTGTCCCTATCACTTACAATACTCTTAGGCATACCATGTATTCTCACCACATGTTGGAAAAATAAAGAGGCAATGTGTGTAGCATCATGTGTTTTCGAACATGGTATAAAATGTGCCATTTTGGAGAAACGATCCACCACAACAAAGATAGAATCATGGTTATTCTTAGACCTAGGCAAGCCTAACACAAAGTCCATAGACAAGTCGATCCAAGGATGTTGGGCAACAGGTAAAGGCATAAGCACTGCATGATGTTTAGATGTGGACTTAGCAGTTTTGCACACAATACATCGGTTCACAATGTTAGTCACATCTACTTTCATTCGTGGCCAATAGAAATGAGATTTTAAGGCATGCAACGTTTTAGTAATGCCAAAATGACCACTCAAAGCTCCCCCGTGAGCTTCCAACACAAGCAATTCTCTAATATTAGAACGTGGTATGCATAATCTATCATATTTGAATAGAAAATTATCATGCTTATAGAAATGCATTTGGGAACCACGTGCACAAGCCATATAGATGTCACGGAAATCCTCATCATTCTCATACAATTCAATTAAATGAGAAAATCTAAATATTTGTGCATCAAGAGAACTCAAGAGAACGTACCTTCGAGAAAGGACGTCGGCAACCATATTCTCTTTTCCTCGTTTGTACTTGATGGTGTACGGGAAAGTTTCAATAAATTCTACCCACTTCGCGTGCCTTTTGTTCAACTTCGCTTGACCTTTGAGAAATTTAAGGCTTAGGTGATCGGTGTGGATGAAGAATTGGTTGGCTAGCAAGTAATGCTCCCACACCATAAGTGCCCTCACCAAAGCGTAGAGCTCCTTGTCGTACGTGGAGTAATTAAGTTGTGCGTTGTTGAGCTTCTCACTAAAATACGCAATGGAACGCCCCTCTTGAGTTAGGACAACTCCCATGCCAACTCCGCTCGCATCACACTCCAACTCAAACACCTTAGTGAAGTCCGGCAAGGCCAAGATAGGGGACTTCGTGAGTCTCTCCTTAAGTTCTTGGAAAGCTTTGGCTTGTCGCTCTCCCCACTCAAATGTGACATTCTTCTTGGTAAATTCGTTGAGTGGCGCGGCGATGGTTGAGAAATTGGGCACAAACCGGCGGTAAAAGCTTGCAAGGCCATGAAAGGACCTTACTTCTCCAACATTATTGGGAATTGGCCAATCTTGGATGGCTTTCACCTTATCCTCGTCAACTTGGATGCCACCTACACTCACAACAAAGCCTAGGAAGTGAACTCGTTCCAAACAAAATTCGCACTTAGCAAATTTAGCATATAGTCGGTGTGTGCGTAAAGTGTCAAATATGGCACGCAAATGGAACACATGTTCTTCAAGAGATGAACTATACACCAAGATATCATCAAAATATACCACAACATATTTTCCAATGAAATCACGCAAGACATAATTCATTAATCTCATAAATGTACTAGGAGCATTGGATAGACCGAATGGCATTACCAACCATTCATACAAACCGTGCTTGGTTTTGAAAGCGGTCTTCCACTCATCACCCTCATGCATCCGGATTTGGTGATATCCACTCATGAGATCAATTTTGGAGTAGATTTGACTTCCACTCAGCTCGTCAAGCATATCATCGAGGCGTGGAATGGGATGTCGATATCTCACGGTGATCTTGTTGATGGCCCTACAATCAACACACATCCTCCACGTCCCGTCTTTCTTGGGCACAAGCAACACGGGCACGTCGCAAGGTGTCATGCTCTCTCGGATGTAGCCTTTGCGCAACAAATCTTCCACTTGTCTTTGAAGCTCCTTCGTCTCCTCGGGGTTGCATCGATAAGTCGGCCTATTGGGTAAGGCCGCTCCGGGTACCAAATCAATCTTGTGGTCTATTCCCCGAATTGGAGGAAGGCCACTTGGCATTTCATTGGGAAAGACATCGTCGTACTCCTGCAAAAGGGAAACGAGGGGACTTGGTAGAGAAGAAGGGGGGTTAGCATCAATTTCCAAGCAATGTGCCTTGTATCGAAGTACAAGACACACTTTAGTAGAAAATAAAGCTCGCCTCACATCCTTACCCCTCGCTATTACACTCAATTGTTTAGGCTCACTCTCTCTACCATGCTTACTTTTTTCATGGCGTGTATTCAATTCCCCCTTTGCTTTCTTTCCTCTCCTCTCTTGTATTTTCCTCTCATGGCTCACATTTCTCTCTTCTCTTTGTGCATGCTCACTTTTTTCATGCACGTTATCTTCCTCATTCTCACACCTTACTTTCTTCTCTCCACTCTTTTCTCTCATTTTCTTCATAATTTGTAACTAGGCACTTGCCTTTTCCTTATGCAATCGATCCTCAAGAACTTGAGCGGGTGAAAGTGGAGGAATGCTAAACTTCTTCCCATTGTGAGTGAGGTGAATCTTGTTGGTTCGGCCATCATGCACTACCCAACGATCAAATTGCCATGGCCGACCAAGGATGAGATGGCTAGCATCCATGGGAACTACATCACACAATCTCTCATCCTCATAACTACCCACTTTGAAGGCGACAAGGACTTGTTCCTTCACCTTTACTTCTCCATCATCACTAAACCAATGTAAGGAATAAGGATTGGGGTGGGGTGTTGTGGGCAATCCAAGCTTGAAAACTAACAAATAACTTGCTACATCCACCACACTTCCATTATCAACAATAAGAGATGCAACCTTACTATTGATTTCACACCGAGAATGGAAGAGATTCTCTCGTTGATCTTTATTGGCAACCTCCTCCTTTACATGAGCATTCATACTCCTTCTCACAACTAAGGTCATTGTGGCTGCCGGAACTACCTCTTCTTCACTACTCTCGGTCTCCTCCTCCCTTTCTTCTTTCTCATCCTCACTTGCTTCAACTTCACTCTCCGTTTCATGGTTGCCCTCTCGGATCACCACTACTCTCCGATTTGGACATTCGGACGCAATGTGACCCCTTCCTTGGCACCGGAAGCATTGGACATTAGATGAGAATTTTCTTGGTTGGGTAGGGTTGGTAGGTGGGTTAGGAGTTATTTTTGGTGGTGGTTTTGGAAGGTTACTTTTAGTGTAAGGTGTGTAGGGTTTAGGAGAGGGTGTATCGGCTTTGGAGTCTTTTGGTTTGAAGGGTTCTTTGGAATAAGACTTCCAAGGAGCCTTCGGGGTTGAGGAAAAGTTTGTGTCTTGCTTGAGTAGGACTTCTTCTTGGTGTCTTCATATGCTTCCACTTTTATGGCATAGTGAAGCATAGATTGTAGGTGATCGAGCTCCTTCAACTCAAGCTTATACCTAATACGCTCGTTGAGACCATTGAGGAACCGTGCCATAGTGATTTCTTCACCCTCCTCGGTGTTGGTCTTGATGAGGAGTTCCTCTAGCTCGTTGAAGTATTCCCCTACGGACTTAGAACCTTGCTTGAGACCTTGCAACTTGTTTTGCAAGTCTCTCTTGTGATGTGCGGGTACAAACCTTGCTCTCATCACCCTTTTCGTCTCTTCCCAATCTTGGATAGCATCCACTTCTCCTCTCTCTCTATACACTTTTTCCCACCAACTAATGGCATAATCTTCAAATTCCATTGCCGCTAGCTTAATCTTCTTCTCTTCCGAATACCGATGACAATTGAAGATTCGTTGAATTTTCCCTTCCCATTTTAGGTACTCCGAAGGATCGGTGGAGCCCCTAAAGGTAGGGATTTGTACCTTGATTCCGCTCAACTTGTCATCAACCCTAGGCTCTTGGGGTCTCTCTTCATGTTCAACAAACCGTGACTCGTGACCCCTTTTACGTCTTCCCCTCGTTCGGTGTGTCACCTCATCAAACTCGGCACTCACTTCCTCATAAGGATCCTCATAGTACTCTCGAGTGTGGCGGGGTGTGGTAAGGGCATAGAAATGAGGGGCTTTGGGTCGGCTACTAGAAGCATGAAAGTCCTCGGGCCCTCGGCTGCCTTGCTCGTATTTCCTCCTTATCTCTTTCATTTGCTCTTCCGAAATGGCCAACCCCGGAGGGGAAACAAATGGCTTTCGGGTATCCTCCTTCTTTGGAGTATTTTTCAGCAACCCAACTCTTTCTCCTACACTTTGATGACCCTCCGATTCAGTTTCAACGTGGACACGTTCAGTGAGAGGCGTTTGGTGCGCCTTAGGCGGAAGGTTCTTTGGAGGTGTTGCATGAGGATGAACATTGGAAGGCTTCTCATCCTCTCTGCCACGAGACTTGATCGTTTCCTCTAACAAAGAAAGACGATCCTCCGTTCGAACCATGGTAGCCTTCAATTCTCCCAAGGCTGTCAAGACTTGGTCAAGGGCTTCGGCACTTCGGCTACCACTAGAACTAGGTCTACTTCTTCCGGACATCTTGTATACACAACTACAATTTCTTTTCTTTTCTTTTCTTTTTATACCTGCAAAATGGAAACAAATGAGATATATATACGTTAGTAATAAAACTCTCCCTCACGTGTTTAAACTCTCGTGTTTAGGTGTTTTTCTCTCGAAAAAGATGGGCTCACAATCACTCAACTTCACGTTTTTCCCGTACCTGCACACTTAAACAAGAGTTAGAAAATAATTCACTCCCTCACGTGTTTAAACACTCGTGTTTGATCACTCGAAAAATTTGGCCTCACAATCACTCAAGAAATCTCCACACACAAAGCTTGCTATCCACACAATTTCCTTGCTACAAATAAACTTGTGCTTCAATTCAAGTGTGCGATCACCAATGCTCAAATGATTGAAACAAGAGGAAGAAGGACACAACAAGACTCAAGAAATTTTACAAGGACTCAAGAACAAACGGAAAGAAATTTTTTTAGGAAGTCCAAAGGAAATTCAAGTTTCCATTTTTGGGAGGGAACTTTGAATTTCCGTTGGAAAGGGAAAAAAAGAGGGTGGGAAAATGGATTAAAAGAGTAAAAGACTCAAGGAAGTATTTAGAGATGTAGTGAAAAGGACTTGGAGGTTTAGGACTTAAGAGACTTAGGTTTAAGACTCAAAAGGTTTAAAACTCAAGTTTAGTATCTTAGGGTTTGGGACTTGAGTTTAGGACTTGGTTTAGGACTTAAACAAATAGAAAAAGGCTGCTGGACACAAGGGTAGAAAGGAAAGGACGTGCTAGGCTTTTTAGGAGGAGTGGGTGTATTTGGTTAGATTGGAACTTTGGTTAGGACTAGTTGGTTGCTTTTTGGTCAAATTGTCAAAGAAAGGGTGAGGTGTCTTAGGGCATTTAATGCAAGGGATGGGTGATTTTACCCTTGATGATGGTGTTGGCCGGCCAAGTGGAGGAATTTTAATTAATTAATTGGCACAAACTTGGCTAACAAATATTGCAACAATTATTTTGGATCAAAAAGTGCTAATTGCCAAGAACACCAAGAACAAATGAAGAACACCACAATCACACTCAAATGATTTTCTCAAGATTCCACAATTTTAATTTTTCCAAAGTGATCACAACCAACAATCAAAAGTCCACTTGAAATATTTTTCGAAAGTGACGGTCGAAACTCAAGATATCAAGAAAGATAGGTTCTAACACTATTAACAAAACTAGACGAATTCGATAGGTGGCCAAAAGCTCCGCTACCACTTGATGTGATCCTGCCTAGGGTTAGTAAGCCGGATAACAATGGAGCTTTCGGAGGATCTAGCCGAATCGAACTATCTAGCGACAACAAGTTCACAAGAAAGGGAAGACACGAACAAAAGAGATTTAGCGGAGAATAGATAAGAAATAGCGGAGGATTTAGGAAATATATACCTGGGACTTTATAAGAATTGACAAGAGATCGATAGGGATCACACGAACATCCAAGAAATTAATCCAAGCACTTGACATCCATGATTCTTGAAAATAAGCAATTAATAAACTTCATTCTTTCATTCAAGGAAACTCGTCCAAAATACAAGCACAATCAATATTTTCCGGAGCAACAATCGGGAGGAGTAATCTCGAACTCAACGATTTGTTGCTCAAGAAAATCAAGTGGAGAGTTCAAGGCTAGGTTGATAGTTGAAGGAGTATTCTCACTTTACAAATATCACACATAGTCTAAAACTAAGGAGGAAAAAATGATACAAGGGATATATATAGTAGCATTCATTTTGGGCTTGAAAAAACCAAAAATTTGTTTTTCTTCTTGTGTCTGGCGGCATGCCGCTCCACAAGAGAGAGCCCTAGCGGCATGCCGCTACATTCGCTGGCAAGAAGGAATTTAATTAAATTCCTGGCGGTATACCGCCCCATGAGGAATGGTCCTAGCGGTATACCACTACATTCGCTTGGAAATTGGGAATTGAATTTAATCCTTGGCGGTATACCGCTACAAAGGTAGCTGCCCTGGCGGCATACCGCCAGGCATCCGAAATGCTTCTTCCTTGGCTTGATGGTGGGTCACATTGGCAGCCCTTTCCTTGACTTTGATTGAACCTTTCTCTCTCGTTTTGCCTTTAAACCATAGGGACAACCCTCTTGCTTTGCTTCGGGTGATCGGTCCTTGAGGTAACATGTCTTGATGATCAAAATTGGCTGTATATGGGTCCGTGATCGCATCATTAGCCGAACATTATTTCCCTCTGTCCGGCATCTATCTATCTATCAATCTATCCTTCGTTTTTCGCTCTTTCTCCTTCTCTTTTCTCTTTTTCGATTGTTACACTTTGCTCCGGATTTTATTATCTCGAGTTTTAATATATTTATGCAATTCAATATTCTATATTTTTGTCTATGAGTATGAGTAGCTAAACACCCATTCTTGGTAAGGGTTGATGAGCTGAAGTTCTTATGCAATCGTAAGGCCAATTCGCACTTCACAATCTCTTCTTTCGTATTTATTTATTTCTTGAACTTAATCTATCCCTTACTCACTAGAGACAAGGTTTGATCATCCTTGTACCCTAGTAGAGAAGAGTTGCAACCGGTCTAGAAGGAAAGGGAGCACCCGTCGGCTAAACAAAATAGGTGACTAGTCTCGCGCCAGACTAGAAGAAATAAGTGATCTAGGTCAAGACCAGATTGACAACCTAGGGTTTCCACGGGGAAACACCTTGACCTAGGTACTGTCTTCCCCTATACCATTGAAGAGGTGAGCAGCCATTCAAGACAGTAGTTAAACGGATAAACCCTTTAACCAGCAAGGTGTCCCTTGGCTAGGATTATCAGGAAAGGGAGTACCCGCCAGGTAATTTGAAGAGGAGGGAAGACAAGAGTGAACAAGAGTACCTCCACTCTATAGCAGTGCTATGAACGAAGAGATGAACATACTTCAGCCAATGATCAAAGCATAAGAACGGAAGCTCTCATATCGCCCTTACCTGGAATTCCACATCACTAGACTTATCCCAATCTAGACCCCTGTCTTGGCCAAGACTTTGGCCAATACTATTTTAAACTATTTTCACTACTTTCTGTTTTGTCTTTAGTTTCAGATTGCACCCAACCAAAACTCAGTGACGAGGAAGTCAACTCAAGAATTACATTTCCTAGAGGTCTCTGTGGACGATCCTCTTACCATCATCTACAAACTCTTGTAGACAGTGATAAGTTGTATTTCTACCCTCAATTCCATAACTATTTCACTATTATATTTGACGTGTTCGACGCGTGATCAACCACCACATCAATTCCCTAAAAACCCTAGGACCTAGTTACTATTTTGCTGAAAAATACCCATTCACCTCCTCTTTTTTTCTACCATAATTCAAGACCCATTTCCCGATTTAAACAAACCAACCAAGAAAAAAATTAGATATTCAGGATCTCACCCTAAAAACACAAAATTTCAATACAAAGATTGAACAAATAAGGTGGATTTTTTACCTTGGTTTTATGGTTTGAGATCTGCCCAACACTCCCCAAAATGATCACTATCTTCTTCGGGACTGAGAAATCAAACAGAAATTACAGATGATAGAGATGTACCACTTTTATTACTATTATTATTCTCATACACGAGCAAGTCCCAGCTATAGATTTGCCTATATTTTAGCTAGCTGTCTCTTCCTCCCCTCTTTTTCTCTCTTTTCTCATTTCTCAACTGTTCTAACGGTCTTTGCTTCCCTCATTTTTACGATAATGCCACCGCTTTGTATTTTTACCATCGTGCCCCTTTGCAACACTTTAGGTAAGATAGGAAAAGGGACTATGGGACCAACCATCCAACAATCAACGACCCAGATTCAGATGCAACTATAAGTGGGCCCCATTTGGAAACTCACTTAGAACAAAAATTAAAGAAAGACTGTAGGGATAAACGAAAAATGGGTCCCTGCAGTCTATTTGATTGTCTTATTTCAGCCCTCAATTTTTTTCACGTTTTAAAACCTCCTCCACTTCAATCGAATGGTTTATTTCATCTCTCACCCTAACGCCAACCATTTTTTCCGTCTGTTTACTTACGTGTTGTGCCACGTCAATTGCCACGTCACCGATTGTTCACGTGTCACTCCACGTAGGCAGAAACCAACTAGGTCGAGCTCGAAATGGGTTGCAAAATCGGGCCGCCAGATTTTGCGTGAACACCCAAATCTGATTCCCTCTGCATCACACCCAAATCAAAATCCTCCCCAAAACCAACCAAAATTAAATCTCTCCCACTCTGTCTTGCCATCAAACAACCAAAATAGCCACCGAAACCCAGCCAAATCCTGACCACTGCTAACCGCTCAAATCCAAATACCCCGACCAAACCTAGCAAAATCAAACCAACCACAACCTCAATCATCACCACCACATCGCAACCACCGCCAACACAATCACAAACCCAGTTGCCCGCCTCAAACGTTCGAACCCAGCGCCACCATCACCGCTGCCCGATCTTCAAACCAACCACCGAAATCCCGTTGTTTGCGCTTTGGTCGGAAAGAGCAAAGAAGGAACAAAAAAGAAAATGGAAAGAAAATAAATGGAAAGAGAGGAAGAGTGAGGTCTGAGGTTGGAGGAAAGTGAAGAAATAAAGAAAAGGGAAAGAAGAAAAGATTGAGAGGAAGAAGATGAGTTGGGGTAAGGTAGGAATATGGCAAAGTTGTAACAAATTAATTAATAATGGCATTATGGTAATTATTGCGTGAAACCACGTGGTTTCACGCAAAATCTGGTGAAACGACGTCGTTTCACGCAAAATCTGGCAGCCCGATTTTGTGACCGGTTTCGAGCTCGGCCCGGTTGGTTTCTGCCTACATGACGTGACACGTCAGCAGTCGGTGATGTGGCAATTGACGTGACACGTCAGCAGTCGGTGATGTGGCAATTGACGTGGCACGACACATAAGCAAACAAACGGAAAAAATGGATGGTTTTTGGGTGAGGGATGAAATAAATCATTCGATTGAAGTGGAGGAGGTTTTAAAACACGAAAAAAATAGAAGGATGAAATAAGACAATCAAATAGACTGCACAATTAATCAACTCACATAAGCCTGTTCAAACTCTAACGTCCCACATCATTATTGATCAAAACAATTAGTAAATCTATACTCTTGATCTTGAAAAGTTATTTTTTTAATTATAATCATACAAATGAAGATAGTTATTATTTCAGTTGTAAATATATTTTTACTAATTATCTCTTTTTTATTATATTAATTATTTATTTTTAATTAATTAATTTAAAATTAATATATTTAACTTTTGATATTTTACTTAACTTTTGATACTTTGCTTAAAGTTATTCTTAAAGGCTTTTCCTTTTCTCCCCGGTTATGGTAGTGATCATAAGTCATGGAAAGAGTGCAATTATATGACCCATGTCATTTGAAAGGGACAAATCAATAGACTAGTACTCCCTCCGTTCATATTTAATGAACGTTTGAAAAGAGGACACAAATTTAAAAAGTAAAAAATAAATTTTGAAAAAAATGCTGTCAATAATAGCCATTTCCATCCACTTCTGAAATTTTATGACTCACAATTTTTTTTATTTTTTTTATTCAGACATACCATAAAATAAATATAAATTTGACCAAAAATATATTAATTTGACCAAAAAGTTTATTATTTATAAATAAAATTTTGGATTCCAATTATGAAGGAAGGGAGCATATATGGTGAATAGAAGTGCTGGCCCCATGAGAGATGTTCTCTTCTCTCAGAACTCAAAGCATGAAAGCAGCAGCACAGAAATCTAGATCCCATTTTGGGCTGGGCAGTGGGCACACCAATATGGACAAAGCATTTACTGCAGTAGCATCAGCTGTTCAACTGCATCTTCTCAAATTGATGCATGTTACGAAAAGCAATCTCTTGATCTGGTGGTTTTTGACCTTATTTTCGTTCGATTTGGGGAGCATGTAACGAATGAGACATGACACCAGGATAACATGTAGAGTTGGCAATGGGGCGGGTATGGGGCGGGTAAGGTACTATCCATACCCGCGCCCGCAAATCTGCGGGTAATTCATACCCGCGCCCACACCCGCGGAGGGCGGATAAGAGTAGACAAATTGTACCAGCGGGTAATACCCGCGGATACCCGTAGATTTGATACCCGCAATATATCTTCCTTGTTAAAAATTGTTGTACATACAAAAACATGCATACCAATATCCAAAGTAAGTGTCAAATTATGCAAAACCAGTAATCATTATAACATACAACCACACCAATTGATCTGAGGATGTGTTCCTCACAAGCATTTCATCAATCAATGAATAAAAGTTTGCACAATCGCAATCAATTACATCACCAATAACATCAGAACTCATTGTCTTCAGTGTCAGTATCTTGATAATCTAAACATTCGGCAGATTCAGCAGCACAACCTACGAATGTAAGCACATAAATAAATAAGATGCTTAATTGTTTATACAAAAGTTCAAAACTGAATAAATAAAATTATATTTATTATTGTACCTGTATATTCAGCTGCCCACAACCAACTACGAGTACACATTAAAGCTTCAATGGTTCTTGGATGAAGTCTGTTACGATGTGGGCTGATCACTCTACTACTTGTGCTAAATGCAGACTCAGATGCAACAGTAGATACTGGAATAGTTAAATATAATATATTTTAAATTTAAATTATTAGTTAAATATAATATATGTATATTAATCTTTTTGTTATATTAGTAAAAAATGAGAAATAATTACTTTTAAAGTTAAGAACACCAAATGTAAGAAGTATGACTTACATATGACTTGCATATGACTTACGAGGTATTAGAATTAAAAGATTTCCAAATGTATATTAATACTAAAATGTAAATAAGAAGTATTAGAATTTTAATTTTAATTGGTAGTATGGTTTTTTCTTATTCTCCTTATTTAAAATGTTATGCATATAATTTTAATTTTAATTGGTAGTATGTTTTTTTCCTTAGTCTCCTTATTTAAAATGCTACGCATATAATTTTAATTTTAATTGGTAGTATGGTTTTTTCTTATTCTCCTTATTTAAAATGTTATGCATATAATTTTAATTTTAATTGGTAGTATGGTTTTTTCTTATTCTCTTTATTTGAAATGTTATGCATATAATTTTAATTTTAATTGATAGTATGGTTTTTTCCTTATTCTCCTTATTTGAAATGTTATGCATATAATTTTAATTTTAATTGGTAGTATGGTTTTTTCCTTATTCTCCTTATTTAAAATGTTATGCATATAATTTTAATTTTAATTGGTAGTATGGTTTTTTCCTTAGTCTCCTTATTTAAAATGTTATGCATATAATTTTAATTTTAATTGGTAGTATGGTTTTTTCTTATTCTCATTATTTAAAATGTTATGCATATAATTTAAATTTAAATTGGTAGTATGGTTTTTTCTTATTCTCCTTATTTGAAATGTTATGCATATAATTTTAATTTAAATTGGTAGTATGGTTTTTTCTTATTCTCCTTATTTGAAATGTTATGCATATAATTTTAATTTAAATTGGTAGTATGTTTTTTTCCTTAGTCTCCTTATTTAAAATGTTATGCATATAATTTAAATTTAAATTGGTAGTATGTTTTTTTCCTTAGTCTCCTTATTTAAAATGTTATGCATATAATTTTAATTTTAATTGGTAGTATGGTTTTTTCTTATTCTCCTTATTTAAAATGTTATGCATATAATTTTAATTTTAATTGGTAGTGTGTTTTTTTTCCTTAGTGTCCTTATTTAAAATGTTGTGCATATAATTTTAATTTTGCAAGGCAGACGTATACTGGAGGATATGTATATTTATTTTGCGCGGGTATTATTGCGGGTATCCAAACTCGTATTTTGCGGGTATTTAGTGCGGGTAGCGGGGCGGGTAAGCACTATCCATGCCCGCATCCATGCCCGCACTTTGCGGACCCGCACCCGCAAAATACCCACAATATGCGGGTAATACCCACCCACAATTGCGGGTATCCGGCGGATATCCGCGGGTGCGGGTACAAATTGCCAACCCTAATAACAGGAAACATAAGGATACACTATAATTATTATTCTCTACATTTCGAAACAAATAGTAGTGCGAAATAAATGTTCTGTTTTTTTATAGGGATTTTTTTCAATTCCGAAATAAATGTTATATTTTTTCCCCAAAATGATTTACTTTAAAATTGTGTTTTACTATGCACAATAAACTCACATATGACATATATGACATATATACATACATTGGATGTCCCATGGCTCCATCTTGTAGAGATCAATTTCGACAATAACATCAAGGTCAATCTTGAGGGAATGGGTTTTTCTCTTGAGGTAATAACCCACAAGTTCTTCCTCGTCGGGTGAAATCTAAAGCCTGGTAGGACATTCGATTCCATCTGATCATCTTAATCTTCATAATTAAAAAATTAATCTCGATCTCCTGCGTTAATTAGCATAATTATAGTTAGTTTAAGCACCATATTAGTATTGATATACTGATATTTTATTCGTGTATATCAAGTCAATTTCTAAGATCCAAACTCAAACTCAAATTCAAATTCAAATTCTCAATCCTCATCCAAGTTATTAATCTTACTTTAAAACTAACAATCAACGGCCCAGATTCAGATGCAACTCCAAGTGGGCCCCATTTGGAAACTTACTTAAAACAAAAATTAAAGAAAGACTGCAAGTGAAAAATTGAAAATGGAGCTGCATTTTCTGGTGTTATAACTTATAAGGCGTGTTATTTTCTCGAGAAACAAACAGGAATCCGGATTTCTTTTTTTCTTCCTGGTCTTCGATTTTGGATTTTCTTCTTGGCAATGTCTACGGCTACATATCCACCGCCGCCGCCGTATTACAGACTCTACAAAGACTATGCGGAAAACCCTAAGTCCGCTCCAGAACCTCCTCCTCCCATTCAAGGCACCTACGTTTGCTTCGGCGCCAATTACACTGTAAACACTTCTCTGTCTCGATCACTCATATTATTAGGTTTTATGTGACGATGTAATTTCATAGAAACTGAATTTTGGCTGTTGTTGTGGTTTTGGTAGACTGACGATGTGCTTCCAACCTTGGAAGAGCAAGGCGTCCGTCAGCTGTACCCTAAAGGACCCAATGTTGGTGAGCTCATATCAGCTTTATCAGCTTTCAATTTCGCTTGATTACTTATCCATTGATATTGTTATTGTTTGTGTTGCTGACTTTGTCACTGTTATTAATTTGTAGATTTTAAGAAGGAGTTGCGGTCTCTTAATAGAGAACTGCAGCTTCACATTTTGGAGCTAGCTGATGTTCTTGTTGAGCGACCGTCGCAATATGCAAGGAGAGTGGAAGATATATCGCTTATTTTCAAGAACTTGCATCACCTTCTAAATTCGTTGCGTCCCCATCAGGTGAAGTGTTTTTTTGTGCATTTGAGCATCTTTGGTTTGTGGTGTTTGTTCGAGGATGCAAATTGACTTAGTGATGGGCGTTGGACTTCAGGCTAGAGCTACGCTGATTCACATCCTAGAGCTTCAGATAGCACGACGTAAACAAGCAGTGGAAGATATTAAGAGGTTCGTGTTTCAAAATCTTGTTGTATGTTGAGTTAACTGTTTAGAACTGCTTGCAGATGAAATAGCTTCTTTGGCTCTAGTTATTCTGAATTGAGCTTGTTCAGTTTTTTTCACTGTATTTTTCCTAATGAAGTCTTGACAGAGAAAGACATGTTAGGATGTCTTTATGTTGTTGACAAAATTGGTTGTCCTGCAGTTTGTGAGGGTGGCCAATCAGATGTTAGGTTTAGGTATGAAATCGTAAATGTCTTGCTTCCTAAAATTTGTGATCAATGCTGTATAATCCAATGCACCAAGCATGTGTAGCTTTATGTTGTTTTATACGCTAGAATGGTTCCGAATTATCAAACTGCCATCATAGTTGACTGGTTCCAGAACACCCACGGTCTACTTTTGGTGGTTGTTAGTTAGTAGCTTGTGTGGGTAATAGCTCAGTGTTCCATGTTTCCTTTCCAGTATAGCATACTGTTATTCATCATAAGTGTCAGACCATCTACGGATAAACCAATAACCTCTTCCTACACTGTCCTCCTTCCACAGAAGCAAGTTTTGGCTTAAATCCGTAGAACCAACTTGTGTGCTACATATTTTTTATAATTATGGAGTATGCTGAGAAAACATGTGTCTTTGTTTGCCTTGATGCAAAATAATTGATGTGATGACTGACGCTATTGTAAGTCCATAGCCTGCAATCCTAACTATGGATTTATGGAGGGTGATCCTGTTTCCTATTACTGTCCACTAAATTATATTGTGGTATCTCACTGCATCATGAGCTGCAAGGCTCCTATTCATCGTAAGTGTTTTGGCATGGCCTTTTTAACTCAAGTGTCCTTTTGCACTTATACTGACCGTGCTTCACTTATGCAGGCGGAGGGAAGAGGCACAGAAACTCCTCAAGGAGGCCATCACAACCTTAGATGGGCAGTAGCAGGTTTAGTAGTCGATCATGCCCAACACTTCATGTTTTCTTGAGGTTGGGAGCTTTTTAGGACTTGTTGATTTATGTTTGAAGTTACATCCGGAGAGCGTTTCGCAAGGACAGTTGTGTCATGTATTTCCAGAAAACATGTCACACTGTTGAATTCCTAATTTGTAACATGGAATGTTCGACTAGTATTAAAAGTTGGGAAACATGTGATCATTTTGTTCTGTGTATGTCGATGGTTACAATTAACCAATGCAACAAAGATAAGCTAAATGGAATACAAGGGGAGATTGGAAGTTTGGCATAGGTGTCATTTTTTACGATTTGGCTCCTCTAATGTTCTATTGAACATGATAGGTCATGTTCAGCTAATCTAAGCCCTTAAAATTATATGAATGTTTGAGATTAAAAATAAATTAAACTACGTAGTTTTGCATCTAACAATGTTAATTATTGAAATGAAACAACGTTGATGTTAATTAATTTATTCTAGATCTACAAATTCATCTTCTTCCCTTATCATCCTCTCCACCAATTATCCACTGCCGAAATCGCGTTCATCATCATCCACAATACCAACAATCACCATTGTCACCATCAGTCACCGCTAATAAAATCCGGTAACCCACCACCCACTACCACACATCATGCACCATTTTCAACTCGAGTTTGCAATGGAACAGTAGAAAACGGCAGAAGTTGAAGATAGAGAAGAAATTAATTAATATTAACTTTGTTATGGCATAATTTCTTGATCTGCAGTTGATGGGGATTACGGGCTCAACTGGGTTAACAATCTTTGCTCCAATTGACAAAGCCATGACTGATTTTGTTGGGGATTTCAACAATTACCCATTAATCTTTCGCAGGCATGTTGTTCGTTCCAAAATTCTGTGGAGCGATTTGCGTGGGTTTCATAATGGAGTGGTGTTGCAGACTTCTATGGAGGGTTTTGGGATTCGAACAAGGAGATCTGGTAACAATTTGATGCTTAACGACGCGTTGGTTATGCTCCCAGATATGTATCAGAACAGCTGGCTGGTTGTCCATGGAGTTCGTGGGATGCTTGATGGTGCAGAGAGGGAAAAGGGAGGATCAACTTCTTGGAAAGATTGATGATGAGGGAAGATGGCAAGCTAGTTGTCTGGAATTTGTAGATCTAAAATAAATTAATTAACATTAACATTGTTTCATTCCGTCAGTTTCAATACTTAACAGTGTTAAATTAGTTTGTTAAATGTAAAATTACGTAGTTTAATTTATTTTTAATCTCAACCATTCATATAATTTTAAGACTTAGATTAACTGAACATGACCTATCATGTTCAATGGAACATTAGAAGAGTCAAATCCATTTTTTTTATTGTCCTTTAACCATGCTAGAGGTATTATCTCTAGTTTTTCAATGGAATTTGTCTTGATTTATTTTTTTTTAAAACAATTCTCTTGATTTATTAAACTTGGCTTGAGTATTACCGTCGACTCTTACGAAGAAAACATGAAAATACATTCAATGCAAGTCGCACGTAAATTATTCTAGTGTTCGTCTATCAATTGTGAAATGCTAGCAGCGAATAAAGATTCGGTGCTTAAACTATTATCGACAATATGAGTTTTACTTTCATTAATAAAAATACGAAAGCTTTTATGTTTTTAAAGTTTTAAATAAACTATTATCGTATCGTCATTTTCTCACGAGAAAATTAAGTAAATAATGTTTTTTTTAATGGAATTACGTAAATAACTTAATAGCTTTCACCCTAAAAAAATAAAAAATAAATAAAATTATTGCATGTTACAGTAATCAAGCCGAGTCTTTAGAAGGTGGTCTGCCCGGCGTCACAAAAAAACAACTAACAACGTCACTTTATTGCCTTTCCCAGTAAGTACATCTGTGATATCCTCCGCCGCTCCACGTGTGCCAGTGAACCCATCCTCCGCCATCTCTAAAAGAGCAACGATTTTCCAATTTCGATTTCCCCCAAAAATAAATCAACAGACGCACACGGCCAAACCAAAACCCTAACTAACTCTAAACTCCTCAACGACATCCAACTGCAAATGGCAGTTTCAGAGGAGGAATGCTCCAACGCAAAGTCCCGAGCACAATCCTCCTCCTCCTCGTCCTCTTCTGCCGCCGGAGCATCCAACCGTGATCACCGCTACCTGGCCAAATGCGTCCTCCGTGGAAGCGCCGTTCTCCACGTTGTGTACGGTCACATCCGCTCCGCTTCCTCACTCGACGTCGTTTTTGGCAAGGTATATTCAGCAACTTGAGTTTCACTTTCACGTTATCGGTATTTGTGTGACATCTCATTTGGATTCTTAAGTTGTTGCTTCTTGTATTCTGTAATGTAGGAGACGTCAATAGAGTTAGTGGTAATAGGTGAAGACGGAATATTGCAGTCAGTGTGCGATCAACCCTTGTTTGGCACTATTAAAGACCTGGCCGTGGTGCCCCGTGCTCGGCGTAACTTCCATACACAGACTCCAGTTGTACGTTATTCAATTTTATCGAATGTGGGAGAATGACTGTTTTTGGCTGGTTGTGATACTGATCAGCATTGTTTTGAGCTTTGCAGGGAAATGATCTTTTGGCGGTTATTTCTGATTCTGGGAAGCTCACACTTCTCACATTCTCCAATGAAATGCGCAGGTTTGCTATCCTCGATATTTTTTTTAAGTTCATTGTTCTACTGTACTCGTGCAGTCTGGTATTCTTATTTTTTCAGATTCTTATTGGCACAACTCTGTTTGTTGTGATAGGTTTTTCCCATTAACACATGTTCAACTATCCAATCCTGGAAACTCAAGACATCAGCCTGGAAGAATGATAGCTGTTGATTCTAGGTAACTTGGTTGCTTATTCATCCAAAAGAAAGTTGGTTTTTCATTGAATATTTGGCTACCTTATCATGTTAGTTATCTACTTTCGGGGTTTGTGCATTTTCTGTGTATTGCTTGGATTTTTTAAGATGGCTAGGAGTGCTCGTAGGGCACTTTTTGTGGTATAGCAGTGATGCTGATAACAGTCCTTGTGGCTATGAGCTCACTATGGTTATGACTTTTGTGGGCCTCGACTAGAGTTGTTTTCAAGAGTTAAAAAATAAAACCTGTGCTGTCACTACTGTGAAATTTGCAAGTTGGGTTGATCTATATGTCAAACAGCTGAAGCTGTTACAGTAAAAAAAAATTATTTCTTCAGGAATCTGGTGTTTGGAGTGGTGAGGCTATTGTTTTGTTGACTTTTTAACTTAAATGCTGGTTAAACTAACTGAAGTTGAGACAAACCAGATAACAAGTAAATAGGGAGGATAGATAAACCTTTTGTTGCACGGTGATTCAAAGGAATCACTCAATAAGAATTCCTAGGATCACTAGTAAATCCTAAAAACCTCACCCCACATTTTGTTGGGTGCAGCAATAATCGCCTACACAAATCACTCGGGCTGATTTTCGCCCCCAAACTTTAATCCAAAATGTAAAACATTTAATGTCTTTGCAGAGGCCACACATAGTTTTTTTATTTCTTCTGGTGGTAATTTGTCTCGTGGTCTTCAAGGTGGAACAATTTGAAGAGGAGGCTCCTCAAGTTGCTGGCCAAGGGTGAAGCACTGAGACGGAGCACTAGTTTAGAAACTTGAGAGGCTGCTGATTGCAGCTTGGTTATCAACATTGCGAGATGTTCGCCATATGCTAGATAAAATCCTAACAAGATCCTTGTCTCAGTCACTCAGGTGGACTGATAAAGTTACAGAACAAACTCTTCTGAAACCAAAACAACAGTCTTGTGCTCTCTTGCTCTGTATCAATTCTAGTGATAATATACCCTATATTTGTGGAATTAGCACTGCCCGTCTAATTCATACTGTCCCTGTGGTGTCGTTTGGAGAGTATGGAACTGAAGTTTTTGTAGGAGCTTAGGTTGAGGTTAGTATGGCTTGATGAGAAGTATGGCACCAATATTTCTGGAGAAACTTGTTCGTAAAAAGTTAAATTGTTTAGCCCTTTTACAAAATTTCATTTGGTTCTGTTTGTAAGATTGCGCGTAAAATGCCTTGTTAATTTTTATGTTCAAGTTTGCATCTGCATGAGAGCAACAATCATCTTTAACTAAACAAAAGCAGTCTTAAAATATGATGTTATTGTGTGCAGCTTTTATGTTTTGTTCTTACTCTATGTAATTTCCCCCTCTTTTTGTAGTGGCTGTTTCATTGCTACTAGCGGATATGAGGCTCAATTGGCTATGTTCTCTCTTTCATCATCTTTTGGCAGTGATATCATTGATAAGGTTGCCATTTATCCCTCTAGTATCCATGTTTTGCACTGTCATTTTACTTTTCTTGAGAAGTATGCTGCTATTGTATTTAGTTGTTTTAGATGGTGGATTGAAGTTTGCTTACATTCATGACTGTAGAGAATCTTTTATCCTCCTGAGAATGAGGAGAATGCAACTTTTGTTAGAAGCGTCCAGAGATCAAGTATATCTGGTACCATATGGAGCATGTGCTTTATTTCAAGCGATTCTAGTCATCCAAGTAAGGAGCAAACTCCTGTACTAGCCATTCTTCTAAATAGGTATGCGATTGAGTATGTGTACACTGCCATTGGAGGACTGCCACTGATGCTTTCCATTGTTAAGTGGCTGTTGGATGAATTTTTTTTTTCCTAGTATCGATTTGTTAATATTTTTCTGAGGATAATCTATACCTGACTTCATGTTTTTTGGTTGTGCAGGAGGGGATCACTCCTAAATGAGCTGCTTTTATTAAGATGGAACATTAAAGAGCATGCTATTAGTGTTGTCTCCCAGTTTGTTGAAGCTGGACCTCTAGCGCATGACATTATGGAAGTTCCTCATTCTAGTGGATTTGCTTTTTTGTTTAGGGTTGGTGATGCACTCTTAATGGACCTTAGGGATGCGAATAGTCCATGCTGTGTATACAGGACAAGCTTAAATTTCTTGCCTGCTGCTATGGAGGAGCCAAATTTTGTTGATGAGTCATGTAAAGTTCATGACGTTGATGATGATGGTCTGTTCAATGTTGCGGCATGCGCTTTGTTGGAGCTCAGGGATTATGATCCTATGTGTATAGATGGTGAATGTGGTATAGAAAAATCAATGTCCAAGCATATTTGCTCGTGGAGCTGGGAACCAGAAAGTGATACTAATCCCAGGATGATTTTTTGCGTAGACACAGGAGAATTTTTCATGATTGAAATTTCTTTCGGATCAGAGGACCTCAAAGTTAATCTTTCTGATTGTATCTATAAGGGACAACCATGTAAGGCACTTTTGTGGGTTGAAGGTGGATTCCTGGCTGCTCTTGTAGAGATGGGAGATGGCATTGTTCTTAAAGTAGAAAATGAAAGACTTCAATACTTGAGCCCCATTCAAAATGTTGCACCAATCTTGGATATGTCAGTAGTAGATGTTCATGACGAGAAGCATGATCAAATGTTTGCCTGCTGTGGGGTAGCCCCTGAGGGATCATTAAGGATTATTCGCAGTGGTATCAGTGTTGAAAAGCTACTGAGGACTGCCCCTATATATCAAGGCGTTACCGGTACTTGGACAGTTCGGATGAAAGAAAATGACTTGTATCATTCTTTTCTTGTGCTGTCTTTCGTTGAAGAGACCAGGGTGTTATCAGTTGGATTGAGCTTCACAGATGTGACTGATTCAGTTGGTTTTCAGCCTGATGTCTGTACCCTGGCATGTGGGCTTATAAGTGATGGGCTGCTTGTCCAAATTCACCAATCTGCAGTTCGGCTTTGTTTACCTGCCAAGGTTGCTCATGCTGAAAGTATTCCTATGTCTTCTCCAATTTGCACCTCTTGGTTTCCTGATAATTCAAGTATCAGCTTGGGGGCAGTTGGACCTAATTTGATTGTTGTTTCCACTTCTAATCCATGTTTTTTGTACATTCTTGGAGTTAGATTACTTGTGTCATACCGTTATGAGATTTTTGAAATGCAGCATATAAGATTGTTGAATGAGTTATCCTGTATTTCCATACCTCAAACCAAATTTAAGCAAAAACAGTCAAGTTCTATCAGTATAGTTGGTGAGGACCGCACAGTTGCCCTTCCCATTGGAGTTGACATTGGTAATACCTTCATTATTGGCACACATAAACCTTCTGTTGAGGTTCTCTCTTTTGTGCCTGAAGAGGGCCTTAGAGTTCTTGCTTCTGGTGCGATTTCATTTACAAACACTATGGGAAATGCCATCAGTGGTTGCATTCCTCAAGATGTAAGATTTGTGGTAGTTGATCGTCCTTATGTTCTTACTGGTTTGAGGAACGGAATGCTGCTGCGATTTGAATGGCCTCATACCTCTTCATTGTCTTCACCTGAATTACCTAGTTACGGATTTCATTTTGGTGCTTCTGCGGTAAATTTCAAGAGTGGTGTATCGTATACAGCTGCAGTTTCTTTACAGCCTGCAGTATGCACTGCTGATTTAATGGACAAACAAATGGATGGCCTTCCTGCTAATCTACAATTAATTGCCACTCGTCGCATTGGCATTACTCCTGTTTTCCTGGTTCCCCTGAATGATTCACTTGATGCGGACATGATTGCGTTGAGTGATAGGCCATGGTTCTTGCAAGCTGCTAGGCACAGTCTCTCTTATATTTCAATCTCTTTTCAACCTTCAACTCATGCAACACCTGTATGCTCTGCTGAATGTCCAAAGGGAATTTTATTTGTTTCAGAGAACAGTCTACATTTGGCAAGTGCTCTTATCTATTCCATTGACCTGTCTAATTCTTTAGCTTCATAAAGATCACGTGTTAGCTTCTTTGTTGCTTAAAATACTCTTTGGTTATTGGATTGGTTCTGCTAATAGACTCCACTTATTGACCTCCCATAAGAAAAATTTAAAGGATGGTTTAACTCCTCTAGATTTTGTGTTAGTAATTGATGCTTAGTTCTTCTCTCAAAGTTGGATATACTCATGGTAGTTTACATGCACTGGATTCTTACAGTTGATATTTGGCTTCATTATGATTCAGGTGGAGATGGTCCATAGTAGGAGAGTTAACGTGCAAAAGTTTCATCTTGGAGGAACACCGCGGAAGGTCATATACCACAATGAAAGTAAATTGCTTCTTGTGATGAGGACTGAACTTAGCAATGACACATGCTCTTCTGACATATGCTGTGTCGATCCACTTAGTGGTTCAATCGTGTCTTCCTATAAACTTGAACTTGGAGAAACAGGAAAGTCTATGGAGTTGGTGAAGGTTGGAAGTGAACAGGTTCTGGTTGTTGGAACAAGTTTGTCATCTGGCCCGGCTATCATGCCCAGTGGTGAAGCTGAAAGGTGCATTGTCTGTTGTTTATCTATTTGTTGTTGTTTAATTTGGTATATTTTTCCTTAAATGAACTGCTTTATTGTATATGTTTGCTAGAATCTGCATAGGGTGGTGCAATTTTTGTGTTAGGTTTAAGGGGAAATCAAAGCAATTTGCTATAGTATTTTATTTTGATAATCATCATTTCCTAACTTCGATCTTTTCTTCAACAGTAGCAAGGGCCGACTAGTTATCCTTTGCCTTGAACATTTGCAAAATTCAGATAGTGGTTCAATGATATTCTGTTCAAAAGCAGGACCATCTTGTCAAAGAACTACACCATTTCGTGAAATTGTTGGTTATGCTACGGAGCAGCTATCAAGCAGTAGTCCTTGCAGTAGTCCAGATGACACTTGCTGTGACGGAGTTAAGCTTGAAGAAACTGAAGCATGGCAATTGCGATACGCTCATGCATTGACCTGGAATGGAATGGTATTAGCTATATGTCCATATCTTGATCGTTACTTCGTGGCAGCTGCTGGTAATTCTGTAAGTTGCAAAGTTCCATGTTTTAGCTTTAAGGTGTTAGCATGGTATGGTATATTCAAGTCGATTGCTGATTAAAGATGTATTTTTTCCCCTCAGTTTTTTGTGTGTGGTTTCCCAAGTGACAATCCCCAGAGAATGAAGAGGTTTGCTGTAGGAAAGACGCGCTATATGATAACGTCATTGACTGCCCATTCGACCAGAATTGCTGTTGGTGATTGCCGTGATGGTATCCTTTTCTATTCTTATAATGAGGTAGGTCATGAGAGTTTGCTGTCAAAATATTGCGTTGAAACCTCTTCTATCTATTTTTTCTCAGATAGAAGTTATCTAGTTCTGGTGAGGGTCATCAACTTATGCACTATTCTTTGTTATGTCAGGATACCAGAAAACTGGAGCAACTATATTGTGACCCATCCCAGAGATTAGTTGCTGACTGTGTCCTTATTGATGTTGATACAGCAATGGTTTCTGATCGCAAAGGAAGTGTTGCTGTTTTGTCATGTTCAGATCGTTTAGAATGTAATTTTAACTCAGCTCTTTATTTACTACCAATTTACAATACCTTAAGTATTTCTTAACTCCTTTCAATTGCTAACCAATATTAAATCCACTTACTATATAGACTCTTATAATTGGATGCTGGTGCTCGCATTAAGAGTGACATTAATGGTCGAGTGGTGCAGCCATTTGCTGTTAGTACTTTAGAAATAAATATGGCAGCACTTTCCAGAGCATCATATATGCACAAGTTTTTGCTTTCATTAATATGGATAATGGTCTACCGCATGGTTGCATCTTGTGTTGGGTTTAAATAGGATGTTCTACACACGGTTGCATCTTGTATTGGGTTTAAATAGGATGTTTCTGGATCTGTAGTTGAACTTTTTGGTTGGCATGTCTTTCTCCTTCTACGCCTTCCCAAACAAGGCTCTAATGCTTGATTGACAAAGAAGAGCAAGTAAATGGAAGTTGTAATTGCAGCATGGTTCTTTACTCTAGGGCCAATCCCGTAAATCATCCAGTGACCACATAGGTGGCCAACCTTTGATGACCAAGTTGGACAGAACATCATATAGACTCCTCGTTATCCTTATATTCAAGTGTACTAATTTGATGCAGCAAAAAATACAATTGTTGGCTTTCCTGATTCCTTACCTCTTTTTGTCTCTCTTGGGTTCAGGTAACGCAAGCCCGGAATGCAACTTGACACTAAGCGGTGCTTATAATTTGGGTGAGATAGCTATGAGCATTAAGAAGGTAAGTCTTTGCAGCTGACTTATTGATATAAAGTACATGCGGTCTATTCCTGTCAACTATTTCAAAGGATGTAATAACTAATTTCACTTGAGGTTAATGATATAGCCATTAAAGATACAACTTAGTTAAAGGGCGAATAATTTAAAAGAAAGAACGTACGGGGAACAATTTATTTCTTGCCCTCATGTTACAAATCCTTGATGGTCTTACTCTTATCGGTCTCCATCTAGTGGTGGCTTGCCGTTTTTATTTTAGATGATTTACTTCGGATGGTTCATGGTTCTTACTCCAACATGTTAATTGTTGTGGTGTGTAGTTGTTCTTCCAGTTTATATTTTCCAAATGTGTCATGTACAGGGGTCATTTGCCTATAAATTATCAGCTGATGATATGCTGGCTGCATGTGATGGTGTTGTTTCAAATAAGAAAGCATCAGATGACACTATCGTTGCTACGACACTCCTAGGAACCGTAGTTGTTTTTATTTCCTTATCAAGGTATGTATTCACTCTCTATTGCTGTAGACATTACCTTTTCTTCAGGGGGGTGATAACTTGAATTAAATGATGGGCAAGGGTGTTGAAGGTGCCAGGCTGCTAAGGTTACCTCATTGCTTTGCCATGTTTATGATAAACCCTTGGTGTAATTATGAGCTATCTAGCTAAAAACATCAAAAACTAGGCAATAACAGTTTTGGATGTCCTGTGTAAGCTTGGGCTTTGGATCGCCATATCAAGCAGATGAGATAAAGTATTTTTGAGCGTCTTCTTTTAGTAAACACATATGAGAGTGGAGCACCTTTTGGTCTAAGCTGGAGATGTCTCACTCTTCTTGAGTACAATAACGAGCTTGCTGCTCAATAGATGCCTTTATTCTGATGCATGTTTCCTTGTACCACTTACCGTTTGTTCCCTGTGCCTGCTTTATTGACCTTTAAATTAACACACAAACTCATCTTTTTATGTAATAAACTGATTAATAATTTTGCATTGCATTAAGCATGCATGTTGCCAGTGTTGGTGCTTTTACCTTTAATTTGATTTTTTCCTTGATAAATAAGATCTTGACCTTATTCTCCTTGACAACTGAAGGGAAGAACATGAACTCCTAGAAGCTGTCCAGGGTAGACTTGTGGTTCATCCCCTGACTGCTCCTATTTTAGGAAATGATCATAATGAATTCCGGAGCCGTGAAAATCCAGTAAGTGTTCTGCAAGCTCCAAAGACGGGAATTGTTTGATTTATTTCAATCGTAACATTTATGTGGTCTTTTAGATGTCTTAGATTCATCGATCATGTTTAGGAAGCTAATAAATAGGCAATCTACAGTCTAAATTTTTAGCACCTGCTATGGCTCTATTGAACTAAGACTATGTAGATGCTCCTCTCTCTCTCTGTTTCCTTATCTATCTTTTTTCCCATTGTATCTCTTACACATTCATTTACAGGTGGGGGTGCCCAAGATACTTGACGGTGACATCCTGGCTCAATTCTTGGAGCTAACAAGTGCACAACAAGAGGCAGTGCTGTCATTGTCTCTCAGCTCCTCTGACATAATTAAAATGGGTTTAAAACCGCCTCCTTCTTCCTATCCACTTCCTGTTAGCCAGGTTGTGAAACTCCTTGAGCAGGTTCATCATGCCCTAAGCTAGTTGCTCACCTGCTCTCTGGCTCGCCAATAAGGTGGGTTGTAGTGGGAGATGCTTTTTGGAAAAGCAAATGCCACTTCCATTGTTGGAGAGTTTGTACCTTCCCCAACTGATTCTACCTGGCTAAAATATTGCCACTGCTGTACTGGTCAAGCAAAGTGCAGCTTCTACATTCACGTCTGCTGGAGGACAACAACCGCCAATATGGTGAAGGCTAATTATCGCAGACGTGTGAGACATTGCCTCCACACAGCGAACCGATGTGAAACACAGGTGAAGTCACATATTCTTTTCTTTTTCTTGTAATTATTGTGATCTGACCTTTTATTATATTTCACCCCTGTTTACCATAAGTGTTGTTGTGGGGATACATGTAACCGGGTAGGGAAGATCTTTGTAGATCATTATTCCATCCAAATTGGTGTGTTTCTTGGGGCAACAACGAGTAAAGTTTGTTGCCTGCAAAGCAATAAAGATTGTTCTTTGTGCATGAGATTGCATTTCAAAATGTTCACTCTAATAATCTACTCAAAATCTCTTATTATTCACTAAGTTCCTCCTGTGTGGACTTGGAATCATTTGTTCGAACATTTAACTTCTGCTCACTTAATTTTTTTATAGAATTGGTTCAGACTTTCTGTTTGCTTTACTAATTTGTTTAGTTTGATATGTATGGAGTTGATGTGTCTTCTACTACATATCAAGGGCTTGTTGTGGAAGTAGTTAAAGGTTGCAAAGGGCTTGTTGTGGAAGTAGTTAAAGGTTGCAAAGGGCTTGTTGTGGAAGTAGTTAAAGGTTGCAAGTTTAGGTTATTGTTGTTTGCGTTTTTTTGGTGCAAGCATTCTCATTTGGGTTCTTCTTGTTGTCCGAGTTAGGCTAGTACTGATATTAGTTTCGGTAAATTTTAATGGTAGGCCATTTATTGTATGTTGGTGAGATGTAACGAGATGGACACAACACAAAAGTTTCCAGTTATTATCAGAAAAAGAAAGGTTTCTGCCCTAAGCACTGTGCCGGGGAACAACAGGTGATGTGTGGCATGGTGCCACATCAGCTTGGCCTATTAGTTAGACTATTTATGCATTCGAGGATTGTTATGATATAGAGAGATTAGGATGGGATAGAATGTGCCGCGCAAGTTTGTAAGTCAAGTTGTGGTTTTGTTTCGAATGATGTTGGAAGTTCTGAAAATGCGTTTGGAAAAATTTCTTTGATATTTGATGGACTTGACAAGGTTAATTTGTTATGTTTGATTCTTGGTGTGTATAAGGAAGTGAAAAGATTTAAGAGTTCTTTCAATCGTTTTCCCGAGAAAGCTTACTTTAGGACTTTGTTTAGGGTTGGCCGAGTAGCAAAGGGTATTCTACATTTATGTACTCTCTTTAATTGACATATCCTCTAGCACTGGCACCTTTCGATTTACTTTTCTATCTCTATAGTTGATGTAAAAGGTAATTGAACAAGAACTAAAATAATGATTAATATCACGGTTAATTTAATTTTTTTAACTAATTGTGCATTATATATTTTATATTGGAAACTGAAAATGGAGTGTATTTTTATATTAAAAATTGTACTTTAACAACTGAAAGAAAATAAAAATGTATTTTTTACCGCAATTGTACATGATTGGAGGGTGTTAACGAGTCGTTGTTTGCCTAGTTGCATTGTATGTGTAGAATGGAACAAGACACTGTGCAAATTCTGTTGGATTGGAGGATTGCTGACTGAAGTTAATGCCTTGACAAAATTGGATGGCTAAAAACCATAGATTCCAGATTCACAGCAGCGGGCTGCACTGATGAATCACGTTGACTAAGTTTGTATTTTTTTGTTTTGTTTTGAAGATTATGAATATAATTTGTTCGAGGAGATAAAAATATAATGAAATTAGAAAAAAAGGGAAATTGATGATCGGCGATGGGGATACATTAACTTCTAATACACTCCTATACTATTCGCGAAAATCAAAAACCTTCCCTGATCTTCAAAATGTCTAATACACCTCCCCTATTTTACTTGTGGGTGCAATTAACTTCATTTTAATTGGTTCACTAGCCCTGGTTTTATGTACCAAAAAAATAATAAAATTAAAAGCCTGATTTTAAATATTTATTATGTAAGTTTCTCCTTTTCATTTTTTTTTTTTCTGAATTTGATTTCCAAAGCCTGATTTTGCACCTGCACCCACACCACCACCCACCACCTTGAATTCAATCCACGGCTACCACCATCAATCATCTTTATTCTTTTATTTGATTTGGCAACATCCATAGCTACATAACTATACTTATCAACAATCTCACGAATCAAGCTAAACTCCTCCTCTAAATTATGATTCCACACCTCCCGAATCTCAATAGACTCTCACGATCTACAATACAAAACGGCATCGTATCTACCAACAAAAGTAACAGATCTGCACAATAGAAGAATCCAAAACGCTATATTAGACTGGAAATTGTAAAACCCTAGAGAAAGTGAAGTGGCGGAAAAGATGGCCGGGATCTAACCTTGAGAGCGCGAGATGGGACAGGATCTTGGCGAATTGGATGATTTGAAGAGGAGAGAATTGTGGATTGATGAAGGAAGACGCGTTAAAGGACGAGATGCGGAGGTGATGAGGAGAGAGACGGAGTCATGGAGGAAGAAGATGAGGGCTTCTTAAATGCGTTCGACATCATTTTTTGGCTTTTGAATTATACATATATCTGGTATGTATAGATCTAGATCTGGTGTGGGTAGATCTATAGATTTAGATATGAGAAGTGAGATTTGTTGTTAAAATTGGAAGAGATGAGTTTTATTTTTTGGATAAAAAAAATGATCTTCTCTCGGTATGGTATGATTGGCCATAGAGGTATCGAGTTTAGGGTAGTGGCCTTGGAGATTGGCTTAGGAATGAAGAAGAAAGGAAAGTTATTGGACTCTTTTTTTTATTTTAGAAAAAGAAAAGAAAAGAAAATAAAGAGAAATGCATGTTGTATAATTTTTCAATTTTAACTTTTTTTTTAATTTTTTTTTATACATAAAATCTGGAATAGTCAGTCAAATGACAGTTAACTGGTTAAAATGGGGTTAATTGTACGGTCAATGTAGTACAGTGAAGGTGTATTAAACGTTTTGAAGGTCAGGAGATGTTTTTAATTTTCGCGAATAATAAAGAGGTGTTTTATGCTATTTCTGTCGCATGCTATAATTTGAGTACAAAGATTTTCCAATTCACTAAAGATTAGACGTATGGTGAGATATGTTTGACAGATTATGTAAACAAGACAGCCTAAGACCCTAAGAATTCAGTTCTATGAAAAAATGTCAGATCATATCCAATGTCTCGGGATCTTTTATTCCAACACTTTGTAAATTGATGGTGTAGATATTGTTTTCACAAGCTCTTCATTCGTATATAGTTGTCGCAAAAAAGTAAGTGAATAAAAATCAAAATAATGATAAATACTATAATTAATTTACATTTTCTATTAATTCTATAGAATCTTTCACATTCACTTAATAATTATTTATTTAAATAAAAATAAAAATAAAAATATAAGTTAATTATGAAAGAATAAATTCTAATCATACCTTAACATATGAGTTTGTACAATTTTATTTGAAAAATGGTTAATATCTCAAGCATTTTTTTAAATAAAATTAGTAAAGTTTTGAATAAATAATTAGTATAAAAAATAATTAGATAAAGTATTTAAATACAATTGGATAATTTCATCATCAATAATTAAATATATCTTTCTCGTAACCAAATAATCATTTAAAAAATTATTTTTCATTCAATTTTGTAATTGAATCTTTACCATACTCATTGGTGTTTGACCTTTAGGCTCATATTCTACTCCCTTTGGGGCAAAATAAATAACTTCCTCGTATCCTAATATTCAGTAGGGAACGCATATAAAAGAGGTCGGATGACTCACTATTTGACCCCAAAAAATTCCGTACTTTTTTTCGAACGTACGTTAATCCTTAACGTACTTCCGAGAAAAAATTAGGGGTAAAATTGTCTCAAATAGTGGCTGTTTCGGCCGCTTTAAGACACGTGCCGGAACAGTAAAAGCAAATCCTAAAACGACTATTGTTTTGCCCCAGAGGGAGTACTATTTTCCTCCACAATTTTTTTAAACATGTTTTTTCTATTTTTAAGTACTAAAATTGTTTGTATCAACTAAAAGTCTATGAAGATGTTTTAACCATTAGATGTTTTTTAAAAACTTTAAAAGTATATATTTTCAAATTTAACTATAATATCATTAAAATTTTACCGATACCGATAATTAAAATACTCATTTTTATATACATACATTTTTTTTAAAATTAACCCTATTTAAATTACTATTTTTTTAAGCCAGGTGTGCTACTAAAGTTATTACAATATTTAACAATATAGTTATTATATATTATAATATATTTTGGATTAAGATTAACCAACACAGCGATATTTTATTGGGGTAATAATATTCTCGGTGCGAGTGAGAGACTAATGTGAAGTGATTAGGGGTGTCAATTCGGGTCTATGGGTCCGGACCCGGCCCAGACCCGGCTAGACCCGAAGACAAGCGGTCGGGACCAGACCCGGTCCCGACAAAAAATGGGCCCAAATCTGAGACCCGGTCCCGACCCGGCAAAGTTGTCCGGGTCTCGGGTCCAGACCCGGACCCGACTTAATAATTTTTTTATTCTTTTTTTATTCTTGGGTTGGGCTCCTCTCATTTTTTTTCTTTCCTTTCTTTCCTTTCTATTTCTTTCTTTCCCTAATCTCCTCCTCTGCTATGTTCTCTCATTTTTCTTCTTTCCTTTCTTCTTTTCTTTCTTTCTTTTCTATTTTTTCTTTCCCTATTCTCCTCATCTAGTACGTTCTTTCTTTTTTCCTTTCTTTTCTTATTTCTTTTCCTTTTCTTTTTCTTTTTCTTTTTCTTTCTTCTCTTCTGCTCCATTTTTCTTTTCATTCTTTTCTTCCTTCCGTAGCTTGGCCACGCCGCGACGGTTGGCGGAGAAGGAGGGTTTGGTCTGGTGGTTGTGTGGTGTGGGTTTGTGTGGCTAGTGTTGGTGATGGATTTGTGGTGGGTTTCGGCAGAGGTGACGGATTTGATGAATTAGTGATAGATTTGTGATGGGTTTGTGATGGTGGTGACGGATTTGAGTGAGTTTGTGATGGTCACGTGACGGATTTGAGTGATTGGTGATGGTGGTGACGGATTTTAGGTTGAAGGGAGATGAACGAAGAAGGGACACGTGACGGATTTTGGGTTTTGGATTGAAGGGATTTTGGGTTTTTAGGGTTTTTGTCGGGTCTCGGGTCAGACCCGGATAGACCCGGTCCCGACCCGGCTGGACCCGGCAATAATCGGGTCTAGACCAGACCCGATCCCGGCTCAAAATGGGTCCAATTTCTGGACCCAGTCCCGACCCAAATTCTCGGGTCCGGGACCGGGTCTGGTTGACACCCCTAGAAGTGATCAACTTATCCAATACTATTAAATTAGAAAGTAATTTAGTGGCACAATTGTCATAAATAGAAGTCTAATGGCAAAATTAAGAGTTTTGTAAAAATCTGATGATCAAATTGTCTTTTTATCCAAAAAAAAAAAAAAAAAAAAGGTAGGTAAACGACACATTTCGTCTACCCTCCGATCTCGGGACCGTCCAAATCTCCTTCCGCTCACGCAATCCCATCCGTAAGTTCACAGACCATAGATACCTTCTATTCCTTTAAGAAACTAGGAGGGTAGGTGTTTGAAACCAACTAATCATTTTCGGTTCTTTTGTTACGTGGCCGGCCAGAAATTCGTGCGGTCGGAAGTACATTCGGAACGTACTTTGCGTGACTACATTCGGCGAATCTCACGGCGGAGGCGTTGGCTCTATAATTGATGGATGCGCTCCGCGTATCCCTCTTTCTGAAGCTGATTTACAGTTTGATCTGGATAGAAGGTAGTTCTGGAATTTTAGCTTATACACATTTTAGGCTAGAAATCTCTGCTGCTGATTATAAGATTGGGTAGCGATTACCTGTTTGGCTGTGATGAATAACATGCTGTGCAATTCTTCTGTATACCATAGTTTTTGGTGGTTGGTAGTATCATGTATGCCTTACTTTTTGAGATAATATTGTTTTTTTATGGTCTGTTAGGCAGAGTCTATGCAGGAATTGCAGCATCGTTAGATCATCGCATTAAGTTTTTTCTCATTTGGTCTTGGCGACTTTCTTTTTGCACCCACAGATTCATAAGCAGTACTGTTTATTGCTGTTTACAGGAGGCCAGGGCAGAGCCGAATTACCACACCTAGAAAGGAGGCAGATACATGCAAGATTTCTTCTGGAGTCTATGAAGGTTAGTTTTGGGTTTATACCTTCAGGCATTATCTTTTGCTTAACTACGATGATGTTGCTGGCACAGAGAAATTTTGTGCATTCTTGTTTAATGAACTTCAGTACTTGATATTTTAACTGCAGGAATGACTACTGGAACACCCATCCATGTGTTTGTACCGAATTCTGATCAGAGAGGTCATGTAAGTGTTAGCGCAAATCGTTCTAGTTTTGAAACATGTAATTTACTAGGAAAACCAAAATACATGTGCAGCACTTTTATTTTTATTTCTGTACCATTTAGTGGGTTTAACTTAACTCTCGATTGGATTTTCAGGACTATAGTGAAATGTCAGTAGCATATAGGCCTTCTCATGCAGACGCAGCAACTTATGACATGAAGTATGGTGTCAGATCATTCAGATATTTAAGCTTCAAAATGTTACTATAGCACTTGCATAGTGGCTTTATTCTGTAACTTGGATTTATCTAGACCCGCTTGATGTTAACTTCAAATTTTAAATGGAAGGGTGGAGGTAGATCTTCAGCCAGGGAAACCATTGGTAGGGTTGCTCCTGGTGCTGTTGCAAAGAAGATTCTCAAGCAATTTGTGGGAACTGAGGTATGTTGATATCCTCAGCTTGAGGATCCAAACTCAAAGTTATATGCTGATGTAACAGTCTGTAACCTATGTTTGCTAATATTTTTGTGGATGGGAAAAAGCCTAAATCTCTTCATATTAGTGTTAAAAGGGGTAAAAAAGGTGTGCCTTAAAGCTGGATACTTTCTTTTGATGCTGGAATTTTATTTGTTATTCTGTTAAAATTTTGCATTCAGGTTCCTGCTTATGTCTCTCAAGTCTACCAGGTTGTACTTCCTGAAGGTCAGATTGACCATGACTCTTTGATACTTGATCAGGTATACTTTCTTTTACATTTAAGGTTATCACAGTTGGACCTTCTATGTGTACATGATTGTAGGAATTATATTTGCTAATTTTCCTTGTGGAAGTTTGTTTTCAAGAAGTTGCACCAAGTATTGGTATGTTAACCATATCATGCATGCATCTCTGTAAACAATGGAACAATGACCTGCCAAGATCTCTCAATTTAAGGGCCTGTATTTGCTACCTGGAGTGTGCCCTTGTTAGGTTTCAATTAGCTTACCAAAAGAGCACTCTGGTTGGCAACTTGATCCCTCCATTTTTCTTGAAAGGAGCCTGATGCTTTTTGCATAAGAAGATGCTATAGCCCTTTTGCCATTGTGCAACATTCTCCATTATGCTGTTGCTCAGTGAATTGCAGCATTCCTCTTCAAAATGTCTTTAATGTCATTAGCTTGTTGGCCATTGATGTCAGTACTCTTAATTATGGTCTAAATTACCGTGCTTGTCCTAATTGTCTCTCCCACTATTTATTCTAGCAGATACAATAGGTTTTTGTTGGTGGAGGTTGTTTAAGTGAGCCATACTTTTTTTTTAAAAAAGAAAAGAAAAGAAGGTTTAAATGATCCATAGATTTCCCAGGTATTTCACACCTTGGCCAGACATCAGTGGCTATGTAGCATACGTTTTTAGCTTTTTTACCTTTTGAGGACTGTTTGTATTATCAGTCACTCCCATGAGTAAGTATTCTCACTCTCCATATTGATCTCTCTATGCACATATATGTGCAAGGATATGTACATGCATACACGTTTTTTTTTTTACAGGATTGCATGTTTCATTTTTGTGTGTGAATGTGCTTTTGTCATTTTGAAGTTTCAGAATGATGTTTTTTTATTAAAAAAATCTTTGATATCTGAAGTTTAGTCTAGTGCCTTATTCTGTAAAAATGTTCTGCAAATCAGTGACATGATTCCTATTTATTGTATTTTAGGGTCTTGGTTCACCTGTCTTTGACAAACTTGAAGCTGAGCTGGCTAAAGCTTGTATGTCACACTACCTGCAACAAAGGGCCTTGAATTTGGCAGTGGATTTGCAGGTTGAGAATTTTTTTTATCAACGCTTGAGTATGCATTTGCTTTTGCCTTTTGTAACTGTCCTTTGCAATCGAAAACTGATGAACTTGAATTCTGTCATTGTAATTAGCACCTCTAGTTCTATTTCGATTGAGTTCTTTGTCTTGACTAATGTAAACTCCTTGCAGGTACCCTTTTGACTGGGAGTGAACATAATCACGAATTTTATACAGATGATCATGGAAGAATCCGGACTAGAACAAATCGTTCTGGTGGCATACAGGTTTGTGTTTTCTACAAGATTTCCTTTTGGTTTCTGAGTTAGGGTGATCTGCTAAGATATCCCTTGTTGAGCATCCTGTTGCTTGAGATTTTCCCATGCTGACAAGCAGGGAGGAATATCCAATGGTGAAATTATAAACATGAGAGTGGCATTGAAGCCAACAGCAACAATTTCAGTAAGTTTTACTATTAACTATTCCCTCTCTAAATATGCATGTCCTGTTTTCTCTCTAAATATGCATGGCCTGTTTTTTTTACCACATCCCCTCACTTTGCATGTATTGATTGAATTTTTCTTTTTGAGCTGTGAAATTTGTGTAAAGGTGATCATATGCTCTTCCACATTCCTTGTTTATATAGTGATTTTTGGGACTTCACATGCTTAATAAAACACCATGCATTAACCGGAGAAACATAATGGATATAAATTTTTTTGTTTCAAAAGAGTTGTTTTGTTCAGGAACAGGCAGTTTTCGAATACCGTGGTCTGATTAGTTTTATCATCATGTTGATATCTGTTTGATACGGAGGAAGCAACAAACAGTGAATAGGGAGAAAATGGAGATTGAGCTAACAGCCCGGGGTCGCCATGACCCTTGTGTTGTTCCACGAGGTAATTATTTGATGATAAGCTGATACTTGGTCAGCACCTTGGCCTTGTGGTGGATGATTTGTTGCAACTTAAATATCCAAGTTACAACAGATTTCAAACTGTTTGTAGAAAATATATTAAATATATTAGTATTGTTATTGATGTTCTAATGTAGGTATGAGTAGAAAATTTTTGTATTAATTTTTAAATAATTAATTTAAACTCTTACGATTAAAATAATTTTAACTCAATTAAAGTAAATTACTTTTATAAATATAAATTAAAATTCTTAAAATGTAAATTACTTTTATAAATATAAATTAAAATTCTTAAAATGATGTTGCATATTAATTTTATTTAAGTTCTCAAAATACTATAAATAATTATGAATTAGTTTTTAAAGACTCAAACCCAATAATAAATTTAAGTTCAATATTTAATTAAAAATTATAATTTGAGTAAATGTACAAACTATTTTTTTCTCATGTTTTTGATTAAAAAATCACATAACTAGTTAAAGCAAAATAATTCAAATATAAGTAATTTAATATTTGTGTCTCATTATAAATTTTATGAAATCAAACGTAAGTAATTTAATATTTGTGTATATATATTTTTTCAATAATACAATTTTTTTTAGTTTTATTTTACTTTTATTGTAACTAGTTTAGTGAGGCAAAGATGATTTCTTGTTTATTTTACATTTTTTTTATAAATTTTTTATTTTTAGCTAAAAAGAATTATACTTTACTTTTTTTCGTTTTTTTTCTCTCATTTGTTTATTTATATTTCTTATTTCAACAATTACAACACATGAAATACAAAAAAACAACAACAATAATAACAACCGTAATAATAATTAAAAAAATAGACTAAAAATAATTGTGATCATAATTAAATAAAAAGAAGAATTTTCTTAAAGTATTTTCCCTCTATTTTTTTTCCGTTCTAGTAATAATATCATATTTTGTTATCTTTTGAAAGAAAAATATACTTTTTTATTTTGTTGGATTAGAATAATAGTTATTAGTCATAAAACTAAATGCGCGAATGAAGACTTTCACTAGGGAAATCGACAACTCTTAGTCTTAGTGCAAACTATTCACATATTACTATTATAAATATATAAACTATTTCAATTTTAAAATATTTTTATTAGATTAGGATGATAATAATGTTAGGGTATTTATGTAATCTAATTCATAACTTTTGGTTTTTTTTTATAACTTTTGACTTAGAAGATGATTTCTTATTTATTCAATATCAATATGATCAATATCCATCAAGCTCATAATGTTCTATGAGAATATCTTCTATATAGTTTTATAATAGCCTATTAGGTTACACAAATTTACTCTTAGTCATTTGTTATTAATTTTTAAGTAAGTTTTTTTAATAAGTTATTAAGTTGGATAATGAAAAACTAATTTAAGTTTAAAATTTTAAGGACTTTTAAATTTACAATAAATATTTATTTCATTATTTTAGGTATATTTAAAACTTATAAATGAGTAATTACATATTAATTAATTTGTTTTGTTTTGTTTTTTTATATATGACTGATGCATATTGAGTTGTCCTTTTTCTTGATAGGCTAAGGTAGGATTCAAACATGCGTTATTTAATTTTAATTTTTAAATTTAAATATTCAAAAAGTTATTATAATGATATCTTATCGCAAAGTTAATTTAATTTTAATTTTTCAAGAACGTTAAGTTTACAATAAATATTTATGTAAGTATATTTTATGTACAATTATAACTTTTAACGGTTGAAGTGTAGGTATAGCAAAATACTAATGACTTTTTAAAAAAAAATAAAAAGTAAATCTGATAAAGGACTTAAAAAAATATGAAAATTAATATTGCTATCTATTACCAAAATTAAATATGTTATTAAATGTATTAATTTTTTAATTTTTTAGACTAATCTTTTCAAAAAAAATTATTATTTGGAGTTAAAATTAAACTTCTTAGTGCATGTCATCTTTATAACGTAGGTCATTTATTCGAACTATGGTATTATGATGATAATCAAGAATATAATCATATTTTTTGAAAAAGAATCTTATTACTTTACCTAGCACATATGTTAAGATAAACTACATAATTTTTTAATAGTTTCTAAAACCTTTCACTTCGGATAATATAGTTTTTAGATTTACATTATAGACCCTATAATATCATAAAACTTATAATATAAACATTAATAGTGGTTAAAAAATAAAAATAAATGGTAAAGGTTAAAAAAAACATAAATATTAAAGGAAACGTATAACCATAACTATTTTATGATTAGATTATAAAAAATAATTTTTCAGTATCTCTTTTTAATTTCTCAAACTTAATCATTTTTTATTGTTCGTTTTTAAGGGAATCATTTTTCATTGTTCAAACTTATCAATCCACTTTTATACTGAATTAATTTGCTCCTTTTTTTTACTCGCAGTTGTTTTAAGATTTCTTAACTTCAATTTTTTTTAAAATTTTTTTTTTATTATGGTGCTATTGATGTTCTAATGCAAGTATCAAAAGAAAGATCTGGTATTAATTCTTAAATATATAATTTTAAACTCTTAGAATTAAAATAATTTTAACACAATTAAGTAAATAATTTTTATAAATTTAAATTTAAATGTTTAAAATGATGTTTGATATTATTTTTATTTTAGTTTTCCAAATACTATAAATAATTATGTATTTATTTAAAAAACAACCACTAATGATTTTTTAAAGATTCAAATTCATTAAAAAAATAAATTTAATATTTAATTAAAAATTGTGATTTATATTGATGTAAAAATTATTTTTCTTCAAAAAAAATCACATAATTGGCAAAGACAAAATAATTCTTTTATCATTACAAATTTTTCAAAAGCAAATTTAAGTAATTTAATATTTATATTATATATATGTTTTTTTCTAGTCCTGATTCTTTCAATGCCAACGCATGAAATATAGTAGTTGTAACTTGTTTCTATCATTTTTTTAACATCAAAAATACTTTTTTTTTTCTGAAAAAATAAACCATTTACTACCTTTAAATTATTATTAAAATATTAAAATAAATATTCGTCAGTCACCATGTGAACATGAACGTTGCCGAAGAATCGTTACAGTGGCTCTTAAAAAATTAATGTACGGGGACCATCAACAACAGGGCTGTCCTAGTTGACTTCATTATTTGATGATACATTTTCAGATCCAGATCTCATCTCATCTTCAGCTGAGCTATATCGACTATCGAGGCATTTGGAAGAGGAAAAGAAAGTAAGAAACAATCCTTACTTCCATTCCTACACTCATTTTTCATCTGCGTGCATTCTTGTCTCCTTCATCCTTACCTTCTTGGCCCTTTTAGATTTCTTCTTTCTTTATTTTACAGTACTTCCCTGTCGATTACTTTACTTGGCCCAGAACTAACTAATCAGTAATCACTCTTCCTTAAACTGATTCTTCACCTCAAAACTACCAACAAAAAACCAACAAAAACAACATGTGGCCCGTTCTGACCCCCTTCCTTAGCAAACTAAGCAATTGCTTTCTGGAATCTGTGTGGGGATTTTTTGCCAGACATGCAGGGTATGTGCACAATCTTGAAGCTAATCTTGCTCATATGGAGACAGCTGTTGAAGACTTAATGGCGTTAAAGGAACGATTGACAGGAAGGGTTGATCTTGAAGAACGGCGGCCTCAAATGAAGCGGTTGCCAGAAGTTAACTTGTGGTTCCAGAGGGCGGACATTGCATTAGCGGAAGGTCATGAGTTGATCAAAGGTGCTGACCAAGAAGTCCAAAGGTTGTGTTTTGGGGGGTATGGGTCCAGGAACTGTTGGTCAAGCTCCATATTTGGAAAAAAGGTTGACGAATGCCTCAATGGTCTACTTGCTCTAAAGACCACGGGAGATCAGTTCGAAGTTGTGGTAGAGGAAGCACCTGCAGAATTGGTGGCTGAGCTGCCTTGCAATACAACAGTGGGCCTTGAAACAAAGCTCGCAGAGGTTTGGAGTTGCCTTGAAGATAAAAATGTTGGAATAGTTGGGTTGTACGGGATTGGAGGCGTGGGGAAAACTACCCTCTTAACCCAAATTCGCAACAAGTTCGTTGACACGTATAAAGATTATCTTGTGATTTGGATTGTGGTGAGTAAAGATTATAGTCCAGAGAAGATTCAAGCAGACATTAGAAAAGAGACAGGCTTTTCCCATGAACAATGGAGTACCAATGACATTTTTAACAAACTACGAAAAGAGAAGTTCATTTTGTTGTTGGATGACATTTGGGAGCGATTTGACCTCACAAAGATGGGAATTCCTCCTCGAGGAAATCTAAATGGGTCAAAGATCATATTCACGACACGTTCATCCAAAGTGTGTGGTGAAATGCTTGCTCAAAGGAAGATCAGAGTTGAGACTTTGGAACGGGAGCAAGCGTGGGAATTGTTTCAAATGTATGTTGGAGATGATACCATCAACACTGACTTGGAAATTCTTCCACTTGCTAAGAAAGTGGCTGGTAAGTGTGGTGGTTTGCCAATTGCATTAATTACAATTGGTCGAGCCATGTCCTGTAAAACGAATCCAGAAGAATGGCGTCGTGCTGCTCAAATCTTGAAAGAACCAGCTCTACATCGACATCATAAAGAGGAGGAGGTATTAAATGACATGGACACTGAGGTATTTTCACTTTTGAAATTCAGTTATGATAATTTACCAAATGATAGAGTGAAATCGTGTTTCTTGTATTGTGCCTTAGAGCCAAGTGATCGACCCATATATAAGGATCGGTTGATAGAATATTGGGTTTGTGAGGATTTTGTGATAGATGGTTATGATGTTGATGCTTTTAGTGAGGGACACTCCTTTATGGGTACACTTGTCCGTTCATGTTTATTAGAAGAAGAAGGTCAATTCGTAAAGTTGCATGATATGATACGAGATATGGCTTTATGGATAGAAAAAGAGAATGTTTTGGTGATGGCTGGGATGCAATTAACCGAAGCACCAAGTGTTGAAAGATGGGAGGGCGTGACAAGGTTGTCTTTGATGAACAACAACATTAAGAATTTAACTCAAGTGCCTAGATGTTCTAAGCTTAAGAGCTTGTTTCTAAGTGAGAATAAACAGTTGTATGATGTTCATGAGGATTTTTTTCAATCAATGGGTGCGCTGGTTCTGCTAAGCCTATATGACACTGGGCTTGACAAGTTACCACTAAGTATGGAGAATTTAGTTACCTTACAGTATCTTAATATAGCAGTAACAAGAATAAGAAGATTGCCTGCTGAGTTGGCAAAACTGACAAGATTGAAATATTTGGATTTATCCGATCTTAACCTTAAAGTCAAGAGATCATTGATATCTAGTTTGTCATCTTTAGTAGCTTTGAAAATGTATAATTGTGTGTATACTTACCTTGAAGAAGAGGAAGAGGGAGATGATGAGGACACTGATGACGATACATTACTAATAAGTAAGGCATCAGTGGACGGTGAGATGCTCCTGGAGGAACTGCAGTGTTTGAAGCATCTGAAGAAATTGAAAATCACACTAACATCTGTTTCTGTTCTTGAAAGATTGTCTGTCACGGACAAATTGTTGAGCATTATTATAGGTCTTTTCCTTAAGAAGTTCAATGGTTCAAAATCGCTGAATATTAGTTCATTAGAGAATATGAAGCATTTGGTTGAGCTTTATATCTGGGAGTGTGAGTTAGAGGATATACTTGTCGATTTTAATCACAACTCCTCAACAATCTTAAGAGATATGAGTTTCAGTTCCCTTAGATTCATATACGTGTTTTCTTGCAATGAGTTAAAGGACTTGACGTGGCTTCTATTAATGCCAAATTTGACAACTTTGTATATTCACAATTGTCACAAATTGGAAGAAATAATTAATGGTGTGAGGTTCGGTGACATGACTAGGCACCAAAATCTGAAGCCATTCTCCAAACTTTCTCGTCTAGTATTGTGGGGTTTACCACAACTGAAGTCCATTTGTCCAAATGCTCTGCCCTTCCCCTTCCTGGATGAAATGGAGGTGCTCAACTGCCCGCTGCTTATGGAATTTCCATTGGACTCTAATAGTAGAGAAGGGCGTAAGATTGTCTTGAAGGCTGAAAAAGAATGGTGGGAAGCGATTGAATGGGAAGATGATGCCACTAAAGCTGCCTTATCATCGCATTTCAAATGCGTTCTCCATTGAAGAAGGTAAATCATTTCTCATCTTATTATGTAATTAATTGTAGTCTTTGAGGCAATAATCATTCTCATATTTTGTTTTTGTTATTTTTTAGTGAAATGTTATTACAGATTTGATTCATTATTTACAATTTTGCTTTGCTTCTTTTTTGTGTTTAGGGGAAGCAGATGGCAGAGCACACCACAAGACTAAATATGGTGACAGTTTGGCTACAGTCCATGGGAGATCTCTCTTCTTTTCTTCTTTTCTGTTAGAGAATGCAGTTTTTTTTTTCTTTTTTGGATTTTGCAGTTTTTTTTTTCTTTTTTAGATGTAGTAATTGTTAGTCAAGTTAAAAAATAATTTCTAGCTTCATTTCAGGACGTGTTGCTTAGGGCTTTTATTTCTGATTTTTTATTTTTTTTATAAAAAGAAAAACATAATATATTCATTGGATTCTGATTTATTCATTTTTTATTTGATTAAATTGTATAATTATTTGTTTTATTTACCTTATAACTATATTTAGTTGTGAACAATTATTTAGTGTATATTAGATATATTAAAATGAATGTAATTTTATGTATAAGTGTTCACAAATCTCACATTTTGTTCATAAATATTCATTAAATATGGTGTTTATAGATGATAATGGTAGCTAAGTTTAGTTTCAATTTTTATTTGACTGACTTATTTATTTATTTTATTTAGATGTTTAGCTATGAACAGTATAATATTTTCATATAAAATTAGTATGCCTATTTAAATATCTATTTTTTTTATTTATCAATGATGTAATACAACCACATAACGCCTGTAATTATTTTGAGAAAGAAAAAAATGAATTAATCCGTATTTGTTGAAAATTATTTTGGGATATAAAAAGAGATTGAATTAATTCATAATTGTTAAAAACAAAGAGGGAATATATGAGACCAACAAAGAGGGAGTATATATTTTGGGATTTCTATACTAACATTTCCTAATGTTTTATTTTTATTTTTATTGTAATAGTTTAGTGAGGCAAAGATAGATGATTTCTTGTTTATTTTTCATATTTTTTTATAGATATTTTTTTATTTTTAGCTAAAAGGATTATCTTTTTGTACCTTTTTTTTCGTTTTTTTTTCTCTCTCTCATATTTGTTTATTTATAGTTCTTATTCTAATAATGACAACACATAAAATAGAAAATAACAACAATAACAATAATAACTGTAATAATAATTAAAAAAATAGTTTAAAAATAATTGCGATCATAATTAAATAAAAAGGAGAAATTTATTAAAGTATTTTCCCTTTATTTTTTTATTCTTCTTTCAATAATATCATATTTTTTTATTTTTTGAAAGAAAAATATACTTCCTTATTTTATTGCATTAGAATAGTAGTTATTAGTTATGAAACTAAATGCGCAAATGAAGACTTTCACTTGCTAAATCGACAGCTCTTAGTCTTGGAGTTGGTGCTAGCTATTAACATATTACTATTATAAATAAATAAATAATCCTAATTTTCAAATATTTTTATTAGATTAGGATGATAATAACGTTAGGATATTTATGTAATCTAATTCATAAATTTTGGTTTTTTATATTTATAATTTTTGACCTAATTTCTTATTTAATTTTCTTATTTATTCAATATCAATATGATCAATACCCATCAACCTCACATGGTTCCATGAGAAAGATCTTTTATATACTTTTACAATAATAATCTATTATGTTACACAAAATTACTTTTATCCATTTGTTATTAATTTTTAAATAATTTTTTTTAATAAGTTATTAAGTTGAGTAATGAAAAATTAATTTAACTTTAAGGTTTTAAGGACTTTAAGTTTATGATAAACATTTATTTCATTATTTTAGGTATAATTAAAACTTATAAATGAGTAATTACATATTAATCTATTTATTTTATTTTTATTTTTTTATATATGACTCATGCATATTGAGTTGTACTTTTTCTTGATAGACTGAGGTAGTATTCGAACCTGCGTTATTTAATTTTAATTTTTAAATTTAAACACTCAAAAAGATATTGTAATGATATCCTCGCAAAGTTAATTTAATTTTAATGTTATAAGGACGTTAAGTTTACAATAAATATTTATTTAATATATTTTTATGTACAATTACAACTTTTAAGTTGTCATTTTTTCATAGTTGAAGTGTAGGTATAGCAAAATACTAATAACTTTTTTCTTAAAAATAAAAAATAAAACTTGTAAACGACTTAAAAGATATGAAAAATTAATATTCCTATTTATTACCAAAATTAAATATGTTATAAAATGTATTAATTATTAAATTTTTAGACTAATCTTTTCAAAATAAATTATTATTTACATACGGGGTTGTAATTAAACTTATTATACTATTTCTGCATGAGTTTTTTTTTTTTAAGGGATTTCTGCATGAGTTGTAATTAAACTTCTTAGTGCATTCATCTTTATAACGTAGGTCATCTATTTGATTCATGGTATTATAATGATAATTAATACTATAATATTTTTTTTTTAAAATCTTACTCCCTCTTGACTCCAATAACTGTCATTTTACTATTCCAGCATGCATTTTAAGGCGACCGCAATAGTAACTATATGATCTCGAAAAATTTCGAATTTTTTTTTCATCGTACGTAAAGGATTAATATACGTTGTAAAAAAATTCGGACTTTTTCGAGATCATATAGTTACTATTCTGGCCGTTTTACAAGGTGGTTGGAATAGTGACAAATGACAATTAATATGGGACGGAGGGAGTATTACATTACCTAGCACATATTTTAGGGTAAACTACATAATTTTTTAATAGTTTCTAAAACTTTTCACATCGGATACTATAGTTTTAAGACTTCCATTATAGACCTTATAATATCCTAAAACTTATAACATAAACATTATAAGTGGTTAAAAAATAAAAATAAATGGTAAAAGTTGCAAAATTACTTATAAATGTTGGAGGAAAATGCATAACCATAACTATTTCATGATTAGATTATAAAAAATAATTTTTCAGTATCTTTTTTTAATTTTTGTAACTTAATCATTTTTCATTGTTTAAACTTATTAATCCACTTTTACACTGAATTAATTTTAGGAAAAGTTATAAATTTTCTCCTTTTTTTTCACTCGTAGTTGTTTTAAGATTTTCTTAACTTAAAAAAAAAAAATTTTAACTTTTTTTTTTACTATGGTGCTTAAACTACATTGTAAGTAGTATATTAATATTGTTATTGATGTTCTAATGCAAGTGTAAATTTGTTTTTTGTATTAATTCTTAAATATATAATTTTACGCTCTTAGAATTAAATAATTTTAACATGATTAAATAAATTATTTCTATAAATTAAAATTAAAATGTTTAAAAAGATGTTTCATATTATTTTTATTTCAATTCTCCAAATACTATAAATAATTATGTATTTATTTAAAAGCAACCAATAATGAATTTTTCTTTAAGGAGTCAAACTCAATAAAAAAAATTAAATTTAATATTTAGTTAAAAAAATATGATCTAAGTTGATGTACAAACTATTTTTCTTCCTGTTTATGTATGAAAAATCACAAAATTGGCTAAGATAAAATAATTCATTATAATTACAAATTTTTCAAAAGCAAACTTAAGTAATTTAATTTATGTGTGTATATATATTTTTAAAAATAATACAGTTTGAAAAGGATTTCATAGTTCTTTTTTTCTTTTTATTGGTAAATAGTTTATTGAGGCAAAATAATTTTTTATTTATTTTACATATTATTATTTTTTAAAAAATTTATTTTTATCTTATCATTTTGCACCTTGTTTTTTCTCTCTCGTATATATTTTATATTGAACAAAAAAAATAAGCCAAATTAATTTAAAAAATAAATAAGAACTTTTGGTCTTTAGCAAAAAGGGAGTGAAAATTGTTGAACAGAACTAGCAAACGGGATTGAAAATTAGGATTATAATTTAAGTTAACTAATTATATTTTAAATTTTAGTTACTTGTATTATTACATGCTTGAAAAAATAATTATGTATTTTATTTAGGTATTTATTATCTATATATACTATATATATTTAATATATAATATAGGATTAAAATTAGAAGATTATATAATTAGGACTCCAATAGCTAATAAGAGAAGAAAATTAATATTAGTATCACTATGGGAGGGAGATAAAATAGTGTTTTTAAAAATTCATTAAGGAAAAAAAAGTTAAAAGAAAATTACAACGAGTTCGTACTTTTATGTATAGTATAAATTAGAAGTTGGAAACAAAAATAGAAATAGAAAAATAAATAGAAATAGAAATTGGTAATTTACATCAAGACATTACAGAGAAATCAAAGCCTTCAAAACCAAGAACTAAACGAATTGCTTTCAAAAAAAAAAAGAACTAAAGGAATTGATTACAGCAGAAATAAAAGAAAAGAAGTTGCATAAGCTTTTCATGTTCATTCCATTTTCACATTGAAATTTACCAAAAAGCAGTGCAAAGAATGCAGAAACGATAAAAGGAGACAAAAGAATTTGTTGGCTATGCCATTTCCTCTATCTCAAGTGTTAAAAGTATTCAGTACAGACTTTTTTCTTGGTATCTAGTATTAACCTACGCGGTTGTTGCTATTAAGACAACACTCTTTTTTCTGCTCCCATTGTAGTTCTGTATGAGGTTTCTCTACTGAATGTGGTCGGTGACGAGACCCTTGTTGTTTCCGTCCCTAGGGGACTTCTGAATGATGTTTCTTTACTCGGTGATGTTGGTGTTGATTTAACTTTTGTTATAATATCATATTTTGTTATCTTATAAAAGAAAAATCTACTTTCTTATTTTGTTGGATTAGAATAATAGTTATTAGTCATAAAACTAAATGCACAAATGAAGACTTTCACTTGGGAAATCGACAACTCTTAGTGTTAGTGCAAACTATTCACATATTACTATTATAAATATATAAACTATTCCAATTTTAAAATATTTTTATTAGATTAGAATGATAATAATGTTAGGGTATTTATGTAATCTAATTTATGACTTTTGGTTTTTTTTTATAACTTTTGACTTAGAAGATGATTTCTTATTTATTCAATATCAATATGATCAACACCCGGGATTGCGCACCACGGGGTCCCTCCACTTATTATTTTCATTTTAGTCAGTCCCTAACGTTTGTTTTTGTTCGATTTGGTCCCACACGTTACCTCCGTTAAACCCGCGGAGTCCCTCCTCCCTTAACGGGGCAAACAACTGTTAGTTTTGATTTTTTTATTATTAAATCTGACAAAAAGTACTGGCCGCGGGACCCACATGTCTGAAAAAATAATTTAAGTTTTAAAAATCATAGAAAAATACAGAAAAATTAAAACAAAAATACAGAAAAATTAGAAAAATTAAAAGAAAAATAATATTATTAATTTAAAAAATACATAATATTTAGAATATTTAATTTTAAAATTAAAAAATATAAAATTAATTTTAAAATTAAAAATAATAATTACTTAATTTTAAAATTCAAGAAAATAATTATTTAATTTCTTTCTTTTTTTCTCTTTCTATAAAAATTAGAAAAATTAAAATATTAGAAAAATACAGAAAAATTAAAAGGAAAATAATATTATTAATTTGAAAAATACAGAATATTTAATTTTAAAATTAAAATATATATAATTAATTTTAAAATTCAAGAAAAAATTAATGAATTTTAAAATTGAAAAAAAACATATTTAATTTCTTTCTTTTTTTCTCTTTCTTTAAAAATTAGAAAAATTAAAAGAAAAATATTATAAAAATACAGAAAAATTAATAGAAAAATAATATTATTAATTTCAAAAATACATAATATTTAGAATATTTAATTTTAAAATTATAAAATATATAATTAATTATAAAATTCAAAAAAAATTTAATTTTAAAATTCAAAAAATTAATTATTTAATTTCTTTCTTTTTTTCTCTTTCTTTAAAAATTAGAAAAATTAAAAGAAAAATATTAGAAAAATACAGAAAAATTAGAAAAATGAAAAAAATAATAATATTATTAATTTAGAAAATACAAAATATTTAGAATATTTAATTTTACAATTAAAACATATATAATTAATTTTAAAATTCAAAAAAATAATTATTTAATTTCTTTCTTTTTTTCTCTTTCTTTAAAAATTAGAAAAAATAAAAGAAAAATAATAGAAAAATAGAGAAAAATTAGAAAAATTAAAAAATATATATTAATAATTTAAAAAATATTACACTCTAATGAAGCAATTATGGGAAGAGAATGCTGAAAGATTCAATTTTTGCTTTTCAAGAACCAAGGCCAGGCCTGTGCAATGGTTCATAGGGGAGTCCAATGCTGGGCTTGATAGTGAAAATGATCTAATGAAGAGGAAGAGCGCGAAGAAGGAGAAGAGCAAAGCCTGTCCGATTGTAGACTAATTATTCAAAAAAATAATTAATTAAAAGAATTCTAAATATTCTGTATTTTTTAAATTAATAATATTATTTTTCTTTTAATTTTTCTAATTTTTCTGTATTTTAATTTTTTTCTTCAATTTTAAAATTAATTAATTCGTTTTTTGAATTTTAAAATTAATTATATATTTTTTAATTTTAAAATTAAATATTCTGTATTTTTTAAATTAATAATATTATTATTTTTTTCATTTTTTCTAATTTTTCTGTATTTTTCTAATATTTTTCTTTTAATTTTTCTAATTTTTAAAGAAAGAGAAAAAAGAAAGAAATTAAATAATTATTTTTTTGAATTTTAAAATTAAGTAATTATTTTTTTGAATTTTAAAATTAATTATATATTTTTGAATTTTAAAATTAAATATTCTAAATATTCTATATTTTTTAAATTAATAATATTATTTTCTTTTAATTTTTCTAATTTTTCTGTATTTTTCTTTTAATTTTTCCGTATTTTTCCATATTTTTTCGTATTTTTCTAAGATTTTTAAAATTTAAATTAATTTTCAGACATGTGGGTCCCGCGGCCAGCACCTTTTTCAGTTTTAATAATAAAATAATAGAAACTAACGGCCGTTTGTCACCGTTTAGGGAGGAGGGACTTCGCGGGTCTAACGGAGGTAACGTGTGGGACCAAATCGAACAAAAACAAACGTTAGGGACTGACTAAAATGAAAATAATAAGTGAAGGGACCCCCGGGTGCGCAATCCCATCAATACCCATCAACCTCATAATGTTCTATGAGAATATCTTCTATATAGTTTTATAATAGCCTATTAGGTTACACAAATTTACTCATTTGTTATTAATTTTTAAGTAAGTTTTTTTAATAAGTTATTAAGTTGGATAATGAAAAACTAATTTAAGTTTAAGGTTTTAAGGACTTTTAAATTTACAATAAATATTTATTTCATTATTTTAGGTATAATTAAAACTTATAAATGAGTAATTACACATTAATTTATTTATTATTATTATTTTTTTATATATGACTGATGCATATTGAGTTGTTTTTTTTCTTGATAGGCTAAGGTAGGATTCAAACATGCGTTATTTAATTTTAATTTTTAAATTTAAACATTCAAAAAGTTATTGTAATGATATCTTATCGCAAAGTTAATTTAACTTTAATTTTTCAAGAACGTTAAGTTTACTATAAATTTTTATGTAAGTATATTTTATGTACAATTATAACTTTTAACGGTTGAAGTGTAGGTATAGCAAAATACTAATGACTTTTTTTTTTTAAAAATAAAAAGTAAATCTCAAAGGACTTAAAAAAAATATGAAAAATTAATATTGCTATCTATTACCAAAATTAAATATGTTATAAAATGTATTAAATTTTTAATTTTTTAGACTAATCTTTTCAAAAAAAAAATTATTATTTGGAGTTATAATTAAACTTCTTAGTGCATGTCATCTTTATAACGTAGGTCATTTATTCGAACTATGGTATTATAACGATAATCAATAATATAACCATATTTTTTAAAAAAGAATCTTATTACTTTACATAGCACATATGTTAGGATAAATTACATAATTTTTTAATAGTTTCTAAAACCTTTCACTTCGGACAATATAATTTTTAGATTTACATTATAGACCCTATAATATCATAAAACTTATAATATAAACATTAATAGTGGTTAAAAAATAAAAATAAATGGCAAAGGTTGAAAAAAAACATATAAATGTTGAAGGAAAACGTATAACCATAACTATTTTATGATTAGATTATAAAAAATAATTTTTCAGTATTTCTTTTTAATTTCTCAAACTTAATCATTTTTTATTGTTCAAACTTATCAATCCACTTTTACACTGAATTAATTTTAGAAAATGTTATAAGTTTGCTCCTTTTTTTTACTCGTAGTTGTTTTAAGATTTCTTAACTTCAAATTTTTAATTTTTAATTTTTTTACTATGGTGCTTAAATTATATTATAGGTAGTATATTAGTATTGTTGTTGATGTTCTAATGCAAGTGTCAAAAGAAAAATCTGGTATTAATTCTTAAATATATAATTTTAAACTCTTAAAATTAAAATAATTTTAACACAATTAAGTAAATTATTTTTATGAATTTAAATTTAAATGTTTAAAATAATGTTTGATATTATTTTTATTTTAGTTCTCCAAATACTATAAATAATTATGTATTTATTTTAAAAACAACCATTAATGATTTTTTAAAGATTCAAATTCATTAAAAAAATAAATTTAATATTTAATTAAAATTGTGATTTAAGTTGATGTAAAAATTATTTTTCTTCATGTTTATTTATGAAAAAGAATCACATAATTAGCAAAGACAAAATAATTCTTTTATCATTACAAAATTTTCAAAAGCAAATTTAAATAATTTAATATTTATGTCTATATATTTTTTAAAAATAATACAATTTGAAAAGGATTTCATAGTTCTCTTTTTCTTTTTATTGGTAAAATATTTTTTATTTTATTTTTAACTTACCACTTAACACCTTGTTTTTTCCCCCTCATATATATATATATATGTTTTTTTTCTAGTCCTGATTCTTTTAATGTTAACGCATGAAATATATCTGTCACTTGTAGTTGTTCCTATAATTTTTTTTAACTTCAAAAATACATTTTTTTTCCTGAAAAAATAAACCATTTACTACCTTCAAATTATTATTAAAATATTAAAATAAATATTCGTCAGTCACCATGTGAACATGAACGTTGCCGAAGAATCATTACAGTGGCTCTTAAAATATTAATGTACGGGGACCATCAACAACAGGGCTGTCCTAGTTGACTTCATTATTTGATGGTACATTTTCAGATCCAGATCTCATCTCATCTTCAGCTGAGCTATATCGACTATCGAGGCATTTGGAAGAGGAAAAGAAAGAGAGTAAGAAACAATAATTTCTTGGTCCTTACTTCCATTCGTACACTCATTTTTCATCTGCGTGCATTCTTGTCTCCTTCATCCTTACCTTCTTAGCCCTTTTAGATTTCTTCTATCTTTATTTTACGGTACTTCCCTGTCGATTACTTTGCTTGGCCCAGAACTAACTAATCAGTAATCACTCTTCCTTAAACTGATTCTTCACCTCAAAACTACCAACAAAAACAACATGTGGCCCTTCCTTAGCAAACTAAGCAATTGCTTTCTGGAATCTGTGTGGGGATTTTTTGCCAGACATGCAGGGTATGTGCACAATCTTGAAGCTAATCTTGCTCATATGGAGACAGCTGTTGAAGACTTAATGGCGTTAAAGGAACGATTGACAGGAAGGGTTGATCTTGAAGAATGGCGGCCTCAAATGAAACGGTTGCCAGAAGTTAACCTGTGGTTCCAGAGGGCGGACATTGCATTAGCGGAAGGTCATGACTTGATCAAAGGTGCTGACCAAGAAGTCCAAAGGTTGTGTTTTGGGGAATATGGGTCCAGGAACTGTTGGTCAAGCTCCATATTTGGAAAAAAGGTTGACGAATGCCTCAGTGGTCTACTTGCTCTAAAGACCACGGGAGATCAGTTCGAAGTTGTGGTAGAGGAAGCACCCGCAGAATTGGTGGCTGAGCTGCCTTGCAATACAACAGTGGGCCTTGAAACAAAGCTTGCAGAGGTTTGGAGTTGCCTTGAAGATAAAAATGTTGGAATAGTTGGCTTATACGGGATTGGAGGCGTGGGGAAAACTACCCTCTTAACCCAAATTCGCAACAAGTTCGTTGACACGTGTAAAGATTATCTTGTGATTTGGATTGTGGTGAGTAAAGATTATAGTCCAGAGAAGATTCAAGCAGACATTAGAAAAGAGACAGGCTTTTCCCATGAACAATGGAGTACCAATGACATTTTTAACAAACTACAAAAAGAGAAGTTCATTTTATTATTGGATGACATTTGGGAGCGATTTGACCTCACAAAATTGGGAATTCCTCCTCGAGGAAATCTAAATGGGTCAAAGATCATATTCACGACACGTTCACTCAAAGTGTGTGATGAAATGCTTGCTCAAAGGAAGATCAGAGTTGAGACTTTGGAATGGGAGCAAGCGTGGGAATTGTTTCAAATGTATGTTGGAGACGATACCATCAACACTGACTTAGAAATTCTTCCACTTGCTCAGGGTGTGGCTAGTAAGTGTGGTGGTTTGCCAATTGCATTAATTACAATTGGTCGAGCCATGTCGTGTAAAACGGATCCAGAACAATGGCGTCGTGCTGCTCAAATCTTGAAAGAACCAACTCTACATCGACATCATATAGAGGAGGAGGTATTAAATGACATGGAGGTTGAGGTATTTTCACTTTTGAAATTCAGTTATGATAATTTACCAAATGATAGAGTGAAATCGTGTTTCTTGCATTGTGCCTTAGAGCCAAGTGATCGATCCATATATAAGGATCGGTTGATAGAATATTGGGTTTGTGAGGATTTTGTGATAGATGGTTTCGATGTTGATGCTTTTAGTGAGGGACACTCCTTTATGGGTACACTTGTTCATTCATGTTTATTAGAAGAAGAAGGTCAGTATGTAAAGTTGCATGATATGATACGGGACATGGCTTTATGGATAGAAAGAGAGAATGTTTTGGTGATGGCTGGAATGCAATTAACCGAAGCACCAAGTGTTGAAAGATGGGAGGGCGTGACGAGGTTGTCTTTGATGAACAACAACATTAAGAATTTAACTCAAGTGCCTAGATGTTCTAAGCTTAAGAGCTTGTTTCTAAGTGAGAATAAACAGTTGTATGATATCCATGAGGATTTTTTCCAATCAATGGGTGCGCTGGTCCTGCTAAGCCTATATGACACTGGGCTTGACAAGTTACCACGAAGCATGGACAATTTAGTTTCCTTACGGTATCTTAATATAGCAGTAACAAGAATAAGAAGATTAACTGCTGAGTTGGCAAAACTGACAAGATTGAAATATTTGGATTTATCCGATCTTAACCTTAAAGCCAAGAGATCATTGATATCTAGTTTGTCATCTTTAGTAGCTTTGAAAATGTATAATTGTGTGTATACTTATCTTGAAGAAGAGGAAGAGGGAGATGATGAGGACACTGATGACGATACATTATTAATAAGTAAGGCATCAGTGGACGGTGAGATGCTCCTGGAGGAACTGCAGTGTTTGAAGCATCTGAAGAAATTGAAAATCACACTAACATCTGTTTCTGTTCTTGAAAGATTGTCTGTCACGGACAAATTATTGAGCATTATTATAGGTCTTTTCCTTAAGAAGTTCAATGGTTCAAAATCGCTGAATATTAGTTCATTAGAGAATATGAAGCATTTGGTTGAGCTGTATATCTGGGAGTGTGAGTTAGAAGATATACTTGTCGATTTTAATCACAACTCCTCGACAATCTTAAGAGATATGAGTTTCAGTTCCCTTAGATTCATATACGTGTTTTCTTGCAATGAGTTAAAGGACTTGACGTGGCTTATATTAGTGCCAAATTTGACAACTTTGTTTATTCACAATTGTGACAAATTGGAAGAAATAATTGATGGTGTGAGGTTCGGTGACATGACCAGGCACCAAAATCTGAAGCCATTCTCCAAACTTTCTCGTCTAGTATTGTAGGGTTTACCACAACTGAAGTCCATTTGTCCAAATGCTCTGCCCTTCCCCTTCCTGGGTGAAATGGAGGTGCTCAACTGCCCGCTGCTTATGGAATTTCCATTGGACTCTAACAGTAGAGAAGGGCGTAAGATTGTCTTGAAGGCTGAAAAAGAATGGTGGGAAGCGATTGAATGGGAAGATGATGCCACTAAAGCTGCCTTATCATCGCATTTCAAATGCGTTCTCCATTGAAGAAGGTAAATCATTTCTCATCTTATTATGTAATTAATTGTAGTCTTTGGAGGCAATAATCGTTCTCATATTTTGTTTTTGTTATTTTTTAGTGAAATGTTATTACAGATTTAATTCATCACTTACAATTTTGTGTTTAGCTATACGTAACTATTGAGCAAGCGGAAGCAGATGGCAGAGCACACCGCAAGACTAAATATGGTGACAGTTTGGCTACAATCCATTGGAGATCTCAGATCCCCAATCATTGCAGCAACTAAGGAAGGCATTGGAGGATTATTTAGCGCGGCCACTTGAAGATATTGATCAGGCTAATGCGTTCATTGAGATTGAAAGAATCTCTCCCCTACTGTTCCAGCATTCATCAAACTCACTGGAGAAAACTATTCTGAACGACCTAATTGTTGAATTTAATCATGTCACACGGGTGGTTTGCTTATCTAGAAATATGTTGTTTGTTTTTATCTAAATGACAGTTGTAGGTTGTTCTAATCTAAGGATAGCAGTTGTAACTGCTTGTAAGTTTCTTCCTTCTTATCTAGAATAGCACTTGATGCTTATAACTGTTTTGTATTTTCTTTCCTATAAATAAATGAATAAAGTGTGGCAGAAATAAGAGTTTCCCTTTATCTTTGTCTTGTTGTCCTGTTAATCTAATACATAAGTAATTAGTGTTCCAACACTAATTCTCAATGAACTTAGGACTCTGCACTTTCGGAGGAGGAACAAGGGCTGAAAGCTGAGATCTTATGCTTAACCACTCAGGAAGAGGAACTTCTTATTAGGAAGAAATCTGTGGCGCTCGAGTTAGAGAACATTAGCGAGCAAGTAAATAAAGATCTAGGTGAGTGGAGAGATATAAGCAATGAAACTAAAGAAGCGGAGCAAAATTGGCTTGAAGCAAGAGAGAAACTAGCCCAAGCCAATCTTAGCTGGGAACTCTTCAACCAGAACTTGGAACAGTATCAGAAGCCCGAGTGTCTGTACTTTCGTAACTTTTCTTAGTATGAAAGTCGTAGAAAATAATACTCTTGAGGGATTGATTCAATTCACATGATGAAATATTCCAGATTAACATTGGTAGGTGTTCTATAATTGACCTTGTAATGTTCAATTCCAGATTCCAAAACCGTGAAAAAACAATTCTTTATTCGCTATAGTTGCTCCGTCATCGTCCTCTACTTGTTCGTAGTACCAAGGACAACACAGAATGAGATAGGGAGAGGTTAGGTCATGAGAAGTTGGCTAGAATCCTTGGAAATAGTACGTCAGAAGAATATTGTTGCTATACTGATGAATTCCAGTAATGGTTGATGCAAATTCATTGGTATTTGTTAGATATACCTATTAGTATTAGATATATGGTATTAGGGTAAATATATATTGTAATGGTATGTATTAATGAAATAAGAGAGTATTATTACATGGTAGCGGAGCCGATGGTTTGAAAAGAAAAAAATGGATGTGGTACTTAGTTTGCAACGAGAGTGTTGGTTGAAACCAAGCAAACTAAATACCACATCGGAAAGAAATAGTTTATGGAATGTGAATATATATGTGGTGGATCCCCTTCATATATGATGAGGTTTTTTGGGCCATGAAAAACCATGGGCCTATGTGTTGCTCCAATTCTCCTTAAACAAGGAGGCCAAAAAAAAACGTGGTGAGGAAAGCGGACAGTATCAAACGAGTTATGGTGATTTAATGAAAAATCACCAAATAATTACTTACCTCAACATTGTCGAAATGGATCTCACTTTCGTTAACCCTGAAAAGTCTTAAAAAGTTGGCCATAAATTTTGGTTCCGGAGAAAGAGAGAAAAAATTCTTCCGTGGGCTAATATTAATAATATAAAAAATATGATAATATATATACTAATTTTTAACTAATAATTAACGAAATACTTAATAATTATACATATATAATAATATTCTTTTATATCAAAATGAAAGAAATAATAAGATAACTACACTAATACGATTCTTGAGATTAAAATACCCGTACGATTACTTTAAGGCTTTAAAATAAAATTGATCTAACTTTCACTTACCTAAAATTATAATTATATTAAATAAGTATATATATTAAATATAGTAATACTTTTTATTAGTAAAAGTATAACTTATTAAAATATATACCAATATTTTTTTAATATTTTTATAAATCTCTTAATTTTCATTACTAATTAATTAATAATAATAATAATAATAAAAATAAAAATAAAAATAATTAAAGGTATCAATAAATTGTTTGGGCCAAAGGTTAGCCCACCCTGTTTCCTGCACACTTACATACTTCATACTTTTTTCGTCCGAGAAAAAATTCATTTTTTAGCTCAAATAATCATCCGATTTCTTCAATATGCGTATCTATAGTATCGATGACAAATAAACAAGACCGGAGTAATTAACATTCAATTCCAGCCATGGCCGAGGTGGCTTTAGCATGTCATTAGTGCTTTGATTGAAAAGATGGTTCCGGTTGATGTCCTAGATTTCTTCAGACGCCGTGAACTCGATGAGAAACAGTTGGAGAAGTTGAGGGTGACCTTGAGAACTGTTACCAAGGTGGTTGGTGACGCGGAGGAGAAGCAGTTTACTAACCCTCATATCCGAGCATGGCTAGACGATCTCAAAGATGCTGCCTTCAGAGCTGATGATTTCCTTGATGAGGTTGCTTATGAAGCTCTCAGAATCGCATGGCTCAGGTGCGCAATTTTATCCCTTGTTTTAGTCTTTGTAGAAAGGGATGAGTGGAGGAGATATGGAGCCTAGGTTGGAAGGAATCCTTGAGTCTCTGGAACATCTAGTTCAACAGATGGGTCCTCTTGGTTTGGAGAATAAGAATGTCACTGGAGAACAGGAATCATGGAGATTAGAGGCGTCGTCACCAACCACATCTTTGGTTGACACTTCAGAAGTTTGTGGTAGAGATGGTGATAAGGAACGCGGTGTTGCTGCAATCTGGTGACAAAAATGGTAAGAATATTTGAGTTGTTCTGATAGAGGGTATGGGTGGGTTGGGAAAGACCACCCTTGCTCAGCTAGTCTACAAGGACGACAAGGTCCAGGACTGGTTTGATGTTAGAGCATGGGTTTATGTTCCAAAATAATTGGATGCTTTTGGTGTGACGAAAGATATTATGAAGGAGGTTGGGTTGGGGAATGGTACTGATACCGTGACTGCAAATCAAATGCATTGTGAGTTAGAGAAGAAGCTGAGTGGAAAGAGAGTGTTGGTTGTTCTACATGATGTTTGGAATGCTACTCAAGCAGGATGGGATTCATTGATGAAACCTTTCATGTCTGTGAAACAAGGAAGTAGATTCATTGTCACAACACGCCATTCAAGTGTCGCGGGGGTCATGTCCTCTGTTACGATTCATGGCTTGGCGATTCATCGCTTGGTAGAATTAAGTGAAGAGGATTATTGGGCTTTTGTTTGCGAACCATGCATTTGATGGCAAAAGTTACCATGAATATCCTGCCTTGGAAAAGATTGGTAGGGATATATCATATGGTGAAAAAGTGCAATGGCTTACCTTTAGCTGCAAACGCACTAGGACGTATTCGCAATCTCCTCTCCAGTAACTGAAAGGTAGGAAACATAATTCTTTTTATTACTCTATTAAGCAAGTTTGGTGCCATTCTGATATTACGGATGGACGAAGAAGGAATCTCCTGTGCTACTGCATATATTTGGAAAACCAAGGAGTTCTCAAAATTGACAGCCAACCGCCTCTACTCGGATGTATTTGTGTTGGGCGGATACAAATGGTACTACTACTTCTCTAGTTATATAAGTTTTGATCATTCTTACGTAGAAAGGATTTGTAATTCTGCAAGTTGGGTGGTCTAATCTTGTATTTTTGTAGGCAACTTTTGGTGTATCCAAAGGAAAAAGATCACTACTTTTCCTTGTATTTGGATGTTGCCGATCCCTCCATATTGCCAAATGGATGGAGTAGAGACATCGAATCGTTTAGCATGTCTGTTGTCAATCAAATTCAGCCAGGGATTCTGTTGAAAAGAGTATGTTGAAAAGAACTTGCACTCCCTACACTGCTCATTGCTGATATTTGTTTCCTTTTAAATACCTAAAAAAGAACAATCTACAGTTTTGACTACACCACTAATTCTTTCTGGAAAAAAATATCTGCAGGCACTAAAAACCGGTTCCATGTACTATCAACTGGTTGGGGTTTCTACAACTTTCTTCTTCTTGCAGATCTTAATGACCTTGCCAAAGGATATCTTGTCGATGACACACTTGTCATTGAAGCTCGATTGTGTTTTTCGGCTGAGTCATTCTCTAATTTGCTGAACAAGTCAAAGAATCTGTTAGGAGAGATGTCGAGCATGAACATAACTACTTCAAGCAGTGAAATCTCAGAGCCAATCCTGCCTCCAAATCCCCAATCTTAGCAGCAACAGAGGAAGGCATTAGATGAATACTTAGCTTTATCATTGGAGGCTTTTAGACAGGCTATTGCATTTGATGAGATTGAGAGAATCGCCTTCCAACTTGTCCAGCAGCATTCTTCAGAATCACTAGATCAAAAAACTGTTTTAGAAACCTGGTGTCGCGTTTGGCAACTTTTAAAGAGATGGTACTTCCTACTACTAAGCCAACCATTGAAAACGCAAAAGCTCTCCGGATGTCTCTTTTGGAGAAGAATGCAGATGTTGGGGCGCTACTGAGTCAAGTACAAGAACAACTCGGTATGTTGAAAACTAATTTCACAAAGCTTTCGGAGGAAGAAATGGAGCTCGAAGCTGAGATTCTGTGGTTGACTAATCAGAAAGAGGAACTTCTTACTAGGAAGAACTCTGCGGCTAAAGAGCCATATAAGGTCAATGAGCAAGTATCCAAAGACCTAGGAAAATGGAGAGACATAATCAAGGAAACTGAAGTAGTAGATCGAAATTGGCGTCAATCAAAAGAAAAACTAGACCAAGCCAGTCTTAAGACTTGCACCTAAAAAGTACTATATGAATTATGATATATGTATGCAGAGCTTTCCATCGAGAGGGGCTTCTTATTATGAAGAACTCAGTTGCTCTCGAGTTAGAGAAGCTCAATGAGGAAGCATCTAAAGATGTAGGAGAGTGAAGGGACATAAAGAAGGAAACTGAAGAAGCAGATAAAAAATGGCTTCAAACAAGAGAGGAACTAGCCCATGCCAATCTTAGCTAGAAACTTTTCAAGCAGAACCTCGAACAATGTCACAACTCTGATGAGTAGCTATTGCTTTTGTGACAAATATTTTCATTCTGTTAGTTATTTTATCTTATTTTTAGGTGAGAATGCTACAGCTAAAATTGCTGCTCACCTTTCACATAACTATATACTACTTTTCTTGGTTCGGAAATCTCAGACGGTAAAGGATGAGTTAGTTAACCGTACTAGTAGTCTCTGATGAATTGATTCATTCATATGATGAAATATTCCTGTTTGGAACTCACTCTTCGCACAGTAAGTCATTATGAGTTGAAAAAAATCCTCTACACTGCCACTTTCCTCACAAAATTGGATATTTCAGGTTGAATGGTGGACGCTTATTGTTCAATTAGATGGGATTCACTCAAGAGTTTATCATTAGGAAGGATGGCATGTTTCCTTGGCAGAGCTGGTGAGTTAGAGGATGCGATTATGAAAAAGATAATGGAGGGTTCCCCTGTTTTGGAAGTTCTAAAGCTTGATAGTATTAAATGTAATGGTACAATGCATTTGACTCATGAGAATTTAAAGGAATTGGAGATTCAATGGTTCCGGGGTAGAGGAAAGATTGAGATTACAGCCCCTAGTCTTCAATCATTGACTCTTGAATCGGAAATTTCTGTGGGGGGTATTCGGGTTGTGAAAGCAGCATCTCCCTCTCGCTCCCGTCTAAATTTACCTGCAGGAGAAGGTGTTGTCATGGATGTTCGTCATGTTGAACATCTCAGCTTCAGTCCGTGGTTTCTCAAGGCTCTGTCAGGTAATTGGGTGGTTGGACGAACACCTCCTACAATATTGTTGGGACATTGCAAGTTCTTAACTCTGGAGTCGAGCATAGATAATTGGGATTGGAATTTAGCTGGGATGGACAAAGCATTACGAAGTTCATCTCTCTTGGAGATGCTGTTCATAAACCTGACAACAAGCGTGTCAGTCTGATGATGAAGAAGATGATAGCGACGAGTCCAACGATGATAGGTGTGAAAGGTACTTGTCTGATGAAAATGATTATTGGACGAGAAACATGAAACCTGCAATGTTGCATCTCAGGACAATTAGCATCACTCTAGAGGGTGTGTTAAGAGAACCTGTCAATCTTCTGCGATTAATACAACTTTTCGTCAACAAGGCAGCCACTCTGGAGAAGTTGATTGTAAATGCAAGAGGAGAAGGAGGAGGGTATAATAAAAAATTATTTAAAATGTATGACAAGTTCATAGCTTTTCCTAACAAGCTCTCTCCTAGTGCCGTGGTTCAATTCCTGCATTGATCCAATTTACCCCTTAGCTAATTTTGATAGGTGCTATCTTTGCTCACGTCACACCCCACTCTTTAAGAGGATATTCCATTTTTTCAATCTTTTTGGGAATTTTTATATCTATATATTTGATTACTTATTATCTATTTTTATCTTACCTATTTATTTAAGATTTAAGAATTGGTTGTTCCAGATTCCATATTAGTTGAGTTTAGCCCGATTGATCACAATAAATTTTAATTAATATTAGATAAGTATTTATAAAAAATAAGATAAGAATTGGTTGTTTCATCCAACTATTGGGAAATCACGTAATCACAACATTCATATTTTTTAACATCCTATCATATAAAAGACATCACTAGTAGTAAATTATTTCCACAACGACAAATTATTCTTGAGTTATAGCAATTTTAATTAAGCGAGAGATCATGACACCGTTATTGACCATACAATTTTCGTTTAAGGGTAGGACACGACGTTTGCCGCTGTATAATCAAGCTCTTGAAATTAGTCTCCTAAAACAAAAAATTGGGGAAAAAATTAGAGTTGGTGAGGCACAATTCGAGTTGTACTTCGGAGAGTTGAAATTAAATAATGACTCGATAATCATGGATTATGGAATTGAACATGATTCCTTAATCACTGTCGGAAAAAAATACAATCGTTCATGTTTTTCCCGAGGATTGTATTTGTTCCCCCGACGATAATTGAAGATCGTATTTTTTTTCGACAGTGATTAAGGATTTGGGTTGCTGCTGGGAGAAAAAGAGGTTTGGTGTTTTAGGGCCTCAGGGTTTAGAGGGTTTGGGTTGCTGCTGGGTTTAGTTGATTGGGTTTTTATTTCGGCCGGCCCATTAGGAGGGTAGGTAGTGTGATGGGTTAGTTTGAATAGTTGGGTCTGGTTTAGCTTATGAGTAGTTGGCTCTCGTTTCGGTTTTTTTTCTTCTGGCGGCCCATTATGGAGTAGTTAGTTAATTATTTTGTTTGCTTCCTTCTAATAATTAGTTAATTATTTACTTGTTTGTTTATTATTTATTATTGCTTGTGCTATTAACCTCGGTTTTGGAGGTTGAGATTTGGTACCTGCCCTCGCGTATACGTTTCTTAACCTTTTTATTTATTCGACGCTTTTTGTGTATGTATATTTATATGCATGATTATATAAAATTGTTAAAATTAAAATGTATGTGTATATATGAGAAGTAATGTGTTTGGTAATTCTCCCTAGTAATTAATTTAATTTAGTTAAGTTATAACTCACTTTAATTAATTAATCATGACTTTAATTAATTGATGCACTTAATTAATTAATCTTAAATAAATAAATCTAATTTTTTTTTAAAAAATTTATCTTGAATGGAAATAATATGTTTTTTAACCAAAATAATATTATTTAATAATTAAAATTACGTTGAAAAGCATTCATCCTTAATACAATGATCGTGACTTCACTAGTAGTACTATACTAAATGGCACCATTATTGACCGTAACTATTTTGTTAAAAATGGAATTAGAGATGGCATTGAAGGGACAATCCTTCCATATGGAATCTGAGATGGTGTCTCTCAAATTTCATATCGTAAGATTGTCTCTGCATTATTTTAATTGAAAGAATTTATCAATTTAGTGTATATACAATGAATCTTTCTTGGTAACGTGTGATGAAGCAAACATAGAATTATTTTCTTGGAAAATGAAAAAAAGTCAGCATGTCAATATTTCTATAAAAAATTTATTTATTTATTAAAATGAACTTATCTAATTTAGTATATATTATACGTTGAATCTTTCTTGCATATATAACATGCATTGAAAAACAAAACAATTTATTTTACTGTGGATGACAATTGTTTTTGACTTTCCAAGAATGGTGATATGATTTTTTGAAAATATCATGAAACCATGATTTTCAAAAATTAGATCAAATTGACGATTCAATCAGGAAAATTTAAAACTGGTTGGCTTTCTGATTTTTTTTTTTTTGGCTTGAATCAATTTTTTTATTGATCCGGTGATATCGTTAATTTAACCATAGAAATCGAAATAATTCAAACCTAGACCAATTTTACGATTCATCCGATTTATTTTTATTTTTTTACTTAAATTTTAAATGAGTATAAATTTTTATTCAACTGGTTCAAATTTTTGGGCACGTAGATTACAAAAATTAAGCAAATATAGATTGTTCAGATTAGGCAAATCGTCTTTTAGATGGCCTTACAATTAGTTTGAAGTCTTATATTCTTTTTTTCTTCACATTTTCTTATTTTTTATCTATTTTTTTCTTATTTTTTAGGTTATACATAGAGTTACTATATTTATTAAATGTTAATATTTTAGCAATAAACTTTAGGATTAGTAATTCCTTATGTAAAAATTCTTAATATTATTAATTAGAACCAACCAGAATCCCGGTTGAACTTCTCATTTAGAACGATTTCTAGAGGGTAGAGACTAAAACTGCAAAATGTACCTTATACGACTCGGGACGTACGACTTTGTAGTGAAAATCGATATTGTTCGTTATAATTTAATCGCTCTTTCTGTTGTTGTATAAATTTAGTAGGCGTAGTTGTTTAATTGACCTCGTATTGTTCAATTCCAGATTTCAAAAACCACTAGAAACCAAATGTTCCTCTGTTTTGCTCGAGAAGTCAAAGGATCAGATGGAGACAGAGCTGTCAATCGTGAACAACAGAATTCCAAATCCTATTCAACCTGAGCTCCACGTTTTGATGATTTACAACAATGAGTGGAAACTATTGCATGACACTTTTGAGTTGTCACCCGATTGGAAACTTATAAGAAGATGAAGATATATAGTTCCTAATACCAAGTCAATCTTTGAAAATGGCCAACCGTACAGAATTATCTAGAACAACTTTCGCTTTCATATGTATACAGTTGATAGAAATTAGTGTGATAAGTTAGTTAGTCTCCAATTTCATTATTTAAATGTGTACCTAAACTAATAAAGTGTCATTCACATTTTTTCCATAAAAAATGTTTTATAAAACTCTTGGACTCTTGAATTTGGAGTATTTTACTCTCACACAATTCACATGGTTCAACAAGCAATCGATATGTTATACGTGAACGAGTAGTATGTTTAGAGTTACCCCACCACTATTTAAATTTATAGCATTTTTTTAAAATTCAAAATTTTAAAACCACCTAATCTATAATTACCAATTATGCGAGTGAGTAAATAGAGTGATACGATTCACCGAATGTAATGTATAATTACTCCTAATTCACATCTTATGTTATGTTAGGCAAATGGTGACGATAGTAAGGTTGAAAGTGTATACGTGTGTCGACGGAGACCGGCAACAGAAATTTGATGGTTGAATTATTAATTAAAAGAAACGTAAAGTTTATCTATACATTTTTCCCATGGCAAGTTAAAATAATGACGTTTATTTGAAAGAATAGTCATAAAGTAAAATTTGAAAGAGAGAATATTCATGGTTAGGAATAAAGTTTCCTTTGCTAATATTTAATTATTTCTTGTATTTCTAAACCTTGAAAATTAAACTTACACTAATAAAAAAAATCATAGTCTGAAATGTTATATATACTTGGAGGCACTGGTTTCGTTTGATAACAAACTTAACAAGTAAAATTTGGTGCGATCTTGATATTAGGAATGGCGCAAGAAGGAATCTCCACTTCTACCTCATACACGTGGAAAATAAAGAATTTCACCAAATTAACAGCCAAAGAGGTGAAGTCAGATGTATTTGTGGTGGCCGGATACAAATGGTAATTGGTAGTTTTCTATTGAAACTAATTTATCATCATATTGTCTTTGATCTTTCTTATGGGAAAATGAGAATTTGTTTGCGAATTGGGTGGTCTAATCTTGTGTTTTGCAGGCAACTTATTACATATCCGAAGCGAAAAGAAGTCGGTGATGGCTACTTGTCCTTGTATTTGGAAGTTGCAGATTTCTCAACAATGCCAGACGGATGGAGCAGAGACATTGAGTCTTTCAGCATTACTGTTGTCAATCAAATTCACCCTAGGGGTTCTGTCGAAAAGAGTATGTTGACGTAGCCAATATATTCTCATTTTTATCAGTCCTGATCGAACTGCAGTAAAATCCATATGCGCGCGGTTATTTGTTTCGTTTCGATTATCTAAAACCTTTCGTTTTTGTTTCCGTGTCTTAATCTGCAGGCACTAAGCATCGGTTCGATGAACAAGAACCTAATTGGGGTTTTAGAAAATTTCTGCCTCTTGCCGATATTCATGATCCTGCCAGAGGATATCTGTTAGATGACACGCTCGTTGTTCAAGTTCGTGCATCTGTTTCAGCTGAGTCACTCTCGATTCTGCTGGAGAAGTCGAAGAATCTCTTAGCGGAGCTTTCAAGCACGAACACAACTGAAAGTCTCATATCGAGCAACGAAATCTCAGAGCCTAGCGTACCTCTGAATCCCCAATCGCTGGAGGATTATTTAGCGTTGTCACTGGAAGATATTGATCAGGCTAATGCATTTGATAAGATTGAGAGAATCGCCCTCAAACTTGTCAAACATTCTTCAAACTCACTTGAGATAACTATTTTGAAGGACCTTGTGTCTCGTTTGGAAACTTTTAAAGACTTAGTCCCCTCTACTAAATCAACCCTTGAAAATGCAAAAGCTGACAGGTTATCTCTTTCAGGAAAGATAGAAGATGTTGGGATGCGAGTGGATCAGGGACAAGAACTACTAATTACCCTGGATACTAATTTTTCGAATCTTGCAGCGGAAGAAATGGAGCTCGAAGCTGAGATTCTACGCTTGACCATTCAGAAAGAGGAACTTGTTATCAGGAAGAACTCCATGGTTCTTGAGCTAGGGAAGGCCAATAAGCGAGTATCGAAAGATCTAACCAAGTGGAGAAAGATAAGCAAGGAAACAGAGAAAGCAGATACACATTGGCTTCAAACAAGAGAGAAACTAGCCCAACTCAATCTTAGCTGGAAACTCTTCAAGCAAAACTTGGAGGAATGCCAGAAGTCCGATTAGCTAGCTAGTAATTTTTATGATTGTAATATGAATTTGTATTTTTGTTACTCCAATTATTTTATTTTAACGCCAGTGGAAAAAATGGTTCGTAATTTTTACCGTAAAAAATGAACTCCAGTTGCTGATCTTTTGCAACAAAACTAGAAGTAGGAACTTCTATTGCTAGAAAAGGACAGTTTTGGTCATGATCAGGTGGAGAATTAGGTCAATGAACAAGCATCTAATTTTCTCTTTCAGTATGTTTAAACTAATTCTTTTTTAGGGTAAGAAAGTATACAACCATTCCAAGCATGAGTCAAATTCAAAGAGTCCACTTAATAATAAAATAATTATGGTTAGCAACAGAAAAAAGACAAAAAAACAAAAACAAAACAAAAAAGGTGAGTCAACAATGGATGGCGACCCGTCGGACATGGAAAGCGTTTCAAATGTCTTTTATTAATTAAGCTGAGCAACTAATTAAATTTGCCGCGTTACTGTTTGTTTAATCTCTATCGTATATCTACGAATACCCAAATTTTTTTTCCCCAACCCGAACTTGAATTTTCGAAATTCAATTCGGGTATACCCGAAATTTCCTGAACTACACAGAGACGAGCACGAAATTAGCCCTTCAATCTACAACACAAACAATGTCTCCCAAAAACATGCCCAAAGTTTCGAATCCATCATTTACATAGCAAGAGAGAATTCTTAACCCAATTTTGAAGCTTGTCTTCTTATCCAGAAATTCTACCACATCAAATTCCAAAAATCAAAAAACAAAACAAAACAACAAATCCTACCACATTAAATTCCAGAAATAAAAAAAAACAAAATAACACAAACAAAGGAAACCAATCAAAAAACCCAAAATAACAACAAACTTGGAAACGAAAAGAGAGAGAGAACGGTGGTGCCGATGGAGGTTTGGAGGTGACGATGATCAACACCATGCAACATACCTCGCCGATTCATGTGCCTGAGAGGGAGATTGGCGAGGAAGGGAAGGGTAATTTGGGGAAAACGAAAGAAATGAGATTGGAGAGTGAGAGAGAAGAGGGAGAGAGCGAGAGGTGAGGTTTGAGGTAGGAAAAGGGAATAGCTTTTTTTAATCGTAAGTTCGGGTAGTTCAGAAAATACGGGTAACCGAACTTACTATTTTTGATTCCGAACCCGAACCTGAAATTAATTTCGGGTATCTTCTACCCGAATTCAAATTTCCGATACTCAAAATTTTCGATCCGAAATTGAAAAAATTCGGGTGGGAAAAATTGAAAATTCGGGTAGTTTTTTTAGAAACCCTACGTATATCAGCAGTATTGTACTGTACATATTACAGAAAATGACATAATAAATATATATATATATTTTTAAAGCGTTACGTTACGAACTTGAAAAGAACCTACACTATCCGTTAAAGTGATCATTGAAACTCATCTGTCTGTACTGGATAGTAGTTCATCCCGCGATTCGAACAAACAGATTGAAGCCAAAATGATCCCTTTGGTGATAACAATATTCCAATCCTACTCTTTGATTTAATCAGTTACTCTGATCGGTTATCAAATAGTCTTTTTGAACTTGTTTAGGAATAATGTGCAGTCATGTTTTGCAATTGAATTCGTCTAATATATGTTTAACTCCAGATGCTGGCGACACCAGATACTCCTTCTGATATATGTTCAAGTTCAACACAACTTTCACTTGGGTCATCAATAATTTCACCAAATTGAAAACCAAGTGGCTCTATTCAGATGTGTTCATCGCCAGCGATTACCATTGAAATTAATATGTCTGTACTTCATAGTTCAACACATTCTGCTAGTTTAGCTTCCTCTTCAAGGTCTGTACTGGATACTAGTTCATCATGCGATTCGAAAAAGGAGACCGATGCTCAAATGATCCCTTTGGTGAGAACAAAATTCTAATCCTAGTCTTGATTTAATCAGTTATTCTGGTTGGTTATCAAATTCTCTTTTTTGAACTTAATTAGGAAGCGAATGATTAATTTGCAGATTCCAGCAACACGAGGTACTCATGCTGCTACTTTTCTTGAGAAGTCAAAGAATCTCTCAGAAAAGCTTTCAAGCTTGGAAATGGCTCAAAAATCGACTTCAGCTTCAAGCAGTAAAATATCAGGATCAGCTTTGCAGCAACAGAGGAAGGCATTTAAGGAATATTTAGCATTGTCGTCATTGGAAGCTATTGATCAAGCTAATGCCTTTGATGAGATCGAGAGAATTGCCCTCCTACTTGTCCAACATTCTGAAAGCTCACTTGAGAGAGCAACTCTGAGGGACTTATCATCCCGTTTGGAGAATCTTAAAGATGTTGTTCCTGCCACAAAGGCAAGCATTCAAAATGTGAGAGCTCAAAAGGCAACTCTTTCAGGGAAGAAGGCGGATGTTTGGTCGCGAATGTACCAAGGACAAGAAAAACTCAGTATCCTGGAAGTAGAATTCTCAAAGCTCTTAGAAGAAGAAAGTGAGGTTGAAGCGCAAGTTCTGCGCTTGATCACCCAGAGAGAGGATCTTCTTATAACGAAGAACTCGGTGGCTCTTGAAATGGAGAAGATCAATGAGCAAGTAGCTAAAGATTTAGAAGAGTCGAGAGAGATAAGAAAGAAAGATGAACATGTAGCTATAGATTGGATTCAAACAGCAGAGAAGCTGGCTCGAGCCAATCTCAGTTGGCAACTCTTTAAGCAAAACTTGGAACTATGTGAGAAGTCTGTGTAATTGAATTGTGAATCTAACACTTTTCCTTGTATTTTGATGTTGGGGATTCCTGCACATTGCCAGATGAATGGAGTGTAGACACTGAATCGTTTAGCATTACTGTCGTCAATGGAATTTGTCCCAAGGATTCAATTGAAATGAGAATGTTGGCATAGCCAATTCCCATGTTTGATTAGTCCTTAACTCTAAAATCCCTGCTATGATTTGACTTGTTCGGTTTTGGGTACCTGAATCTGCATATTTTATAGAAGTTTGTTATTGTGAATCTTATCACTTGTAGTCCTAGCAACCCTTAAAGAGATTGTTCCTTCTACCCAGAAAGAGAAGCTTTTTATTAGGAAGAAGTCGGTGGCTCTGGAGTTGGAGAAGATAAATGAGCAAGCAGATAAAGAGCAAGAAGAGTCGAGAGACGTAAGTGAAGAAGATGAATATGCAGCTAACAATTGGATTCAAACTGTGAGAAGTCTGTGCAACATATTGATTCGTGAATGTAACACTTGCCCCAAGTATTTGTCAGTTGCGGATTCCTAAACATTGCCTGATGGATGGAGTAGAGACACTGAATTGCTTAGCATAACTGTTTCGATTGGAAAGAGTATGTTGATGTAGCCAAATCCTATTTTTGATTAATCCTTAACTCTAAAATTCTTGTTTATGATTTGTTTTGTTCTGTTTTAGGTACCTGAAAAGAGAAAAAAAATAGTTTGCTCCTGTGTGTATCTTGTCAAGCCTGGATTTGACATAGCAACACTGGTTTCCATTTTGAAACTGTGAAATGTGTGTTATCATTGTTCAAATACCATGTTTTTGTTGTGGACATTGTCGTTGACTATATCATTAACTTTTCCTTTCCAAGAAACACAAGCATTAATCTTCAGTTCCATGGTCAAGAATCTGATTGGAAAAGAAGAACTCGGTTCCCTTGAAGCTGAGTACTCACCGTCAAGCTCCAGTTCTTCTGCTGCAATATTTGACGCTGACATTCTACGCTTGACCCCTCAGAAAGAGGAGCTTCTTAGCAGGAAGAACTCCATGGCGCTTGAGCTAGAGAGGGCCACTGATCAGAAAGTAATTAAAGATCTAGGAGAGTAGAGAGACATTAGGAAAGCAGATCAAAGTTAGCTTCAAGCAAGAGAGAAACTAGCCCAGTCCAGTCTCAGCTGGAAACTCTTCAAGCAAAACTTGGAGCTATGCCAGAAGTCTAAGTAGCTATCGCTTTTGTGACTAATATTTTTAGGTGAGGATGTTGTATGTAGAGTTTCAGTTTATGCGACTTTTCTTGATATGAAATAGTCACTACAAGAACTTGACTTATAGAATTGCAGACCTAATAATTTATAATCTTCTGATAGGGCTATCTAATATTATACTATACTACTATTATAAGGGCAATGTGTTGAGTTGTCTTCGGAAGATGTTGAAGAGGCCAATGCGTTGAAAAATAAAACAAAAGTCAACCATTTCTAGCCTTCTCATGTATCTGTAAAGCTTTCCAAGAAGAGAACCCTGTGATCCGAAGCGCGCCTCGAAATCTCTTTTAACGTTGGTAACTTCAATCTTTTCACGGTACAGTTCCGTCGATCTCCTCATCTCATTTGATCATCACCAACAAATAATCACAATTCTCTCGTCCAAAATGACGCTCACCAAACCTACAGAAAAGGCTACTATTTTTTTTCTGATAAACGAAAGGGGTACTACTTCATCCACTGCTTTTACTTGGGGGATAAAAAACTTCACAAAAATGAACAGCGAGGGGCACTGTTCCGACTTGTTCATCGTTGGCGGTTCCAAATGGTTTGATATTAGTTAGCATTTAAATGAAACTAACTAATGAAATCGTTTCCTGTTGTGGTATAATCTGATTAGTACATCTTTGACAGGGAAGAACTCCACGGATCTTGAGCTATAGAAGTCCTTTTGAGTGCATTTCTTTCATTTATTTATTTTACTTTATATTTTTAGGTGAGGATGCTGTAGGTAGAACATTAGTATATGTATATCTCTTTCAGATTAACTTGTATGCGACTTGCTATATTACTTCTTTCAGCATTAAATAATCCTGAAGGACCTATTGTGTCCTCTGACAACTTTTAAGAATCAAAGGGAGTTTTCTACTTTCCAGTAATAAGTCAATCTTTGAAAACGACTCGAACAAGAGGGACATTTTGTATTGGGAGGAAAACATTTTCTAGGAAAAAGAAAATGATTTTCATATTAGTCAAAAGCCAACCTTCTCTTATAGTACAAGCCAGAGTCACCAAATCCATTTCCTTCAAATCTCTATCCCCATCTCCTGCTCATCGGACCTCAAAAGCTTTCCGATATCTTTTAAGGTTAGTAAGTACTTCAATCTTATCCCACCGTGTTCGTTTACGATAACATCTCATCATCGGTTAAGTTTTTTACTTGAAAACGTAGATATTGTCAAACCACGTCGAAGAGATGACATTGGAAATGAAGCCAAGCACTAGTACAGTAAAGGGTACTAATTCATCCACGACTGATTTTATTTGGACCATCAATGATTTCTCCAAATTGGACTCCAACTGGCACTTTTCCGATGTCTTCATCGCCGGCGGTTACAAATGGTTTGATATTTAGTGTATATGTTCATGAAATGGAAACAATTACGATTTAGTAATGTTTATTTTTGTGTATGACAGGCGATTATGTCTGCACCCAAAGGGAATAAACAGGGACACCGGCTTATCAGTGTTCTTGCGCGTGTTTGGTTCTGCAAGATTACCACCTGGATGGCACCTATACGTGCAACTCAGCTTGACTTTGGTGAATCAAATGTGTGAAAAAGACTCCATTAAGACGCGTATTTTCTCTTCAACCTTACAAAATTGTTCTTCGTTTCATTGTTTTCAGGATTTTGGTTTTGCAGAATTTGTCAGGAGACAACATTTACTGGGTTTAGTACTTTAATCCTTGATGTTTTCCACACGTTTTTCTAGTAACGCGCTAATTTATATTCTTCTAAATAAAAATCTGCAGGCGCTGATGAACATCAGTTTCGAGCAGGAGATATTGGTTGGGGTTTCCCATACTTTACGTGTCTTACGAAACTTAATGATCCTAGTAATGGATATCTTATGAATGATACAGTGATCTTTAAGATCTATATAGCTGTACAGGAAAGCTCCTCCTCGATGTCCAATCAATCATCCTCCACTTTGCTAGCTTTTGAGAAGTCAAAGAATCTGCTAAAAAGTATTTCAAGAATGAAAATAACTCGAAAATCAAATTCATATTCAAGCAGCGAAATCTCGGGATCAGCTAATTTGCATAAACAGAGGAAGGCATTGAAAGATTATTTAGGTAATTTGTCATTGGAAGCGATTGATGAAGCTAATGCCTTTGCTGAGATCGAGAGAATCGCCCTACTACTTCTCCAACACTCTGCAAACTCATTTGAGAGAGCAATCCTGAAGTACTTAGTGTCTCTTTTGGCAGCTTTTAAGGAGATAGTTCCTGCTACGAAGTCAAGAATGGAAACTGTCAGAGCTCAAATGGTACGTCTTTCAAGGAAGAAGGTGGATGTTCGTGCTCGATTGTATCGAGGACAAGAACAACTCAGTTCCTTGCAAGTTAAATTCTCAAAGATTTTACAGGATGAAAGGGAGCTCCTTGGAGCACAGAAAGAGAGGCTTCTTCTTAGGAAGAAAATGGTGGTTCTTGAGTTGGAGAAGACCAACGAGCAAGTATCGAAAGATCTAGAAGAGTGGAGAGACATAAGCAAGGAAGATGAAGTTGCAGCTAAGGATTGGATTCAAGCAAGAGAGAAGCTAGCTCAAGCCAATCTCAACTGGCAACTCTTTAAGCAAAACCTGGAACTATGTGATCAGAAGTCTGTCTAACTATGATATGTCCTTGGAAGGTGTTGAAGAAGCCAATGCGTTCCATGAAATCGAACCAATTCCTACCTTACTTCTTCAGCATCCTACCAACAACTCACACAAAAATGGTTGTAATGGAACTATTCTGTCGTTTGGCAACATTAAAAAAGAGTTTCTACTTTCTATTTTTATACCAAGTCAATCTTTGTAAAGAAAAAAAACAAAACAAAACTTCAACTTCTATTTTTATACCAAGTCAATCTTTATAAATTATCCTATACTTTAATGTTTTGATTAATTATTCCTGTAAAAATTGTTTGTTTAATGATACCATACTTTTTTATTTAATGATCCTCCTATCGTTAAAAAAATCGGAGCTTTAGCAAGATTATGTCACATTGGGATCATTAACCAAATCCATTTCCTTCAAATCTCTATCCCCATCTCCTGCTCATCGGACCTCAAAAGCTTTCCGATCTCTTTTAAGGTTAGTAAGTACTCCAATCTTATCCCACCGTGTTCGTTTACGATATCATCTCATCATTGGTTCTCTCCATTGTACGTGATATCACCAGCAGATCGAGGAGGAGCGGAGCAGAGCGACGAGGAGCGGAGCAGAGCGACGAGGAGCAGACGGTGAGCAGCAAATCGGCGGAGGATGAGCAGCGGTTTTAGGTTGGGTTTTGTTACCTGAAAAGAGAGATGACGAGAGCGAGCAAGAGATGCTGTGGCAAATTTGTAATTAAGTATATTGCTGAGTTGGAGACGTGGCTGTCCACGTCAGTACGGCAGTCAAGTAAGGGAAACTGTTAATTCAGCTTAGCATTACTCTTTCCAAATTTAGTCATTTCGTAAATTTAGACTCAGTTCATTTACGGATTTAATAAGTATTGGAAGTAATTGCTGTGATTTAATGTGGAGCAGATTGATGAGAATGTGCAAAGAGAAATAATTAATCACAGGTCATTAAGGCATCCCAATATCATGAGGTTTAAAGAGGTTAGCTTTGCTCTTTTTCCTTTAGCTTTTGGTAGTTATTTTTCTGTTCTTTTTTAAATTTTGTAGTTGTTGGTTTGTAATGCAAATGATAGTCTGGAGTTTGCTGCAGGTAATTTTAACACCAACACATTTAGCTATTGTCATGGAATACGCATCAGGAGGGGAGCTTTTTGAGCGAATTTGCAAAACTGGGCGGTTTAGTGAGGATGAGGTATCTTCTACACCAATATATATCCTACTTGGTTTATAAATGTGTACGTGTGAACTTGTTGTGTGGTTTTCCTGACTTTGTTTTTTTGTGTGCAGGCACGATTCTTCTTTCAGCAACTTATATCTGGAGTTAGTTACTGTCATGCTATGGTACTTGAATTTATTTTGTATATTGGTTGGATATGTTTATTTCTTCTTTGGTTGGGAGAGTTAGTTGAGTTCTTAATGATGTGCTTGTTGATGAAGCAAGTATGTCACCAGGACTTGAAGTTGGAAAACACGCTGTTGGATGGAAGCCCAGCTCCTAGGTTGAAGATTTGTGACTTCGGATACTCCATGGTGATAATTGTGTTTTGCCTCACGTCTTGTTTCTGTTCTCTTCAGTATGGATTCTTTGTTTAGAGGGATGCTTTGAGCTTTTACTGGATCACAGCCCCTACTATTAGTTACCATTCCAGATTCTAGGACATCAGTGTTTAGGTAGGGATGGCAATTGGGCGGGTATGGGCGGGTATGGGTATGTTAAACTGGGTATGGACGGGTATGGGTAAATATCCAATTCATACCTAAAACTAAATATCCATTATTACTCATACCCAATATGTCCCATACCCAATTGGGTATATAATGGATATCCAATTCACCAAATTATTTTATTTTTATAATTAATAAAAAAATTATTATTTAGATCCGTTTTCATTAATTATGCTCATTTTTTACCATTGGCTCGTTTTTTTACCGTTTTGGCTCGTTTTTTACCGTTTTGGCTCAGTTTTTACCATTTTGGCTCGGTTTTTATCGTTTTAGCTCGGTTTTTACCGTTTTGGCTCGATTTTTACCGTTTTGGCTCTTTTTTTACCGTTTTGGCTCGATTTTTACCATTTTGGCTCGGTTTTTATGTTTTGGCTCGTTTTTTACCATTTTGGCTCATTTTTTACCATTTTGGCTCGATTTTTACCGTTTTGGCTCGGTTTTTACCGTTTTGGCTCGTATTTTACCATTTTGGCTCATTTTTTACCATTTTGGCTCGATTGTTACCGTTTTGGCTCGGTTTTTACCGTTTTGGCTCGTATTTTACCATTTTGGCTCGTATTTTACCATTTTGGCTCGATTTTTACGTTTTGGCTCGTTTTTTACCATTTTGGCTCGATTTTTACCGTTTTGGCTCATTTTTTACCATTTTGGCTCGGTTTTTACCATTTTGGCTCGGTTTTTTTACCATTTTGGCTCGTTTTAACTCGTTTTTTACCCTTTATAATTTTCCAACTTCAAAATTCAAAAGAGTCAATTCTTTAACGAATAAAATGGAATAGAGACAGTTTGTACGTCGCCATCTATTACATAATATAATTAGGAAAGTTCTGAGAAGAAAGAGATGTTAATAATGGACAGCGGGTGATGTGGACAAAAACAAAATTTAACTTTGCGAAGACGCCATCGCCAGTTAGTGGCGTCAACGCAAAACATGTTTGCATTATTTGCCAAGGGATTACGTCGATAATGGCCTATACATCAACTTCCGTCGCATATTGATTTCTGCATAAGGATCGCTACGAAGAGTTAAACTAGCCATTGACAAACATGATCGTAAAACTAGCCAAAAGACCACAGTTTCAACTTTCAACCGCTCTAACAAAGCAAAATCCGAACCAGCTCTTCAAGCTCTGGCCCTTGTTGATGTTGAAGATGATAGCAAAGCAAGAACCAGTCCTCACGACTAGCGCTACCTTGAGTTTTGAGCCTTCTGTCTCTAAAACTTACATGGTGATACCTGAGGTAAGTTTCTCCAAAAGCAATAAATAGCTTATCTTTAAATACATACAAAGATGTGAGACTGCTGCACAAAAGAACCGACAAGGTAACAAAAATCACTCCCCTCTGGGGGCAAACTCAATCACAATACTAACCAAAAGTTAATACCCTCTGTGGGATCGCCAACGTTTCCTAAAGGGAAATACTCACTTCACATTCTAAGCATCCAATTACTGACATTTTCTCCTTAAAAAGAACCATATGAATGGTAAAAGTTCCACCAACTGCATAAAATTGTAAGCTGATCAGAAGTTACATTTATTATCACAATTCAACAGCTATTATGACTAGATTAGCTTTTTCCTGGATGGTTATGACTAGCACAGGCTAATAACTTTCACCGAATTCTCCCACTAACTGTAATTTCGAAGGTCTTTTGAACATGGACAATAACTTATGAAATTAAGTCACAGCACGCAAGTCTAAGCATTACGGAAGAGAAAATTAACATACATTAGCAAGAGAAATCTCTTCTTTTCCTCTGCTACTAAAAGGTAAGCCTTAATGAGCTCCTCCTTGGCCATGAATAGTACAGTAGCTGCAAACACAGTGTGCACTATCTTTGTGCGTCCCGTTAGAAAATTCGAAAAGTTCCCCATAATGGATTGTTTTGATAATTGCATTATCAGTGCCTGTACACATTCCATTACAGAAGAGGCTCATTTCTTTAATAGAATGCAAGACCTCTAAGATATCCTTACACAAATTAAAAAAAGAGGCTTACTTTAATAATCATTTTTTAGTGAATAGCAATCCATGTCTGCACAAGTAACTGTCAAATAGATTCCAAGGTCAAAACATAAGTGATCTAAATAACCATAATTTAGCAACAATCCTATATCTACATTAATCTAAATATAAGGTCAAACAGGCAGTGTGTGGAAAAACTACTAAAACTGAAATAATCTGGCAAGCAAATCTGGAAAAAAGAAGAGAAAAAACAGCCATGCACAGAATGCTATTCTTGCTTCCAAAAGAGGAAACAAAATCTTACAGATTATTTGAAGCTTCATTTTGATACATGAAAAGCACAGTGCATGCTTGAGAAAGTGCATCATTTGATGCATATAACTCAGTATCATAATTACATACACAAAAATAGCATGCATGTAAGGGGCAACACATGATTACATTAGGAAGCAGTAATAGCAAACAAAATCTGGACAAACACTAGGGCACTACAGATTGCTCAAAAAGTAGGCACAATAAGCAAATAGTGAATTAGAATGGATCATTTTGAACACTATTAAAGTGCACCAAACTAGTAATAGACGACCTAATTAGGAAGGGAACAAATTAAACATTTGATGCTGGGTAGAAAGAACCTAAGGCATTACAATCAAAGTTCATTCAAACGGGCGGAGTCACTCACAAAGCAACTGCAATGGTAGATCTTTTGATTTTGGAAAAGCAGCAACCCCGGACATAAGCTGCAGGAGGAGCGGCACAAAGGACAGGAGGGATTTTGAAGGAGCCAACAATGGAGTGATGAAACACACGGGAGCAGGTCATGCGACTAGCAACAGCCAAAATAGGGAAATCCTTGAAGCATATGGCACATTCCTGTGCCGCAAGATCTCGATTCCCGGGCTTAATGGTGATGTCCACCAACATTGGGAGGGTGGTACACAGGGAGAAGCGGCTATGGATCGCCATCATACCAGCTGTGTAGACGAATTTATCAATGATTATCAATCATTCCCGAAAAGGCACTCCAAAACCATGAAGTATAGGATTCAGAAACGACTCACTCGTTCCCGCAATCGTGCCAGCCTTCGCTTCCGCGCTTTTGCTATCTTTCGTGCTCGCGCCTGTGTTACTGCCCGGGCTCGCGCGGGTGCTATTACTCGGGCTCGGGATCGCGCTCGAGATCGAGATCTTGCTTGGGCTAGGGTTCCTCCTCCTCCTCCAACCTCCACTAATTGTTGTCCACAGCTTCCAAGTGGTTCCACTACCGAATGATCCTTCACCAAATCAATTTCTCACAAATTACTGGTGCTGGCGATGAAAGAGGGAGGAGGCGGGTAACTATTGGTCGGAGAAGAAGGAGAGGCGAGGGTGAGGGTGAGGGGCTTCGCACTGGTCGAAGAAGATGGAGACGGCAAAATGGGGCACGAGAAGGCGAAGTGAAATCAAAATCTGGAAAAAATGTACGTATACCCGTTCGAGTATTACCTATACCCGAACGGGTATCATACCCATTTTACTCGAATGGGTATGGGTAATGCCCAAATCATACCCAGTCAAACCGGGTATGGTTTGAATATTACCCGGTCAAACAATTATGGGTATGGACGGGTATCCGGGTATGGATACCCGTTGCCATCCCTAATTTAGGTTAAGAACATCTTGTGTTTGTAGAACAAAGTGTTATGAATATGCTAGTTAGTTATTGTTCTCATTGGTTGAGGATGTTTTGGGAGTCATCATCAAGTGAGTGGTGAGGGACTTTATTTTGTTGCAGCACTGGTGAGTAGATTAGGGCAATGCCAAGTGTCTTCAACTGGGTTCGCAAATGTTAGAAGTATGTAATGGTTACTCACATACTTCTTTAAATGATTCACGATAGTGTTCCTTGCTTATTTCCTTAGTTCTTTTATCTGCTCGTCTCAGGATTTGTTTTGGTCTCTCCTTACCTCATGCTTCACTTGGCCTAAATTGCATTTAGCTTTTCTCACCTGAGTCGCGGTTGAACTCTAGAATAGCTTCTGTTTAGTCTTAGTGAAGAGTATTTGTTAGTTTGATTTTAACACATCACTGAGTATGATCTTATTTGTCTGGCATTTTCTTAGTCTTCAGTGCTTCATTCGCAACCAAAGTCAACGGTGGGAACTCCGGCACATTGCTCCAGAAGTGTTGTCGAGGCAAGAATATGATGGCAAGGTAATTCTAGTGTTTGTTCATGCAGTTCAACTGATATAACTTTTGGCAAACAATTGATCATGCTGATTGGATTGCAGTGATAGGTTAAATCTACTGTATTGACCTGGAATGGTGCTTATGGTTTTTCTTAATGTCTGTATTAATTGGCTTTTCCAGTACACCTGGTGTCTTGCTATTCAACTGTTTATAAGAAAACATTAAGCACTTTCTGTTAACACCATGAAAAGAAATTATAATCCTTTTAGTACTAAATGGAATTTTATCTTTGTGATCCATATGTAGCAGTAACAGTTCTCCATACTATTCGTATAATGAGCAGAAAAAAGGAAGAGAAAAGAAAGGAAGAAGAAGAAAGTTCAAAGTTATGTTGCTTTGAGCCCTACCAAAGTTAAGTGTATAAGAGGTCAACAATTAAGATGTCTAGAAAATATATCAAGAAAAAGAGAGTTGATTATGCATGTAATACAACATATAAGAAAGTGCTCTTTTGTGCATGGTGCTTTAACCTAAAATAAGACTTGTGCTCTGGCCGCTCTTCAGAGTATGCATTCTCACTTGGAAGCGTGGAAGCTTTTTCCCTTGCTGCATTATTCCTGCCTTATTGGGCCTTGAGCATTCAGGCTGCACCAGTATTGTTTAACGTGCATAAATCTCTTAACCGTATGCTACTTGGCTGTTGGTAACACTTGCTGACAGTAATGCCAAGAAAGTCTCTCTTAATCTCCTCCTCAATGACACACATGCAAATTTGATGATTAGTCTCCATGTTCGCTTGTTATGGGATTGTTATGGGATTTGACCTATTGGCACACTGTACTTTCAAGGTTATCCCTATGTACAAAGTGTGACAAACTGTTTCTGTTGTAGGACAATATTCAATGACCATATCAGTCTCATTACTGGTCCCTGTGAATTATTTTGATATTTTTTGTAATTTTGGCTCTTGTACCTACTTCATCTCATAAACTTGGAGTTTGAAAAGCTTTATTATTTTAAGGACAAGGTTTCTTGTTAATGTTCTGCTACAACACCAGGTTGCTGATGTGTGGTCTTGTGGTGTAACCTTATATGTCATGATTGTTGGAGCATACCCCTTTGAGGATCCTGATGAGCCAAAGGACTTCCGCAAGGCAATACAGGTATATCATCGAATTCTCTTGGTGCGGATTTTCTTTTGTAATTTTTGTTGTGAGAAAAATGACCCTGTTGGTCTTATGCAGCGAATTCTTAGTGTCCAGTACTCCATTCCAGACACAGTTCAGATATCTCCTGAGTGTCGGCACCTGATCTCCCGAATTTTTGATGCTGACCCTGCAACTGTGAGTACCATCTCTTTTCTGTGAATCTTCAAATTAGGATTTTATAAAAAGCCAATTGTTGATACTGGCAGTAAAGTAGCCATTTTAAAGATTCTATTCCTGCCCCTGGTCTCTGTATGTTCATATGTCAAATCAAGAACAGTACTTTAAAGTTAGATAGCTTATCCATCATCAAATACGAACCATGATATAAATAGCATATACAACCATTATCTTGCTTGATTCTGGTTGGAGATTTCAAGTTGAATCAGAAATCATGCTAAACACCAGTTCAACTTTTATTCTGTAATCTTTAGAATTTAGGGCAGCCTACATCCTTGATGCACAATATCAGCCTGTAATAGTCTGCTAGTGATCTTCTTTCAAGGATCCTAACTTTTGTTTCTCATGACCACAGAGGATAACTATTCCTGAAATCAGGGACCACCAGTGGTTTCTGATGAACCTTCCTGCTGACCTAATGGATGAAAAGGCTCTAGGTGACCACTTTGAAGAGCCCGATCAGCCTATGCAAAGACAATAATGCAGATTGTCGCTGAGGCTACTGTACCAGCAGTAGGGGCCCTTGGCCTTAATCGATACATGGCGGACAACCTGGACATGGATGATGACATGAAGGGCTTCGATTCTGAATCCGAGCTCGACACTGATAGCAGTGGGGAGATAGTTTATGCATTGTAATCATAACTTGTTTTTGGGACACAAACATTGTCAGATGTAGCCCACCCCACCCCCCCCCCCCCCCCAAAAAAAAAAGTGTTGCTTGTAGAATGTGTAGGTTAGAGAATAGTTCTTTAGTCTGTCTTGTATACTATATGGAGCTTTTATACCATTACTGTGTTGAAGTTTGTTACGCTATTGCTTTACGGGGGGGTGGTAAACTCGCACGAATTCTGGATTTCTGGGATATGGCATCCCATTGAGAGAGGAGGTCTATTTATCAGTTTTGCGTTGGTCCTGTGCCTGTTCTTTTCCTATTTTGACATGATTATATTTTAGATGTCTCATAGGTACTTGTAAGTGTTAGTTTTAATATATATCTTGCAATTTTACTTTTCTGTTCAACATTTTTTCATTTCTATTTCATAAAGTTCCATCTTATTTGTAACCCATGTAGCTATTACAACAGAATGAAAGGCGAAAAAAGAAAAAGGAAAGGAGTGGCTAAAGCCAGTTTAAGTTCTCCTCTTTTCTGCACGTTAATTCTTAAATCCTTGAGATGAGGCTCATAACGCTCCCAGGAGGTGGCTGTGCCTTCGTCGCATATCACTTCCTTCAAATTCGTAAGCCTCAAGACTGAAGAAGGCAACTCCATATCCGAGCAGCCAATGCAATAGAGACTTTTTAAGTTATGCAGGTCACCTATGGTTTCCGGTAACCTTCCGATTTCTGAGCACTCTGAAATGTCTAGAACACTCAAGTTATCGGAGGTTCCCGATTTCTTTCGGTAATGTTTGGATCTCACAACACTCTGAAATGTCAAGTGTGCTCAACTTGTGAAGCCCACCGATTGTGTTTGGTAATTCTGACAACTTGATGCAGGAGTTATCAAAATCTCTAAACTAACCAACCTGTTGATTTCTTCGGGCAATGCGACCAACTTAGGGCAGCTGGTGATGCAGAGTTTCATTACATTGACAAGATTGCAGAAGTCTTGAGAGACTTCCACTAGATCTTTGCTGTAGTCAATGTTGATCTCCTTTAAATCCGGGAATGCATCCGAAATATTCGTGTTTGAGGTACTAAAACTAAAGCTCGACTGATGTCAGTACACATTACCAAAGTTATCTTTTGTAGTTTCTCTAGCTTGACAGAAGTGAAGCCGAATGCAGGCATCGAAACATGCTCCAATCTGATTCTCTTCAAGTTGGATAGAGTAGCGAGAACTGGAAAATTACTCAGCTGACTGGGTAAGAAACCATAGTTCATGACAATCAACACCTTCAACTTCTCCATTTCCTCCATGAACTTCGGTAAGGTGTAGTTCTTTGCCCAAAAATTTAAGACTAAAACCTCAACTTCTGGTGCTTCAATGATGCACCAGTTTGATGACAAATTTTCATCTGCAAGCGAGGTCAATATGGTGTCAATAAAACGATTCAGGACATGACAATGTACGACATGAAAGTCTCAGATGAACAACCTGTGGACATAGACGAGCCGGGCTGTAATCTGCTTCTCCTCCTCCATCCACCAGTCTGGAACCTTGATAGCTCTTATCTCCAAAATTACTCTTTTTGTCTTCTCAATGGGTTCTGAGTTGCTGTGACGGACGGCTAGCTCTCGAAGAAGATCATGCTGCGCACGAATTGCCGGTTGTAACAGCCATATACCTTTCCTGGTCAATCATCAAAACTTGATTTAGAAGCATAAAATCTTACTGAAAAGTACTAGAAATGGAAAACCAATGTACCTTATGATCACAAGATCCACTAGATACCGAAAAGAGAGTTCATGCAGATTGGAAACAGCATACATATCTGCATTTAATTTGTACAAATCCATCCACGTATAAGGGCAGCTACAGGAATCCGTTGATCTTCAGGAAATGAGCATAGGTCCATGAATGCTTTAGTTTAGCCTTATTATCCAATGTATCCAAACTCCTTTGGAGAGACTTTAGCAGATCTTCATATTCAAGAAAAGAACTACTTTCTGACAACTCCATCATTGTAGTTTGCCAAATCTCTTTAGGCTTTCTACAAAGCGATTTGCCAACCACTTTAAGAGCCAGTGGGGATCCCTTGCATTCTTTCACTACCTACAGGCCAGTGGCATGAGAAGTAGAAAGAGCGTTGTAATGTCTCGGAAAAGAACCAATAGAAAGGCTTCGCGATAGTAGCTGATTGAAAAAGTACCTAGCTCACAATTTCTTGTGGGATGTCGAAGCCGGAATTTTGCAACCCTGCTGCATTGTTGGAACAAAATTACTTATTGTAGTAATTTAACAGGACATTTGGACAGGAAAACTCTACTTTTCTGTCATACTTTATTCACCTATTTATAGAAAACCAATATTGGAATCAACACCAACTTTGGCATTAACGCTCAGCGTTATCATGCAAAATGGCAGCAATCAAGCACATCAAGCGACAGCGTCATGTTGGAAGCAACACCAACTTTGGCGTTAGGATCAGCGTTATCATGCAAAGGCATGATAACAAGCAAATAAAAGAGGGCATTAATGGCAGCGTTATCATCAACGGCAGCAACAAGCATCAAGCGGCATCATAAGCGGCATCATCAAGCGGCATCATAAGCGGCATCATCAAGCGGCATTATAAGCGGCATCAAGCAGAAGCGTTATCTAGCAAGGCAGCGTCAACGGCATCAAAAGTTATCAACAGTTGCATTTTTTCACTTGTCATTTTATGGTGTGCACATGTTGCTTGAAGGCAAACTAAATACCACATCGGAAAGAAAAGAGGCTTGTGAAAGCCTTATATAAGTGGTGTGAACCCCTTGAGAAGTGATGAGGCTTTTTGGGCCTTGTCATTGAAAGGAGGCCTAAAAAATCGTGAGGGCACGAGTGTTGGCCCAAAGCGGATAGTATTATCACGCAAGGGAGGTGAACAAAGTGGACGTTCTTGTTCGTGTGCCCAAAAAGGAACAAGCAAATAACAGTGGGTTAACGGCATAGTTATCAGAACCGGACCGGACAGCGAACCGTTTTCGCCAATTTAGTGGTTGAACCGGGTTCGACCGGATTGTAGATGTGATCGTCAGTCAAATACAGAATTTATAGTGCCTGAAAACGTGGACCGGACAGCGAACCGTTTTCGCCAATTTAGTGGTTGAACCGGGTTCGACCGGATTGTAGATGTGATCGTCAGTCAAATACAGAATTTATAGTGCCTGAAAACGTGTGTGCACAAGAGATAAAGTGTACAGTGGCAGTCAGGGTCAGTCAGGGTCGAACACAGGGATTGTGAGAAACTGATCTAAGGTCTTAAATGTATTCGGGGGAGAAGAGCACAAAGAGTAACAATCAGGGGAGGGGGGGGGGGGGGGGGGGGGGGGGGGGGGGGTTTACTTGGCTGAACAAGTCAGCCAAGGCAGATTTCGGGAGCTAACAATTTCTATCTACGAAAACAGTATTCGGGGTCTCGAATGTCACGTTCGAGGCCCCGAATGGTAAAAATAGGTAATTCAGTAATTACTCTCAGAAATAATAAAACAAGTCAGTAGCAGGTGCAGAAATATCGACACAGGCGTGAAACAGAACAAGGGTGAAATAAACACAAATAATCAGGTGGAGAAAGGGTTCTTAGCAAAGGCATTCTGGGTTGCATTCGGGACCAGATCGTCAGAAATAATAAAACAAGTCAGTAGCAGGTGCAGAAATATCGACACAGGCGTGAAACAGAACAAGGGTGAAATAAACACAAATAATCAGGTGGAGAAAGGGTTCTTAGCAAAGGCATTCTGGGTTGCATTCGGGACCAGATCGTCATCAGCTCAAGGGTATTCTATTCAAGACGTCATAGAAATGACATGGGGACCAGATTCCTCGGATATCCCCTACTTTTCTCTTAAGAGAAACTACCCCCCGTTTCCCCCCTACTTTTCTCTTAAGAGAAACTACCCCCCGTTTCCACATATGAGGTAGTCTTGACAGTTTGCCATCCCTCCAGGCACGAATGCGGGAGGGCCATACTCAAACTGCCCATGAAGCTAAGAAAAGACAGATCTAGAGCTAAATCCCTCAGTTTGTCAGGCTCGTGACCTAACCCTAATCAACTACCCAACCTATCTATTCGAGACCACTTTGACACAGTCAAGACTAAACAGATGCCCACTTGTTTCATGCAATTTTCCTTCCGTATTCATCACATAAATGGCAGCATTCACACAAAATAATAATCAGTTGATCAGACCTCAAATTAATTCATGCAAAGATGTAATTAAACCGATGAATAGTTGAATATAGCATCAAGAATGTATTAAGCACATTAAGGCCTCGAATCTGCCCTTGCAACCCTTGAATCAGCCTTGCTAAGAACTAAGAATTTAGCTACTCATGCTTAAAGGTAAATAAATAATAATTAAAGAAAGCATAACAAGTAAGTAAATAGATTAAGGGAAGAAGACTTTGTTACTAAATTCCGTTTGAAGCCCGGCGGCAAGAGTTGAGGATGCTAACAAGACTAGAGAGAGAAACTAGAGAGAAGTCTAAGAAAACTAAAACTAATGATTCTAAAATTATATTATCAAGTAGGTGGTGTCCTAAACTACTCTTGGATGCTCTTTATATAGTAGAGCTCCAAGCACAAAATATCTACTACCAAAAACTAGGGACAAAATGAATTAATTGAAAGCCTAAGAAAGTGGATCAATGTTCCTTAAAGCACAAAGCTGAAAAAACATAAAGCTGTCTGATTTTTCCAGCTTTGGGCAGGTCTGGATTGGGCTCAAGGGCTGACTTGGTCAGAGCGGTAGGTGTTTGGTGGTCAGTGCAGACTGCAGGAACAGTGTCAGAGGAGGCACATGGAAGCTCTGGCGAGATGACACGTGGAAATGTCATTCTTCGCCCTTCGGGGTCCCGAATGGTGAATCCGATTCGGGACCTTGAACGCTGTTTTGGACTCGGGACCTCGACTCTGGGTCTTGAAGCTCAAAACTGCACAAAATGCCCTGAAAATGCATCTTTTCGCATAAACTCCCATTTTAGGCCTAAATCTGCAAAAGTAATGAAAACAAGGGTAAATTAGCAGAATCATGCCTTAAATGGGTGAGAAAATGGGGAGAAAATCCTGCATAAAAACGTGCTATCAAGATGCTGGTCCGTCCGGAATCGTTTACACATTAAACCGGTAAATCTTAGACGATAAAATCGGATTGAACCGGTTGGTTTTTACTGTAGCATTTTATAATATATCAAAAAATATTATTAAAATTGAAAAAGTCCAAAAACGACGTCGTTTTGGTTGCCTCTCTGATGGGCTGACCCATGCCTGTAATGAGCCGGACCATCAATTTTTCAAAAAAAAAAAAAAACCAAACCAAAACGACGTCGTTTTGGTTTGGCTCATCAAACCGCCCGGTTCGCCGGTTACATAAAAACCGGCCGGTTTGACCGGTTGAACCCGGTTCACATAGCTGAATTGAACCGAAAACTTGAAAAACACCGGTTGAACCGGACGGACCGGCCGGTCCGGTCCGATTCTGATAACATGGGTTAACGGTCATGCTTGTCATGCGGCGCCACATGTAATTTTATGGTATGCACAACTGTAATTAAGAGAAGAATGTAGAAGAGTGTAGAATGTGTAGCTAGACTATAAAAGGATGTGTACAGTTGCATTTTGTCTTCTAATTTTACCACATGTAATTTTATGGTATGCACAGCTGTAATTAAGAGAAGAATGTAGAAGAGTGTAGAATGTGTAGCTAGACTATAAAAGGATGTGTATGTAATCTAGAAAGGTTGGAACCAACGTTGCCACCCATAAAGAAGAGTGTTGGAGAGTGAGAATTGTGCACACTGTGCACCACTCTCGTTGTCAGTTGTCATCAAAAAAGAAAGAAATCTTTGTGAGTAAAGAAGGGGTGCATCTTCTCTATGTTGAATCATGCTTGGTTCTACCATGGCGTAGAACGTGATCAAGAGAAATCAAGAGAAAAGAAAAGAAAGTTGTCTGTGTGCGGTTCTACAAAGAAGACTATAGAACAGAAATTTTCTAGAAGAGGGAAGTTGTATCTGTAAAATATCATCATTTATAGTAGTTTCATCTTTTCGTTCATGTGTTCCTGTTGAATCCTTTTTAGCTTTTGATTTTCTAACATGGTAGCGGAGAAATTATAAAATGTCAGAATCTTCATCAACCTCAAAACCAACAAATGGTAGCGGAGCTGATGGTTTGAAGGTGGGCCTAATAAGCCTGCGCAAAAAAGAAGAAATAAAAGAAAAGAATGGATGTGGTACTTAGTTTGCAGCGGGAGTGTTGGTTAAAGGCAAACTAAATACCACATCGGAAAGAAAAGAGGCTTGTGAAAGCCTTATACAATCATGTTTGGTTCTACCATGAGTAGAACGTGATCAAGAGAAAAGAAAAGAAAAAGTGTTTCTGTGTGCGGTTCTACAAATCAAGATTGTAGAACAGAAATTTTCCAGAAGAAGAAATTGTGTCTATAAAATACTTTTCATCATCTATAATATTTTCTCATCTTTTTAGTGTTTTTCATTTTTCAACATGGTAGCGGAGCTTTTGTCTTAAGGGACCTGTAGAAGAACACCAGCAAGCACACCAGAAAAACCAACAGCAGTGACGCCGGCAACAGATGCAAAAGTCAATGAGAAAAAAAAGAAGAAAAAAACAGCAGCAGAATTTGGCAGAAGATGAAGTTGCAGTTGAAAAAGAGATGAGCTGATCTTGATCGCGTGCCCAAAAAGAAAGAAAAAATTAATTAAGTTGGTGTTGAGAGGGAGTGTTGGAATCAACACCAACTTTGGCATTAACGCTCAGCGTTATCATGCAAAATGGCAGCAATCAAGCACATCAAGCGATAGCGTCATGTTGGAAATCATGTTGGAAGCAACACCAACTTTGGCGTTAGGGTCAGCGTTATCATGCAAAGGCATGATAACAAGCAAATAAAAGAGGGCGTTAATGGCAGTGTCATCATCAACGGCAGCAACAAGCATCAAGCGGCATCATCAGCGTCATCATCAGGGGTAGCAACAAGCATCAAGCGGCATCACAAGCGGCATCATAAGCGGCATCATCAAGCAGCATCATAAGCGGCATCATCAGCAGCATCAGCGACAACATCATCAAGCAGAAGCGTTATCTAGCAAGGCAGCGTCAGCGGCATCAAGAGTTATCAACAGTTGCATTTTGTCACTTGTCATTTTATGGAGTGCACAGTTGTAAAAATCTAGAATGTTATACCACGTGTAATAAATAGAAGTGTGTAGAAAAAGTATGTCGGTGGAATGCCTATATATATGCATCCACCACATTATAGAAAGGTTGGGGGAACAAATGTTACCACCCACATCAGAGTGCTGGCGAGTAAATGGGTGCAAAAAGGGCACCGCTCTCAATCAAGAAAGTGTGATCTAGGTGAGGATGAGAGGAGAAGAGTGTGCGTTGGCACACCACTCACTGAGTAAAGTGTGTGAAGAGCAGAGTCCTGCATCACACCACTCTCATCATTATCAGAAAGAAATCATGTTTGGTTCTACCATGAGTAGAACGTGATCAAGAGAAAAGAAAAGAAAAAGTGTTTCTGTGTGCGGTTCTACAAATCAAGATTATAGAACATAAATTTTCCAGAAGAAGAAAGTGTGTCTGTAAAATACTTTTCATCATCTATAATATTTTCTCATCTTTTTAGTGTTTTTCATTTTTCAACAACCAAATACAGACAGTTACATACATCAACTACTATTCTAGATAAGAAGGAAGTAACTAACAAGCAGTTAGAACTGCTATTCTTAGATTAGGACAACCTATAACTATCATTTAGATAAGAACAAACACACAACTGTCATGATTAAACCCAACAATCACCCCCTTAATCATGACGCACTGTCTTTACTTCTTGCGCAAAGAGATGATTCGATCTGCCTCTCGAGCTATGTCAAATAGGTCCAAATTCCTTTTACCAGCAAGCCTAGGCCTAGTCAGTTGCCTACTACTTAAAATCGGAACAACGTCTTCCTCCGAGTCAGATTCCAAAGAGGACGAAGCCATGTCTTCCTCCGGGTCGGATTCCGAAGAGGTCGAAGTCCAACTCTTTATTTCCCTTGTTCCTTCAGCTGCCCTAGAACTAAAGGTGTCAATTCGGGTCTGCGGGCAGGACCCGACCTGGACCCGACCAGACCCGAGACACCCCGGGCCGGGACCAGTCCCGGTCCTGGTCCCGACCCGGCGGGTCCGGGACCAGACCCGGAAGCTGCCCATTTTTTTTTCCAATTAATTACTTAATAAATTAAATACACTTCTTTCTTCCCCTCTGTTTTACAAATGATGGATAAACAAACAAATCAAAACTCTAACAGCCAACCACATCAAACACAAGCAAAACCAATTACAAATCACTACCACATTTTTCATAACATTTTTCATTACTTTCCTAATTCCTTTTCTATTGTTTCCTTCCTTCTTTCCCATTTAGATTTATTTATTGAAATTTTTCCTGCACACTAAATGCTTCTTTAAAATTAAGAACACAACATTTTTGGTTATCGAACTAAAGCAACCAATACCTGGTCAGTGACCACTTATGTAATATGTAAGAATCCATGTAGGTGTACATGGTAATAGAGCCTAGTCCAATGATAAGAAGAAATCTACTGGGATTCAATTTAGAAGTATTTTTCTCATATGCAGTAAACCAGCTGCTCCTTGTCAAGATCAGTGCAAGTCATCATTTTGGAAAAGAAAAATTTGTAACAGTTCAATTTATTAGAGTACCAATGCCTATTCTGTTATAAGCTATGGATATCCCAAAATGAACTTTTAAATTATTTCAAACATGGGAATCACATGAACACAAAACCATAAGCAGATGAATTTTTGCAGACTAACACATCTGATCTCATATTTTGTCCAAACATAGGCTTCTCTAGTATAGAAGACGAAATTAAAATCCAAACAACAACATCTATTAAAAGAAACAACGATCAACTGTTTAAAAGCTGGAAAAATCAAAACCGAGGTGGCATATATAAATGTTTCATAGAAATCATGCAGCTAGTTCTAGAGATACATCATTTAATTCTCTCCAAGGAAATAAAAATTATGTACCATAAACTACAAAACTTACGTCCAGAAATCGACGACACTGCTGCTGGAATCAGAGAAGGGAAGAAACGGCGCTGCTGCTGGAATCAGAGAAGGGAAGAAATGGCGCGGCGCTGCTGCTGGAATCAGAGAAAGGAAGAAACGGCGCTGCTGCTGGCTGGACGAGGACGATGAATACCGCTGGCTGGACGAGAACGACGTTTAGACGTTTAGGAGGAGGTGTGGCACCGGAACGGATGGGTTGGGACGGTGAATCGATGATGATAGTGTGTGGTGTGGTGTGGTGCGGCCGTGCGGGTTGGATTGGGACTGAAAGAAGAAAGAAGGGAAAAAATTAGGGATATTAGGGATTTAAAACATTCCGGGTCTCGGGTCAGTCCCGAGACCCGCCGGGTCTGGCCCGGATAGACCCGAGATTTCCCCAGTTGGGACCAGACCCGGCCCCGAGTTAATTTGGGACCAAAAATTGGTCCCGGACCCGGCCCGAATTCCCGGGTCCGGGTCGGGACCGCGGGTCTGGTCCCAAATTGACACCTCTACCTAGAACCAAGCCCAGTCCCTGTAATGGTCCTACTACTACCCACATAAGCGCCAAGTTCGTCCTCCACCCCATTTATTGCACCTTTTCTATGGTTTTCTGCTTCCGAACTATCTCCAAATTTTACAGTACCCTTCACTATCTCATCAAGTGATGCAAGCATCAACTTGGCTTTAGTCATGTGATTGTTGGTTCCTGTGTCAAGATACCACACATCATAGCCACTGTCTACTGGTAACACACTCTCCTCATTGAGGAACACCGTCTGTGATGTGTCTACAGCCTCCTGAATGTGCTCACAATGCTCAGCCATCAGAAGTGTTGGCATGTCCTCTTGCACTTGCGTCAAATTCACTGCTTCCTTGTGCTCGCAATATGGTTTTCGGCACTCCTTGGCATAGTGCCCGTAGTTGTTGCAGTTGTAGCACCTAACATTAGTCATGTCACGACTGCCTCCTGTAACTACAGCGTCCTTGCTGTAGCGGCCGCCATTGTTGCGCCTACGACTACGTTGATTGCTATGACGCCAATTGTCAAAACCACTGCCAATGTTTTTCTTGCTGTCAGAAGAGTTCTCGCCATATTCTCTTCTTTCTTTGCGTGCGAGCCATTCCTCTTCGGTGAGGAGAAGGCGACTACCCACCTCGGCGGTATCACATCTAAGGTCATAGCGCTCTTCAACGACTTTGAGTCGTCCTGTTAGCTCCTCCAGTGTAACCGTCTTGAGATCGACTAATGTCTCGATGGAAATGGAAACCTGAGTATATCTTGGGGGAACTACCCGAAGAAATTTTTTAACCACCTTCTCATCGTCAATCTGGTCACCCAAAAGGTTCAAACTGTTCACCAGGCTGGTGAGCCGCATAGCAAAATCATCGATTGTCTCACCGTCCCTGAATCTGATGGACTCAAAGTCCATACGCAGCGTCTACGCTTTTGCCTCACGCACACGTTCGGCACCTATACGCATGGTCATCACCGCATCCCATACTTGCTTTGCTGTGTCCTTAACAGCAAGAGTCCCCAACATCTAAGGTGGCATGGATCGGAGAATGACAGCCAATGTCATCCTATCGTCCTGGTAGTCTGCATTACCGGGATGGATCGGAGAATGGCAGCCAATGTCATCCTATCGTCCTGGTAGTCTGCATTACCGGGATCAATTGCCTCCCATAGTCCCTGTGCCTACAAGTTAACTCTCATCAGGAGAGCCCAATCATCGTAGTTCGTGCGAGTCAGCCCTTCCGCCATCACCTTTGCTGAACTTTGATGGCGATGAATACTTTGAAGGACATCTTGAACTGTCTTGTTGATTTTTTTTCCCACGTGATGATACTGTCCGCTTTGGGCCTCACCACATAGCCCTCACGGTTTTTTCAGCCTCCTTAAAGATCAATAAATTTGGAGCAACACAACGAGATGACGAGGCCCATGGCTTTTCATGGCCCAAAAGGCCTCATCAATTTTCAAGGGGATCCACCACATTTATATTCACATTCCACAAACCATTTCTTTCAGATGTGGCATTTTAGTTTGCTTGGTTTCAACCAACACTCCCGCTGCAAACTAAGTACCACATCATTCAAACCATTAGCTCCGCTACCATGTTGATTTTTTTTCCGATGTGGTATTTTCATGTACCACATCGCAAACCTCCCCAAACGTGATGATATTGTCCGCTTTGGGCATCTTTCGTGTGCCCTCACGATTTTTTAGGCCTCCTTAAAGATCAACGAGATTTGGAGCAACACACCACTCCGAGCAACACAACGAGATGACGAGGCCCATGGCTTTTCATGGCCCAAAAGGCCTCATCACATTGCAAGGGGATCCACCACTCTTTTATAGGGTTTTTCACACCCCTTTCCTTTCCCGATATGGTATTTAGTTTGCTTCAACCAACACTCCCGTTGCAAACTAAGTACCACATCATTCAAACCATTAGCTCCGCTACCATGTTGATTTTTTTCCCCACGTGATGATATTGTCCGCTTTGGGCCTCACCACATAGCCCTCACGGTTTTTTTAGGCCTCCTTAAAGATCAACGAGATTTGGAGCAACACACCACTCCGAGCAACACAACGAGATGACGAGGGCCATGTTTTTTCATGGCCCAAAAGGCCTCATCACATTGCAAGGGGATCCACCACTCAGAATTACTTATTGTAGTAATTTAACAAGACATTTGGAGAAAGATGAAGGAAAACTCTATTTTTTGTCATACTTTATTCACCTATTTATAGAAAACCAAATATAGACAGTTACATACATCAACTACTATTCTAGATAAGCAGGAAGTAACTAACAAGCAGTTAGAACTGTTGTTCTTAGATTAGGACAACCTATAACTATCATTTAGATAAGAACAAACACACAACTGTCATGATTAAACCCAACATGCATTGCGGAAAAGAGTCATGGAATCTTTATCCTTCAATGGTTGCAACTTGTACGTATACCCAGATCCAGGTAATTCTGATCTTGATGTTACTAGAACCTTATAGTCTGCAAACTGGAACTTGAACTTCTCAAGAAGGGACTCTGAGTCAGCCCAAACATCATCCAGGACTAACAACATAGGACTTTCTTCTTCAGGAATTGTTCCAATTGGTAGACTACATCATCTTCTGCTGTGATGTGTTGTGTTGTGCGTATGAATTCTTGTTTCATTTTTCAGTTATGTATTCTTCTTTTCTTTGTTCATCTGCATCTACATCTGCTGTCTTTAGAATTTTGTACTGTAATTTTTTACTTACTGTGACTCCTAAGAGCCCTAGAGGCTAGGTGTGATGCTTGGTTTTCTCTGCTCTTTAGGTCGCTTTTAAACCTGTTACTATACTATAGAGGTGTTGTTATCCATGTCTGTTCACACCGTGATTTTAGATGAAAGATGGGGAAGGTAAGGCATAGGGTAACATGGATAAAGTGGCAAATAAGGGTTAGATTTAGTTGAGTTCTGTAAAAGTCTCTCTTTATTGAATTTACTCCTGAGTTTCTTTTTGATAAATCTTCACTTTGTGGATCATTGTTTCCTTTTCCTATTCAACTGTATGCACCATGGAGCTTACATGAATTATATAGATTGAAAGGCACCTTTTTTTACCAAACAAATACAGTTCATTCTTTCTTTCTTCTCTACGATGATGTTATTGTCTAAGGTTGTGGTTTTTGTCAATCATGTTCTGTCAAATAACTAACAAGAATCACTGACAACATCCAACCATTTTCAGGCTTTTGATGATCCTGTTTCAACTTCAGTAGTGTAGGCCTGTGCATCCAGGTGGAAGTTGCAGCTGCCAAGGTGGATGCAAAATACATGTTTTTAATTATCAATTGCTATTTCCTATGATTTTTTTTGGATAAACGTGTATTTGAAATTAATGGAGCAAACATGTACTTAAATTTAATTTTGAAACTGCACTGTATTTGAAATTGATGGAACAGTATTTTGTAATTTTTGGTGATTTTATGTTTCTGAAATTTAGAGTTGGATTGAAAAGACTTCCGAATTTTCGTTCCGAAATAATTTCGGTTTTTAGAAATCGAAAATATAGATCAGAATTGATTTTTGAAATTCCGGAAAATCGAAATTTAAATTCCGATGAACACCCCGGTGAGGGAACCGCCAGATAAAGCGTTTTTAGTGGATTTTTCTTCGGTACTTATTTATTTAATTAATTTGAAGAATTACGCCTCAGGTAAACTTTGTTGTTTCAAATAAGTCACAATTTTTATTAAGAATTTATCTTATATAAAATCAACATAACATTATTATCTTCTTAATTTTGAGAAAAATAACAAGATTATCGCACCATGTTTGCATGACAGACATGCCTACAGCATGGTAGGTAGGGAAAGGGAATGCCATGAATAATTTGTTCATAATTTTATCCCCTCTTGTTCGAATCATCTTCTTCCTCCTCAACGCCGTTTCTTCTTCAAAAAACCCTAGAAAACTTTAAAAAATTCGAGCTCGTCTTTTCGTTTACACGCTCTAGCTAGCTTCTTGCTTAAGGTATATACACTAACTGTAACGACGATCATGTCTTCTTTTCGTCACTGTTAGGTCAAAACCGCACCGTTTTTGAATTGTTTCTTTAATATGCGAGCTTTCATGCCGGAAAACGGCTCTTCGTGTTGCGAGCAACGTGCAACTTTTCTGTAATTTGCAGTTTCTTAAATAGTTTCCGTTTTGCTTTACTTGTAATTGGTATCTAACTAATTATCATTTGCTCTTTGAACGCACAAATCTTAGAAAATGGAGTCTCATGATTCGGAAACAAATGGTTCAGAAGTGCTGCTGCCGCCACCTCCACCAGTCATTCCTCCACATATTGTGCCAGAGCAAGTAGAATCAGAGAAGCCCCATGAACGGCCAGTAGCTAAACTTGTGCCCATGGCTAGGCGTGGTCTTGCTAACAGAGGGCAAAAGATAAGGCTCCTTACCATCCACTTCGAAGGTGGCATAGCAAAGACCGATAGCCACTTTTACCAATACAGTGTAATTTTATCTTTCATGGCTTTCTTGTTTCCATAGGAATAAACTGAAACTGAACTGCTAATTCTTGTTTAATTTTGTGGACATAGGTTGCTCTATTTTACGAGGATGGCACACCTATTGATAACAAAGGCATGGGGAGAAAGGTTCTTGATAAAGTCCTGGAGACTTATGATACTGAGCTGCAAGGTAAACAATTTGCCTATGATGGGGAGAAGACTTTATTTACCGTTGGCCAACTTCCGAGTAACAAGCTTAAATTCACTGTGGTCCTGGAGGATGTCGCCTTAAGCAGGTCAAAATTATTTTGACTTTGTTCATTATATATATAGTCTGTTTATGATTTTCAGAGCACTGACTTGCTAGTTGCCTTTAGAACTGGAGTGAATGCCAACGCCAACGGTAATGGTAGCCCAGGTGAAGGTGATAGGAAGAGACTGAAGCACCCGCATACAAAAACATTTATGGTGGAACTCAGTTATGCTACCAAAATTCCATTGCAATCAATTGCAGCAGCATTGAAGGGTCAGGATTCCGAGCATTTTCAGGAAGCAGTGAGAGTTCTTGACGTTATCCTCAGGCAGAGCGCGGCTAAACAGTAAGTATTTTCTTACCTTTTGCATTTCTTGGCTTATAAACTTGTATTCTTGTCTGATTCCAACTCATCTTTGTTTATTTCTTCAGATGTCTACGGTCCGACAGTCATTTTTCCATAACAATTCAAGGAACTTTGCTCCCCTCGGTGGTGGTGTTGTTGGATGCCGTGGTTTTCATTCAAGTTTCCGAGCCTCCCAGGGAGGATTGACTCTTAACATTGGTTAGTCTGCATCCCTGAAATGTTTACTCATTGTTTTCCAGCTTTGTCCTCATTGTTAGTTTTGGGCTCAACCAGCTTTGTCCTCATTGTTAGTTTTGGGCTCAAACTATCATTGTTTCCAGCAATGAGTAAACATTTCAGGGATGCAGACTAATCAATGTTGAATGAAAACCACGGCATCTAAGAACACCACCACCGAGGGTAGCAAAGTAACTTGGATTGTTATGGAAAAAGGACTGTCGGACCGGTAGACATCTCCTGAAGAAATAAACAAAGATGAGTTGGAATCAGATAAGAATACAGGTTTATAAGCCAAGAAATGCAAAAGGTAAGAAAATACTTATATTTTGTATGAGAACTAAAGTGCAGGAAATAAAAGAGAAGAAGTTTAACTAGGGAAAGGAAAGGAGAAGAAGAGAACTTGTAGAAAAATTCCTTTGTATGGCTGCATTTTTTATACACAAGGGAAAAGGAAAGAAATTCCCTTTAAATCCCATGACCCAAACTCAAGCCCATGACTTTCTTTTCTAATTTAAGCTCAGTCTCTAATTTTTTTTCTTTTCCTCCCACTTTTGGGAGGAAATTTTTTGTGGGTTAGGATAGAAATAAAATTTTTATAATTTATTTACTCTTTGTTCCCTTCCTTTCCTTTTGATTCTCTTGAACAACTTTTTTTCATACAAGGAAAAGTTTAAAAATTTTCTCTCCTTTCCTTTCCTTCCCTTCCTAATCCTTCATCCCATACAGAGGCTTACTGTTTAGCCGCGCTCTACCTGAGATAGTCTCTTTTGGCAGCTTTTAAGGAGATAGTTCCTGCTACAAAGTCAAGAATGGAAACTCTCAGATCTCAAATGGTACGTCTTTCAAGGAAGAAGGTGGATGTTCGCGCTCGATTGTATCGAGGACAAGAACAACTCAGTTCCTTGCAAGTTAAATTCTCAAAGATTTTACAAGAAAGGGAGCTCCTTGGAGCACAGAAAGAGAAGCTTCTTCTTAGGAAGAAAATGATGGTTCTTGAGTTGGAGAAGACCAACGAGCAAGTATCGAAAGATCAAGAAGAGCAGAGAGACATAAGCAAGGAAGATGAAGTTGCAGCTAAGGATTGGATTCAAGCAAGGGAGAAGGTAGCTCAAGCCAATCTCAACTGGCAACTCTTTAAGCAAAACATGGAACTATGTGATCAGAAGAATTTTAATTATCTTTATGTATAAATAATAGGTAAAAGAAAAATAAAAAGTAAATAAATAAAGAGATAATATATATATATATAATTTTTTTTTTAAAAAGTAGTGAACATGGGAGAAACGTTTTGTTGCAAAAATAAATTTGTAAAAAAATTGTTAAATAAAATCTCAAATGATATTATGATGAGTTAGAATGTAAAAAAAATCAATTAAAATTTAAAACAAATAAAAATAACAAGAATAAATATAAAGTATATATTTTTGTTTATTTTTCTCAATTAACACCCAGAAAATCTCTAATCACTCATCTGACTTTGATTGATTCATCTCCTAATAACTTTCACGAAATTAAAGGATTTTTTATGTTAATCGAAAGACAGGTGCTAATTGAAACCATTGGGCAAAGTAAAGGTTTTGTTAATGGAGAAATTTATACAAACAATTTGAATTTTTTTTACTAAGAGGAGATTGTGTATTAGTTGGACCTTATGAAACGAAATATATTGAATGTATTGGAATTATAGCAATACAAAAATTAACAAAAAAAACTGATGGTGATGGAACTTTTTGTCCTCTTATCATTTTACCTCTGTATTGAACAAGACTAAGACTAGCCTAGACAAAAGAGAGCATGATCATAAATTAGCATTACCACAGATGCAGCCGTTGATAACTATGCTAGCAAAAATGACACTTCGAATCATCTCATTGACTGAACTACGGACTAAAGGAGCAGAGATACTGTCCTACATGCAACAACATTCTAGTTTACTACATATCCTTGAAAAGTAAAACTTTAGTTAGCGCAACAAAAGCGAAGGAACACAAGTCAAGCCCAAGGCAGAAATGACAAGGAAAAGCTCCAGCATACAAGCCCCAAATCCTGGACAATGCCTCTAATCAAACTAATAACATAAGCAAGCTCAAGTGGATAATAGTTTCGCAAGAACCTAAATCTCTCAGTTTTAAAAAAGATCAAAGCGTGCTACGTTACATGTACATAATATAAAAATATTACATGCATAATCAATGAGATAATGCTAAGAAAAAAGAAAAAAATTCCCATGAATGAAAATAAAATTTCATAAACTTCTAGCAGACTTACATATGGAGGAGCATTGTTGCGTACAAGATAATGATTGAGAGTCAAACCAATAGCTCTAGTTGAGGGATCTACAAACAATATCCGAGCATTAACCTAAACAAAAAAAAATTAAGGTGAAAAAATATTAAAACAAAATGGGAACACAATGTTGCAGCAAAAAAATTGTTGCCAACATGCCAACTATATATATGAAAACCACACACAGCTGAAAAATTTAGTAGCCAGAGAAATGTGAGAAAGAATTATGACACATGGACAAAGTTTTGAGAAATAACAATAAATGGAGGAAGGCAGCAGAAAGCAGTGCCAGTAGAATGCATTTTTGCCTCTTGCCATCCCGAAACAATAATCAAAATAGAGCAATATCTTAACAGCGTAGAAAAATAAATCAACAAAGCTAAAGTGTCAAGATCAGTTAAAACACAACTTTAAGTTGTTAGCCCAAGGGCAACTTACTCTTTGTTTTGATGATTTTAGACACACAAACTAATTAGTATTACTAATGCAATTTGAAGTTAAAGTGTGTGTAGTTTGTGATCAAGCAAATAAGAAAAGAAGCAACAAATCAAGATATCACAAGCTAGAAGATCAAGTGTACATTAGAACTCTAATCATGTAAGTATGATTCAATTTAACACTTGATTAATGTTCATGAATACCTCAAGAATATTTGTCAAAAGGTTTTGAGCGAAAAGGTTTTAAGCGAAAATGTTTTTGAGCGAAAATGTGTTTCGAAAAGATGAGTTTTTGGCATTTTCGTCAGGCTTAAAACGCCATAGCGTTTGTGAAAACGCTATAGCGTTTTGCTACTGGAATGAAGGATTTCGTCCAGGAGCAAAACGCTATAGCGTTTCTCAAAACGCTATAGCGTTTTGAAAACGCCATAGCGTTTTCCAAAACGCCATAGCGTTTTGCCTCTGAAGTTACGAAATAACTTCAGTAGCAAAACGCTATAGCGTTATTCAAAACGCCATAGCGTTTTGCCCAACGGCTAGTTTCTCAACAGTCATTTTGTCCACTAAAAACGGCTCCTTTTGACTCCATACTCTCTTGTCTGATCATCCATCCATCAAAGAGTATTTATACTCATCCTAGATGAGTTAGACAAGAAGTAGAACAGCAAGAAAGCTCTTATACACAAATCATCATTTACAAACTCCCAAAATCTGAAATTCTCTTACACAAGCTATCTTCAAAGATTTCATTCTTCACTTGTGTCATTTTGTGAGTTCTTTCAAAGCTTTCTTCTTGAGGTAAATTGTTCATTTATTGGTGTTGAATTTATTCATACAAGTATTCATTTTGTACACCAATTGTTTGTTGCATAATTTATACAAAATTATTGTTAAGGTTTGAAAAGTGTACCTAACACTTTTGGGTTAAGGGTAGTGTTCTCATCCCATTGAAAGAGAACTTAGGTTGGTGGTTGAGCCCTTGAAAAACCATAGGTTATAGTTGTGCCTTGAAAAACTATAGGTTGTAGTTTAGCCCGTGAAAAACTACTTGTAAGGTTGTTGGTGAGCCCCGGAAAACCAATTGTAAGGTTGTGAGCTGAACCCGTAAAAGCTCAAGTGAATAGCAAAGGTTTGCATTCGAAAATCCTAAGAGGAGGACTCTTAGGTAGTGGAGTACAATTCGGTTGTGAATTGGAACCACTATACATCTTGTGTTTGCTATTCTCTCTTCTCTTGTGTGCAGATTTTTGAAGTGCCTATTCACCCCCCTCTAGGCCTATTATTGTTTATCAATTGGTAGCGGAGCAAGGTCACTTGGAATAGGGTCTAACAACCTCAAGTGAAAGATTCAAATGGATAGAGGAGGAATTTCCAGCACTCAAGATAGAGGAGCATTCAATCATCCACCTTACCTTGATGGCAACAATTATCTTCATTGGAAGATCAAGATGAAGACCTTCATTACTTCCCTCAATTGTGAGATGTGGGATTGTGTTGAGAAGGGTTTTGTGGCTCCAACTGAACCAGCCGGAACGGATGGATCTCTTAGAATTCTTGATTTTGAGAGGTGGACCAATGCTCAAAAGACAAGGAAAACCATGGAAGCTAAAGCCATGTATGCTCTTCAAGTCTCAATCTCTTTTGGTGAGTTCAATCGCATTTGCTCTTGCAAAACAGCAAAACAAATTTGGGAAACTTTGGAGATGGCGCACGAGGGTACAGCTCAAGTTCGTGATCTCCGTTTGGATCAACTCAAAACTGAATATGAGCTATTCAAGATGATGCAAGGAGAGTCTATCTATGATCTTAGCACAAGATTGCAGAATCTATGTAGTGCCATGGATAACCTCGGATTGACTCAAAGTGATTCGGAGATGGTGAGGAAACTCTTAAGCATTCTACCAAGCAAGTGGGTAGCAATCAAGACCACCATCAAGCAAAAGGAAGTGAAGCCTTCTTACACTCAACTTGTGAGTTCACTCACCGCTTTTGAGCATGAGTTGGGCCTATATAATTTAGAAGAGGCAAATACTAAGGAAAAGAAAAACATTGCCCTCACTAGCAAGTTGACTGAAGAAGATGATGAGTCTCTTGCTCTCTTCACAAGAAGACTCCATAATCATTGGAAATCAAATTCCAAGAAGAATAAAATTCGAGGTGAGTCTTCTAACCATTCTAAATTCAATTCTAATGCTGATGTTGTGTGCTTTGAGTGTGACAAACCAGGGCATATCAAGAGTGAGTGTCCTAGACTCGAAAAGAAAAAGAGGTATGAAAAACACAGCTCAAAGAACAAGAAGGATGGGAAGAAACATCATAGGAGAGCATTCAAAGCTACCTCCACATGGAGTGATGAGGATGAAACTTCAAGTAGTGATTCTTTGGAGTCCTCATCCGGAGATGAAGTAGCAAACTTGTGCCTTATGGCTCAAAGTGATGATGAGGTAAGTTCTTGCAACTCTTCTAGTGATGAACGTAATTATGATGAATTGCAAGAAGTTTTTAATGAACTAGCTACTCGTTTTGAAAATGCTACTATGAAAAATACTAATTTTGTTAAGGAACTAGAAAGCCTTAAGAATGATATTAGTGAACTAGAAGAGCTTAACAAAAATTTGACTAATGAAAATAAATTGCTTGATATTGCTTGTGGTAAGCTCAAAGAGGAAAATGGCAAATGTGAGCTTTGAAAGGATTCTTCTAAAGAAATCTTAATTTTAGAAGAAAAGGTTAAAACTCTTGAGAACACATTAGCCAAATATATGAAGAGTAGTCATAGCCATCATAAATGCATAGATGAGCAAAAGAGAATTGGTAATATGCATGGCATTGGTTTTAACTCCTCCACTAGCATGAACAAGGGTAAAAATGTTTTTGTTAAAGCTAATTCTTCAAATAATCATGCTAGTTCATCTAGAACTCAAAACAAATTTTCACGTGCCAAGCATATTTATAAATGTAGCTATTGCAAGAAATTTGGTCACTTATCCTATTTTTGCTACATTCGTAAAGGATTTGTTAGTTGGAAACAATTTTGGGTACCAAAGGGTACACATGCATATGAGGAAGGACCCAAACATGTTTGGGTTCCTAGGATTAACTAATTTGTCTTTGTAGGAATGCCGGAAACCCAATGAACGAAAATGGTATTTGGATAGCGGGTGTTCACGGCATATGACGGGTGACAAGTCAAAATTCACTCATTTGGAGAAGAAAGACAAAGGAGGTGTAACTTTTGGCGATAACCAAAAATGCAAGGTTTTGGGCATCGGTAAAGTTGGTCATTCTCCTTCTATTGAAAATGTGTTGTTTGTACAAGGTTTAAAATTCAACCTCTTGAGCATAAGTCAATTATGTGATAGAGATTTATATGTTATTTTTTATTCTACACATTGTGAAGTTAGAAATGTACACACACAAGCACTTGTTTTTATTGGTAATAGAGTTAGAAATATTTACATGATTGATTTGAATGATATTTCTAACAATGATCATACATGTTTAAGTGCTTTAGTAGATAATTCTTCAATATGGCATAGGAGACTTGTTCATGTAGGAATGGATCATATTGCAAAGCTATCTAGGAAGGAGCTTGTACGAGGACTACCTACTTTGAAGTATGAGATGGAAGGCTTGTGTGATGCGTGCCAATATGGAAAGCAAATCAAGAGCTCATTCAAGTCCATCAAATCCGTGTCTACTTCTAGGCCACTTGAACTTCTTCACCTTGACCTTTTTGGACCAATAAGGACAGCTAGCTTGGGTGGTAAGAAGTATTGTTTTGTTATTGTGGATGACTATTCTAGATTTACATGGGTTTTATTTTTGTCTCATAAACATGATGCATGTGATAACTTCAAAAGACTTTGCTATAAAATTCAAAATGAAAAAGGTTTCAAAATTTCCAAAATTAGAAGTGATCATGGTGGAGAATTTGAAAATGGTATATTTCAAGAGTTTTGCAATGAAAATGGTATTAATCATAATTTTTCATGTCCTCGCACTCCTCAACAAAATGGGGTAGTTGAGAGGAAAAATAGGTCATTGCAAGAAGCGGCTAGGACTCTTTTGAATGAACATACTTTGCCAAAATATTTTTGGGCCGAAGCCGTTAGTACCGCATGCTATGTTTTAAATCGTGTTTTAATTCGTCCACTTTTAAACAAGACTTGTTACGAATTATGGTATGATAGAAAACCCACCATTGGTCATCTTAAAGTCTTTGGGTGTAAATGTTTTATTTTGAATATCAAAGACAATTTGGGAAAATTTGATGCGAAGTCGGATGAAGGTATTTTCCTTGGATACTCTACTTCTAGCAAAGCTTATAGAGTGTATAATAAAAGAACTCTAGTTGTAGAAGAATCCATGCACATTGCATTTGATGAAACTAATCCTTTTGAAAGTGTGCAAAAGACAGCTAGTGTTGATGATGTTGATGTTTTTGGAAGCCTTCAAGAGTATCCTCCTATGGAGATTCTTGATGATTCAAAGGACAACACACCTTCTCTAGAAAATCCAAAAATTCAGGAGGAGAAGGAAACAGTAGAAGAGGTCCTTGATGATGCAAATGTTGAAGCAAATCAAAGTAATCAAGGCCCCTCCAATTCAAGACCTTGGAAAATTATGAATGCCCATCCACAAGAACAAATTATAGGTAATCGCCAAGGTAGAGTCACTCGTTCATCTCTTAGACATTTAAATGATCATCATGCTTTTGTCTCTCAATTTGAACCTAAGAAATTTGATGATGCCTCTCATGATGAATATTGGTTGATTGCCATGCAAGAGGAACTAAATCAATTTGAGAGAAATTGTGTTTGGAATTTAGTCCCTAGGCCTAGCAACCACACTATTATTGGAACCAAGTGGGTTTTTAGAAACAAACTTGATGAATCGGGAAATGTTATAAGGAACAAAGCTAGATTGGTAGCCCAAGGGTATAACCAACAAGAAGGTATTGATTTTGATGAAACATTTGCCCCGGTTGCTAGACTTGAAGCCATTCGCATGTTGTTAGCATTTGCATGTTTTAAAAATATAAGTTTATATCAAATGGATGTTAAAAGTGCATTTTTGAATGGTTACATCATGGAAGAAGTATATGTTAAGCAACCTCCCGGTTTTGAAGATCATAAATTTCCTAACCATGTTTTTAAATTGGAAAAGGCTCTATATGGTCTTAAACAAGCCCCTAGAGCTTGGTATGATCGTTTGAGTCAATTTTTATTGAAAAATGGTTTTAAGATGGGAAAGATTGATTCTACACTCTTTACTAAACATGATGGTAAGCATATGTTGATTGTGCAAATTTATGTTGATGACATTATCTTTGGTGCCACTAACGATTCTTTGTGCAAGGAATTTGAAAAATGTATGCATAGTGAGTTCGAAATGAGCATGATGGGAGAATTGACATTCTTTCTTGGACTCCAAATTCGACAAACCAAAGAGGGTATTTTCATCAATCAAGCAAAATATATCAAGGATCTCCTCAACAAATATGGATACAAAGATGTCAAGGAGAGTCCTATTCCCCTTAGTCCAACCGTCAACCTCGACAAAGATGAAGATGGTAAAGATATAGATATTACTCTATATCGAGGTATGATTGGAAGTCTTTTATATTTAACGGCAAGTAGACCGGATATAATGTTTAGTGTTTGTCTATTTGCTCGTTTTCAATCTTGTCCTAAAGAGTCTCACTTGATTGCTTTGAAAAGAATTTTCAAATATTTGAAAGGTACATCTAAATTAGGTCTTTGGTATCCCAAAGGGTCTAGCATTGATTTAATTGGTTATACCGATTCAGATTTTGCCGGTTCTAAAACCGATAGGAAGAGCACAAGTGGTGCATGTCAATTTTTGGGACAAGCTATGGTTTCTTGGTCAAGTAAGAAACAAAATTCGGTTGCAATTTCCACTACGGAAGCTGAATATATTGCTGCCGGATCTTGTGTATCTCAAATTTTATGGATGAAACAAACCTTAGAAGATTTTGATCTTAAGTTTTGTAAAATTCCTGTGTTTTGTGATAATCTAAGTGCTATCCAATTGACCAAGAATCCTATTTGCCACTCACGAACTAAGCACATTGATATAAAACATCATTTTATTTGTGATCATTTGGCTAAAGGAGATATTATGCTTGAATTTGTTGGTACTAACAATCAACTTGCAGATATTTTTACCAAAGCTCTTGCCAAAGAACGTTTTGTGGAGCTTAGACATGAAATCGGTATTTGCAATCCATTTGAGTAAGCTTTCGGTTATCATCTCTCTATTTCAATTTTTGATTGGATAATCGTTTTGTTGGTAAGTTGTATTTGATCTTTGCTTGCTCCTTTATTAACCCTTGTATAATCTAGTTGGCCTCTTTGATTTATTTAACCTTTTTGCTAATGACAAAGGGGGAGAATAAGTTGAGGGGAGAATATGTTTAAGGGAAATGTAAGTTTTAGGGGGAGCAAAACTTTAAAATCTTTTGCCATGTTCTATTTGCACTAATGCTTTATGTAGGGGGAGCATCCCTTTGGCAAAGATAGGAGATGTAAGTTTTCTCCATTTTGACTTCAACTTCAATTGCTAGTTCAATTATGTTTTATAATTAGCTTGTGGTTGTCATCATCAAAAAGGGGGAGATTGTTAGCCCAAGGGCAACTTACTCTTTGTTTTGATGATTTTAGACACACAAACTAATTAGTATTACTAATGCAATTTGAAGTTAAAGTGTGTGTAGTTTGTGATCAAGCAAATAAGAAAAGAAGCAACAAATCAAGATATCACAAGCTAGAAGATCAAGTGTACATTAGAACTCTAATCATGTAAGTATGATTCAATTTAACACTTGATTAATGTTCATGAATACCTCAAGAATATTTGTCAAAAGGTTTTGAGCGAAAAGGTTTTAAGCGAAAATGTTTTTGAGCGAAAATGTGTTTCGAAAAGATGAGTTTTTGGCATTTTCGTCAGGCTTAAAACGCCATAGCGTTTGTGAAAACGCTATAGCGTTTTGCTACTGGAATGAAGGATTTCGTCCAGGAGCAAAACGCTATAGCGTTTCTCAAAACGCTATAGCGTTTTGAAAACGCCATAGCGTTTTCCAAAACGCCATAGCGTTTTCCAAAACGCTATAGCGTTTTGCCTCTGAAGTTACGAAATAACTTCAGTAGCAAAACGCTATAGCGTTATTCAAAACGCCATAGCGTTTTGCCCAACGGCTAGTTTCTCAACAGTCATTTTGTCCACTAAAAACGGCTCCTTTTGACTCCATACTCTCTTGTCTGATCATCCATCCATCAAAGAGTATTTATACTCATCCTAGATGAGTTAGACAAGAAGTAGAACAGCAAGAAAGCTCTTATACACAAATCATCATTTACAAACTCCCAAAATCTGAAATTCTCTTACACAAGCTATCTTCAAAGATTTCATTCTTCACTTGTGTCATTTTGTGAGTTCTTTCAAAGCTTTCTTCTTGAGGTAAATTGTTCATTTATTGGTGTTGAATTTATTCATACAAGTATTCATTTTGTACACCAATTGTTTGTTGCATAATTTATACAAAATTATTGTTAAGGTTTGAAAAGTGTACCTAACACTTTTGGGTTAAGGGTAGTGTTCTCATCCCATTGAAAGAGAACTTAGGTTGGTGGTTGAGCCCTTGAAAAACCATAGGTTATAGTTGTGCCTTGAAAAACTATAGGTTGTAGTTTAGCCCGTGAAAAACTACTTGTAAGGTTGTTGGTGAGCCCCGGAAAACCAATTGTAAGGTTGTGAGCTGAACTCGTAAAAGCTCAAGTGAATAGCAAAGGTTTGCATTCGAAAATCCTAAGAGGAGGACTCTTAGGTAGTGGAGTACAATTCGGTTGTGAATTGGAACCACTATACATCTTGTGTTTGCTATTCTCTCTTCTCTTGTGTGCAGATTTTTGAAGTGCCTATTCACCCCCCTCTAGGCCTATTATTGTTTATCATAAGTAACTACCTTCTTATTTTTGGGGTAATCATCTTTCCAATTGGAACTGGGGAAAGAATTTTGTAAGTGAAAAATATCAACCTGTAACGCGATAATGGAAGAAATCAAAGAATAGCTCACTGAATCAAAGCAGTTACTAGAAAATTGATTTCTTTGGCTTGTAGGGAGTGTGAGCAGACATACAGTTCCAGTGAAGTATGTAAGGAATGACAATAAAATGCCATTTTCAAGAGTTGACTGTACACGGGCGTTGACCATCATGCCGGGAACAAGAAGGTCAATTGAAATACCCTTAAGATCCTTCAGCTGTAAAAAGAAGAAGCAACATGTTAGAATCGGAAGAAAACCACACATTTAGACATGAATCAACGTAGGAAAGACAACAAATTGATAAAGGTGATGAAATAACATAAGCATACCACAGACTTAGCCAGTGTATCAGGATCAAAACTGAGATAAACAACTTTGTGAGTTTTATCAATCCTTTTGGCAATGCCTTGTGACAGCTGGCCAGGTTTCACTTTACAGTCATGGTCCTCTAAGATCACAGAAGACAGTTCACTTTAAGAACCATGAAAGAGCATGGACTAGGATTTCACGACACTCATGCACATGTAACATGTATGAGGAATAAGGCATAAGCATCAAATTCAGAACTCTCAAAACATTGTAAATACACAAATTAAGGCAAGGAGGAGGGAAGCAAATGAAGCAGTAAACTGGTGGGTCCAACCATGTCAGAGGATGCTTAACAATGAACTAAGAAACTACAGAATGACAGTTACCTGCTTGGCTGTTCTTTGGCAAAAATCCCGTGAAGGAAGGTAAGCCAAAATGGAGCATGTAGCCATGATCTTCGACGCTTTTGGCATATGCGGTAAGAGACTGATTAGAAGAAGAAAAAAAGAAGTGGGTAGTCGGCATTAGAAAACACATGGAAATGCATACACATAGCATAAGCCACTATGCTAATCAAAGGAATAGCCCTACCATCCCTTCCTGAACAGCATCTAAGGAAAGGCCTTTGTACAACAAAGAAAGGTGCAAAGAAAGCCAAATCTTTTTCTTCCCACTATCCTTCTTGTCATCATCTAACTGCAACACAGTGCAGGAGACAAGCTGTCCAACACAGAATTTGCTTGGCAAGCTACCTTCACTATCCTGTTAGGAAGGGAAAATAATAATCGATCCACATAATTACTGAACCAGCATACAAGTGGGGAAGTAGAAAAGAGAGAATAAGGAAACACAATAGCAATCTCAGAAACTTACCACACTGTCAGCATCATCAGACAAGGGATCGATCGTGTCAGCTGAACGAACTAATCCACGTAAACCCCCAGGGAGACTAATTATGAGGTCCTTCTCATTAACTTCAATCACAACTCCCCAAAGCTTCATTCTAGGAGTAATATTCTACATTTACACGCACACAGAATAAAAGAAAATCAACTTCAAACACAACGACTCTGAAAACCAAGTAAATCTGTATTTTGTTTTCTTTCCATACTTTGGAGTAATCCTATTGGCAAACCGAGGGAGTTTTCCAGTCAAACTATCACTGAAAAGATAACCAAAATCATCTCCTCCGTCAGCCACATTCTTGCTTCGCTTCAACTTCTTCCCCTTCTTATCCTTCTTCTTCATAAACCTCTCTTCAGCTACAAATTCCTCATCCACTTCCGCATGAATCAGTAGAAATTACTAGTTGGCATTTAATGAATAGTAAACATGCATGAATAGTATTCATGCATGAATGGTAGAAGCAAGTGAATGGATGAAAGGGGAAGAAAATATTGATTGCATTGATTTGCTTAAACTTACACAATGCTTACAAGGGGTATTTATACAACTAATTCTATAATAAATAATTCTTAATGTCTTCAGTCCAAGATATACATATCTTGGACCATGGACTTCTGGTGCATGGTGGCAGTAGCAAATCTTGGACCATGGACTTCTGGTTCATGCATGGTTGGTGACAGCAGCAGTAGGAGACTTTTGTATTCAACACTCCCCCTCAAGTTGGTGCATAGATATCCCATATGCCCAACTTGCAAATAGTCTTCGAAAATACCTGACTTGAAACTGCCTTGGTAAGGATATCAGCTAACTGATCTTCTGATCGAATACTAGGCAGTTCAAGTATCTTTTCATCCAACTTCTCTTTGATGAAAAAACGGTCTACTTCTACGTGTTTCGTTCGATCATGTTGGACTGGATTGTGTGCAATGTCACGGGCTGCCTTATTATCACAATACAACTCAATCGGTTTTAGAGGTGGGAATCCCAGATCTATCAAGAGAAATTTCAACCACAATGCTTCACATAATCCAAGGGCCATGCCTCTGTATTCAGCTTCTGCACTTGATCGGGCAACCACGTTTTGTTTTTTACTTCTCCATGTCACGAGGTTACCTCCTATAAAGGTAAAGTACCCTGAGGTGGATCGTCTATCGTCAATCGATCCAGCCCAATCTGCATCAGTATACACAACCACACTATGACAATCGGAATTCTTGGTGAACAAAATTCCTTTTCCTGGTGCAGATTTGAGGTACCTTAGAATACGTATGACTGCCTTCATGTGTTGTTCTCCAGGATTATGCATGAACTGACTGACAATACTCAATGCATAGGCGAGATCTGGCCGAGTGTGTGCCAAGTACATCAATCTCCCAACCAGTCTCTGGTATTGCCCTTTATTTACAGGGATTTGATCAGAATCAACTGACAACTTCAAGCCTTCTTCCATGGGTGTTTCAGCTGGTTGACATGCTGACATACCAGTTTCATGTAGCAAATCCAAAGTATATTTTCATTGTGATAGAAATATACCTTTGGAGGATCTGGACACTTCAATTCCAAGGAAGTACTTCAGTGGACCAAGATCTTTCATTTCAAATTCAGTAGACAGGTAGTTTTGCAAAGCTCTTCTTTCTTCAGGATCATTTCCAGTCACCACCATGTCGTCAACGTACACGATGAGTGCAGTTATCTTGTCTTGTCTTTTCTTTAGGAACAACGTGTGATCTGCATTGCTTTGACAATAGCCAAATTCCTTCATGGCTTTTGTAAATCTTCCGAACCAAGCTCTTGGGGACTGTTTAAGCCCATACAATGATTTCTTCAACCTGCACACCTTTTGTTGTTGATGTTCAGATACCACACAGCCTGGTGGAAGATCCATATATACTTCTTCTGTCAGTTCACCATGAAGAAATGCATTCTTTACATCAAATTGTTGCAAGGGCCATTCTAGGTTTACAGCTAGAGTTAGTAGAACTCGAACAGTATTGATCTTTGCCACTGGTGCAAACGTATCGGTATAATCAATTCCATACGTTTGAGAATACCCTTTTGCCACCAACCTAGCCTTGAACCGTTCGATGGTTCCATCAGCTTTGTACTTCACAGAGTAAACCCATCTACATCCAACTGCCCTTTTTCCAGGAGGACAATCAACAAGATCCCAAGTGTCATTTTTCTGCAGGGATCTCATTTCCTCATTCATGGCTGCCTTCCATCTTGGATCCCCTAAGGCTTCCTGCACACTGTTAGGAATAGATACAGAAGATAATTGATTCACAAAGGACATGTTTGCCTCAGACAACCGATGGGTAGACACATAGTGGCTCATAGGGTATCTAGTTTTACTAGAGAGTTCAGGTTCATATGTGGGTTTAGGAATACCTCTAGTGTGTCGTGGTGGTAACTGCCGTAACTCATGTTCAAGGACAACTTCAACAGGTGAGTGGTGTGGTGTAGGAGAAGATGCATCAGTAGTTGATGATGGACCAGCAATGTCATCTTCTGCGATCTGATCAGTACTATCATTGTAACTTCCCTCTTCATCATTATTATAACCCTCTGAATTTTCATTATGATCACCTGTGTAACCATCTTCATCTTGATTTCGCACCAATATATGAGTGTCATCATACTCATCATCATATTTTAAGGTCAGAACTTCCAGTTGATGTTGCTCCCCTTGAAGTTCTGCACTTGAAAAATACATCTCTTCTTCATGAAACACCACATCTAAGGACACGTACATTCGTTGTGTTGGTGGGTGGTAACATCGATATCCTTTCTGATGTGCAGCATATCCGAGGAAGACACAACGTAATGCTCGAGGTTCTAACTTGTTCCGTTGACGTTTATGGATGTGAACAAACACTACGCATCCAAAAACATGTTTTGATAAATCTGCCACAGTGGGAGAGACAACAGCATCAGATAGGGCCTGAAATGGGGTTTTGAACCCAATGGTGCTAGATGGGACCCTGTTGATTAGGTGAGCTGCAGTACAAATGGCTTCTCCCCAATAATTCAAAGGTGTGTGAGCATCAATTAACAAGGAACGGACAACCTCCAGCAAATGACAATTTTTCCTCTCAGCGACACCATTCTGTTGGGGTGTATCTGGGCAAGTGGTTTGATGGATGATTCCTTGTGCTGTGAGGAACTGTTGGAGCTCAGAGTGTAAATATTCACCTCCATTATCACTACGAAGAACCTTCACTGTGGCATTATACTGAGTACACACAATTTTATAGAAACGTTGGAACAAGTTTGTAACCTCACTTTTAGAGGTTATTAATTGTATCCAAGTCATTCTGGTACAATCATCAATAAAACTTACAAACCAGCGAGCACCACCTAAAGTGGGTATTTTGAAAGGTCCCCAAACGTCAGAATGAATAACCATAAAAGGGACTGCACTTTTATTCATACGCGATGGAAATGACGTACGATGGCTCTTGGCTAGTTCACAAACATCACACCGGAGATTAGAAATTTCACAATTTGAGAATAATTTAGGAAATAATTTCTTCAAGTACCCAAAGGATGTATGCCTAAGACGTCGATGCCACAACCGTATATCCTTCAGTCTATTTTCGCTCAAACCATTCACAGCAAAAGCTTTACGCAACTGATCAGAGCTCTATGACTTCAAGTTGAGGTAGTACAACTTCCCTCTCCTAACACCACAACCAATCGTCTGCCTTGTTCTGATATCCTTAAATACACAAGAGTCAGGCCAAAAAATTACCACACAGTATAAAGCAACAGTTATTTGAGACACGGATAAGAGATTATAATTTAAGGATGGTACGACTAGAACTGAGTCTAGATTTAAGGTTTTAGTAAGGGATATGGACCCTTCCCCAACAACTGGGGTCAAGTTACCATCAGCAGTAGATACCGTTTTTTTGTGAGGACTGTTTTATGGATTTAACATGGCTAGAATCAGTTGTCATATGATCGGAGGCACCAGAATCAATTATCCATGTATCATTCAAAACAGTGTTGTGGATATTTAAAGCCTTACCATGATTACCACTATTACCTATCATGGTGACAAGTGCGGATGCAGCATCATCTGAGGCAACTTTATCATTCGTTGTAACTGCTGCAGTGGTGGATGCATGATTTTCCTTCTTCTTTCGTGGATCACGGCTATGATCCCACCATTCAGGGTATCCCACCAGATAAAAGGATTCATGCATGAAAATACTAGTAGAAAATAGAAAATATTCATGCGTTATTTTCCTCCGGTGTGGATGCAAATATTTGGGTCGACCCATGTTTGGGTGATGTTGAATGGATCGGAGGTGGCTGTGTGGAAGTGGAGGTGGCGTGAGTGTTGGGTGACTTGGTGAGATGGGCTGAGCCATATGACATGTAATTGATGGAGGAAATTTAGAAGACAGCAACGGATTGACATGAAAGTTCATGGACATATTTACAAATATGCCATTATTAATTAATTGGTACAAACAGTACCAAACTCTCACTCAGTAGCAATTCTCACACCGGAGTAGGAGGCGCGTGGGGCTCGTGGACAGCGTCTGGGACCTCGGAATGACCTGAAATTTTCCAGATTGGTGATAAGAAATATTGTGAGTTTAATGGTGTGGTTGGTGTGAGATTTAGAGAAGTTTGAATTTCGAAGTTTTACAGCGGAAGACTAAAAAATGAGGTTCGCCGGAGCGAAAAGAATTGAAAAAATGATTTCAGAGTCCGGCTCCGCTACCAAGTAGAAATTACTAGTTGGCATTTAATGAATAGTAAACATGCATGAATAGTATTCATGCATGAATGGTAGAAGCAAGTGAACGGATGAAAGGGGAAGAGAATATTGATTGCATTGATTTGCTTAAACTTACACAATGCTTACAAGGGGTATTTATACAACTAATTCTATAATAAATAATTCTTAATGTCTTCAGTCCAAGATATACATATCTTGGACCATGGACTTCTGGTGCATGGTGGCAGTAGCAAATCTTGGACCATGGACTTCTGGTTCATGCATGGTTGGTGACAGCAGCAGTAGGAGACTTTTGTATTCAACAGAATCTCCTCTCGCTCTCTGCGGCTCAGCTAACTCCCTCCACCTGCCAAAAAGAACAAAACAAGCAAACCACACACGTAACTCAGTTAGCACCATCCTTAGCCAACTTTGTTTCATTTTCAGTTGTAACAGAAAATTGGAGAGCTAAGGATTATCATGACAGGAAAATGAAGTACATCGAGGGAAGTCAGGGACATCGTCGTCGAGCTGGAGAGCTAAGGAACTTGACTGAACGGCGCCGTTTGATGAGTTCCTGTCCTTCTTTTTGAATGGCTGCTTTGATGCTTTGTTTAATTTAGGACCGTCCGGTTTCTGGTTCAGGCCAACCGGCTTTTTCTTGGAAGTTGGAGCCATTTTCGTTCAATTGAAAGATGAAATAGAAGCTTGAGAACCGTGTCTGACAATGGAGTTCCACTTTGCCGTTCCTGGCTTATGAAGAGACTGTAACGAGAAAAAATCAGAAGCGCAGGGTTTTGGAGGGTTTTACGTTTCAGTGACTACGAGCAAACTGAACAGCAAATGAAAGAAAAAAAATTGATAAAATTCATTTCGGGCCGAGTTTCAATGGGCCCTATGAGTCACTTATCAGGCCCCAATCCTCATTCCAATAAATACATACATGATGGGAAACTTCTGGAATGAGTGGAATCAGTAGAGAGAATCCATAAGTGTATTTGCCTCCCCGTGTCTGGTGCACATAACAGAAGCGCCGTGACCAAACTCGCCGTTTCCCGTTTCCCGATTTCTGTTTTCCGGTCAGTTCTTTGATTTTTGATTTGTTTCTTTATTAGTTTTCTCATGTCTCGAAATTCTTCAGAAGATATTCTTCAATTGATAAAAAGGTCTTTTTTAACTCAGTTTTTTTTTCCAAAATCAGTTTTTGGCTATTGGGTATTATTGTTTGATCGGTAAGTAGAACCTAAAAAATTGATTCTTTAGATTGTTTGTTGAAATTTAGATTCTGGGTTAAGAAAGATGGGATATGTTGTCCATTTCTATGATGTGTTGTTGGTTTAGTGGTAAATGTTTTAATTAATCTGCCTTTTTGAATTTATGACAATAGAGGTGGCAAAATGGGTTTGATCCGTCGGGTCAATCCGTACCCAATCTGTTTTTAGCAGGTAAGGGTTACTAATTTTTAGGGGTGTCAAAACGGCGTATTTAAATTGCATTTCGATCCATATCGACCTGTCTGACCGTTTAAATTTTATTGCTTATTTATACTTCATATACCAGTTTAGAATCATGAGAAAAGCAGGCGAAAAAAGAAATAGGAGGTAAATTTACCAAGCGGAACGACGATGACGAACCTGCAGAAATTACGGAATCTAGCGGTTTTGGCTAATCGGATGGGACGAAATGGGTTCGGTTTTCTTCCTACTCGGCTATTGCACGAGGGGCCGGACACGGTGGAGGAGTTGTTAGATAGACATGTGGTGAACAAAGAGAAATTGTTGGATGATGAGGAAGAAGAAATGATGAATCGGTGGAAACTAATGACGACTCGGCGAGAGGTTTTGCATTTGTACCGAGATATCTTACGGGCGACCCGATTCTTCGTGTGGACCGACTCACGCGGCCTGGTGTGGAGGGATATATTGAGGGAGAACGCGAGGAAGGAATTTGAGGTGGCCAGTTTTGAAACGGATCCGGAAGTGGTGACGCGGCTGCTGATTGGTGGTCGAGAAGCGGTGGAATCGGCGATTGATAGACTTGTTGAGAAGCAGAGACAGGAAATCGAGAAGGAACGTGGAGGAGGTGGAGGAGAAAAGCGGTAAGTTTTTTTCCTCACTTTGTAAAACATGATGAGAGTTGTATTAGAAGTTCAATAGTAGCCACTGACATTTGTGTAATTGGTGTTATTAATGAAAAAAGTCACTGAATCTGATAGATTTTCACATCAATTTGACATATTCACTTAGTTCAAGCTCATCTAATAGTTGTTCTTGCAATAATTTGATTATTAAATTTGAACTGTATTGCATTGGATAAACAGAATTGCTACCAATGAGATAGCAGAAACGGTGAGCACTTAAGGTGGGTTGGAGGAAAATGCATTACATTTAGCTTTGTTTTGAAGAATTTGTCTTTCTTCCATTGTTATGCACTTAAGATGTGTTTACTGCTAAACTCATTGTTGATTGCTTAGGTTTTAATATCAATTAGTAGTATTGCTTATCCTTTTGGGATGAAGAAAGTTTTTGATATAAACCCTAATTCCAAAATGGAAATGGAAATGCAAATATTGGCAGATAGCTAACCTTAGCTCTGGCTATCGTGTATTTTCAAACCTTATTTATGCTTCTGTTTCTTGTTGTGAGGAATTAATGTCATCATCATTGTTTCTAAAATGTCACTAGTAGTAGTTTTCCAACCGTCTGGCATTAATCAGTTGGTAGACTTGAATTGCTTCTGCCTGGCCATGTTCTTAGCTCAATCAATTCCTTCTCCATTTCTTGCTCTTTTTAGATTTCTCACCCATGCTTGATTATCGTTTTGTATTGCCTTTTTATTTGTTGCTTTTTATTGGTTGACTTATCAAAGCTGGAAGTGTTGCTGCTCAATGTTTTATTTATGCTTTTATTGAAATTATTTGAATAAATATATAGTCTAAAATTGAGTGCTAATATGCTTAGAAATTTTGATTTCAAAAATACTGGCCTCTTCATGAATGGACTTCATGAATGGATGGAAGCCTATCTTAATTTGATCTCCTCCATGTCCATTTGGAGAAGTGATGATAAAAAAGAAGTACGATGAAATACCTAATGGGATTAGTTTGACTTGCAATTTTAAATTGAGTACTTCTCTCATATCGTCACTTCTCCGAATGGACATGGAGGAGATCAAATTAACAGAGTAAATAAAAATTAAAACTTTAACAGAAAATTTACACACTTCTTTTGTCTAAAAATTGCATTATTTAGCCTAAGCAAGATAGGGATTTAGAAACCTTGCATCATTTCATGGACATCAAGAAAATTGAACCGAAAGTTCCATTGGAAGCATAAATAAAACATTGTCAACTTTAATAAGCCAACCAATAAAAAGGCAATACAAAACGATAATCAAACATGAGTGAGAAACCCTCGATTGAAAAAGATAAACATGGGTGAGAAATTTAAAAAGAGCAAGAAATTGAGAAGGAATTGAGCTATAAGAACATGGCCAGGTAGAGGCAATTCAAGTCTACCAACTGATTAATGCCAGACGGTTGGAAAACTACTACTAGTGGAAATACAAGCCCAAGCAATCAACAATGAGTTTAGCAGTGCCAGAGGCAAATTCTTCAAAATTAAGTTAAATGTTAATGCATTTTCCTCCAACCCACCTTAAGTGCTCACCGCCGTTTCTGCTACCTCATTGGTAGCAATTCTATTTATCCAATATAATACACTTTAAATTTAATAATCAAGTTATTGCAAGAACAACCATTAGATGAGCTTGAGTTAAGTTGAGTTAAGTGAATATGTCCATTTGATGTGAAAATCTATCACCAACAATAATAAATTCAGTGGCTTTTATCACCAATTACACAGTCAATAGCTATTGTTGAACTTCTAATACAACTCTCATCATTTTTTACAAAGTGAGCGAAAAAAAACTTACCCAAATCAGCGCTTTTCTCCACCTCCTCTACGTTCTATCTCGAATTCTTGTCTCTGCTTCTCAATCAACAAGTCTATCAATCGCCGCTTCTCGACCACCAATCAGCAGCCGCGTCAGCACTTCCGGATCCGTTTCAAACCGCACCGCCTCAAATTCCTTCTCGTTCTCCCTCAATATATCCCTCCACACCACGCCGCGTGAGTCAGTCCACACGAAGAATCAGGTCATTCGTAAGATATCTCGGTATAAATGCAGAGTTCTCTCGTCATTAGTTTCCGCCGATTCATCATTTCTTCTTCCTCATCATTCAATGATTTTTCTTTCTTCTTCACTTGTCTATCTAACAACTCCTCCACTGTGTTCGGTCCCTCATGTAATAGCCGACGAGGAAGAAGACCGACCCCGTTTCGTCCCATCAGATTCGTCGGAACCGCTAGATTCTGTAATTTCTGCAGGTTCATCGTCGTTTTGCTTGGTAAATTTACCTCCTGCTTCTAAACTGGTTTTTGAATTATAATTAAGCAATAAAATTTAAACCGGGTCGAACCCGTTTTGACACTCCGTTTTGACACTCCAGTTTTCGTTTACAACAAAAATACATGCAATTTTAAATTTAGTACATATGTGATTTGTTTTATGTTTATTTAAGAATTTCTTTTTAAAATCCGTTTATTTCAATGCAGTATTTGTTTATAGATTTAAATGCGTAAAATATATAGTAAAAAACTTATTAATCGAATAATCACATCAAGCTTGTGACACTTTTTCGTGCATGCTGTTGTAATTTTTAGAAGCATTACCTGACTCCATTTTTCTTTGGTGTCTAATTAATTAATTATGATGAGAGTTGGTTCTCTCTTTCATAGAATTGCGCTGTATCTTTTCCCCTTCTAAGAAAGAAAAGGCATATATGATATCCTGCTAGAGATTCTTTACCTGATAGGAAGACTTCCTTGCTGTCTGGTAATTGGCATGGTGATGGTTGTGCTGCTCTGTTTGATGTGTCCTTGTGAATCTACTAAGAAAACTCATAAAAACAGGTCCTTGTTTGAAAGGGTATTATGTTGCATACTTTAGTCTTAAGAACTTTAAAGCAATTGATTGGTATATGCTATATGCTTCGGTTTGCATTTGTGTTCTGCGGCTCTGCCCGACTTCTCGTTGGCAGACAATACGAGCGCGACACGAATAATTTCAACGTCCGCCACCAGCTGCGCGCTACTTATTCGACGTAATGCCTCAATGCCAGTGAGGACCGAAACCTGAAAACCGGCATCAAGATTCGCCGAACGGAGCCACAACGACGTAGAGAGTCATGTGGAGGCGCGTGGCTTCACTCTCTCCGACCCTGTATCCCTCAAGATCAACTCTTCTTGAGCAGGCACACCTCCAATCACTTCATTCTCATCAAATTTTGATTTTTTCATGATAGTATCTCCATTTACAGATCTAAACTGTTTAATCAATGTTTATGCTATAGGGAGCTAATGGATTTACTATTTGGAGATCAGTCAGTACCCAGAAGAACCTTTTTATAGCTTTTGTTCTAGGTAATGAATGTTTATGGTTGATTAGCAAAAAAAAATATTTGAGTTCATTTTTCTTATCTAAAAGTTATGTTTTTTCCTTTTGTGGGTAGATTTTGAGTATGTATGGTAGGTTAATTAATTTGCTTGCTAGTTTTCAGGTGGACCTGGTAGTGGCGAAGGTACCCAATGTGTGAAAATAGTTGAGACATTTGGGTTTACGCATTTGAGCGCTGGAGATTTGTTGAGGAGGGAAATTCAATCTAAAACTGAATATGGGTAATGATGATATTACTATCTTTTATGGTCATTGTTGAGAATGTTAATAAACCATATTGTTTAGGTTAGTCGTTTTCTGTGGTTGTTGTCTGATGAGAATTTTGGTATTCAGGGATATGATGCTTAACAAAATCATAAATGGAAAAATTGTTCCTTCAGAAGTGACGGTGAAACTGATTCAAAGGGAGTTAGAATCAAGTGAGAACTCTAAATTTCTCATTGATGGTTTCCCACGAAGTGAGGAGAATCGCGGCTCGTATGAACGCATTGTGAGCTCTTCTGTACCTTTAAGTTTTTATATTATATAATGAGATAAGGATAGGACTTATGTAGAGCAACAGACCAGTCACTTAGATTTTATGATTGAATACTTGTTGTCGCTGCAGATTGGGCTTGAACTGAATATGGTTCTTTTATTTGAATCCCCCGAGGAGGAGATGATAAAGAGAGTACTAAGCCGTAATCAGGTGCCTTTCAGTTGCCTTCGCATGGAATCAAAATCATGTTAATAGTTTTGTTGAAAGCAAGATGTTGTTTTGTTGCAGGGTCGAGATGATGATAACATAGAAACAATGAAGAAACGTCTTTGAATATTTCAAACATTAAGTCTTCCTGTTGTCAACTACTATGCAAAAAAAGGGAAGCTTCATAAGGCATGTGTATTCTCCATAGAAATGAGAACTATTTATTTTGAACACTGCACTCAAAGCAGTCATGAGCATGACTATCCCGATATTCATCTGGATAGTTACCTTTGAGCTTCTCATTTTTCCCTTTTTGATGTGTGTGTATAGTTGCATGTTGTTTGTTTTCATTTACTTGTATAGAGGGTTTTCTCAAGGGTTATGTCTCTCTCATAACACTGGAAGCAAATTCATGCAGATCAGTGCAGTTGGAACTATCGATGAGGTTTTCGAAAAGGTTCACCCTATTTTTGCTGCATGTAAGGTATGTTCATACTCTCTATTTTTTATCCGCAGCGCTTTCGTAGAAAGGGGAATGTACTCTCTATTTTTTATCAGCAGCGCTTTCGTAGAAAGGGGAATGTTCAATTTAGCATCCTGTAATGTTTTCTTTATAACTGAGTGTCATCTACGAGAGACTGAGACTGCTGGTACATTTTCTTGGACGGTCCTGTTTTTTTGCATCCTCTATTTTAATAAACCTTCCATAAGATTCGTCCAAAATAATACGTACCTGAGTGCATTTGCTTCTATGAAAAAGCTTAATCTATTTCACACGTTGATAGCATTTTCATAGGCTGATGACTGAATTTTGCTCCAATGCAGGCAATTGAATGAAATTTGTTTGGTACAAGATGAGTATTGGAAGATTGCGGTATTTTTAACTGGAGCTGCACATTTTCTTGGCTACTAGAAGCAGGCTAGCTGGAGTAACTTGGGATAGTTGCGAAAAAAACACATAGTTTTCTCCTCGCACTTTAAATTCTCAGCAAAAACTTTTCGCAACGAGAACTATTCCTCGCAAAAACTTTATTTTTTTCAGAATCAATGTAATGAAACCCTTGCAACGCAGGGATATGGAAGTGTGCAGAAATGTCAGCTGTGACTAATAAGGAAGCTGTATAGATTATGAATGCTTCGGCTCAAGTGGGCTTTTTGGGCTTGTGGACTTGGGCTTCTTATTCTTGCTTATGTCTTCGATCAAGCACCATGGACCTCTGTTTTATTTTATATTCATTCATTTGCATTTTGGTGCATTGTTTTTAATTTTTATAAATAAAGTTCATTTTCGTTGGCAGGATAAATTAAACAAAAATCACTAGGGTTGTACAAAAATCGGAAGGATTTGAAAATCAAACCAGAATTGTTAATTTGGTTCGGTTTTTTTTTTTTTTTTTGGATTGAACCGGATAGTTCTGATTCGATCCGGTTTTTTAAATCTCAAACTCGTAAATTGAATCGTAAAATTGAAAGAACCGGTTTATATATATATATATGCACTATTATATTAAAGTTTTTATTTGGTTTAATGGTTAACTCCTCACCTATCATTTTAAAGGAGAGATTCAAATCACCTTGGCTTCCACTTTCTTTCTTTCTTTTTTCCTTCTAAATTTAACAGCTCGTCTTTTTTTTTATTCTAAACTTAATTAAAATTTCTCATTTTTTTCTTTTTTTTCTTTTAAATTTAATTAAAAGTTCTCATTTTTTTTCTTTTATTTGCTATTTTAAATACAAAAATTTATTAAGGTAGTTATATGAGAATTATTATGAGGAAAAAAATATTTTCTCCATAATAAGAACTAACAAATAAAAAAAATTAATCATTTTTTCTTTTTTATTTTAAAATTAATTAAAAGTCCTAATTTTTTCCTTTTATTCATTATTTTAAATAGAAAAAATTATTAAGAAAGTTATGTAAGAACTATTACGAGGAAAAAATATTTTCTCCGTAGTAAGAACTAAGAAATAGAAAATTTTAATCATTTCTTTTCTTTTAAACTTAAATAAAAGACCTTGTTTTTTCCTTTTTTTTATTTTAAAATTAATTAGAAGAGTTTATTTAAAATTTTAAATAGAAAATTTTATTAAGAAATAAATTATGTAAGAATTATGAGGATTTTTTTTTTTCGTAGTAAGAAATTAAAATTTTTAATAAGAGGAAGTAGTGTATTATTGTAAATTGTAATAGCCATTTATATAGTTAATATATGGAGGGGGCTCTCTTTCTCCTTTTTCTTCTTCACATAGACATCATTTTCCGTTTAGCTTTGCTCTGTAATTTTCTAGTTTTGGATTTTAGAGATTTAATTTCTTTTATGCAAATAGAATTTTCATTTTCTTCCATGAGTTTGTCCGGCTAAACGCCTATTTTTGGAAGGGCAGTTAAGCCATGTTTCTTATGCTTCGTGAGATCTAAATATTCTTAATAATCTTTACCTCTATAATTGTTTATTTTCTAGTTTAACAAATCGCTTCCTTGTTGAGATTTAGAACTTATCACTTTTAGATTTTAACTTGTGAGTTGTAGTCAACCTAGAAGGGAACGAGCAAAACCTGATAGGCCAAGTAGACAACTAGTCTCGTGGAGGCTAGAGAAAATAAACAATAATAACTCAGACCTAATTGACAACCGAGGACCTTAATTGCGAGGTAAACTTGAGTCAGGTGTTGTCTTCCCCTGAGCCATTGAGAACGATTGCGCTATAGTAATCTAATCAAGCCAGCAGCCAAAATAGTAAACCTTGAACTAACAAGGTGCTTTTTGGTTAGAATTGTCTAGTAGGGAGCACCCGTTAAGGAATTTGATAAAGGAGGGAAGTAGGAATGTACAGGAGTCATTGCATTCTATAGCAGCACTATAGAGATAAAGATAAACATCCTTGAATCAGTGATCGAAGTATAAGAAACGCAGCTCTCAGAGTGTCCTTACTAGGAATTCACACCATCTGAATTTCCGACCCAGTTGTCTTGTCTTGGTCAAGCCTCTGACCAAACCCATTTTTTTATCGTTTAGTTGTTATTATTTTATTTTTAATTTCAGGTTCAACCCAACAATTTCAGTGACGAGAAAGTCAACCAAAAACTACACACCTGAGAAATCTTTGTGGACGATCCTCTTATCACCATCTACAAGACTTTTGTGGTTGTGTTAAGTTGTACTTTATCCTCAATTCGTTTACATTTATACAACTATTTTTTACTTTCTCGACAGGCGATCATTTATACTTCAAATATTTACAATTGCTCATTTTACATGGCTCAAAGCGGTGAGTTTTGGGAGCAATTATCTATTACAAAAGAGTGTATGACTCAAGAGCCTTTACCTCTTTAGGTATCTCTAACAAAAACAAAACAATAATATTGGATAGTTGAGTGCTTAATGATATTTTTGGCCATTGTACTTGAATTTCTACTATTTTCTTTATGAGCAGACGAATGTTCGTAAGATGAAATCTAACTAATTACTATTTGATTTAATATGAACTATGTACTTAATAGTTTGTCTCATTTTGAACTTCAAATTTGATCGGCATATATGTCAAGTTTTTTCCCTACTAGTACTCGACACAATAGCACATTTTACGAATCATTATAATTGATACAAACTAAATGCATAATTCACGTTAATCAAACTATTAATAAGATTTACGTTAGCACAAAAGTTTAAGTACACAGGTGAAAAATATCATTAACCTTATCATTATAATTGCTATGTGTGGACTGAGAAAATGCGGATAATTATGGAACAATTTTGACAAGTAGGTCAGTGTAACAGTTGTTAAGTCTATATATTGAACCCAACTCCATCAACCTACATACTTTCAACAAACCTTTCCTTTTGCACCATTTTTAGCAATTTCTCCACTTCCTCTACTGTTTTTGCATTAACAAGCACAAGCATGAGTGCATTACTTGCTCAAGCACTCAACACCAGAGTGTATGGAAATGGCACTGAAACCCTAATCCTCTCTCATGGGTTTGGCACTACCTAAGACCATACCTTGCTTTCTACTTCAAAGTTGTGGTTTTTGACCTAGTTTTCTCACCAAATGTCAGCCCCAAACTCTATCATCCAAACAAGTACTCCAATTTCAATGGATATGCAAATGATTTGGTGACTCTTCTTGATGAGTTGAATGTCACCAAAACCATCTATTTAGGTCATTCTATGTCAGCCATGATTGGATGCACAGCTGCAATCAAAAGGCCAGACCTCTTTCAACACCTCATTTTACTAGATGGGTCCTCAAGGTAACCGCTCTTTTACCATATGTTCTTCTGATAGTCAAACTGGAACTCGAGGCCTTACTCATACCGATTGTTTGCAGGTACCTTGATGCGAAAGGATATAATGGAGGTTTTAGTATATCACAACTCGATACAATCTTGAAGGCCATGAATCAGAATTTCTCAAGTTGGGTTCAGGGTTTTGCTCCAATTGCAGTTGGTATGAACAACACAAAAGCAATAGCAGAGTTTAAGAATAGCTTGAGCAGAATGAGAACAAAAACAGCATTGAGTGTTGCTAAAATAGTGTCTTTGAGTGATTTAAGAAACATTTTGCCAAAAAGTAATGCTTCCTTGTGCCATAATCCAGTCCAAGAAAGATCCGGTAGTTCCAACTTTTGTAGCTCACTACATGAATAATCTTGGTGGTCAAGCCAAGGTTAAAATATTGAAAACAGAAGGTCATTTCCCTCATCTTTCTGCTCATTCTTTGCTTTTGAAGGTTCTAAAGAATATTCTTGTGATTAAGTAGCTGAAAGTGAAAACCTCTGGCTTGAAAATCATCTTGAAGATATTAATACATCAGAAAGTGTTTTTTAGCTACTTTTTTGTTCATTTTTCTCAATTAACATCCAGAAAATCTCTAATTACTCATCTGACTTTGTTTGATTCATCTCCTAATAACTTTCACGAAACTAATCGAAAGACAGGTGCTAGTTGAAACTATTGGACAAAGTAAAGGTGTTTTGTTAATGGAGAAATTTAGACAAACAATGTGAAAATTGTGTATTAGTTGACCTTATGAAACAAAATATATTGAATGTATTGGAATTATAGCAATACAAAAATTAACAAAAAGAACTGATGGAACTTTTCGTCCTCTTATCATTTTACCTGTATTGAACAAGACTAAGACTAGCCTAGACAAAAGAGAGTATGATCTCAAATTAGCATTACCACAGTTGCAGCCGTTGATAACTATGCTAGCAAAAATGACACTTCGAATCATCTCATTGATGATCCTGGCGTGTTTCTTCAAGCAGGATCAGCGATCACTGGAGTCGCGTGGGTTCTCTCATCTAGTCGTGCCACAGAATCCTTTTGGCAGCAACTCTGAGGCTAGCCTTTCATCAAAATCCTTAGATGTGCTTAACATAATCCATTGCTTTGTCTTTTACATGCTCAATTCTTCCCTCATCACCGTGAGCCTTTTCATACTCGAGATATTTCTTGAATAGGGACTGCAACAGATAAATGAAGTATGCATAAGGACTAACGGTAAGAACAAAACTGGAACATCAATGCAAGGTGTCCCATGAATAGATTGTACATACTTTGATCTTTTTAGGCGGAAGGCTCAGACTGATTGCCCTCTCGAATAGTGCACGAGTCGCATCCACATCCCCAAGTTTGATCTCCTGTCAATTTGACACCAAAACGTAAGCCATGTGCGAAGCAGTAATAATAATAATGATAATAAATAATAAATAGAAAAAAACTAAAAGAATCCTACCTGATCAAGATAGACACTCCATATGTCTATTCTCATTGGGAACTTCCGCAAAATCTCTTCAAACAAGGATCGTCCTCTATCAGGAACCCCGAATTTGAACTCTTGGATGGCCGTCTGTCTAATGAATTTTATATGCTTATGCTTCGGAAGACTTAAAATAGCACTAGTTACAACAGGCTGAACCCCATCTTGCCCTTGCTTCAAAAGCCACTGTATTCGCTTCAGCCAAACCTAAGAAGTCCATACAACACAAAAGTTTACATGCTAATGATAACTTTTTTCAAAAAGAGAGTAACAAAAGGAAAAGAAATTTCTGAATCTTATACCTTGCACGACTTCTTGAACTTTTTAGTCATTTTTTTAAGCAGCTCATCAGCCAAGTTATCCTGTTTAGTATCCTCATACGATTGTAACAGTGCTAGATGTAACTTCTTAGGATCACAGTGCTGCAATGCTCTTTGGAATACTTTTTTAGCAGCTTCCTGAAAAAACAAGAGTATAGTTATAAGCTAAAAGACCGTTAAGGTAACCTCAGAGTAAGAACACAAATGGCCTTCCTATTAAGTACCTCTGGAGGATTTCCATGTTTGCTTTCCAAATTGAAGTAAGCTACCCAGATATTTAGCTTCTCATTCTCCTCTCGAAAATTTATCGTTTTCAAAGCCCTTCAAAAAATGAACAAGAATAGAAGTTATAAAAATTATTGCAACCATAGGAATAATCCATTCAAACCTTGTTCTCATAAGTAAACTGTAATTTTACCAAGTGCAAGTACACTTTTCTCTTTGAAAAAACGAAGTACTTCTTGTTCAAATAAGAAAAACAACTAGATGCAAGGAAGGAAGGTAATTTATAATCTTTTCCCACAAAAAAAGTGGTAGTATTGTGTTGGAGCAAACCTTTCAGCTAAAGAGCGAGCTTTCTCAACATCAGCCAATGAAACCATGAGAGCCATGTACATCATCCAATATCCACTGTTATTAGGGGAGAGTCGAACCAATTTTTCAAAGTCGTCAGCAGTCTTTGGCATATTAATCTCCAGCATTTTTTCTTCTGCAGCACTAATTTCTTGCTCACTGCAAAGTTCATTAGGTTCAATGAAAATTTGAAACACACACATATAATGGCAAGCAATAGATCAAGCATCATAGCTGAAATGACCTCAATTTATTTGGTTTCTTTTCCCCCCGTCCCTTGCTCTTCTCATTGGCTTCCGCCTCATTGGCACGTCTTTCGTTTTGACTAATCAAATCATGCACATCAGGGAGTTCCATGTCATCAAGGGTGACCTCAAGTGGAGGAACAGAAGCCCTTGATTCTGCCTGAGCAAGAACTGAACATTCTTCAGTTTCACACTCCATATTGCCATTCTGATTCCCAAGCAAGCTGCTCTGAGGAAATATTATCAAATTTGTGTCGCTGCCATCCAGAGAACCATTTTCACTAATTGCCTCATCAGACTCTTCCTGCGTATCATCTGCAACTTCTAAATTCTTCATGCTAAGAGAGATGCGGTGTCTTTCCTCATCCACCTACAAAAGATAATAAATACGCAAAAGTAAGAGTTGATGTTAAAACATGCATACGATCATCATGCTACATTATTATCAGGATTCCAATCCAAAGATTAGTTTATAACGGATCCAATCAAACAACCAAATTTTAAAGAAAAAAAAGAAAAAACAAGCTACAAAAATGCCTTGGAAACGAACTAAATAGTTCATACGCCAAACATTCTACCTTCAAAATCCTTGCAGTAACCTTATCCCCAGCCTTAAATGTTGACCCAATGTTGCCAGGATGACTATCAGGAAGCTCTGACATATGGCATAACCCCACCTAGACAAACGAAGTTATAAAACATATTAATTCCAGGTCAGACCAATCTGGTCGTCATACTAACAATACAGCCTGAAAAGCTTCATCCTTACCATGCTAGTGTTCTCAATTGTTATGAACAAACCATATAATTCTACCCGCCTAATCTGGCCAGAAATTACATCTCCAACATGCAATTTACTGAAGTCATTAATTTCAGATTTTGCTGCACTGCTTGCAGTCAATTCCTTCAAAGTAACTTCAACTCTCTTTGATAAAGGCTCCACAGACAGTACCCTGCAATGAAGGTTCTTAGCTAAATGCACTAATCATCAAGAGTCAATTTTAAGTCCAGGAGAAGAAAGAAAACCTAACTCCTACCTGCCAATTACAAGTTTTCCAACAGGAAATTCTTCTTCAGGCTTCTGGACAAATCCACCAGATAAATTTGAGAGGAGAATTTTTGCATCAAGCCTCCTTGAAAGCGAAATGAAGCATCCTTTTGATGTAATATTCTTGACATAACCCTGCCAGATCAGTAAGGAGATTAGCACTCGTGATGCCAAACAACATTCCAAATAACAAAATCAACCAATCACAACTTAACAATAACTAATTACAATCAGACCGTGACAACAAGCAACAAAATCTATTACAGGGGAATCATAATCACAAGTGATATTTAAGTAAATGGAATGAAGCAAGAGAATAATCTCCACACATTATATGAACTTGCCGAAATTAACTGGGAATTGAGAGAATAAAGCATTTGTCATTACAAAGGGGAAACTTAAAGCAGAACAGTATGATAGTTTTTTCTTAATTAAATGCATAAGATCGTAATGAAGGTGCTGCCTTCTGAATGAGTAAAACTGCATCAGATAATCATCAAGATAGAAACTATCAGATAAGGAAAACTATTACCTGAACAACCATATTAGGACAAAGATCCTCAATCCTTTCCACACGTTTGTTAGGAGTATCCCTATAGATCACATAAACCAGAGAATTTAATAACAGAAAATAACACAGAAGACTAGAATGGAAGCATGTTACGGAAAACCAGATTTCTATGCAATAAGAATAGAAGCGTGAGCCTCATAAATTCAACACAACAAATAGAAAGAAAGAAAAGTGAGACTTGAACACAAGCTTTAGTTTATGATGGCAGAAGGTAAATACCCTAGGGATTAATGTATAAATTCCAACTTTTCAGAGCAACTCATACATAAAATGATATACAGTTCCAGCAACTGAATCCAAACTGAAGACTCATCAGTGTTAAGAAACTCATTAAGAGTTACCTACTACTTGCTTCAGTCAAAAGCAACAGATGGAAGATGAAAGTTAAACCTAGAAATTTCAGGGTGTTCTATGCATTCTGTTCCATTTGTTTAACTAGATCTTACTACTTGCTTCAGTCAAAAGCAACAGATGGAAGATGAAAGTTAAAACTACAATTTTTCAGGTTGTTCTATGCATTCTGTTCCATTTGTTGAACTAGATCTTCAAGATTTTCATTTTTCAATCAAAATTGACCACAATACATCATGTTGTTGTGCTTCATGCTAATTTCACCTTAGCATGTCATGGAAGACTCATAACCAAGCTACAAAGATGCACAATGGATCCTGAACATAAAATTTTCCTTTAGTATGGAACCCAGCAATTGATAAAGACTTACATTTTGTTTGAGAACTCCATTGAATTATGAAGCATGCCATCTAAAGTCATACGTAAAGACAGATCAACATGGATGGTGCCATTGACTGATTGGCTAACCTCCAGGACCTTGCATTTGACAAATTGCCCTTCATGATATCCAGACAATGGATCAGGCACCCATGAGTCTTGAAGTTCAGTAAAATGAGCTCTACCATGCATGCGAGGACCAACTTGCACAAGTAATCCACCAACACCTGGAAGTATTTTGGAAACTCTACCACCCACAACATCTCCTTCATGAATATGCGCGGAATGATTATCATGTGTAACATTCTTCTGTGCATCATTAGTACTCATGGTATTGCCATCAATATGTGAATTGGAGACGACACATAATGGGCGCAGCACCAAACGAAGTAATGCTTTCTCCTTGTTATAACTTAAAACGTAACCAGTGACAGCTTTTCCTACCCAAAACCGTTTGTTGAATTCTTCAAGGTCACTTGGTTCATAGCCACTGTCGAGAATAAAAAGCTGCGCCCTCACAAGTCGAGATATTGTTAACCAGGCCCAATCACCTTCCACCTTATAGACAAAACCAGTGACACATTGTCCAGAAGAATATTCAAACTCCTCAGTCAAATGTTTATCCCCTATCTCACAGGAATCTGCAATGTGATCAGAACACATAGCTCAAAAGGTAATTGAGTTTGAAGACAACAGATCAACCAGTATAATTCCAGGTCACGCACAATGACTGAGTAATGATACTTCAAAGGGATATGATCCACAAGCAAGCAAATAAATAAAAATGAATTTTATTCAAATGCATTTTAACATAACAGGAAACAACTGAATGGAAGAAAGACGTAGAGGGGGGGGGGGGGGGGGGGGGGGGGGGGGGTGGTAAAAACAGAAGATAACAGCAGCTAATGCCAAATCACCATATGTAGTGACAAGTTCAAGTCACCGCAACTATCCAGAAAGAATATTCCACTACATGATGTATACCTGTAAGCTTTTTGGGTCTGATAGACAGCTCCCATAACTGACTTTTTTTGTTATCTGACTGATTAGCCTTAGCAACGATCCTTGCAGTCACTGTTTGGCCAATCCTGAAGCTACTAAATGGATTTTCCGTCACACAATCATCATTTACCTGAGTATGAGACAAGTTAAAATTCAATGTAGCTCACCAACTAGAAAAAACAAACAACATTTGAATTAGCAATCTCGAAATCAGAGCATTCAGCAAATGCACCTCTGTTATATGAATCCTCCCATGAAAACCAATACCGAATTTCAATCTCATTTCGAGAGGTTTCATTTCGGTAATCTGAAAAGTAACACATGAAGGAAATATACATTAAAAATGTGCACTGTCAGTTCAGGAAACAAAAAGATAACCTCAAAAGAAAAGGAAAACGTAGAAACACTAAACTGGAGGGGTGAGGAACCATATAACTAAAGAAGAAAACAACAACAATACAACTTGATTTAGAGTTAAGTACCTCTGCTTGAACTAGTGATCCTAAGGTATAGCTTGACTTCTTTTTTGCCTTTTTTGAACCAGATGACTCAGTCCCCTCACTTATGGATTTTAGAAGCAAAAGCAACCTCCCAGCAGTTGGAGGGCCTGGAAGAGACGCTACGGTGGCAACAACACTGTACCAAGTAAAACACTTTAGATGGGACTGCCTATTCATGAAATAGAATAAGGAAATAATTCTATACTAATACTGTTTACAATGATGTGGCAACAATTGATTGGTCATTGGTGTCAACTACCAAAGTGAATAACGGGAATGCCATATGTGCATTAAAAATGTTAGTAAGAGTATTAGTACCTCCAGCATTATTCATTTAATTAGTGACAATCAAATCAGGTTTAAACAAAATATTCATAAAAAGTCAACTAAAAACTACAGAAGTCAATACTAGGATGATTATTGCAAACATCAAAATCAAAAACGATTACTCTTCCCAGAGTTCAAGGACCAACCAATTCTAACAAAAACAGAAACAAGCAACTCATATCACATGGTTAAGCATTAAAACTTTTGAAAATGTTCTAAGTGTTTTACTCATCCATATCAAAGAAAAGTGGAGACCAACGGTAAATCTATCGAAAACAATCTCTAAAGTCATTCTGACCTTTGTCCATTAAGAAACTGTTTTTTAGGAAGCTTAAGAGTGTTGTAATCCAACTGAGCTGCAAATCCTATGCAATAGTTATGATCTGGAAGTGAAACAACCTGTTTTCAGTGGAATAGGTCAGTTCAAAGACGCACGAGCATGTACCACTATCAATTTATAAAGATCAAATACTTGCCAAGTAATTTTCTTTGACGACTTCTACTATTGCATTTACTGTTTGATGCACATCCAGATCTTTGGACAGTTCTCTTTTGCGTTTCTGAAATCAAGAATCATAAATCATGTACATGTTGATGACACGAAGCAAATAGAACTCTCATCAAGCATAAACATCAACCACGAACTGAAATCTACTGAAGATCCAAATTTCAGTCAAAAATTATTTTCCTATAACAGAAATAGAACTAATGGGGAACTAACCTTCTTGTGAGTTTGGGATTGGGAACTCAGATCTCTTGATTTATCAAATAAATCTAGCTTAAGAGATAAATCAACAAGGCGCTCTGTCTTGGCAACATCAAGAACTGCAGCACGAACAGTTGAGCCTACTTGCACTTGTGTACCACCCACTGTAGTGATAATAATGCTCAAGTGAATAATAGTTGAAATTTGAAAGATGTTAACAAGTCACTAAATGACCAGCAGAGGATTCTCATCTGTCGTACAATGAAAACAACAAACTTACATTGATACTGCGTAATGAAGCCAAATACATCATTATACTTATCAAAACTGACAACGACTCCAAACTCCTTTGCCTCCTGAATTCTTCCCTCAATAACACTGCCAATGTTAAATCCTTCAGCCCAGTTCAGGGAAGTTCTTCTGGTATCTGAAGACTGAAGCTCGGCAATCTAGTAGGGGAAGAGTGGAAAGTTTAAATCACTAATGTCAGCACCACTCAAACAATCAAGCAGAATGTGTAAAAAATGAAGCACATCACAGACTCTGTACTTTAATCAACAATCAAAAGTAAACAGTAAACTTAAATGATATCTTCTTCACTAAAAGCTCATAAATTTTTGTTACCAGGCAAGGTATGTAGTAAGAGAGCGGACTGACGGAGGAATTGCCTATATTTTTTGATATATAAAGGAGAACAAAAACTTATGATCTTCTCATGCAGAGAGCTTAGATGTTCCAGTTATATTTTGGCGGCTTTATCCATGACATAAGGTTTCCAAAGTTTTGTTATCAAAATAACAACTTGGCAGTGCTCAATATAGCCTTTCCTTGTTAAGGAAAAGAGAGTTGTTGAAATTGCGAGATGCAAAGATGAAGTTATCTCCTTCAAAAATGAGTAGCAAGGTGAAAATGATAAGTTGATAATGGCAGCACTAAATGTTACCTTCTCATCTGTAAGAAAAAACCCTCGGAGTAATGATGCATCAGTAGATGAGCAGAAAGACTGCTTCAAAGACACCGTTATTCTAGCAGTTTCAACATTTACCTGCAATAAAAGTGATGAATGTATTCAGTAAACACTCCAAAGTTCATGATCCAATAAAATAAACTTCAGCCTCAAATAGTTCACCAACATCGTGTATATTACAACGAACAGATTGACCAGTGTAATAAACATCTGAAAGCTGAGCTCTTTGGTCATCCAATGCCTAGAAAAAGAGAAGTACGATCGATTATGTGCAACACGAGCAATATAAAATAATCTCAAAACCAGATAACTAATGCAGGCTTAAAAAAAATACCTTGCTTCTGGGAGAGAAGCCAGTCAAATTTCCAAGAAAACGAACAAAGCAACCAGTTTCAATAATGTTACAAATGTATCCCTGGTTAGCAGAAACAAATTCACATCAAGACAGTCAAGAAACTTCATAATTTTTTTCTAGCAAACCACATAAGAAAATGAACTTAATGCCTGAGAAATAGCTTCTACAAACTAGATTCGAAGAATATTCGTCCAGAGCAAACCAGGGACACTTACATGGACTACTGACTGTGGCACAATCTGACTGAGATCAGAAGGGAGCTGATGAGCCGATTTAATGAGAGAATTTTTGGCAGATAGAATCAAATTACTGCTCCCAATATCTACAGTGAAGTATGGACAATAACAAAGCAATTAATAGCCAGTTCACAATCACCATCAACAACCACAAGGGGTGCATCAAAAGATCATAGTCAGCAGAACAATGGCAGAATAGCAGAAAAGAGACATGGCCTTTATTTTTCAGTAGCTTTGAACAACCAATACATAAAAAGACCACCAGCAAAGAATCCAAGGCAATAGCAGAGAAATACCCAAAATTATCAGTTGGTCAAACTCATATCCAGGCTTCAAGACCGACTTCATCAAAGTGGCATGCTCTGCATAAAAGAATCCAAAACAAGGAAATATTCAGGAAAAACAGAAAGAGTAATTCTTTATACCTAACGGACTACAAAGCAAATAAATGTACCATGATGATCCGCCAAATGCTCAGTAGAGATGGTGCCCTTCATATAGCCTTTGGCATTAACATACACTATTACTGAAAAGGGTGTTACTTTCTCAACAACTGCAGAAACGACACTACCCAACTTGACATCTTCTGCATCAGAAACCCTGTCAATTTGAATTACAAACAATAGAGTAATGTCATATAGAGAATCTAATCATGAGTTGATTTCTTGCTGGCAAAGAATGAAAGCTTCAACATGCCTAAAATGCATACTATTTTTCTCTTTTTTGAGCATCAACAATGCCCACCTGAACCCCCTCCACCAAATGGACTTCAAGCGCTTTTCTATAATTCTGTACACCTCCGTATACTTTGGCTTGGACAACTTAAAGTATGAAAAGGTGTCTTTGAAACCCAATTTCAGTCCTATAGACCAGACATCTTTCTATATTCCTTAGATGACTACAACTAGATAAAGATGATTTATAAGTCGCAATAACATACTTAAAGAACTGCAAACCTCTTCCTTGATGACAAATTCCTCTATCACTTTGACACCTAACATAAATTAGATCTGTAAAAGTCAAACTATTTACCTGAATCATAACCAACGCCAAAACTTATCTCATGTTGACTTAATTAGAAAGTTGTTCTGTAAACTCAGTACATTTGTAATAAACATCAAACCACTTCATCGTACCCTTTAGTTGCCATAATGGCTGACACAGAGCTTCTTACTTTTCTTCACCAGAATAACTTTTTTTTCTATGGATTCTTCCTTCCATATATTTTGTACATTAACTGTGATGTAAATAAAGGAGAGAAAATGAGGAAAGAACCATTCTCTATTCTCCCTCAAATTTCTTAAAAATTCATTTAATTTTACAACAAAATGTCAGTACAGAAAGAAAAGAAAAACATTTAGCTTTATGCTTCTTTGATGAACACACTAAAAAATTGCAAATTTTTAACATACTTGTTAGTATCTACAGAATCATGGCAGCCACAGACTTAGCAATTCCATTTCAGCTGCAATGATCAGCAGTTTGCTGATTAAGACGTTACCATAACCATTTCTTAAAGCAAGTTTTGAGGATTTCTTCTCCAGGAAGAATTGGGATTAAATGGCTAACAGCTACAACAGAAGAATATTTTTCTTCATCAATCTATTACAGAGAATATACTTCCTTAAATCTTTATTTTAACATTAAAGGTTAGGCTCTATTTTGCTGTTTCTAGATGTTTTCCTTCTTACTCTACATCATAATATCCCCAACAACTGGAACTATTGCATGTTCCCTTTACAAATCACAGCCATTACTTATAATGCTCCTGCTGTAATGCAGGAAGAGCCGGGTGTACAACGAAAAAGAACCAACAGAAAAAGGTAGTCCATGTACAAACAATACAGTTACTTTTGAAGAGACAGAGCAGGATACATGCTAGAAAAAACAAACCTTGAGGGCTTCATAACGAAACTAACGTTAATCCGACGGGAAGCAGCAAAAGAACTTATAACTCTGCATTTTATAACTTGTCCAACTTGGTACGATGAACTTGCATCAGATCCTGGTTCTAATCCAAGCTCCGATCTGGTTTAACATGATGAACAAGAAATCAGAACCTTCTTTCAAACAATCCAAAAAGAGCCCAAGTTTGAACGTGACTAACCGCAAGGAATACACAGAAGTACAGCATGAAAACATTAAAACACAGAAGAAGAAATCCAGGAATAAGCACAATAGAGAAACTGTAGCACACAAAATTTCTTTTCCTTAATCAAAACAAAAGTCTTGAAAGAACCAATGAGCTTGTAGCTTAGTGTTACTTTCCAAGAGACTAGCTCTTGGATTTAAATAATAACTTTGCCTCCTTTGTTTTAGTAGAATCAATTTTCAGGGCACCTTCTTCATGGCAGGTATGTTCCCAGAAGAAGAAAAATAGTTTGGTAATATCTTGGCCATAATTCTTGCAGCATTCTTGCTGCTCTTCCTACTTGAAGTACCTCCCTACAATCAGCCTTTACCCTACTTAACAAATTACGATTTTGAAACATATTTACAACTACATAGGCATTTGCAATTTGCTTAAGGAAATCATAGGATTATGAACAGGACAAAAAGTAAAATTAATCTGTGTTAACATAGACATAGGTCTAATCTAACAGAAGCATGATAAAAAAAAGTAATGTTGATGTTTGAGATTAACCTGGGAGCAAATCCCTGGACTCCATTGTAAAAGTGGACAAAGCATCCATGCTTTTCAATCTTTGTAATCCAACCATGTGTAATAAGTCCATCATTTGCATCAGAATACGAACAAAGAATTGGAAGTTTTGATTTGACCTGTGTCAGAAAATAACACAATACCCAACGTGTTAGCTAAAACCAGTCCATAATCTATGCATCAAAAAAAAATTATCATATGGGATGTCTAAAAATAAGGAAATTACATTGATATTCAGTGAAATTATGAAGACAGACAACACCAAAAACCAATGTAGTAAGATTAATGTCAATCAACAAATAAATCAAAAGCAAAAGTGAACCAAGAACTTAATATAATTATACAAGGAGAAAGTACAAATAATGGTCACGGAGCTTTAACAAAATAATTTCTGGAGCTTCCAGGAAGAGCAATGTATTTAAGGAATTAGATTGCACAAGAACATATAGCAGTTCCAGAAAGAACGTACAAGACTTTTCTTGTGTGTTACAGTTATTCTCTTGGACTTGCAGCCAAGCACTCGGAACAACAGCTCAGCTCCGACCTGCATGGTATTATAGTACAATTCAAAGCATTGATGTAAACTAAAAGAACCAAATAATCATCACTGTTCAAACATTCTTTCGGCAGACAAATAAAAATGGCATTATTAGGAAGTGACCTTAAACTTTTTCCTAGGCTTTGCGATTTCAAATTCAGACATGTGACTAAGAGGACAAAGTGCCTTCATACCACCAGGAAACTGAACAATAGCTCCAAAGCTGTCAACAGCTATGATTTTAGCCCTGATTACCATCCCAGGCTTGACATCTGAATGTGTGAACACAGACCCTTCAAAGGCACTGGCCTGCACAAAACAAAAAATAGTATGCTATGAAATAAAGAGCCAGTAGCAAAAATGCCCAAACCAGTAAAGGCACTACAGTACTTTGACAATGCATGATTTGAACATGATGATAGCATCATTGACCACGTTCTTGAGAGACACCAAGAATGAATTTAAGTATAAATATCTACAAATGGGGACAAAGTCTTCTCCACATCGACTTTTGGTCTCAAGATTAAGAATACTGATTTGTTTATATGCAAATACAAGTCCATGGACAACAAACAAAACCAATGCAGCTTTATGATGTGGACATATGCCAATCAGGTATGGGATGGCTGCAGCGCAGAATATATCTCTCACACAAAACAAACCTTCAAAATCCCCATAGCAAGCCCTTCCAAATGCTTATACCCAAGTATTCGAACACGAACATTAGTTCCCTCTTTAAACTTTTTCTCAAGCTTGCGAACTTCATCTTCAGCCGCATCTGATATCTGGTGCCAACATAGATCTAGATTTATCAACAATCAAGCAAATAACCTCAATGATAAATAAAATTTAAAGGAATAAGAAATATACGCTAACATATGCTGGCATTGAAACTGGAGTAGAAGGGATTTCAAGCTGAAGACCCATGCCTTTGTCTACCCTGAGAACTTTTGCATTGTCATAAATATCTCCAACTTTAATGTGCTGCACATGAAACCAAAATTAGCACAAGCATGTGCATTTTAGGGAGACAGAGGTAAAGACTAATCAGAAAGCTTCAGCTAACTCTCAATCTTATGACATGGATTGGACCTACCCTAATTATCATAGAAAATTAAGCGCCAAAAACTCAAGATAATTCATTAAAACTTGTCCCATAACCCCCTTCCAAAAATATTAACCCAAATAAACTGAACGTTAAACTGAACTACGGACTAAAGGAGCAGAGAGGCAGTGTCCTACATGCAACAACATTCTAGTTTACTACATATCCTAGAAAAGTAAAACATTAGTTAGCGCAACAGAAGCGAAGGAACACAAGTCAAGCCCAAGGCAGATATGACAAGGAAAAGCTCCAGCATACAAGCCCCAAATCCTGGACAATGCGCCTCTGATCAAACCAATAGCATAAGCAAGCTCAAGTGGATAATAGTTTCGCAAGAACCTAAATCTCTCAGTTTTATAAAAGATCAAAGTGTGCTACGTTACATGACATTATATAATAATATTACATGCATAATCAATGAGATAATGCTAAGCAAAACAATTAAATTCCCATGAATGAAAATAAAATTTCATAAATTTCTAGCAGACTTACAGATGGAGGAGCATTGTTGCGAACAAGATACTGATTGAGAGTTAAACCAATAGCTCTAGTTGAGGGATCTACAAACAATATCCGAGCATTAACCTAAACAAAAAAAATTAAGGTGAACAATTATTAAAACAAAATGAGAACACAATGTTGCAGCAAAAAAATTGTTGCCAACATGCCAACTATATATATGAAAACCAAGCACAGCTGAAAAAATTAGTAGCCAGAGAAATGTGTGAGAAAGTTTTGAGAAATAACAATAAATGGAGGAAGGCAGCAGAAAGCAGTGCCAGTAGAATGCATTTTTGCCTCTTGCCATCCCAAAACAATAATCAAATAGAGCAATATCTTAACAGCGTAGAAAAATAAATCAACAAAGTTAAAGTGTCAAGATCAGTTAAAACACAACTTTAAGTAACTACCTTCTTATTTTTGGGGTAATCATCTTTCCAATTGGAACTGGGGAAAGAATTTTGTAAGTGAAAAATATCAACCTGTAGCACAATAATGGAAGAAATCAAAGAATAGCTCATTGAATCAAAGCAGTGAGAAAATGGATTTCTTTGGCTTGTAGGGAGTGTGAGCAGACATACAGTTCCAGTGAAGTATGTAAGGAATGACAATAAAATGCCATTTTCAAGGGTTGACTGTACACGGGCGTTAACCATCATACCGGGAACAAGAAGGTCAATTGAAATACCCTTAAGATCCTTCAGCTGTAAAAAGAAGAAGCAACATGTTAGAATCAGAAGAAAACCACACATTTAGACAATAATCAACGTAGGAAAGACAACAAATTGATAAAGGTGATGAAATAACATAAGCATACCACAGACTTAGCCAGTGTATCAGGATCAGAACTGAGATAAACAACTTTGCGAGTTTTATCAATCCTTTTGACAATGCCTTGTAACAGCTGGCCAGGTTTCACTTCACAGTCATGGTCCTCTAAGATCACAGAAGACAGTTCACTTTAAGAACCATGAAAGAGCATGGACTAAGGATTTCACGACACTCATGCACATGTAACATGTATGAGGAATAAGGCATAAGCATCAAATTCAGAACTCTCAAAACATTGTAAATACACAAATTAAGGCAAGGAGGAGGGAAGCAAATGAAGCAGTAAACTGGTGGGTCCAACCATGTCAGAGGATGCTTAACAATGAACTAAGAAACTACAGAATGACAGTTACCTGCTTGGCTGTTCTTTGGCAAAAATCCCGTGAAGGAAGGTAAGCCAAAATGGAGCATGTAGCCATGATCTTCGACGCTTTTGGCATATGCGGTAAGAGACTGATTAGAAGAAGAAAAAAGAAGTGGGTATTCAGCATTAGAAAATGCATGGAAATGCATACACATAGCATAAGCCACTATGCTAATCAAAGGAATAGCCCTACCATCCCTTCCTGAACAGCATCTAAGGAGAGGCCTTTGTGCAACAAAGAAAGGCGCAAAGAAAGCCAAATCTTTTTCTTCCCACTATCCTTCTTGTCATCATCTAACTGCAACACAGTGCAGGAAACAAGCTGTCCAACGTAGAATTTGCTTGGCAAGCTACCTTCACTATCCTGTTAGTAAGGAAAAATAATAATTGATCCACATAATTACTGAACCAGCATACAAGTGGGGAAATAGGAAAGAGAGAATAAGGAAACACAATAGCAATCTCAGAAACTTACCACACTGTCAGCATCATCAGACAAAGGATCCATCGTGTCAGCTGAACGAACTAATCCACGTAAACCCCCAGGGAGACTAATTATGAGGTCCTTCTCATTAACTTCAATCACAACTCCCCAAAGCTTCATTCCAGGAGTAATATTCTACATTTACACGCACACAGAATAAAAACAAATCAACTTCAAACACAACGACTCTGAAAACCAAGTAAATCTGCATTTTGTTTTCTTTCCATACCTTTGGAGTAATCCTATTGGCAAACCGAGGGAGTTTTCCAGTCAAACTATCACTGAAAAGATAACCAAAATCATCTCCTCCGTCAGCCACATTCTTGCTTCGCTTCAACTTCTTCCCCTTCTTATCCTTCTTCTTCATAAACCTCTCTTCAGCTGCAAATTCCTCATCCACTTCCGCATGAATCGCCTCTCGCTCTCTGCGGCTCAGTGAACTCCCTCCACCTGCCAAAAAGAACAAAACAAGCAAACCACACACGTAACTCAGTTAGCACCATCCTTAGCCAACTTTGTTTCATTTTCAGTTGTAATAGAAAATTGGAGAGCTAAGGATTATCATGACAGGAAAACGAAGTACCTCGAGGGAAGTCAGGGACATCGTCGTCGAGCTGGAGAGCTAAGGAACTTGACTGAACGGCGCCGTTTGATGGGTTCCTCTCCTTCTTTTTGAATGGCTGCTTTGATGCTTTGTTTAATTTAGGACCGTCCGGTTTCTGGTTCCGGCCAACCGGCTTTTTCTTGGAAGTTGGGGCCATTTTCGTTCAATTGAAAGATGAAATAGGAGCTTGAGAACCGTATCTGACAATGGAGTTTCACTTTGCCGTTCCTGGCTTATGAAGAGACTGTAAACGAGAAGAAAAAAAAACAGAAGCGCAGGGTTTTGGAGGGTTTTATGTTTCAATGACGACGAGCAAACTGAACAGCAAATGAAAGAAAAAAAATTGATAAATTCATTTCGGGCCGAGTTTCTATGGACCCTATTAGTCACTCATCAGGGCCCGATCCTTATTCCAATATTAACCCAATCAGGGAAAATTCTGGGTATGGGCCTGAAATGAAACGACATCGTTGTATTTTTGGAAGTAACAAGTGTCAAATACATACATGATGGGAAACTTCTGGAATGAGTTGAATCGATATAGAGAATCCATTAATTTACTTGCCTCCCCGTGTCTGGTGCACATAATAGAAGCGCCGTGACCAAACTCGCCGTTTCCCGTTTCCCGTTTCCCGATTTCCGTTTTCCGGTTAGTTCTTTGATTTTTGATTTTTGATTTTTGATTTGTTTCTTTATTAGTTTTATCATGTCTCGAAATTCTTCAGAAGATATTCTTCAATTGATAAAAAAGTTTTTTAACTCAGTTTTTTTTGTCCAAAATCAGTTTTTGGCTAGAGAAATGATATTTTGGCAGAAAAATTAGTCAAAAAAAATGAGCAGATGTCAGTTTCGTAAATAAGTGAGGGCAGTTTCGTACTAAAATGACATTTTATTTACGAAACTGCCATCTATTTATTTTTTCTACCTAATTTTTCTGCCAAAATATCATTGCTCTTTTGGCTATTGGGTATTGTTTGATCGGTAAGTAGAACCTAAAAAATTGATTCTTTAGATTGTTTGTTGAAACTTAGATTCTGGGTTATGAAAGATGGGATATGTTGTCTTCGTTTAGTGGTAGAGGTTTTAATTAATCTGCCTTTTTGAATTTATGACAATAAAGAGGAAATGCATGTCTTAATTCTATTTATATTTGTTTGTTCTAGGTGTGATATTGGATATAAGTAATGAGGGGAAGAATCTACAGTCACAGCCCTTCTCCTTCACCAAGGGGTTATGGAAGGAGACCACGGAGCCCCAGCCCTATAGGTCGTTATCGAGGTCGCAGTAGGGAAGATCTTCCGACTAGTCTTCTGGTTCGCAACCTTCGCCATGATTGCAGGTTTTCACCCAATGCTTGCCTTAGATTTTCATTTGTAGAATTGATGAGATGCAGATGTTTGTCTGTGTTAAAAATGCATGTATACAATAGGCTTATAAGGATCAAACCCTATCCCTTAGGAATCAGATATATGCATTCTGACAGGTGTGTGGTGTCCAACAAGTGTCACAAAAGAGAAAAATATGAGAGAGGTGTAGAGTTCGACCTTGTTTTGAGGATTTTCTTCCATTCCTCCATGGATGCAAACTAGGAATATTAGTAAGGAAATCAGTAATTGAACTTATGAAAGTAACTTATCATGAATATGGAACAGTAACTTAAGTCTGAAACACCTAAAAATGGAGTTTGTAATACAAACTATGCAAAATTATGATGTATTAGAGTTGTCTTTAACTATTTTATGAAGACATTTGCACCTTCAAAATTTAAGCAAGTTGAATAGCTGGGTCGTTTATGTTTTTAGCCCATTCTTGTTTTTGCAGGCCTGAAGATTTACGGGGACCATTTGGGAGATTTGGTCCTCTGAAGGACGTTTACTTGCCTCGGGACTATCATACTGGGTAAGTGACAGCCTTTTTATCTGGAGCGTCTGTTCTGGCGTTAAATAAGTCCAGAATATTTGTCAACTTTCCATGCTCATTTGAATCACATCTCTTGGTGATGGATTGTTTCTTAATATTTGTTACTGGTTCATGGGAATTTGGTTTTTCTTATTCAAAGTGATGAAGCCATATGAAGTGAAGTAATAAGAGTACTTGAAGACATCAATCAAGTAGTTAGAGTCCTGTTTCAAGATAGTGTACATCAAGTTTGAGGGAAAGTTGGTTTTGAATAATTTCTGAAGAAGTTCAAGGGTTGAAGGTTACAGACTCAATTTAAATTTTGGCTCCCTCAAGGTTAGCAATGGCATGATCATTTTCTTTTAATGGTATGAGGTGTTGGATCATGTTTGTCAGCTGGGTCAAAATTGCAAAGGTTCATGTATTTTTGGCAGTCATCATACTCGTATGGCTTATGTGCATATTAGTGTAATGGTTGTGTTATCTAATTTAAGCATGTTGTGGATGTTGCAGCCAGCCACGAGGATTTGGATTTGTGCAGTTTTTAGATCCATCTGATGCTGCGGATGCTAAATACCACATGGATGGTGAAATTCTTTTTGGTAGGAAGTTGACTGTTGTCTTTGCTGAGGAAAATAGGAAGAAGCCTTCAGAAATGAGGGCTAGGGAACTTTCAAGGTATCTGCAAGTTCAGCTTTGTTTGCAGTTTTTGACATTGAATTGATACAATTGTTTTGGAACAGTGCCAACTCGATCTTCAATAAGTCCAATCTTAATGTGTCAATGCTTATAGATTTACTGTTTTATTAGTTTTCATATTATTAACTATTGCTGTTATTTACCATGTCAGAAGCGGCCCAGTGTATGATCGCAGGCGATCTCCACGTCGTTACTCTCGATCACCACGCTATGAGCGAAGTTACTCTCGCAGCCCTTCTTATTCTCCCTCTCCTAGGCGACGACGCTATTCAAGGTATGTTCCTCATTTCACCTCGTCTTCTGCATTAGCTAAGCTGGACTCCTTGATTTTCCTTATGGTTCTTGTTACTGACATCTTCTTTCTTGAGGTCTATTTCTCCTAGAGATGGAAGGTATAGGGAACGTTCTTACTCCGGGCCCCCCTACAGGTCAGATAGAAAGTACAGAGGGCGCTCTTACTCAAGATCCCCCTACGGGGCAAGCAGGAGCAGGAGCAGGAGCTTGGAGTACTAAGTAATGTTGGCAGTGATAAATTCTTAGGCCAGGAATTTGATGTGATAGTACAAAGTTTATAAAAGTGGCACCAGTAATGTTTGACCATAGACGCATTGTGTTACTGGTACTGGTACTACTGTTATTGATAATAAATGTTACGTACTACTTCTATTACCATTTTTGCTTATTAAGAATATCTATACAACATTTTTTGTTTAGACAAAAGTTACAAAAGTTAGACAGCAACTGGTTCAATTGCCTTTCAATACTGATTCTAATCCAATTGAGAGCACTTACATACCTGGTCGGATTTTTTAACAGATGGTACTTGGAAGTTTTGGATAAGAAAAATGGGGAAAAAATAATCTTTATATTCAGCATAAAAATAAAAATAAAAATAAAAAGAACTAACACTCCATTTTCAACAAGTCTATTAAGTGGCCATAATGTAATAATCACCAAAACCAATCTAAACAAAAACTCAAAAACAAAAACAAAAACTAAAAAATACCTCATTTTCTCTTTCACGGAAACATAAAAAACAGTTGTTTCTGCAAAATGTGCCGTTTCTCACCCAGGAAAGGACAACATAAATACTACCGACAAGTAGACTAGGATCATTATACTATAATACTCCCAACAACAACGCCATTTCTTGTCTCCTTGAGCGGACAAGAAACTAATCTCTTCCGAGCTTTAGATCTCCAGACAGCAACCAGATTGGACAAACCCAGTAAACTCATCAGGAACAGCTGCCTTCTTCCATTTACCGTTCTGCCCTTCCACTATGAAGAACTCTTGTGCCCCTCCTTGGTAAGCTGATCCGGACACAAACGTCATTTCACCCAAATCCACCCCACAAGTCCCAACTCTGACAGCTGACTCACACTCTGCCAAGCTCATCAATGTCCCACCTTTCCCTACCCCAAGACAAGACCTTGGGCACTGAGTGGCCTTCCACGCGCCCTCCACGCGCCTCCACTCACCCGTCTCGAGCTCAATCGCCTCAGCACTGTCCTCAAACCCGCCTTGGTTATCGGTCCGGTACCCGCTCACGACAAAGAACTCTGACCCGATTACAATCCCCTCACACTCGTCTCGCTCCTGACTCATCCGACTCAGCTCCGACCACTCATCCCGGGTCACGTCGTAAACCCAGGCCGTGCTCAGCGCGTTCTTGTTCTCGTCATGCCCACCGGCGATCACAACCTTGCCGTTCATCTCACCGACGGCGAAGAACGACCGGGTGCCGGGCATGTCCTTGACCCCCCTCCATTTCCGGGTCGTGAAATCGTACACGAACACATGACTCAGTGGCTTGTAACTCACCGGGTCCCACCCGCCCAAGAGAAAAACTTTCCCTTCCGAGCTAGTAACTTGACAGAACAGAGGAAGCCCATCTGGGTATTCAGGAACCGGGTCAAGCCGGTCCCAAGACCCACAAACCGGGTCAAAAATAGAAATACCATACTTTGGCGGGCCGATTGATTTAGATTGATTAGACCCCATTTGGGTAGGGAGGAGTGATTGGATTACACAAGCTGCTTTATGGGTATGGCCTGTTTTCTTGCGGTGGTAGTAAAAATCTCTGCTTTGAAGGAGGTGGCGCCAGCCCTTGCAAACTCGGGCGGCGACACCGTGAGTGGAGAAGTGGAGCCGGGTCAGACACTCAAGGGCTATCTCTTCGGGTAGACCCGGTATCAACTCTGTAAATTCAGGCATTTTTTTTCTTTCTAGAAGAAAAGTGTTTTTTTTTTTTTCTGGGACTGAATTTTGGTGGTGGAGGAGTGGGAATGGTGGATATTTATAGGAAGTTTGTACGTGGAGGGGGAGGGGGAGGGGGAGGAGGAGGATTGATGATGGGTGCGGTGTGGCGATTGGATAATTGTTGTGCAGAATGAACGGATAGATTCAAAAGGGCAGGAGACAGAAAATTTTCTAGAATTTTATACCTCCACTGGCTGCGATTCATTAAATTAGATCATCTAATTCCGAGCAAATTTTCAATTTATAATAATTTTAATATAAAAGATTAATCTTATTTAGATATTGCTTAGTGAGTTTTTAAAGTTATGGTCCATTGACTTTATGGTTTTGCTTTTGTATTTATATCATTGATTACCATATTAATGCATAATTACATAATTCAACTATAAATACAGCCATTAAATTGTATTTGAATAAATAAATGATTTGATTAGGCACGGTTGCTACCCGATTTTTGACTTTTCGTCACGCATTTTTACGTTTATCATATTTAATAGCTCTTCTAGGTCACATTTCTGTCAATTCTTGGTCCTAGGCTAGTTTGCTTAATATTTCGTGACATTTCATGCACTTTCAAGTTTTTCGTATTTTTCGACTGTCTTCACGCGAACTTTTCTCGGTCCCAAGTAAGTTTTCTCGGACCGTGGCTCGAACGCGTAATTTCTTTAATTGATAATTACGTACCATTTTTCTCTTTCACGCCACCTCGTTCAGTTACGTTCATTTTTTGTCGTAAGGACATTTATTTTGCGTTCAAACGTTTTGACATTTCCGAAAGAGAAAATAAATAAGTTATCTCAAACTTCTCATTTATTTACTGTACACAAGTTTTCTTGTCTTATTTTTCTACACGTCGTGGTTTTCTCGGCCCGGATTTATTTTCACTTTCGTACGAATTCGCTCGTACCAAAATATCCCGTTCGTATCCAAATATATGCATTAATGACAATTAATGCATGTTTGCCTACAATTGCCTCACTTTTCTTCCCATAGCCTTGCCGACTACAAATTGATCATTACAAACATCTCATCCAACCATCCTAGGCCACACATAGAAACTCGCTCCTCACTCCGGCACTGTGCACCGCCACTCGTCGTTGGGCCTCCCGCCAACGCCTACGCGCGACCAAACAACCACAAGCACGACTCAATCTTTCTCTATAAATAGAGACCTCCAAGCAACAAGAAAAGGGGGCCCAATTCCATGCTTTAGTCCCCCCTTTTTATTCAAGCTTTCTCCCAATTGCTAGTTCAATTTATTTAATTGCGTTTGGTTTCTAATTAATTAATTGCCTTGGTTATAATTAATTAATTGCTACTGTTTTACCTTCAATTAATTATTGTCATTACTTTAAGATAATTGATGCACCTATTTTAAATTTAATTGATGCTTTGTATTTAATGTTTTTGCTGTTTTCATTTTTACTTAAAAGGGTTGCTCTGTTTTTCTTGTTTTTTTTGCAGGTTTCTTGTTTTGGGTCACCGGTGATGGCCATCGGCAGAGGCACCGGCGTTTGTAGGTTGAAGACGAAGCGCCTCTCCCGTTGCTAGTCTGCTGCCGTGCGTGCTCCGTCGCTGCTTGGCTGCTGTGTTGGCTTGGCTGGAGGAAGGTGATGATGAATAGTAAAAAAAAGGTGACGGGCTGGTGTTTTGCATTGTGTGATAGGCCAAGCAATATGCTTGAGCCCACACGGGAAGAAGAAGAGAAGGCTTGGTGTTGTGCGCCAAGCAGAAGTTGAAATGGGCCAGGCGCTTGCCCTGGCCCACACGGAGGGAGAGAGGCTGGGCAGCTTGCTGCTGGCCCACGCGAAAGAAAAAAAGAAAGCTGGGCCGCGTCTGGCCCAGCGTAAGGAGAAGAGAAGGGTTGCGCAGGCCCAACAGAAAAGAAAAAAGGAAGGAAAGGAAGGGTTGGTCAGCGCACGCGGAAGAGAAGAAGGAAGCTGTTTTTGGGGCCCAGTCATCGAGGCCCGTCGATTTATCGTCGACAATTTATCGTTGTAATAATTATTTAAGTAATTATTTTAATTGTGTGTTGTAATAATTATTTAAGTAATTATTTTAATTGTGTGTTGTAATAATTATTTAAGTAATTACTTTAATTGTGGTTTGTAATAATTAATTAGATAATTAGTTAAAAATCATGTATGTTTGTTTATATCTATGTTATTATGAATTGTCGTTAACTTCGGTTTTGAAGGGATGGATCGATCGGGGTTCGTCAAATCGGGTAAGTTTATCTTAAACCATTTTATTTATTTTTATGCTTTAAATGAATGTTTATTTATTTTTTACGCTTTGAATGAATGTTTATCAAAGAGGTCAAAACCTCAATTTCCTCGTATGCATGACCACTTAGAAAACGCTAAAACCCACCCACTCGTATGCATGACATATAGAATTGCTGAATAATTAAAAATCAATCTCACATAAACAACATGTTTATGTCACTTGTCTTTTATACCATGAGATTAATTGTTTGCTTGTTAAGTGCTATGCATGATGGCTTTAAATCCGTACAAAAATATATGTGCATACATTAATCGGTATCGTGCTAGTTTTTGGCCATGAATAGATCACGTAGTAATTAAGTCATGCATGGCTCGATGAAAAGGGGGGAACATCCGCTCTAGCATAGAGACAAAACGGTAACCCCGTTCCTCTGACCCAAACGGAAATAACAAGTCCCAAATGCTAAGATGTAACGTCACCTTTAAGGGCCCCAATTACATGTTTAAAATATTTTCAAAACACCTCGCATACCGGTAACCTTTTTAGGATGTGACTTGGGTGCCTAACACCTTCCCAAGTCCATAATCACGACCTCGAACCATCGTTCTTTGGTTTAGACCATTGTGCCTTAGTTTATTTATTTTTTAGGCCATGACAATTAGGTTCCCTAAACCTTAGAAAATTAGGGTGGCGACTTCATTTTGCATGATGTTAAGACAAGTCCAACGCTTGTCTCGCATTGTGGCCCGTCCCGATCCTTTACTCATTTTCAACGAAAAAGGGGGTGCGACAGTTTGGCGACTTCACTGGGGACCAGTAGGATCGAAGCCTGTTTTATGGTGTTTGTTTTTTTATTATTTACTTGCTTTAAATAAATTGTTTTCGTGATTGTTACATACTATTGGCTTTAATAAATTCTTCATATACATCTCATGCATAATGCTTATCGCCGGCCATGATACCCAATAGGATTAGGAAGGTATTAGTGAAGCCCTGCGGACCTGTGTCCCAGTATGCTTTCATGAACCCTAACTCGGATTTGAACCCCTAAATGGATTGAGCACCTAGAATCCTTGTCATGATTCGGTCAATGCTCTCGTATCCATTTAATTAGGGACCCCTTTTAGGGTATCATCCGAGAAACTTCAAGCCAGTTAGAAATAGTTAGAGTCACACTAGCACGTGCATCATGTTCGTGCATTTTTTCCTTTGATGCCATGTATTTATATACTACGATTTTTGTGGCCGTTCAAAAAGCCCATCTTTGAAAAAATCGTGTGGCGGTTCAAATACCCCACCTTTCAAAAATCATATGGCGGTTCAAATACCCCACCATTCAAAAACCGTGTGGCGGTTGAAAAAACCCCACCCTTCAAAAAGTCGTGTGGCGGTTCAAATACCCCACCTTTCAAAAATCGTGTGGCGGTTCAAATACCGCACTTTTCATCAAATTTTGTGCGGCGGTTTACACCCACTTTCGTCAAGATTTCTAATTTTTAGTTTATTCTGAATTTAGACACTGCTGATTAGTTTCTTTTCTTTCCTATTTTGCAGGACGGAGGTATGAAGGGAAGCCGTATACGTAGTCGAGCCTACGACTTTAAACAAGGGCGCTTCGTGGGAGGCAACCCACGTGTTCTTCTCAATATTTCTATTTTTCGTCAATATTAAATTCAACATCTTGGGATACCTTTTTCCCTATGAATTTATTATTTAATTGTCTTTTACATTTCAGATGCAACGATACTTGCCAACTTGGGGGCAAGCAAGTGAAGTGACGACCAGAAGAAGGTGTCGAAAAATATCAGAGCTCATTTTTCAAGGAAGTTGTCCTTTTACATTTTTGCGATTTATGGTTTCGCAATTTACATTTATATAGTTTTACATTTCAGGTACAACGAGACTTGCCAACTTGGGGGCAAGCCAGTGAAGTGACGACCAGAAGAAGGTGTCGAAAAATATCAAAGCTCATTTTTCAGGGAAGTCGTCCTTTCACACTTCAGCAATTTATGTTTTTGCAATTTACATTTCCACAGTTTTACCTTTCAGATGCAACGAGGCTTGTGAACTTGGGAGCAAGCAAGTGAAGGGACGACCAAAAGAAGGTGTCGAAAAATGTCAAAGCTCATTTTTCAGGGAAGTTGTCCTTTTACATTTTTGCAATTTACGTTTCGGTCATTTACGTTTCCGTAATTTATATTTTCGCAATTTACATTTTTGTAATTTTAAATTCCCGCTATTTATATTGTTGCAAGAGTGCATGCGTAATGTTGGCTAAAATCCTTAGTTTTCGCAAAATTTTCCCTTTATACATGTGCAACTTGGGCTAAAAAGAAAAGAAAAAAGGAAACAAAAATCCCATGTTTTGAACGTTTTTTAATCAAGCACATTCATCGCTTTAATTTGGGCATTCATTAGAAATTATATAAACATACATGATCTTGTCTGTTAGCTCTTATATCTATGACATGTTTAGATGTAAGCGATCACAAAATATATCCCTGTGAGCACTTTGGGCCTTCACGCCTTATTTTCTTTCATGAGTGTAAATGTTAAACTAGGTGCTAGTTAGATTTGCATAATATCCAGGGTACATGAACTGTCAGACATGAGATAACGGTAAGATGACATTGGACTTTGCTTTTGCTCTTCTTCCACATTTTCATTTTTAACATTTTTTCCCTCAAAACACATATTTTATACACCATGTACAACTCTACCAAACACCCAAAAGTCTTTCAACCAAGTGAGTTAGTGCTCGACTGGGACCGCTAAGTTGGAGTTACACATCAAGCAAGGGAATGACAAGGAAGCCCTTGGAGGATCGCTGACAAAACAACGTCAGAAGAAGGCCAAAATAAACCAAGACTTGGAGGCTTCTGCCAAAGACAGAGAGGATGACAAACCAAATAAAGATTGTACTTGCTTTGCTTACTCTAAAAAAAATCAAAAAAAAAATCAAAAAATTAAAAAATCAAAAAATCAAAAAGTGTTCCAAAAAAATTCAAAGAACACAACCAACAAAACAACAGCAGAAGCAAGTACATGCAAAAACAAAATGGTCAAGCATCAACGACAAAATGATCTCAAAAGGAAAAGATATCGTTCCTGCGAATATTGAAGAGCTTGGGCGCAGTGCCCTCAAAACAATCCAGAAGGAACATCTCAAGTAGAGATTCAACAATTTATGCACTTTGCTCTCACCACGATCAAATCGTCAAGCGTCATTCACTGCAATTTGTCCTCATCGTAATCAGTCGTCAAGCACAAACTCGTTAAAACTTTCCGCAGAAAAACACAACACTTTCTTCTACAAATTCCTCCTTTCTTCCTCCCTCGCAAAGTCCTTTCGATTATCAGCAGGCCCATGCATGTGCATCTTCCTTTGAAGTCTATTCACTCGGATTGACATTGCAAATTTAATTTTTGTGCTATGTTTATTGCATTTTTAGGAGTGTAAACACAACCTTGTTTTCTGAGCGTGAGCACAAACACTAATATCCGGTGAGGATTACTTATAGCTGCATGTCGTGGGAAAGTTTTGTTCCTGAGGTTGTTATTTCCTGAACAAGACGCAGACGTTATCTAGACTTGAATCAATCATGTTTATATAACGAAATTTGAACAAACATTTTTCCAAAAAAAAAAATGCTTGAATTTTTTTTTAAAAAAAAAAAAACAAAGAAATCATTCCAAACAAAAAACTGGGGGGCAAGTCGTGGGTTAAATATAGGAATACATGATATTTCTCACAATTATCAATTGCTCTCTCCTTTTTCTATCTATTGCTGCTTTGTGTTTGCTTCCTTCCTATTTGCAGGACACAAATAGGCTTCGTTGGAATCACTTCTCAACCATGGGTCTTCGATAAAGAAATCGTTGTAAAGCCCTCGCCACCTTGGATTTTCATTAAAATTTAATCAACAATCGAATGGAGTATGTTACCACTCCCAAATCAAATTCATGCGGCGGATCACGCTCCCTCACGTTCAAATCAATTTCAATCCATGCGGTAAGTTCGCGGAGGTGCAATACCCCCACTTACCACCTTATTCTCCATACGGTAAGTTCGCGGAGGTGCAATACCCCCACTTACCACCTTATTTTCTGCACAGTAAGTTCGCGGAGGTGCAATACCCCCACTTACCACTTTATTTTCCGCACAGTAAGTTCACGGAGGTGCAATACCCCCACTTACCACTTTATTTTTCGCACGGTAAGTTCGCGGAGGTGCAATACCCCCACTTACCACTTTATTTTTTGCACGGTAAGTTCGCGGAGGTGCAATACCCCCACTTACCACTTTATTTTTCGCACGGTAAGTTCGCAGAGGTGAAATACCCCCACTTACCACCTTATTTTTCGCATGGTAAGTTCGCGGAGGTGCAATACCCCCACTCACCAGTTTACCAAATGCGGTGGCTTCCAACCACTCAGAAATGCGGTGGCTTCCAACCACTCACCAATGCGGTGGCTTCCAACCACTCACCAACGCGGTGGCTTCCAACCACTCTCCATTTTAGTTCATATGGTAAGATCGAGGTAAAACTTACTTCCCCTTTTCACCCTATGTTTAGTGTTGCGATTGGTCACGTCCCCACACACGTCATGTCTTTTAAATTTACGTGAGCGGTTCGTTCCCACGTAGCGTAAGAGGTTTGTCCCCACGCATTGTCATTTAAAGAGTTGTGACAGATCACGTCCCCACATCTTGTCTGTTTAGTGTTGTGATAGGTCATGTCCCCACATACACCTTGTCTATCTAAATATTCCTCCTTGAGCGACTACTTTTCTACATATCTAAATACTCCTCCTTGAGCGACTACTTTTTTGCATATCTATATAACTCCTCCTTGAGCGACTATATTTTCAGCACCAGCGTTCGGAGAGCGATAGCCTCACACGAACATACCTTCCACATTTCCACGTCAATATTCGGGGAGCGAACATACCTTCCACATTTCGCATCAACATTCTCCACAAACGACTTCCGACAATTGCGGTATCCCCGTTCGGATGTCAAACTTACGTTTTCTGCATCGACCTCCGACAATTGCGGTATCCCCGTTCGGATGTCAAACTTACATTTTCTGCATCGACCTCCGACAATTGCGGTATCCCCGTTCGGATGTCAAACTTACATTTTCTGCATTGACCTCCAACAATTGCGGTATCCCCGTTCAGATGTCAAACTAACATTTTCTGCATCGACCTCCGACAATTGCGGTATCCCCGTTCAGATGTCAAATTTACATTTTTCTGTATCGACCTCCGACAATTGTGATATCCCCGCTCGGATCTTGTCTCTACAACAACGTCCGGAGAGCGATAGCCTCGCACGGATGCACATTCACAAATGCGGTGGCTTTCGACCACTCAACCAATGCGGTGGCTTCCAACCACTCACCAACGCGGTGGCTTCCAACCACTCTCCACATCAATCCTCATTATCAGAGAAGACCAGATCTACTTTCCTCATTATCAGAGAAGAGAAGATCACCATCATCCTCATTATCAGAGAAGACCAGATCAACTTTCCTCATTATCAGAGAAGTTGTCATTTACATTTCTGCATTTCTGCATTCTCCCTCAATATCAGAGTAGTCTGTATTTATTTTCCCGCAATTGGCATTGTTTCTGAAATTTCCAACTACATTCTACAATTCTACATATCTAAATACTCCTCCTTGAGCTATTAAATTCTTGTCTATCTAAAAAAACACCTCCCTGAGCGACTCTATTTTTTGCATAAGCCCCCACTTCAACTAGTTAGGATGTATTCAAAACATGGTAAAGACTTGGGGCAACCGTCTTTACTGCTAATCAAAAATCTCAATTACACTATATTTTTTATCAGACAGTAAAGAGGGGGCAACTGTTGCTACCGATTTTTGACTTTTCGTCACAACTTTACGCATTTTTACGCTTATCATATTTAATAGCTCTTCTAGGTCACATTTCTGTCAATTCTTGGTCCTAGGCTAGTTTGTTTAATATTTCGTGACATTTCATGCACTTTCAAGTTTTTCGTATTTTTCGACTGTCTTCACGCGAACTTTTCTCGGTCCCGAGTAAGTTTTCTCGGACCGTGGCTCGAACGCGTAATTTCTTTAATTGATAATTACATACCATTTTTCTCTTTCACGCCACCTCGTTCAGTTACGTTCAATTTTTGTCGTAAGGACATTTATTTTGCGTTCAAACGTTTTGACATTTTCGAAAGAGAAAATAAATACGTTAACTCAAACTTCTCGTTTATTTACTGTACACTAGTTTTCTTGTCTTATTTTTCTACACGTCGTGGTTTCCTCGGCCCGGATTTATTTTCACTTTCGTACGAATTCGCTAGTACTAAAATATCCCGTTCGTATCCAAATACATGCATTAATGACAATTAATGCATGTTTGCCTACAATTGTCTCACTTTTCTTCCCAGTAGCCTTGCCGACTACAAATTAATCATTACAAACATCTCATCCAACCATCCTAGGCCACACACAAAAACTTGCTCCTCACTCCGGCACTGTGCACCGCCACTCGTCGTTGGGCCTCCCGCCAACGCCCACGCGCGACCAAACAACCACAATCTCGACTCAATCTTTCTCTATAAATAGAGACCTCCAAGCAACAAGAAAAGGGGGCCCAATTCCATGCTTTAGTCCCCCTTTTTTATTCAAGCTTTCTCCCAATTGCTAGTTCAATTTATTTAATTGCGTTTGGTTTCCAATTAATTAATTGCCTTAGTTCTAATTAATTAATTGCTACTGTTTTACCTTCAATTAATTATTGTCATTACTTTAAGATAATTGATGCACCTATTTTAAATTTAATTGATGCTTTGTATTTAATATTTTTGCTGTTTTCATTTTACTTAAAAGGGTTGCTCTGTTTTTCTTGTTTTTTTTGCAGGTTTCTTGTTTTGGGTCGCCGGTGATGGCCATCGGCAGAGGCACCGGCGTTTGGAGGTTGAAGACGAAGCGCCTCTCCCGTTGCTGGTCTGCTGTCGTGCGTGCTCCGTCGCTGCTTGGCTGCTGTGTTGGCTTGGCTGGACGAAGGTGATGATGAACAGTAAAAAAAGGTGACGGGCTGGTGTTTTGCATTGTGTGATGGGCCAAGCAATATGCTTGAGCCCACGCGGGAAGAAGAAGAGAAGGCTTGGCGTTATGCGTCAAGCAGAAGTTGAAATGGGCCAGGCGCTTGCCTTGGCCCACGCGGAGGGAGAGAGGCTGGGCAGCTTGCTGCTGGCCCACGCGAAAGAAAAAAAGAAAGCTGGGCCGCGTCTGGCCCAGCGTAAGGAGAAGAGAAGGGTTGCGCAGGCCCAACAGAAAAAGAAAAAAGGAAGGAAAGGAAGGGTTGGTCAGCCCACGCGGAAGAGAAGAAGGAAGCTATTTTTGGGGCCCAGCTGTGGGGCCCAGTCATCGAGGCCCGTCGATTTATCGTCGACAATTTATCGTTGTAATAATTATTTAAGTAATTATTTTAATTGTGTGTTGTAATAATTATTTAGGTAATTATTTTAATTGTGTGTTGTAATAATTATTTAAGTAATTACTTTAATTGTGGTTTGTAATAATTAATTAGATAATTAGTTAAAAATCATGTATGTTTGTTTATATCTATGTTATTATGAATTGTCGTTAACTTCGGTTTTGAAGGGATGGATCGATCGGGGTTCGTCAAATCGGGTAAGTTTATCTTAAACCATTTTATTTATTTTTATGCTTTAAATGAATGTTTATTTATTTTTTACGCTTTGAATGAATGTTTATCAAAGAGGTCAAAACCTCAATTTCCTCATATGCATGACCACTTAGAAAACGTTAAAACCCACCCACTCGTATGCATGACATATAGAATTGCTGAATAATTAAAAATCAATCTCACATAAACAACATGTTTATGTCACTTGTCTTTTATACCATGAGATTAATTGTTTGCTTGTTAAGTGCTATGCATGATGGCTTTAAATCCGTACAAAAATATATGTGCATACATTAATCGGTATCGTGCTAGTTTTTTGCCATGAATAGATCACGTAGTAATTAAGTCATGCATGGCTCAATGAAAAGGGGGGAACGTCCTCTCTAGCATAGAGACAAAACGGTAACCCCGTTCCTCTAACCCAAACGGAAATAACAAGTCCCAAATGCTAAGATGTAACGTCACTTTTAAGGGCCCCAATTACATGTTTAAAATATTTTCAAAACACCTCGCATACCGGTAACCTTTTTAGGATGTGACTTGGGTGCCTAACACCTTCCCAAGTCCATAATCACGACCTCGAACCATCGTTCTTTGGTTTAGACCACTGTGCCTTAGTGTATTTATTTTTTACGCCATGACAATTAGGTTCCCTAAACCTTAGAAAATTAGGGTGGCGACTTCATTTTGCATGATGTTAAGACAAATCCAACGCTTGTCTCGCATTGTGACCCGTCCCGATCCTTTACTCGTTTTCAACGAAAAAGGGGGTGCGACAGGCACTTTCTTTTCCTTTAATTAGTTAGCATACATGCGCCGCGTTTTGATACCTACAAGGCAAGGACGTGAGCTCATCGCAATATGATGATGATCTGATATAATTTTTATAACATGGGTTATTGGGTCAAGAGAAAACAAAATCTGTTTAGAAGCAATCGCAAAAATACCATCAATGATTTTCTGATTGCCGGTTTAAAATCTTGACCACCATTATGGTAAGTGAAGGAAATGTTTTTCATTTACAAGTATGGGAAGTTATGTTCGACGTTTAACGAGAGTAATAAAATATTTATTTATCAAGTCTCGTGAATTATAAGACAAATACGAGAATTATTATATGGGTTTGTACTAAATTCACTATCGTATGAGTTTTTTCCCACTATCTTACTCTTTCTGGTGTAAAATAAATAACTTTCTGGATGTTTGCACTCAGATTAAGAAAATAATTGGTTTAAAGAAAACGAGACCATTTTTGACCTTTGTACCCCTACCATCCAAGCCTATTTTCGAAATTATCTTCTGTCTTAGTTTACACCAAGGAACGGCAGGGACAATGTCGTCTTTTTCAGCCTCGGATACTAAAAACGTCATTTATTTTAGGACTGCTTTTTGACTTTAGAACGTAACAGGGAGTATCATTTTTTACCCTTCCTGATTTTGCGAGTCTTCACCGATAATTTCAAAACGTGAGACATAAGCATTTTGCCACTAAACTATAATTTGTGCCAACATTATTGAAATCAAAACCATACACATTGAGGATTAATTATGATTTATTTATGTTTTAATTTTCTTTCGGAGATAGTACTTTGTCCATTGGGCGATCGAAGCAATCAATTATCCAGCCACTTGAGGAAAGTTTGATAATTGATTATCACTCATTAAGGACAACGATCCATTGCACTTTGCATCCGATTCTGCTGTGCTAATCAAGAAGACTTCAAGTTGAGAAACTAAAAGTAAAAGTCTTTGCTATTTGCAATTTGCAACCATCCACTTGAAAAATGAAGGGTCCATTACGTCTGTTTTTTTTTTAAATTAAATAATATTCTTTTATTCTTAAAAAAACAACTCTCCATCTATTCTCACAACAATTAAAGTAATTATTAATTTATTTATGTTTTGATATTTTTAGCTAATTATTATTAATTAATTATTAATTACACTTAATTAAAACTAATTTTAATTCCTTAATATATTAAAAATAATAAAAACAATATTTTTCTCAAAGAGAAAATAATTGTCAGAACAGTTTTTTTTTTAAATATTATGGTATGGTCGATACCGACGAGAATCGACATATTATCATATATATTAATGTCACCTATTGCCTTGTATTGGTCAGTCCACCCTGTCAATCCAATACTTTGTCGTGGCTAGTCATTTATTTTTTCACTTAGTTTATTTGTCACAACTCATAAATACTAATATATCGCAGAACATGGTACGATGAATATGTGCAAGTTTAAAGCATATAAGGCTTTTATTTTTTGTTTTTTGAATAAGCAGAAATTTTATTAAATCAAGAGGTCATGAGGACATGACCCTGCAAACAAGAAGGCACTGTCAAAAAGCAGCCACCAGATAAGGGAGCCCAACCCTCCTAAAACACGAGAAGAAGGAAAAGACTATTGAAACTATCCATTAACTGTAGCCTGCCAACTAACCAACCAAACAGGGGTCTGCAACATGTCAGACATGCTGTAAGGAAAAGAACAATCCTTATCTTCAGCCACCAGTGCCACAACGAAAAGACCATGTTCACAGCATGAGCTTCCGTATACTCTCCTTGTCTAAAAATCACAGCATTTCGAAGCTTCCAGAGGGACCAAATCATGGAATAGAATAGAATTTTCCACATCTTATTAATACACTTGACATTACTAGGCAGAAGACTATCCCAAGATCTCCATAAGTCAGCTAAGTTACGAGGAGGACACCAAACAACGCCAAGCCAGCGCATGAGGAACGCCCACAACCCGCTGGTTTTATCACAATGAAGTAAAAGATGAGAGGTATCTTCCGACCCGTCTAAACACATTGGGCATAAACTTATACTATCCGAAATCATGTTGCGACGAAGAAGAAAATCCCTGGTTATTATTCTCCCTCTCAGCGCAAACCAAAGAAAAAATTCAACCCTGTAAGGCACTAAACCTGTCCAGCATGACCGTAGCAGAGGCGAAGACTCATATAAGGCTTTTATTATGACTAACCACGGTGTTCAGTTCGAATCTTGGCATCTTCCAGATCAAATATATAGTGGGTATGTGCACGTTTCACGTAAGAAAGGCTTTATAAATAAAATTTACGTGACATTTATAAGTAATGATTTTTTAGTATAGTATTTAGCGGACCTAATTCAATAGCTCTATTGTGATCCTAGAGATCGTCTCACATTTTAGTTGCACGTGCGGGGAGATATCGAGATAAATAATGAAATATAAAATTGAGTGAGAATAACCTTTCAAAAAGAAAATTAAAGTTCGTGAAAGATTGTCTTCTCTCAATCTTATATTTCTTATATTTTTTTTTATGGAAATTTTTATCCGAGACGAGATTCAATTCTCAATAAGTTAAGATTGATTATATTTATACCGAATCAATTTTTTAAGACAAAAAGTATTTTTAGTAAGTACATCAATTATTTGTTGGTCAATACGGATGAAATTAGTATATTAACTAAGTAACCTATTTGTTTAGGAGAGTGCTCTTTTGGATTGAGATCTCTAAAGGATACCATCTAATTTATAGTGCATCTATTCATTTTAATTGGAGCAAATTTGAATATACAAATCTATACTAATTTTTAAAAAGATAAATTAATAACAAATCTCGTATTCTTTATAAATAATAATTGCACCATAAATTAAGTGGTCTGAATAATTTTGAAGTTATCCGTTTTTAAAGTAATTGGTTGTAGCTATTTTCATAAATGAATTTATAACTCTGTTAAAATAAAATAAAAATATAGAGGTTTCATACTATTTGCAATTATATAATTAAGGACTAATCAAATATTTAATAAGGGTTCACGTGTTATTTGTTAATAAGTGAATTGTTGATTAGTATTCAACCGTGCCTAAAACCTAATTTGAATTACAAGTAAATGTTTTCACCTCTTGGATTTTGGAGGAGCTCCGATCGATTTGGCCCCACCGGAAATTCAAGAAAATCAACACAAGTTGACTGAGACGTCTCTTGGGTTACAGATAAGCTCTAACCTATCAAACTTGTGAAAAGATTGAAAATGGCAAAAATATCAATTATACATCTTTATGGACGCCTACAAAATATCAAGATTGCTTCCCTTTCTCTCTTTTTTAGACAATTCAGTTATATATATAGTATTCTTTTTCCTCATACTAAAACTATTGATATGATATGTGATCGAACAGTAATAAATATATCTTTGCGCAATAATTCAATTATTAAATTTTAATATTTAAGTTTGATGCTTATTCGGACGAGAATAGTTTCATGTTATAATTAGAGATAGAACTTCCAAAAATGACCTTTTTTTCTGATCAGGGAATCATCACCTGGGGCTGGGCCTGGCCAGGGCCAGATCAGGATTTGTGGATAGATGGATAAGATTTAGATAAGTGGAAAAAAATCAAAAACATGAAAGCTGTGGTGGGGTGTGCCGGAGATGGAGAAATGGATAAGTCTGTATTTTACTTCAACAGGTACACGTGGACTCACGTTTAATTCTTATCGCTCATGTCGTGAGACAGTCGCTGTCATTTGCTACATCGAACTTATGGTGATCCGATTCCGGTCTCTCTCTCTCTATCTCCTCACCCGGAAAAGAATCTAAAACATTATATTACAATTTTAGAAAAAAATTCACTTTCAGTCATGGAATATATAATTTATGAATTATTTTATCCGTAATAAAATATTTATAAAAAATTAAATTTATATTTAAATCTCACGTTCCGGTAATAAAAATAGTTAAAGAGATTGGAATTAATAATTTTAAAACACATATGGTAACATGATGAGTCAATAATCAATATCCGATTCATCTAGTTCTTTCCTATCACAACCGACTTACTACTTTTCTTCTACACTATTTCTTTTACTTATTTTATCTAGTAATTTCTAGGACAATCACTAGATATTTTACATATCATTATAGTCCTAGAATACTTTAGATTACTCTAAAATAGTCCTCAACTTTGTAGAGATGAGCATTACTTTCAACAAATTGTACTAATTTTATTTACTAGTAATTGATGAAATAGCAACAACCGATATTTTTTAGTATGTAATTTAATAAATACATATGAAGCGATATTTATTAGATACATTCGATACATTTAGAGCGTCTCTTTCGCCCACAATATAAGGTATCTTATCTCATGACGAATGTTAAATGATGCTTTAAATGTATGAGACATATCTAATAAAAAAACCCAGCTGTAATATACTCCTTCCGTTTACTTTTAAATGACTTTCTGAAATAATAGAAAAGCGTAAGCCGTTGATTTACGGACTTATTTTATTTCTCATTGTTTCATTTTTTCTTCCAATTTCCACTCAAATTACTACACCATCATCAAATTGAGTTGATTCAACAAAAAAAAAATCATTTGCACAAAATATATATTTCGAAAAAGATAAAATGACAAGTACTCCAAACAGTAGAAAAAACGTAGGAAAGTGACAATTAAAAGTAAACGGAGAGAGTAGTATAAAGCAACTAGTTCCGACAAAAAAATAATTGAGTCAGTCTTCATATGATGCTTGCCAAAATCCAAGTTCAATTAACTTGAAGTATCTTTACAACCTGTCAGCCATGTTCGTACCACGAGAGGTATCAAATTATGCAGAAAAGCTGCTTCAAGCTTGAAAATTCTCTACCGAAATGGTGTTCTCGAGCGCACCTCGTTAATACTTACGGACTATGAGAACAGAACAACGACTAAACGAAACGAATTTCCATCTGTGGACCGTGGATATAGTACTGAAGAGAGTAAGTAACGATGGCTAACGAACGAGTCCCCATGCATGCTGCATCATTTCATCATTGATAAAAGGATGCAAAGACCACATCAGGCAGTAACTCTCCAGTTCATCAGAAGACGAGAGTTTGAGATTCAATGAAGTAACGTCCATTCCTGCCGAATGTAAAAGTAAAAACGCTAGTCACTGTAATGCAAATGTGTCGAGGCATATCAATGAAGATAGTATGTAGGAAGCTGATACCTGCATGGCATAGTCCTGTTTCACCATACTGTAAATGATTCCCATTAGGCTGGCATAATCAATCGTGTCCACTCCTTCAAGATCAGATGACATTTCCTCCTGTAGGAAACAAGTTTCAATAATCTGATATCAACTTTAATGAGAAGTGGCTTATAGACAGTAGTATCTTAGATCCTACTCCCACATAAGAATTGGAATTGAGAAAGAGGCTTTGACATCTCGCTACTCCCACAAAAAGAATCGGAATTTAAGAAAGAGGATGTGGCATCTGGACAATTGGAACATGAGAATGTATGTCCAAATAGTAAATACTGAATTTAAAACATTGGAGGAAATTTTGTACCAAGTTACCAACCTGTTGTTGACACATATCACCCCCAAAATTTGCATTACGCAAGGGTGATAAACATCCTTTGGCAGTTTGGATGGCATCAGTAAGTCCTCCATGAGATGTTCAAGTTCATTTATCATGGTTTTGGCTGGAAAATTCGTTAAAATATTCAAAAAATCAATTTCAATGGAGAAGAACATCGGTGCAGAAAGTTGCAAACATAAATCTTAAAAAAGAAGATAGGGAAAAGTTGAACATGGCACACACATAGTCAAACACGAAATGCATCAGACATGCAGGATAGCATAAAATGCAGTCATATGTAAGTTTTCCAAAAGTATATATCAAAACCCAAACCAATTTCATTTAAAAAAAAGAGATTATGGGAACCAATTTTTTCAGCAATATCCATCAAAGGATGCAAAACACAAAAATGAACAGTTATAAGAAAAATGAAACAAAAGTGTTCTGAAAAAGAAAAAGTAAACCTAAACAGAGCCTGGGCATCGAATATAGATTGGAGCGATAATTAAAACTAGTCATGTAAACATAGAGAAAACAAACCAAATTACCTTTCTTCCCTAAATGGTCTACTAGTCCAAGTAGACATCTATGTACTTCTGTGAGCAAAAGTTAAATCCATTAAGACTGAAAACTTGTTTGACACAATAATGCTATTAAGTTCTATAAAACCTACTCCACGACAATGAACAAGAACACTACTAACAGTAACACCGAGAGAAATCAAAAGATTGTTTTTTTTTTTGTTTTTCTTTTTGTTTTACATCTTTTATTTTTCTCAGGAACTTACACTTGCTCATGCATTGTCTGCTGTAATAGCTGTTGACACAACCAGCTTCAATATATGTTTTAAATCTCTCTGTTGCATTGGCTTTGACAGTGCTTTCTATTAAATCAGGTCCCCTGTTTATTGGAGGTCATCGCAAGAATTCTACATAAAATAAAAGAAATAACATAATTATACAAAGAGGCAAACAGGGGAGGAAAAAAAATCACTGAGCTAATAACAAGCGATATAACCAGAATTACTTACCAAGGACTTTGGGCTTGGGCTACAACATCAGGATTTATAATTGAATCGTGATTGAGACAAAAGACGTGTTATTAACATTTGTAGGCGAACTACATCAACAGGCCCATGAAAAGGGTCCAATATGGAATACTTTAGCCTTTATGCTATACTTTTTATTTGGAAAATGTTGATTCTTTATGGTTTTAAATTTTATGCTACCATACGGGCCACTATGGCCGGTACATCCCATTTCGATACAAAAAACGAGATAAAAAATTTGTTATGGTATTTCAATTTTTATGTCGATTTATATCAGTCATTTTATTTATATCAGTCAATCTTTGACCAATATAACCGAAATAAACGGTACAATTCATCCCAATATTAAAAATGAATCATAAATTTATTAAATTCTTGTAAATTTATATGTATATATTATAAAAAATAAGATACAGAGATGCTAACTAAAATTGATATTTTGATCGAAACCGAACATTCCATACCAATAATTAAACTGAAACATTTCCCGATAAGATATTGACAACACGCCACCACATATACTTTGTAAGTCCCACATGATAATGTTTTGTCACCTCCAAATTATGTCATGGTGCAAAATTATTTCCTATAAAAATACAGACGACTTTTTTTTGTTGCTTTACTTGCTAGTCATTTCACCACGAATTCTTAATCTGAACTTCAAATCTCATTTTGGGTCATGACGAGTATGCATTTTATGTTACGATGAAACAATATCTTTTAATTATTAAATATGCTGGCTATTTTTTATAACTTAACCTAATACGAATATGGTTAATTTTAATCTAACGAGTCTAAATATATGTGGTGTATATATATATATAATTAATTAGATGATTACTATTATTTTTTTGCAATGGAAAAGAAAACTAAGGAGAGAAAAGAGGTAGGAAAAACTTGGGCTTTTTAAAAACTTACTAGCAAAGCATAAGTGCAAGTAGGAAAATGGATGTGACACAACAGCGGCTTTGCCTCCCTTTAAAGCTCCTCTTGTTTGGCCTAACCCGCTTGTATATAGCCGCCACTAAAAAATACCGTCCACGCGCCAAACTTTACGTAAACATTCCACCTGTATTTTCCTTTCGTTATAATTTATAAAGCAGAAATAAAAGTAAGTGTTTTAAAATAACGATATATATTATTATTATTATTAAAAGGTTTAATTTTTAGCAATGTAGCATAGATTTTAAAAAATAAAGTCTAATCAACATAACTCTTAGAATTAACACAACCTTTTTTTTAAAGGAAACCAACACAATTTTTTAAATAATAATTAAATTAAAAATGGAATTCATTCCCATAGTTTTTCATATATAAATTAAATTAAGATAAAATAATATTATATAATTCCGGGGGTATTCAACTAGTAATAAATATTATAAATTACTAGTTATTGCTTTTTTTTATAAAAAAATACAATTTTTTTTTTGTGAAACCATTCAGTAACATAATTACTATATTTAGTACCGACTACATTAAATTCGAGGGTTAGTTATTTAAGGTGACAATAGCACCTAAATAACAATTGACAACATATATAATTTAATTATACAAAAAAAAAATCATACATAATTTAATAATTTGCAGTTAGTGGTGTTTACGTGTAAAAATAAAAATCACAACCACTCTCGAAAAAAGGAAAAGAAATGGTTAATTATAAGTTTGTCTTCAATCTTGTTGTCGCCTCCATATCTCCATGACAAGGATCTATCGGACATTAGTGGATCTGTTTATGTCCTGCATCTTGTCGGTCATCCTTAAAGCAATTAAGTACTTCTAAAAGAGGGAAAATCTTTATTTATTTAACGTTTTAGTCCAAAAATTGATGTGCGAAATTAACTGATATTTTCATTGTTTGTACTATTTTTATTTTTTTAATATTATTTTTGACATGGATTTATTTTGAAAAAGCTGACTTTTTTTGGTAATATTATTTTCTCACGTATGAATAATGTTGAAAAAACTGACTTTCTTTTTATTAATATTATTTTCTGACGTGGTCTTACCACAAAATTATTTCTTTTATTTTTTTAATCTTATTTTTTACATGGACCCACCTTATAATTTTATTTTTTTTTAATAATATTATTTTCTGAAATGGGTTCACCTTCTTTTAAAGCGCATGAATAGTGGGCTCGCGTCAAATAAAAAAAACGGAGGGAGTATAATTTAAGTTTAGTTTTTTTTTCTTCAATCTTTCGAGGTATCTTCTTTATTATTTTTCGACAAAAAGCTAATTTCATTCAAACATAATCGAGTTCAAAAAATAATAAGTCTCTCAATATGATTTTTCTCCATCCCGAGACTCACACGATTACCAACACATTGGATAAAATCTAATAATTTATTTGCATCAAAATTACAACTCAATCTAGCACGGTGTGTGTATTGGCATTGGACATCTGTTTTCTTCCATCTTTTCTGAAAAGAAAATGAGGTAGTTGTTCTTGTTCGGAGCAGTTTTCCAGCTAAACGAATCTTTCCCATTTAGTTAAAAGAAACAATTAACTAAATGCTTAGAGCAGGGCACATGACCCTAAAAAATTCCAACTTTAAAAAGTTTATTATATTATAGACTTCGTGATCTAAAAAACCGGAACTTTTTCTCGATTTCGTAAAAATATTATGTGTAACATCGTAGAACTAGTACCTCGGACATCAATCTAGTAATATAAGAGGGTGAATCAAGAGTTTAAAAGGGTCACATCGATATATTTAATAAATATAGGTAAATAATATAAAATAAAATTTAATTTTAAGTCTCATCTTCGTTTATAAAATATATATTAAAAAAAACTAAAATGAGGCAAAACTTGATTAAAATGAGCTTTAAATAGTTTTCGGCCAAGTTTTTTTATTGATTTTGCAGGTTTCTTGAATTTTGAATAAATTTGATTGGATTTTATGAAAACCTGTTTTGAGGGTCAATTGACCTTAGTTAGTTTAGGGTGAGGTCGAGTTTATCATATATTTATCAATATTTATATTTTGATAACAATGGATGATTATGGTTCACAAGTTAATAAATAATTAACAATGACTTTACACGAATAATCACATTATCCTTACCAAAATTTTAAGGTGTATAGTATCCCCACAAGTTGGTCGGGTAAAATGACCGTATTTTTTTATTATGATCATTTGATATCCGGTTATTATATTGAGTGCCGATTATTACAGATAAAAATTATAAAGTTTGACAAAATTAGTCTTTACAATTTTTAACACAATTACATAAATTCGAACCTGAGAACTGGATCCAGTGAAAGTATTTTTTCTATTAAAGAAAATAATTTTTTTTTTGATAAGTTGAAAATATATAAAAATAACTGCACCATAAAGAATTGGGTAGAGAAAAAGACCTATCCTTCACCTGAAATAAGCAAAAGATAGGAAGAGCATAAATCACTCCCCTAGTAAATTAAATTCGATCTTGAAAGATAAAATATAGGAAGGCATCACCCCACTCCAAAGGATAAAAAAAATCTCATAATCAACCAAGAACTGCTCCGCCTATAAACTCGAAACAAAATTAACTTAGATCTATATATATCACAATTTCAAATTTTAAACCACTCAAAACTTTTATCAAGATCAATAGCTGAGTATGAAAAAGTGAGACTCATAACCTTAAGCCAAGTGTACAAGAGAACAACTTAGATTTTTTTTCTTCCTTTTTTCTTTCCTTAAACCAAACCATTTTAAATAAAATGAAGAGACTACGACCCGAGTCCCGACCAAAGTCCAACAGGACAAAAATAAAAATGATAAAAATCTGAAAAGCACGCACCAAAGCAGCGTGTGCACACAACCAAAGATGGGGAAGGGCTGGCTGCCTTTAAGTACACTTCGCTCCTTTTTCTGCCTGCTGCAAATTCCATAACCACCACCACCACTACCACCACTAGTACTACAACCATCACCTCCTCTGTCTCTTTTCCTTCAAAACAAAAAAAAAAGAAGCTAAATCAAATTAAAAATGAGCCGTCTTGCGCCATTATCAGAAGAACCCATAAACGAAGAAGATCAAGACAACAGGAAGAACAGCAGCAGCTTCAAGATTAAAGGGCATTCTTGGAAGAACTGGCTCAAGACCCATCTCTTCTATCTCATGTTTAACAAGAAATCTGACCTCAAGATCCTCTTAAGTGTTCTTGCTTGCCCTCTCTTCCCTGTCCCCATCCATGCCAAACCACCCATCAATGAGGTACTACTCACTTAGATCCCTTTGTTCTGTTTTTTTCTTTCTTTCATGTTTTGATTCATTTGTTTATTTTAATTTCTTAAGATTTGATCTTTTTCTTGGGTCCATTTTAGTTCTGTTTAGTAAGTTAAAATTAAGACATTACTTTAATGGCCCAAGTAACCATTTTTGTTGTTGTTGTGTTAATTGTTATTATAACCAGCAAATGAGTAGTAAAACAGAAGGAAAAGAAAAGGAAAAGAAAGTATTTTTTTCCTGTTTCTGTACCAATCAGTGCCTCAAGTGCCTGAGTGTGGCTCCACTGAGAGATGTCTCTTTATAGTTATAGTCAGTGATTCCCCACTTGGCACAAGACCATTTTTTAAATGGTCCAAAAAAAGAGCTACAAGACCTAACATTTTTTGGCCTTTCTTCAAACCCTGATGACAAAAATTACCATGAAATGAAATGGTTCTTTTATATCATCCAATTTTTTAATTTTTATAAAAACCAACTTTGGTTGATAGGAGACTTAGTCCATCCTTAATCTAGTTCTGAAGTTCGTGTTTGAAAAACGGTAGGGTAGAGAGAATATTCGGAGCTGGTTTCAATGAGTGATGCTATATGAAATAGTATTGAAGTTGGGTTTCAAAAAGATTGAAAATTGGTGAAGAATGAATTGAGTTTGTTCAGGTAGGTTTCCTTCATAAATTTTATTCTGCTATAGATTGTATTAATGAGGATATTGAAAGTTCAAAACTGAATCCTACAAAACCAGAATTGTAATAAATGTATGCATAGCCCACAGCTTTCACGAGTGGTAATCCTACTTGGTAGGAGATGGTCCCAGATGACAAAAAATTATCCAAATGTCTCCCACAGATAGGCCGTAGTGTACGTGGATGCAGGTTTGACCTTTCAACCATGCTACCAATGTGATCCTAGACCAATTTTGTTAACTCTGCGACTGTCATACTTTGCACTCATCTTGTGAAAATTAGATAGATTCATTTGATCAGCGATGGATTAAGAAGAAGAAATTTTGACATTCATTTGACTATTTCTTGCCATTTATATGATCGTGGTGCGGGGTTAAGGGATCTCTGAAGATTTTAGAAGTTCGTAGTAATGACACCCAGTAGCATCTTTGGTGCAAGTAGTCACTAATCTTGTCATTGTGATCTAATTGGGGAGAACCATGATGTTTTCCTTCTTCTTTTTTCCTTTTACAGGTTTCCTCTTCATCTCAATACATTATACAACACTTCATGGCAGCAACTGGTTGCCGGAAATTAGAAGGGAAAGTGAAGAATATTTTTGTTACAGGAAATGTGACAATGGCTATGGTTGATGAGCTAAGTGGCTCAACTAACCCGGGAGCAGCCGGAGCTGGGACAGTTGCTCAAAAGGGTTGCTTTGTAATGTGGCAGATGCCCCCTAACAAGTGGCTAATTGAGTTAGTTGTGAGCGGCCATAAGGTTATAGCTGGTAGTGACGGTAACTTGGCTTGGCGACACACACCCTGGCTAGAAGCTCATGCTGCTAAAGGTGGCATTCGACCCCTCCGCCGAGCTCTTCAGGTATTTAAGTACTGATAATGACCTATAACCAGTTTTGTTGCTTCATTTTCTTGGTTGTTACTAGTTGCTCTCGATCGTGTGTGCACGCACGGTACATTAGATGGTCCAAAACTTAATTTTGTCATCTGAATGGCGCTTATTGTCCAAAAGGATCAGTTTTAGGGAATTTTATGATTGACTGCCTTTTCCTAAGCAAATAGTTCATATCAAGTAGGGCATTTATTTAGGGTACATGTACAACCAATTGATTAAGTCTGCCACTGCTTGGAGTTAGCTGTGCTATGTTAATGCTAGCTTCTTGGTTTGATGTGGGGACCTATAATAAACCATTAATGGCAGCTCATAATCGTAGAAATTTAAATTTAAATAATAGCCAGATCTAGTGGTTACCAAGTCAACTTCGTACAAGGGTTGGGCAGAGAGAAATTACCCTCTCAAGTACATGTGTATACATACACAATCACACTGTATCTGTGATGTAGGTACCAGCTGCTGGTAAGTAGCTATTAGTTTCTTACCTAATTTTATCCGAAACTGGATCCAACCACCCTAAAGATGCCAGATCTGGATTCTCTTTTGCTTTGTCAACTAAGGAATCAGGAAAGTTACATTCTGTCAGTAGGGATAGAAAAACTGAAATCGAATGGGGTCTCTCATTATTTTACAGTCCTTACAATCTGCTAGGCCCAGTATAGTTTCGGATCCTTCCGGGTACCCTCTCTGCCCTCCGGTGGAAGACTATTCCTGTTCGAGCATGGTCAGGCCCTAAAGGGAGGCCCAGTAGAGTGTGAGAATTACCGCAGGACGTAGAATATAATTTACAAACTTTATGCTGTTTTTTGCTGAGATCATGGAAGTCTAGATTGGGAATTTAAAAGGAAGTTGTCACACACATAGAGTATTAATGTTCAAGATTGTATAATTTTGTAAATTCCTGTAGGGACTAGATCCTATGGCAATATCTGCAGTATTCTCCTTAGCACAACACATGGGAGAGAAGTGCATCTCTGGCATTGATTGTTTTGTGCTGAAATTGTCTGCTGAGCAACCCGACCTAGTGGATCGCAGCGACAGCACTGCAGAGATGATCAAGCATGTAATGTTTGGCTATTTCAGCCAAAGAAGTGGCCTGCTGGTCTACCTAGAGGATTCATACCTAACCAGAATTCAGTCGCCAGGAACCCATCCTACGTACTGGGAAACCACAATGGCGACAAAAATCGAAGACTATCGGGCAGTCGAGTCCGTGATGATAGCACACAGTGGTCAGTCAAGTGTCATGATTACAAGGTTCGGTGACAACTTGAAGGCGGGCCTTCTCGTCACGAGGATGGAAGAGACATGGACGATCGATGATGTAGCGTTTAACGTCCCGGGGCTCTCCATCGACTGCTTCATCCCTCCGAAAGAAGTCCGGAGAAACTTCCCGGACGAGAGTCTTGATTGGAGATCATCATTGCATCAATGATCATGACAACTTTGACAGTGTGTGCTCCATAAGCAGCAACTTTGACAGTGTCATTTAGTTGTGTATACATATAAATAGCTTGTACTGATATATACTTATTATGTGGTAACCTTTAGACCTTTGTTTTATAACCAACAAGGGTACAAGAAACTATATGCAAATTTTGTATTCTAGCCTTGGCTGTGTTTCACTTCCTTGAAGTGATCATCCAGGAAATAGTAGTACTTTTGTATTATGTTTGTATAAAAGATCAAAACTGATCAAGCTCAAAATCAAAGTCTTTTTCTTTCTTTTTGGGTATTATTACTATTTTGTTTAACTTTTACAAGTTTTTATTTTGCATTCCTGCTTTGAAAGAATATTATTAAATGTAACTTTGACAAATAAATTAGCCATATTAATTTTGAAAGGTTCATACTTTTTTGGTTTCCTCAGGGTGTTCTATCTCGGAAAGAAATTAATCTCGTTCGAACAATAATTGGACCCTAAAGAAGCTCAATATTTATATAAAAATTTCTTTCTTTTATTTGGGTAAATAAACTACATAAAAAACCCTTATAATTTATAAAGTATTTCAGCTTACCCCATAGCCTAAAAACTTACAATATAAACCCTATATTTTATAAAAATTGCAATCTTAATCTAAGTAACAAATATGAGATAGTTCACTCCATTAAACTTTTTGAAAAACAATAAGAACCTTTTTTAAAAAAAAATATTTAAATATGAATAAATTAAAAAACCAATTATAAATATTATTATTATTATTATTATATCAAATTCTACCATATTAATTACACTTTTTGGCCACATTTCATAATATTTAGGAATTTTTACTATTTATTTTAGATATTTTAAGCATTTAAAATATTAAAATTGAAATTTTCAAAAAATTATAAAATTTATATTACACACTTTTAAATTATAGGGGTTAAATGGAAACATTTTGTAAAGTATATCGTTCTTTCATAGATCTAAAAATCACTTGTATTATAATTCTATAAAAATAAATTCATTATCTATCTCTTATTTTATTATCCTCGTAAATCAAAGCCAAAACCTGATTTCACCGTTGGTCCGTTTTAGTCGTTACCTTTCCCGCCAGACGAGAACCCATTTCCAAACTAACCAACGGCTTATATTCTTCTCCTCCACCGCACCAGAGGCCCAAACCCCGACGCGGCCCACGCCTCCTCCGATCCGGGTCTGGCTGACCGACTCAGCTGGCCGAGGTGTCTTCGCCACTCGGAGAATCACTGCCGGCGAACTCATACACTCCGCTAAACCCGTGGTCTCTCACCCTTCCCTCTCTACCATCGGCACCGTCTGTCACTTCTGCCTCAGGAAGCTAACTTCGGCGGAGTTCGGAGACCAAAAGGCTGCATTTTTCAGTCAAGAGTGTGAAGAAAATGCCAAGGTGTGGTGGGTTTTTGTTGAAATTGAGAAATAGTGGTGTGAGGCGCACACCACATGTTTGATATGTTGTCAAAGAAGGAATTTTGGGGTAATGGGCTTATTTTATTGTGATGGGTCCTTTTTTAGGTGTCTTATTATAATGTTGAGATGAAGGCTGATTGGTCGAATTTCTATGAATATTGCAGGTTTGTAAATTTTTCTTCTTTCTTGTCCTATTTATGCTATAAATGTTTTTGTGCCCTGCTATTTTCTTGTTCCATTTTGGTGGACTGCGATATAATGCTAATTATCTGGTGAAGAATCTATCTTGTTACTGTGATTACAAAGAAATTGACTACCAGAGATAACGTTTGATAAAGTGACATCTAGCCATATATGAATCACCATTTTTTTTCTTTTCAATGTGGCATATATATTTGCTAGGGACTTTATAAAATCTGGATGTATGAGAAGAAAATTCATTTCGTTTTGTCAATACATAGAAGCATATGTAATGTTTTTGTCCCTATAGGTGTTAGCTTTTGTGAATCTGATCATGTCTTGTTGTAGGACTCAAGGTCTAAAGTACCCACTTATGGTTAAACGGCTGGAACTGCATCCGCTGAAAGTCTCAACGTACTTCAACCTGCTAGTTTATCTCATGAGATGGTTTTAGAGGTAAGAATCTCGTATAATAGGTGAAGCCCACACAGGACTGTGGGTTTATTCTGCTAACTTTCCATATTACATATTCATGTAGGTCTGACCTTATAAAATTGCGTATCTTGTAGCTGATGTTAACTGTCCCATTATTCTTGTAACTTTCCATCTATATTTCATAGGGAAATCCTCCTTTTTTTCATAAAATCGCATACTTTTCTCTCTGGATATAGTATATTGTTTCAAACTGTCGTTAAAGCACTATGTTAAGTAACTAATGGGATTTATAACTGGATTCTTAAGTCAAGACTCTCATGAAATTACTGAATGGTCTTAAGTATTCTAAATTGATTGTGGTTTCTCTTCTTTCCTAAAAGTATGATTACACAATCAATTTCATGCCGTAATTTGTGTGTAATATTGACTTTTGAAGATGGAAAAGGGATTTAATTTGCTGAGGAGTGGCTTCACCAAGGCAAATATTGCAGATGAAAAGATACCATGTATCCTCCACACATGAGAGTTTTATTTCTTGTTCCTTTTCCAGTGTAGCTTGCTGTGTGATAATATTTTGATAGCTGTTGTCCTTGATAGTAGAAGTCCTAACCAAGCAATGGTACAATAGTGTGCTGGCACGGATTCGTATCAATGCATTTCGCATTGAATTGGCTGTAGGATCATATGAAGATCTTTTGGCATCAGCTGCGGCCTGCGTAGAATCTGAAGCTGCTGTTGGGAATGCTGTCTATATGCTTCCTTCCTTCTACAATCATGACTGTGGTAAGCTTTCATTTACAGTCCTAGGCAATTGTAATTTCATTCCCCTATAGATCATGCCCTGCCCATGATTGAGTAAAAAGCTCACTTATCTTGTTAACTCATCGCAGATCCTAATACACACATTATATGGATAGAGAATACAGATGCAAGATTGAAGGTTCTTCGTGATGTTGAACCAGGTTTGTTGTCGGTTTTTGTTCTTTTTCCATCTCCCTTTAATTTGATTTCCTGTTAGCGGATAGCAGATGTTTGGCAGCTACTAGATTTCCTCGCTGCTGTGTTTTCATCACCAGAAAGTGGATCTTCGGATGAAATCTACAAGGAATCGCCTTTCTATACCATATTACCATTCGATCTTTTGAAATTTAATCTCGTGAGCATTAAACGTTGGATGTTAACTGAATTTAGATTGGAAATCTTATAGATGAAGAGCTGCGGAACTGCTATATAGATGCAAGCATGGATTGCGATGCTCGACACGCGTTCTTGCTGCAAGGGTTTGGTTTCAAGTGCAATTGCCTTCGTTGCATGTATGGCCATGCTTTAACAAATTACAAAAGATGGGTCCTCCTATTTTATTTCTTGCCTTGAGCTTTTCTGATGGTATTGATATTGCTTGCTTAAAAAATGAGGTAAAGAACTTTCTCCAAAACAAAATCCTAAGTAAATGATATGGATTACTTGTTTAGTAAAATAGCTAAAGAAATTAATGAGAAAAATAATTTAAAAATTGCACAATATATGTGAAAATAAATAGTGGAAATGACTAATGGGACAGTTGCGTCTGCCGAGAGTCGAACCCGGATCTATTGCTTGGAAGGCAATTATCCTAACCGTTGGACTACAAACACTGCTTGAACAACTGGCTTGTTTTTATTGTCTACCCTGACTAATAATTGCAATGAAAAATGAAAGTTGGTAAAGCTCCAAGTTTCTTTTTTTTTTCCTCTCTATAATTTGTAGGACATGAAAGAAAGTAATGTAGAGAGTTAATTGCAAAATTTCAGAGATGTAATCGTTTGATTTTTGTATATGTACCGTAAACATTTTACTTTTAATTATATTGATCTAAAAAATTATAAGTCCACCAAATTGAACCATTTTTTTACAAACATGATTAATATTATTGCTTCTTCTATAGTTGACCATTCATTAATATTATTGCTTCTTCTATAGATGGATACTTTTCCTATATAATAAAACATTCATTAATTACTTTCCCTTTCATCTATAGTTGACCATCTTTTATTATCCTTTTCATTTTTCTTTTTCCTTCACCCAACATACAACTCCATTTCGTATGGATATCAATTAAATAATGTTTTACATCACAATTTGATATTTGATGGAAAGGTATAGGTAAGTACAAAAGATTGATTACTTTTTCTTCTAATTTATGATTAGATAATTTGTTGTATATGTGAATTTGTGAGTCATCATATTATACATGTGAACATGAATGTTGCCGAAGAATAAAACCTTAAGGCTGCGTTTCATAACGGAATTAATTCTGTTTGGAGTTATTTCTGTTTTCTAAAATTTTCCATCTGGAGTTATTTCCGGAATTATTTCTGTTTTCCAAAATTCTGTTTCACAGCTACAGTATGTTTTCTATTTTCCAGCCTTCATTTTCCAACCTTAAAAAACTCAAAATCGTATTCACCTAACAACTATTTCTTACTTTTTTGAAAAAAAAAACTACTACTATTATTAAATGAATTTTATTTTAATTAAAAAACAATGCTAATGTTATTTTTTTGTTAAGATTAATAAACTAAATAGTAGCCCATTTTAAGTTTATTAAAGATCAAATATAAGTATAGTAAACATATTCATTTTTAGATTCAAAAGCACAAGCCATTTAAGGGTTGTTTAATTTTTGGAAAATTTTCTAAAAATTGGAAATATTTTCAAAATCTGTTTCACAGCAACATTTTCCCAAATGGAAAATTTTCAGAAAATTTTTCAGTTCTCCAATTACTATTCAGTTTTCCAGAATTAACACTACAAATTTGGAAAATTCTGGAAACGCCATTTTTTAAGTTTTCCAAAAAAAAAAAATCAACTTTTTTTTTTTAGCTCAAACGATCCATATTGTTAACATAAAAAAGAAACAATGTTATTTTGGACATTTCTACCCTCATAATTTATAAATATGCTAAATCTATTCACGTTAAAGATCAAATATAAATATAATAATTCCGTTTATGAAAATAAAATACATGTCTTGAATTATTTGTTCATGACGTGAATACTACAAAATCGAAATCGTATTCACCTAAGATCAAGTATAAATATAATAATTCCGTTTATGAAAATAAAATACATATAAAATAGTCTTGAATTATTTGTTCATTACGTGAATACCACAAATATCAACATTCAAAACATACTTAATTTAAATTGTTACTTCTTCATATTCTAACAATTATTATAATGAGACCATAATTGATTTGCAATATCTTCTTTAACGTCATTCATTAGTTGTTGTTGGGACATATCCACTTGAATACCTTCTTGCGTCACATTAGCTTCGTTCTCGTCTAAATTTTGCTGACCTTCTGTACCATATTCTGTGAATAGTTGATCAGCTCTATCTTCCATTCGAATAAAGTTGTGTAGTGTACAACAAGCTAGAGGTATTTGCCTCTGACGACGAAGAGGATAATTTGGAATGGACTTTAAGATTGGAAATCTAGCCTTCAGAACGCCAAAAGCCCTTTCAATCACATTTCTCAATGACGAATGTCGATAGTTAAACAATGCATATTTTCTTGTTATCCTTCCTCATCCACGAAAATAAGTATAATTTTCTCGTTACATATAAGTGTAATTTTAATATGAGCTCATTTAATTGATTTTTTAAAATTAAAAGTGAATTCATATTTATTGAGGATTATATTCGGACCTTAAATCGAACTTTTTCTTTATTTACTGATTACTCCCTCCGTTCTTAAAAGGATGACACTTTACTATTTGCACGTATTTCAAGAAAGTCGGATGACTCACTATTTGAGACAATTTTGCCCCGAATTTTTTCTCCGGCGTACGTTAAGGATTAAAGTATGTTAGAAAAAAAGTACGAATTTTTTTGGGGTCAAATAGAGCGTCATCCGACCTCATTGAGACGCGTGCATGAACAGTACGCGTCATCCTTTTAAGAACGGAGGAAGTACTATTTATTTTGTTTCATTTTATTGCATATTTTAGTATTTTTGGTCCGGGATCTTATTCATTTCAAGTGAGATTTCTCGTGTTGAATCAATTTTATTTTAATTACTACTACTATTGTTAAATCAATTTTATTTTAATTAAAAAATAATGCTAATGTTATTTTTTTGTTAAGATTAATAAACTAAATAGTAGCCCATTTTAAGTTTATTAAAGATCAAATATCAGTATGATAATCATATTCATGTTTAAATTCAAAAGCACAAGCCATTTAAGGGTTGTTTAATTTTTGGAAAATTTTTCAAAAATTTTGGAAAATTTTCCAATTCTCCAATTACTATTCAGTTTTGGAAATAATTCCAAAATTAACACTACAAATACTCCAACTTTTGGAAACACCATATTTGATGTTTTCCAAAATTTTCTTCACTTTATTTTCAAAGTGGGGTGTACAGGTCAACTTTACTCTCTCTCATCATTTTTAATTTTTCTTTTATACAAAAACTCAATCTTCTTACTTAATATTTTGAACAAAATAAATTAAAAGTTACAAAAACATAATCTTCATCTCAAGATTAGTTTTCTTATTTTTCTTAATATTTTATAAATGGGTTTTAAACTTATTTAGAATTTTTTTCCCGTCTAAAATACTCCCTTCAAACTAATATTTAAAAAATGGGTCTTATGACGTGGCGGGATGGGATTGGTTTTCCAAATGGAAAATTTTGGAATTAATTTCATTTGGAGAAAAATATTGTTGTGCAACAGATTTTGGAAATATATCCAGTTTTGAAAAATTTTCAGAAAATTCTCTGTAAGTAAATTCAGAATGGAATTTTCAAAAAATTCTCCGTAATTAAAAAACAATGAAAAAAAACTACTACTATTGTTAATTCAATTTTATTATCAACTCATTTGATTGATTTTTTAAAATTAAAAGTAAATTCATATTTATTAATTTGCAAAATCAAAATGAGAAAAGTGACCGAACATTAGTTAGTTAAATCATAATTAATTAAACCATTGGTGCGCCACGTGCCATAAAATTTCTTATAAGACGGTTGGTTATTGAATTTTACTCGTATGGTTTTAATTAGGAGTATTAGTTAGTTCAATATCAATTATGAAGTATTTTTATTACAATTTGTATCAATCTACATATTAATCATCAAAATTACGAGGGTAGACATGTCTAAAATAACATTATTATTTTTAGATTAACAATATGAATTTATTGAACTAAAGTAATAAAAAAAAATTTGGAAAATGTTTTCCAAATGGAAATATTTCCGAAAATTTGGAAAATGTTTTCCAAATGGAAATATTTCCAAAAATACTACAAATTATTTAATATTAGGAGTGAGTGAGTCCTATGTGTATCTATTAATTTTATTTTTTTAAAATGAAAAATTATTAAATATATTCGTTACATATAAGTGTAACTTTAATATGAGCTCATTTAATTGATTTTTTAAAATTAAAATTGAATTCATATTTATTAATCTGCAAAATCAAAATGAGAAAAGTGACTGAACATTAGTTAGTTAAATCATAATTAATTAAGCCATTGGTGCGCCACGTGCCATGAAATTTCTTATAACATTGTTGGTTATTGAATTTTACTCGTATGATTTTAATTAGGAGCATCAGTTAGTTAAATATCAATTATGAAGTATTTTTATTACAATTTGTATCAATCTACATATTAATTATCAAAATTACGAGGGTAGACATGTCTAAAATAACACATATATATATATATATATATATATATATATATATATTTTAGATTAACAATATGAAGTTATTGAACTAAAGTAATAAAAAAAAATTTAGAAAATGTTTTCCAAATGGAAATATTTCCAAAAATTTTTGACTGTGAAACAGATTTTGGAATTAATTCCAATTTTAGAAAATTTTCAGAAAATTCTCCGTAACTAAACAACACCTAAGCAATCACTACAGTGGCTCTTCAAAAATTTATGTATGGGATGTCCTAGTTGACTTCATTATTTGATACATTTTCAGATCTAGATCCAGATCCCATCTCACCTTCAGCTGAGCTCTATCGAAGCATTTGGAAGAGGAAAAGAAAGAGAGTAAGAAACAGAGTAATTTCTTGGTCCTTACTTCCATTCCTACGGTGATTTCTTCATCTGCGTGCATTCTTGTCTTCTTCATCCATACCTTCGTAGCCCTTTTAGATTTCTCCTTTCTTTATTTTACAGTACTTCTCTGTCGATTACTTTGTTTGGCCCAGAACTAACTAATCAGTAATCACTCTTCCTTAAACTGATTCGTCACCTCAAAACTACCAACAAAAAACCAACAAAAACAACATGTGGCCCTTCCTTAGCAAACTAAGCAATTGCTTTCTGGAATCTGTGTGGGGCTTTTTTGCCAGACATGCAGGGTATGTGCAGAATCTTGAAGCTAATCTTGCTGATATGGTGACAGCCGTTGAAGACTTAACGGCGTTAAAGGAACGATTGACAGGAAGGGTTCATCTTGAAGAACAGCGGCCTCAAATGAAGCGGTTGCCAGAAGTTAATTTGTGGTTCAAGAGGGTGGACATTGCATTAGCGAAAGGTCATGAGTTGATCAAAGGTGCTGACCAAGAAGTCCAAAGGTTGTGTTTTGGGGGATATGGGTCCAAGAACTGTTGGTCAAGCTCCATATTTGGAAAAATGGTGGACGAATGCCTCAATGATCTACTTGCTCTAAAGACCACGGGAGATCAGTTTGGAGTTGTGGTAGAGGAAGCACCTGCAGAATTGGTGGCTGAGCTGCCTTGCAATACAACAGTGGGCCTTGAAACAAAGCTTGCAGAGGTTTGGAGTTGCCTTGAAGATAAAAATGTTGGAATAGTTGGCTTGTACGGGATTGGAGGCGTGGGGAAAACTACCCTCTTGACCCAAATTCGCAACAAGTTCATTGACACGTGTAAAGATTATCTTGTGATTTGGATTGTGGTGAGTAAAGATTATAGTCCAGAGAAGATTCAAGCAGACATTAGAGAAGCGACTGGACAATGGAGTACGGATGACATTTTTAACAAACTACGAAAAGAGAAGTTCGTTTTGTTATTGGATGACATTTGGAAGCGATTTGACCTCACAAAGATGGGAATTCCTCCTCGAGGAAATCTAAATGGATCAAAAATCATATTCACAACACGTTCACTCAAAGTGTGTGGTGAAATGCTTGCTCAAAGGAAGATCAGAGTTGATACTTTGCAATGGGAGCACGCGTGGGAATTGTTTCAAATGTATGTTGGAGACGATACCATCAACACCGACTTAGAAATTGGTCCACTTGCTCAGGGTGTGGCTAGTAAGTGTGGTGGTTTGCCAATTGCATTAATTACAATTGGTCGAGCCATGTCATGTAAGATGGAGCCAGAAGAATGGCGTCGTGCTGCTCAAATCTTGAAAAAACCAGCTCTTCATCGACATTGTATAGAGGATGAGGTATTACATGACATGGAGGTTGAGGTATTTTCCCTTTTAAAATTCAGTTATGATAATTTACCAAATGATAGAGTGAAATCGTGTTTCTTGTATTGTGCCTTATACCCAAGTGATCGAATCATGTATAAGGATTTGTTGATAGAATATTGGGTTTGTGAGGATTTTGTGATAGATGGTTATGATGTTGATGCTTTTAGTGAGGGATCCTTTTTATGGGTACACTTGTCCGTTCATGTTTATTAGAAGAGGAAGGTCAATTTGTAAAGTTGCATGATATGATACGGGACATGGCTTTATGGATAGAAAAAGAGAATGTTTTGGTGATGGCGGGGATGCAATTAACCGAAGCACCGAGTGCTGAAAGATGGGAGGGCGTGACAAGGTTGTCTTTGATGGAAAACAACATTAAGAATTTAACTCAAGTGCCTAGATGTTCTGAGCTTAAGAGCTTGCTTCTAAATGAGAATAATGAGTTGTATGATATCCATGAGGACTTTTTCCAATCCATGGGTGCGTTGGTTCTGCTAAAACTATATAACACTGGGCTTGACAAGTTACCACGAAGCGTGGAGAATTTAGTTTCCTTACAGTATCTTGATATATCACTTACAGGAATAAGAAGATTGCCTGCTAAGTTGGCGAAACTGACAAGATTGAAATATTTGAATTTATCCGATCTTAACCTTAAAGGCAAGAGATCACTGATATCTAGTTTTTCATCTTTAGTAGTTTTGAAAATGGAAAATTGTATGTATACTTATCTTGAGGAAGACGAAGAAAGAGAAGAAGAAAATGACGATACATTACTAATAAGTAAGGCATCAGTGGACGGTGAGATGCTCTTGGAGGAACTGCAGTGTTTGAAGCATTTGAAGAAATTGACCATCACACTAAGAAGTGTTTCTGCTCTTGAAACATTGTTTGTCACAGAAAAATTGCTGACCATTACTACAGGTCTTTGCCTTAAGAAGTTCAATGATTCGGAAAAGCTTAATATTAGTTCATTAGAGAATATGAAGTATTTGGTTGAGCTTGTTATCAAGGAGTGTGAGTTAGAGAATATACTGGTTGATTTTACTCACAACTCCTCGACAGTCTTAAGAGATATGAGTTTCAGTTCCCTTAGACTCCTAGACGTGCAATCTTGCAATGAGTTAAAGGACTTGACGTGGCTTATATTACTGCCAAATCTGACAACTTTGTGGGTTCGAAGGTGTGAAAAAATGGAAGAAATAATTGATGGTGTGAGGTTCGGCGACATGACCGGGCACCAAATTCTGAAGCCATTCTCCAAACTTTCTTATCTACTATTGCATGTTTTACCACAACTGAAGTCCATTCATCCAAATGCTCTGCCCTTCCCATTCCTGTGTAAAATGGAGGTGTTCAACTGCCCGCTGCTTAAGGAACTTCCATTGGACTCTAACAGCAGAGAAGGGCGTAAGATTGTCTTGACGGCTTAAAAAGAATGGTGGGAAACGATTGAATGGGAAGATGATGCCACTAAAGCTGACTTGTCATCGCGTTTCAAATGCACTCTCCATTGAAGTAGGTAAATCATTTCTCATCTTATTATGTAATTAATTGTAGTCTTTGGAGGCAATAATCATTCTCATATTTTGTCTGTGTTATTTTTTAGTGAAATGTTATTACAGATTTGACTCATCACTTACAATTTTGCTTTGTTTCTATTTTGTGTTTAGCTATAGGTAATTATTGAATGGCAGAGCACACCACAAGACTAAATATGGTGACAGTTTGGCTACAGTCCATGGGAGATCTCTCTTCTTTTCTTCTCTTTAATTGAATTGCTTTTGGTTTTGTTTCTCCTGATGCTGTTAGAGAATGCAGTTTTTTTTCTTTTTTGGACTTGTTTGTTTCTTCTCTATTGGATGTTGCAGTAATTGTTGGCAATCTGTAGCTTCATTTCAGGACTTGTTGGTTATCGGTTTTTTTCCTGATATTTTGATTTTTTATAAAAGAAAAACATAAAATATTTATTGGGCTGTGTTCATATATACCCATGGAAGCTAAGGTTAGTTTCATTTTTCATTTGATTAAATTGTATAATTATTTATTTTATTTACATTATAACTATATTTAGTTGTGAACTAGTATCATTTATAGTGTATATTAAAATGAATGTAATTTTATATATATATTCACAAATCTCTCATTTTGTTTAAATAGATATGGTGTTTTTAAATAATAATGGAAGCTAAGCTTAGTTTCAATTTTTATTTGACTGACTTTTTTATTTATTTTATTTAGATGTTCACAAATCTCACGATTAAGTAAATTATTTTTATAAAATTTAAATTTAAATGTTTAAAATGATATTTTATATTATTTTTATTTCAGTTCTCAAAATACTGTAAATAATTATGCATTTATTTAAGAACAACCTAAAGACTCAAACTAAATAAAAAATTTAAGTTTAATATTTAATTAAAAATTATATTTAAGTATGTGTACAAACAATTTTTTGCTCATATTTATCTATGAAAAAATCACATAATTGGCTAAGGAAAAATAATTTTTTATCATTAAAAATTTTACGAAATAAAACTTAAGTAATTTATTATTTGTGTATATATATTTTTTAAGAATAATACAATCTAAAAAAAAATCGTATTTTTATTTTTATTGTAAATAGTTTAGTGAGGCAAATTATTTTTATTTTATATATGTATTTTTTATAGATTATTACCTTTTTTTTCGTTTTTTTTTCTCTCTCATGTTTGTTTATTTATAGTTCTTATTTTAAAAGTGACCACACATGAAATAGAAAATAACAACAACAATAACAACAGTAATAATAATTTTTTAAAAAAAAGTCTAAAAATAATTGTGATCATAATTAAATAAAAAGAATAATTTTGTTAAAGTAATTGCCCTGTACTATTGCGAAAAAGAAAATTTCTCATAACTTTCAAATTTTTTATTCCGCATCTCCCGAAGTTAGGGTCAACTACAAAATTACGGGCTCCGTCAGTTAATGCTATATTCCGTTACTTTTTACCTCTGACTCTCGTTTGCAACTTATTTACCATAATGTCATTATGTATTAAATAATATAATTAATTTAATAAATCCAGAAAAATAAAATAATTAATTTTAAAAATTCAGAAAATAATATAATTAATTTTAAAATTCAGAAAAATAATATAATTAATTTTAAAATTCATAAAAATAATATAACTATTTTTAAAAATTCTGAAAATAATATAATTATTTTTAAAAATTATGAAAAATAATATAATTAATTTTAAAATTCAGAAAAATAATATAACTAATTTTAAAAGTTCTGAAAATAATATGATTATTTTTAAAAATTCTGGAAAATAATATAATTAATTTTAAAAATTATAAAAAATAATATAATTAATTTTAAAATTCAGAAAAATAATGTAATTAATTTTTAAAATTCAGAAAAAAATGTAATTAATTTTAAAAATTAAAAAATTTAATTTTAAAATTTTAGAAAAATAATGTAATTAATTTTTAAAATCTAGAAAAATAATATAATTAATTAATTATATTTATTATAATTTTCAACGCTAATTAATATTTTCAATTTCCTTTTTTATTTCTTTTTTCTGAATTGGTTTTTCCTTTCTTTTTTCTGTTCTTCTTCACTTCCTAGTTAAATAACGAAGAAATCAATAAAAATTAATTAAATTAATACACTTTCTCATCTTCCTCCTTCTGTTTCTTCCTGGAGTCATCACTCCATCAACAACCATGAAACCATGACCTCTTCTCCACCGGTGACGTGATCGTCCCAACCTCGTCGCCCTTCTAATCTAAACTACGCCTTTTTATCTCTTGCTTCGAGTCTCACTCCCACCTAAATCAAATCCAAAGTCCAATCCTACCCCCTCCCCGCATCAGTACTCAAACTTCAATTTATACAAACACTTACAATTCTGTAAGAAGAAGAACATCTCAGCCAAAAAAACCAATAATGTAAAATTCTCAGCAAAAAAACCAAAAATCTCAGCAGATCTGAAAAAGAAGATCTCCTGCTCGTAGGCGGGGTCGCCTTCAACGAGCAGCCGTTGGATCAAGATGAGGGTTTGCGACTCGCTGGAGATGGTGTTGTGTGCGTGGAGGAGCCATTGCCGGACACGGTATATATAGGTGGTGGTTATGCGTTTTAAGGTTTCAAAAAGAAATTGAAATCTTTCCTTAATTTTGGATTCTAAAGGTGGGAACTTTGTTTGTGTAAAATGGTGATATCTACTTGGAAAGGAAATAATGGGTATTCGTTTAGATATTGGACCAGAAAAATGTGCAAGTTTATTTTCCCATAAAGTCAATGACTTTTATGAATAAAATATAGGAATCAACGAAGAAAGAAATATTCTCTTTTTAATTGGTATTAAAAAATATTTTTTAATTTGAATATAAATTAAATATTGAATATTTATTTTGAATAAAATTTGATGGATTTTAAAAATTAATTACATTATTTTTCTGAATTTTTAAAATTAATTACATTATTTTTCTAGATTTTTAAAATTAATTACATTATTTTTCTAGATTTTTAAAATTAATTACATTATTTTTTAGAATTTTAGAATTAATTATATTATTTTTCAGAATTTTTTAAATTAATTATATCATTTTTTCAGAATTTTGAAAATTAATTATATTATTTTTCTATATTTATTAAATTAATTATATTATTCAATACATAATGGTATTATGGTAAATAAGTTGCAACCAGGAGTCAGAGGTAAAAAATAACGGAAGAGAGCGTTGACTGACGGAGCTCGTAATTTTGCAGTTGATCCTAAGTTTAGGAGAGACGGAATAAAAAATTTAAAAATTAGATGAGGTTTCTATTTTTCGCGATAATATAAGGGCATTTCTGCAATTATTCTTTATTTTTTATTCTTCTTGTAATAATATCATATTTTGTTATCTTTTGAAAGAAAAATATGCTTCCTTATTAGGTTGGATTAGAATAATAGTTATTAGTCATGAAACTAAATGTGCGAATATAGACTTTCACTTGCGAAATCGACAGCTATTAGTCTTGATGCAAGTTACTCACATATTACTATTATAAATAAATAAACTATTCTAATTTTAAAATATTTTTATTAGATTATGATGATAATAATTTTTGGATATTTATGTAATATAATCCATAACTTTTGGCTTACAACATGATTTCTTATTCAATTTTCTTATTTATTCAATATCAATATGATCAATAGCCATCAATCTCGTAAGGTTCTAGGAGGGAGATTTTTTATATACTTTTACAACAATGATACGAGCGTGGATCCGTATATCGCCAAGGAAAGACCACCCGCGTGGCCTGGTGATACGAGCGTGGACCCGCGTGGCCTAACTTTCCCTACAAACGTGCATTGCAAACAAGGCAAGATAGCTCCCGGCGTCATCACGCTGAGTCCTGGGCGTGATGACGCCCAAAACAGAAGGTTTTGGGATGTTTGGAAGTAGTCTCGGCGTGATCACGCCCAAAACAGAAGGTTTTGGGTTGTTTCGTAGCAGGCACGACGTGATGACGCCCAAACACGAAGTGATGAAACCCAAGAATCGTCAGCACACATTTTGGACCATTTTGGACATCCTTTTAAGAGCTTCAAGGCCCTTTTGTCCAAGGGTATTTTGGGGACTTCCCATTGTAAATAACCTAGCTATAAATAGGAGAAGATAGACTCTTTTGGTCCTAATCTTTGAATTGAATGTGGTTTCCTCATGGAACAATTAGTTAACCTAGTGTTAGGGTTAGTGTAAGGGTTCTTAGAACTAATCTATCAATTCTGCAAATCCGAGTAAGTTTCATGATTAGAGAGTGAAAGGGTTGGGTTTGTAAACTTGAGATCCTTACTTTACTTTGTGACAAGGTTGTCTAGACTAGATCTAGGAGGGTTTGTCGGGTACTAGATCTAGAAGGGTTTGTCGGGTATTGTAAGTTCGATTACATGTTTATCATCAACACAGATACCATTCATTCGTTAAATCCGCTGCACCTATTTCCGCATCTTCTTCTTGCGATGTTATCCTCTCCATACTCGTCGCAGCATCCCTATCATCGTCCATCAACGCCAACCTTCCAAAGAGGACTAAATCCACTCACGGCTTCATCTCCATTTCGCATCCGAGATCGTATCAAACAACTTATTAAGTTACACAAATTTACTCTTATCTATTTATTATTAATTTTTAAATAAAACTTTTTAATAAGTTACTCAGTTGGGAAATGAAAAAAAATTACTTTAAGGTTTTAAGAACTTTAAGTTTACGATAAACATTTATTTCATTATTTTAGGTATAATTAAAACTTATAAATGAGTAATTACATATTAATCTATTTATTTTATTTTTACTTTTTTATATATGACTCATGCATATTGAGTTGTACTTTTTCTTTATAGGCCGAGGTAAGATTCAAATCTGCGTTATTCAATTTTAATTTTTAAATTTAAACATTCAAAAAGTTATTGTAATGGTATCCTATCACAAAATTAATTTAACTTTAATGTTCTAAGGACGTTAAGTTTCCAATAAATATTTATTTAATATATTTTATATACAATTATAACTTTTAATTTGTTATTTTTTTTATAGTTGAAGCGTAGGTTTAAAAAAATACTAATGATTTTTTTGTTAAAAATGAAAAATAAAACTCGTAAAGGACTTAAAAGATATGAAAAATTAATTTTGCTATGTATTGCCAAAATTAAATATGTTATAAAATGTATTAATTTTTTATTTTTTAGACTAATCTTTTCAATTTTTTTATTATTTGCATGCATGGTTGTAATTAAACTTGTTATAATATTTGTATATGAGGTTGTAATTAAACTTCTTAGTGCAAGTCATTTTTATAACGTATGTCATTTGTTTGATCCATGATATTATAATGATAATTACTAATATACCAATATTTTTCCGTAAAAATCTTATTACTTTACCTAGCACATATCTTAAGGTTTACTACATAATTGTTTAATAGTTTTTAAAATCTTTCACCTCGGACACTATAGTTTTAAGACTTACATTATAGACTCTATAATATCATAAAACTTATAATATAAACATTATAAGTGCTTAAAAAATAAAAATAAATTGTAAAGGTTGAAAAAAACTTATAAATATTGGAAGAAAATGTATAACCATAACTATTTTATGATTAAATTATAAAAATAATAATTTTTTAGTATCTCTTTTTAATTTCTTTAACTTAATCCTTTCTCTTTGTTAAAACTTATTAATCAACTTTTATTAATTCAAGAAAAATTATAAATATTCTCCCTTTTTTTCACTCATAGTTGTTTTAAGAATTTCTTAACTTCAAAAATAATTTTTTTAGAAATTTATTTTTATTATGGTGCTTAAACTATATTGTAGGTACTATATTAGTATTGTTATTGATGTTCTAATGCAGGTGGTGGTAAAACAAATTATATTAATTCTTAAATAAATAATTTTAAGCTCTTAGAATTATAATAATTTTAATACGATTAAGTAAATTATTTTTATAAAATTTAAATTTAAATGTTTAAAATGATGTTTCATATTATTTTTATTTCAGTTCTCTAAATACTATAAATAATTGTGTATTTATTTAAAAAGAACCACTAATGATTTTTCCTTCAAAATTGAAACTCAATAAAAAAATAAAATTTAATACTTAATTAAATATTATGATTTAAGTTGATGTACAAACTATTTTTAATCATGTTTATGTATGGAAAAAAATCGCATAATTGGCTAAGACAAAATAATTCATTTTCATTACAAATTTTACCCAAACTTAAGTAATTTAATATTTATATATATATATATATATATATATTAAGAATAAATCAGTTTGAAAAGGATTTCATAGTTCTCTTTTTCTTTTTATTGTTAAATAGTTTATTGGGGAAAAATAATTTCTTGTATATTTTACATTTTTTTTTAATTTTTAATTTTTAACTTATCACTTTGCATTTTTTGTCTCTCTCATATATATTATTTTTCTAGTTATGATTCTAACAATGGCAACACATGAAATAGAAAATAGCAACAATAACAATAAAACTTTATAATTTTAAGGAATTTAAGTTTACGATAAATATTTATTTAAGTTTTTAGGTATAATCATAACTTATAACAGTTGAAGCCTATGTATAGTAAAATACTAATGATTTTTTTTGTTAAAAATGAAAAATAAAACGCATAAAGGACTTAAAATATATGAAATATAATATTTCTATCTATTACCAAAATTAAATATATTTTAAAATGTATTATTTTTCTAAATTTTTAGACTAATATTTTCAACTTTTCTTATTATTTGTATACGATATTGTAATTAAACTTGTTATGTTATTTGTAAATTAGGTTGTAAATAAACTTTTTAGTGCATGTCATCTTTATGACGTATGTCATATGTTATTATAATGATAACTAATAATATAATCAATTTATTTTTAAAAAAAATCTTATTATTTACCTAGCACATATTTTAGGGTAAACTACATTTTTTTATGGTTTCTAAAAGTCTTTCACTTTGGACAGTATAGTTTTAAGACTTACATTATAAACTCTATAATATCCTAAAAGTTATAATATAAATATTGTAAGTGGTTAAAAATAAAAATTAATGGTAAAAAGTTGCAAAAAAAATTATAAATATTAGTGAAAAATGTATAACCTGAACTATTCGATGATTAGATTATAAAAGAAAATCAGCATTTCTTTTTAATTTCTCTAACTTAACCCTTTTGTATTGCTCAAATTCATTAATAAACTTTTACTTCTGAATTAATTTTAGGAAAAGTTATAAATTTGCTCTTTTTATTTGTCACTTGTAATTGTTTTATCATTTTTTTAACTTCAGAAATACTTTTTTTTCCTGAAAAAATAAACCATTTACTACATTCAAATCATTGTTAAAATATTAAAATAAAGATTAACCCATGTAGAAAATATTTGATGTAAAATATATAATATTTTTTTCTTAAAAATAAAATTAATGTACTTTATTTTGATAATATAAGGATTATATTTTCAATACTTATTACTTCAAAATATGATGTAAATAAACTTCTCAATTATTCTCATAATTTTTTTTCTTTATTTTACCTTATAATTAATGTTAGAAAAAGTATAAATATTACCATTTATTTTTCACTTTTATCTAGTTTATGGTTCTTTAACTTTCTTAAAATCAATCGTTTTACTAAATTAAAATAATAATTAAATTATATTAATTCGAATAAATAATATTATTTTAAAAATAGTACATTAATATTTGAAATAATTACATTTAAAAATAGATTAACAAATATTTTTATATTGAGGATGTAATATTGAATTAATAATATTTTTATATTTTAAGTAAAAATTATCTGACATATATTTTATTACTAATGGTAAAATTAAATTATACTAATAAATAGACTTACAATAATAATAGCTTAATAAAAATGTTAGAGCGTTTTTTTCTACTTTGATGTCTTATTTTTTGCAGTTTTTTTATCAGATAGTGGGTAAAACTTCTTATATAACCTACATACCTCATATTTCTATGTTTAGTAATTATACAATTTGGTTCAATTTCTTATGCATGTAAAATAGGCCTACCGAACCGTTTGTTAGAAAGATATCCTTTTTGTGACCGTTTTCTTATTTCATGTTTTTAAAGATATTTCTCATATTGTAGCTCTAGCACTACAATAGATTGATGTCCCATAACCTATTTTTGAACATACTTAACAACTTCTTGTTGATAATCAACCGAAGAAAAGATTTTATCACCATTTCCATTTTACGCAAAAAAATGATAAATTTTAAAAATATATAAAAAATAATAGAATATACAGTAAATGTTTACAAGAATAATTTTATAGGAAGATAATTTTTCTATTTAATATATTTTTATTCTTCAGTAAACAATCTTTTTATTTTATATTTTACTATTTTAGCATTTCAGTTTTTTTCTTCTTCTTTATTTTAACTCCATTATTCACTCCATTAATTTGGAATGAAGTCTTATCCTCACATCATTAATTTGAGCCATTAAATGACAATTAGATGACATTAACTCACACACTTGACACTCCTAACTCCACACTCTTTGCTCCCTTCCATTGTCTTCAAATCAAGAAACACTAATCAAATAGATGATATAAAGAGACCTCCCGCCATGTTAGCCCTTGTTGGTGCGTGTAATCGGATGTCAAAAAGAGAGCTTCCCCTCGTTACAAAAAAGAACCTGCAATTCTTCTTTGTATATAGATATTTATACCTAAATCATCTTCTCATTTTCCCCTTAAAACCAAAAACCCAACACACTTTTTTTCTCTTAAAATCTTTATAGAAGTTAGTTAGTTTACTAGCCTTAACATCATTCCATCTTGTTAATTAGATGGTGATTAGCTAAGCTGCCAAAACCCATGTCATTTCTTTAACCTCTAAAACTTTTTTCCTTTTCCAACCTTTCTTTCCCCTCCAATCCAATTTCCTTTTTTGTTTTCTTGTTAAGTTCTTGAAAGGAAAAATGGGGTCTTTGTCCCTCAACCTTTCTTCTTCTCCTACCTCACTAGCGTTCGATAAACTCGCAAGAGTGTCCACCAAGTGTGACATGTTGAGCTTAGTGAGGAGGAACAACAGGAGGAGTAGTAGTAGAAGTAGTAGTAGTAGTGTTGTTGTATATTGTCGAGGCGGTGGGGGCGGAAAGGCGGTGAGATCAATCAAGTTGCCTTCAGTTTTTGCTGAAAGATCAGCATTGGTTAGTGATCAAGACCATGGTTCAGCTGTAATGGAGCCAGAGAGCTTGGTTTTGTCTCCAAATGGAAATGGACAGAAGCCAGATATTACTGTCGTTAAGGATCTTGTCCCTTATGGAGGACCAGGACCGACAAGTACTTTAGGGGAATTCCAGGATGGAATTGGCATTGTCAAGTTTCTGAGAGGAAAAGGATTCTTTATTACTGGCGCGACGGGTTTTCTTGCAAAAGGTTTGCTCATTTTGGCATAGATTTTGTGTTGAAACTTCTTTTTCCTTGCTGTAAAAGTTGGTGTTCTTAAAATGTTCCTTTTGTGTTTTAAAAAAACTTCAGTTCTAATAGAGAAGATTTTAAGGACAATGCCTGATGTGGGGAAAATCTATGTTTTGATCAAGGCAGAGAACAAGGAAGCTGCCATGGCAAGATTGAAAAATGAAGTATGTTCTAGTTCTTGATTGTTTCATTAACTCTTTAAGTATTTATGAATTAGAAAGAGACTAACTTTCTCGTTGCGGTTTAGGTAATAAATGCAGACCTATTCAAGATTCTGCGGCGGACCTACGGGGAATCCTACCAAGGTTTCATGTTAAGCAAATTAGTTCCTGTGGTAGGAAATGTTTGTGAATCCAATCTTGGGATAGAAGAAGGTTTAGCTGATGTAATCTCAAGTGAAATCGACATAATTGTTAATTCTGCAGCTAATACAACTTTTGATGAAAGGTAATGACATTCTGTTAATATTGGTCTAAACTGAAAATCCAATGATTCTCATGTAATAATTTTGTGCTATAACTTTGTGATGTTTCTCCAAATTGCAGATATGATCTTGCTATTGACATAAACACGCGCGGACCGATCAACCTCATGAATTTTGCAAAGAAATGCCAAAAGCTTAAGCTCTTCTTGCAAGTATCAACAGGTAAAATTGTGTTAGATGTTCTTGAAAAAAATCAGTTAGGTTCTTGTTCTCCTATCCTATTAAAAGTTATGTTACAATTAGGATATTGTTGTTTTCTTGGTTGCAGCTTATGTTAATGGACAAAAACAAGGAAGAATTATGGAAAAACCATTATTTATGGGAGACTGCATAACTATCGAAACCGCAACGAAAATTCTACCAACTTTGAATGTTGATGATGAGATTAGACTTGCTTGGAATTGCAAGGAAACTTTGAAAAAAAATGAAATGGTTCAAAAGATGAAAGAGTTGGGACTAGAAAGGTGATAGGGTCCATCCATTTTGTTCTATCTTCCTTTACTTCATTCAATTTCTCGAACCAACATCGAAAATCTTAGCAAAAATGACAGTTTACACCTATCCAGGGCGAGGAAGCATGGATGGCAAGACACATACGCGTTCACGAAGGCGATGGGGGAAATGATGATTGATAGCTTGAGAGGAGACACACCGGTGGTCATTATTCGGCCAAGCGTCATCGAGAGCACTTGCAAGGAACCATTCCCTGGATGGATGGAAGGAAACAGGTGTGTTAGTGTTTTCCTATTCAGCTTGTTTCCTGACAGCTTTTATCGAATAAGCAGTGTATCGATGCAATTTGTGACTAAAAGGCCGATTTCGTTTTGTTTTTCGCTCTGTTTCAGGATGATGGATCCAATCGTTTTGTACTACGGGAAAGGGCAGCTCACAGGATTTTTCGTAGACCCGAATGGGGTGATCGATGTAGTAAGTAACACACAATTCATAAAACTAAACTTTTAAAAAAATGGTGTCCATTGCCATTATGTACTCAAAAAGTTGTGGACTTTAGGTACCAGCAGATATGGTGGTTAATGCAACCTTAGCAGCAATGGCTAGGCATGGAATGCAGAAAAAACCAGAAATCAATGTATACCAAATTGCTTCATCAGCTGTCAATCCATTAGTGTTCAAAGACCTAGCGGATCTGCTATATGATCACTACAATTCCTCCCCGTACATGGACTCAAAAGGCAGGCCAATTCGAGTTTCGTCTATGAAGTTGTTCAGTTCTATGGAAGATTTCTCTGCTCATCTGTGGACCGATGCGATTCGACGAAATGAGTTGTCACCAAAGGTGTCAACAAATGGGAAAATGTCACAGAAACTTGAACTTATTTGCAGAAAATCAGTAGAACAAGCAAAGTACTTAGCTAACATATATGAGCCATACACTTTCTACAGTGGACGGTAAGGAAAATAACATCCGAACCTGAAACTCTATTCGTACTTTTCGTCTAGTCTTAACTAATCCATAAATCAATTTGATCAAGCTCCGTTTTTCAGGTTTGATAATAGTAATACTCAAAGACTGATGGAGATCATGTCAGAAAATGAGAAGAGGAGATTTGGATTTGATGTGGGGAGTATTGATTGGAGAGAGTATATAACAAATGTGCATATTCCTGGGCTAAGGAGGCATGTCATGAAGGGGCGTGGAATGAGGAGCTGAATATAAATATTTAATATTTATGGAAATCAAACTTTTATTTTCTTGCAATTAAAACTTCTTAAAGATCCTGCAACCAACTTCAATAAGAGAGTTGAAATATATATTTTTTTTTTGCTTTTTTCATCTGTCAAAAGAAGAAAATAAAACCATAAAATCTAGGGCATAAGTTGCCCTTTTCAATTATGGTGTTCTTGGTTTTAAACTTTTTTTTCTTTTAAATTTTATCTTGCGTCATGGATGGTGTGATTTTCTAAAACTAATTTAAATCGTAAATTGTGCATCTAGTTGTTAAACAAGAGGAAATAAGTTACGACCCGTAACTATAATACTTGAACGAAAATCGTCTTCTATACAAAAAAGGAAAAAAAAAATACATTGCACACCGAACAAAAAGTAAGAGAGTAAAGAACAAAATTAGCTTATCAAAATAATTTGGCATGAATAAGGTGCTGTTTAGTTACGGAGAATTTTCTGAAAATTTTCCAAAACTGGAATTATTTCCAAAATCTGTTTCACAGTCAAAATTTTCCATTTTGGAAAATTTTCGGAAATATTTCCATTTGGAAAACATTTTCCAAATTTTTAAATTTTTTTTTTTTATTACTTTAGTTCAATAACTTCATATTGTTAATCTAAAAAAAAATATATATGTTATTTTAGACATGTCTACCCTCCTAATTTTGATAATTAATATGTAGATTGATACAAATTGTAATAAAAATACTTCATAATTGATATCTAACTAACTGATACTCCTAATTAAAATCATACGAGTAAAATTCAATAACCAACCGTGTTATAATAAATTTCATGGCACGTGGCGCACCAATGGCTTAATTAATTATGATTTAACTAACTAATGTTCGGTCACTTTTCTCATTTTGATTTTGCAGATTAATAAATACGAATTCAATTTTAATTTTAAAAAATCAATTAAATGAGCTCATATTAAAGTTACACTTATATGTAACGAATATATTTAATAATTTTTCATTTTAAAAAAAAATAATAGATACACATAGGACTCACTCACTCCTAATATTAAATAATTTGTAGTATTTTTGGAAATATTTCCATTTGGAAAATATTTTCCAAATTTTCGGAAATATTTCCATTTGGAAAACATTTTCCAAATTTTTTTTTTATTACTTTAGTTCAATAAATTCATATTGTTAATTTAAAAATAATAATGTTATTTTAGACATGTCTACCCTTGTAATTTTGATGATTAATATGTAGATTGATACAAATTGTAATAAAAATACTTCATAATTGATATTGAACTAACTAATACTCCTAATTAAAACCATAAGAGTAAAATTCAATAACCAACCGTCTTATAAGAAATTTTATGGCACGTGGCGCACCAATGGTTTAATTAATTATGATTTAACTAACTAATGTTCGGTCACTTTTCTCATTTAGATTTTGCAAATTAATAAATATGAATTTACTTTTAATTTTAAAAATCAATTAAATGAGTTGACAATAAAATTGAATTAACAATAGTAGTAGTTTTTTTTTCATTGTTTTTTAATTACGGAGAATTTTTTGAAAATTCCATTCTGAATTTACTTACAGGGATTTTCTGAAAATTTTCCAAAACTGGATATATTTCCAAAATCTGTTGCACAAAAATATTTTTCTCCAAATGAAATTAATTCTAAAATTTTCCATTTGGAAAACCAATCTCATCCCGCCACGTCATAAGACCCATTTTTTAAATATTAGTTTGAAGGGAGTATTTTAGGCGGGAAAAAAATTCTAAATTAATTCTAAATAAGTTTAAAACCCATTTATAAAATATTAAGAAAAATAAGAAAAGTGGATATATAATTACTAATCTTGAGATGAAGATTATGTTTTTGTAACTTTTAATTTATTTTGTTCAAAGTATTAAGTAAGAAGATTGAGTTTTTGTATGAAAGAAAAATAAAAAATGATGAGAGAGAGTAAAGTTGACCTGTAGACTCCACTTTGGAAATAAAGTGAAGAAAATTTTGGAAAACATCAAATATAGTGTTTCCAAAAGTTGGAGTATTTGTAGTGTTAATTTTGGAATTATTTCCAAAACTGAATAGTAATTGGAGAATTGGAAAATTTTCTAATTTTTGGAAAATTTTCCAAAAATTAAACAACCCTTAAATGGCTTGTGCTTTTGAATTTAAACATGAATATGTTTACCATACTGATATTTGATCTTTAATAAACTTAAAATGGGTTATTATTTAGTTTATTAATCTTAACAAAAAAATAACATTAGCATTATTTTTTAATTAAAATAAAATTGATTTAACAATAGTAGTAGTAATTAAAATAAAATTGATTCAACACGAGGAATCTCACTTGAAATGAATAAGATCCCGAACCAAAATTACTAAAATATGCAATAAAATGAAACAAAATAAATAGTAATCAGTAAATAAAGAAAAAGTTCGATTTACGGTCCGAATTTACTCGCTCAGAATCCTCAATAAATATGAATTCACTTTTAATTTTAAAAAATCAATTAAATGAGCTAATATTAAAATTACACTTATATGTAACGAGAAAATTACACCTATTTTCATGGATGAAGAAGGATAACAAGAAAATATGCATTGTTTAACTATCGACATTCGTCATTGAGAAATGTGATTGAAAGGGCTTTTGGCGTTTTGAATGCTAGATTTCCAATCTTAAAGTCCATTCTAAATTATCCTCTTCATCGTCAGAGGCAAATACCTCTAGCTTGTTGTACACTACACAACTTTATTCGAATGGAAGATAGAGCTGATCAACTATTCACAGAATATGGTACAGAAGGTCAGCAAAATTTAGACGAGAACGAAGCTAATGTGACGCAAGAAGGTATTCAAGTGGATATGTCCCAACAACAACTAATGAATGGCGTTAGAGAAGATATTGCAAATCAATTATGGTCTCATTATAATAATTGTTAGAATATGAAGAAGTAACAATTTAAATTAAGTATGTTTTGAATGTTGATATTTGTGGTATTCACGTAATGAACAAATAATTCAAGACTATTTTATATGTATTTTATTTTCATAAACGGAATTATTATATTTATACTTGATCTTAGGTGAATACGATTTCGAGTTTGTAGTATTCACGTCATGAACAAATAATTCAAGACATGTATTTTATTTTCATGAATGGAATTATTATATTTATATTTGATCTTTAACGTGAATAGATTTAGCATATTTATAAATTATGAGGGTAGAAATGTCCAAAATAACATTGTTTCTTTTTTATGTTAACAATATGGATCGTTTGAGCTAAAAAAAAAAAAATTTGGAATTTTTTTTTTGGAAAACTTAAAAAATGGCGTTTCCAGAATTTTCCAAATTTGTAGTGTTAATTCTGGAAAACTGAATAGTAATTGGAGAACTGAAAAATTTTCTGAAAATTTTCCATTTGGGAAAATGTTGCTATGAAACAGATTTTGGAAATATTTCCAATTTTTAGAAAATTTTCCAAAAATTAAACAACCCTTAAATGGCTTGTGCTTTTGAATCTAAACATGAATATGTTTACCATACTTATATTTGATCTTTAATAAACTTAAAATGGGCTACTATTTAGTTTATTAATCTTAACAAAAAAATAACATTAGCATTGTTTTTTAATTAAAATAAAATTCATTTAATAATAGTAGTAGTTTTTTTTTTCAAAAAAGTAAGAAATAGTTGTTAGGTGAATACGATTTTGAGTTTTCTAAGGTTGGAAAATGAAGGCTGGAAAACAGAAAACGTACTGTAGCTGTGAAACAGAATTTTGGAAAACAGAAATAATTCCGGAAATAACTCTAGATGGAAAATTTTAGAAAACAGAAATAACTCCAAACAGAATTAATTCCGTTATGAAACGCAGCCTAAGAGTGGTCGAATAAGATTGGTCTTCAGGCGGAAAAAGCGGAAAGTATACTCGGGAGACCCGAGATTTTTTTTTTTTGTATTGGGCTTACAGAAATTTAGTTATATGGGCCGAAGCTATTGGACTGTACAAACAGACTTATGGGCAAAAGCTCGTTGTTGAGCAAAGACCTTTTGGCCCAATCCAAATCATTCTCCCCGAACGTTTTGACTTAATTCCACTTCACAGTCGAAATCCACCGCCATTTTCCTCCTCCTCGTCCTTCCGATTCCCACCAAAATGGAAAAGCACGAGCACCAACACGACCACCACTCGACGGAAGGATCTCCGAAATCGCCCAGCACATGCGCCAAATGCGGCGGACCGACAGCGTTTCCTCCGCCGCCTGAAATCTCCGAAATCTCGCCGCCGCCAGTCTACCGCCCTATCCGCGCTCCCGCCATCAACATCCCTTCTCAGTCCAACACCCAAGCAATCATCCTCGCACCAGTTCCTCAGGCGAAACAAGTCGTCCCCATCTCTCTCCCTCATACTTTTCAAGTTCCGTCCAAGCAAATCCACTCCCCCGACGATATCCGCCGATTCCACTCCTCCGATTCCTTCAAAGACTTCCTCGGCTTTGTTGTTTCTCTCTCAGAATCCATCCGCTCCCACAAAATCTCTGATCCCTGCTACGAATCCCCCGCCATTAAGACCATCACTTCCGTTCTCCAAACCCTAATTCTCTGGATCGACGAAATCCCTCCCACTCCGCAATCATCTCGTTACGGTAACATTTCCTACCGAATTTGGCATGAACGTTTGGTTGAGAATTCGGAATCGTTGATGCTACAATTTTTGCCTCAAGAGTTTGCCTCTGCGACCATCGAACTTGTGCCTTATTTCACTGATAGTTTCGGTAACTCGAGCAGGATTGATTATGGTACAGGGCATGAAACTAATTTTGCAGCGTGGCTATATTGTTTGGCTAGAATTAGTGTGATAAAAGAAGAGGATTATCTTGCAGTCGTGGCTAGGGTCTTTGTTAAGTATCTTGAGCTAATGAGGAAGTTGCAGATGGTCTATTTGTTGGAGCCTGCAGGGTCTCATGGGGTGTGGGGGCTGGATGATTATCATTTCTTTCCGTTTATATTTGGATCGTCACAGTTGATTGATCATAAGTATATGAAGCCTAAGTCCATCCATAATGAGGATATTTTGGAGAATTTTTCAAATGAGTTTATGTATCTTTCTTGCATTGCATTTATAAGGAAAGTGAAGAAAGGGACGTTTGCAGAGCATTCACCACTGCTGGATGATATCAGTGGAGTGCCTAATTGGAACAAAGTCAACCGTGGGTTGCTTAAGATGTATAGAGCTGAAGTGTTGGAGAAAGTGCCCATCATGCAGCATTTCCTGTTTGGCTCGCTTATTAAGTGGTATGGTTCCTTTCTTTATTAGTTTTGAGTAATAGCTCTTGTTTTTTTTGCTGGGTATAAGTTAGAAATTTTGAACTTTATGATTATTTCCTTATTAAGTGGTTGTTCTTGCAAGTGAAATTGCTAGCTGGAATCATGCATGCTCACTTAATCTATAACACTATAAAATTATTTGCTTTTGAGGTCTCAGGATGCTTTCACTTTTAGTCACTGTACTGTCTGTAGGTTTTAATTTTTCTTAAATTACAGCAGCTTGGTTTTGTAGCTGATCTTATCTTATATGCATCACGAGTTTTCATGTGCACTGGTAGATTGATTATCTCGTGCTTAGACATCAGTCAGTTTTGTTTTTCTGGGCTTAGAATGGTCTGTAGCCAGTGCCTTGTAGTTACTTTTTTCAGGTGATGGCATCACATTTCGTCCTTTTACAACCTTACTGTGTTGTGGGTTTCATGGATCCTTGACTCAGATTTGTATTTACTTTTCATTTGTCACATCTCTTTTGAGATTGAAATTCGTTTACAACCATGCAAGCACGTAATGAGCTTTCATCTCTCTAGTTGGACATGGCAGATTAAGCATTTTCCTTTCTATTCATTGCTCAAGTCATTTTCAAAGTAATTGAACTGGTCTCTTTGTGTTGTTGCCAACGATCTGATAAAAGAGCTCTTCATTGATCTTTCTATATCCCATTTTGTATTTGTAATTTGATGTGAATCATTAAATATGCACTGTTACTTGCTAAATGTATATAATGATCATGCGAGACACAGAATGAAGATTTTAAATATCGTACAGATATTACTTATGTGGTTCATCTTGGTGTGCTATTTTCTCCTAACTTATAATATCCCAATCATTTTGAGGAAGTGAGATTTTTCCCATGATTGTTGTTCACTTGCAGATCAATATTTCTTGTGTTTTGGTGCTGTATGCCTGCATCCTTAGTTAACGTTTATGTAGTATGTGTGATGTAATGCTCAATGGAGAAACTATTTTCACTTGACAACATGATTCCTGCAAATCATAAGGATGCACCTTTTGAACAATTATAGGCAGTATTCTTTTTGAAACATTTCTGTTGCTGTTTGTGTATGATACTTGTGCAGTTGTTTCTGATTGTTACTTCTCATTCCTTTGACCATCAAAGATGTTCTTATCTATCATGTTTGACTTTTCGTGTTCTGGTCATATCAGATGTGAGTTGCTGCTGATTTGATCTTTTTCTTCCTTTCTTACAGGGAATAGTACTTCACAGATAATAGTAGATCGGTATGCATGACTATGACGCTGTTGAGTGTTGAAGCCGCGGCTAATAAAGTTTTGTTAAATTCTCCATGTACCTGATTCTGAGTGGTGGTCGAAGGCGGAGGTCGAGGCCAAGGCAGGAGGAGCGGGGGAAGGGATGAGGGTGTAATAGTTGTACCTCGTCAGCCATAATCCTAGAGTGAGGATGAGATCTTCTGGTGCTGCTAGGGTCTAGATTCCCTGGACGAGTGCGTTTAATGATTCAAGAATTTAGGAAAGAATCTAAAAGCTTTTATGCGTTGAAGTTAGTTGTATGCAATTTCTGGTTTCAATATTGAGTTTGACTAGTAAACAGCTTCTCAAGTGTCAAGTCTTGTGCGGCTCCGCTGCCATGGAACCTTCTTCGCAAGTGAAACTCTCATGAATATTGAACTAAAAACTAAAAAGTACTCTACAAATGGAAAAATAAAATTCAAAGAAATAATTAAAATTCTCTTAAAATAATAAAATACCTTATCATGTTCCTACTCCTAAGTCCTGGCAATTGTCCCATAGTTACAACTTGTCATTAAATTTTGATCATGCAAATGATGCCAACCCTTACATTATCCAACCATAAATAGAGTGGCCACGTAGGGGAGCATCATTAATATTAATAAGGTGCCTAAAACAAATTTCCTATCAAGCATCAACATTGAATACGAGGGAAAAAATTAAAAATTATAGACATCGATCTGGTATATATATATATATATATATATATGTATATTAATATATATATTGTATAAAAATATTATTTATAATAATAATTAAATGAGAATGCAATTTGAAAGGTCAATTTCGAACTATAACGTGGTATAATCTATGTTAAACATCATTTACTAATAATTACCTATAATTATGACAAAATAAATAAGACACAAAAAGTAACGAGTTGAATAAGAGTCGTGTGGGTGTCAATCGAGTATTAGTGTCGGAAATGAATCCAACACAGACATATCATAAAAATAAAATATTCGTATTTCATAGCAATTTTTCTGCATTCGGGTTTAGATTTTTAAAAGAGTATTATTTTACGATAAATTGTAATTAATACCCTAAATTGAATAAAAAAGTAAATAGTAAACCACAGACCTTATAACAAAATAAAAAATCTTTAGGTAACGCGTTTGGGATAGTGACGGGATACCAAATGTTTTTGACAAAATAGTAAAATCACATGGTATGTCAGGGAGGATTTACCAATAATTTTCTCCATATCCATTGTCCTGACTTCATTGTCTCGGTTCTATTAACATGAACCGTCGCTTCTTAACCAAAAAAAAAAAAATTATGTTATTTTATTTTATTTTATTTTATTTATAGGAATGAGATTCGAATTTAATTACAAATTTAATTTTTATTGATACTTTCATCATCGATTAGTCAACCAATGAATTACATACTCATTGATCATTTTTAATCTTTTTGAGTGTCATCTTTTCCCTCTCGAGTTTACTAAAAGATAGGATTTCGTAGTAGAAGAATGTTGCTAATATCATTTTTTTCATTTTTTTTGGTAATTCATTATTTTCATTTATTTATTTTGTCGTTGAATTTGTCGTCCACAGAATGTTCTTTTCCCGCCAGCCAAATCCGAGTCCAGGACTAGCTGGCTGATCTACCCCCCACCGAAAAAAAAAACAATTAGAAAAAGAAATTACCTTAAAAAACATAAATAAAATAAAAAAACTTAAAACCTGGTCTCCTCTTTCCTTTCCTTCCCAGGACTTGCCGTTTCAATTCAGTTGTTCGTTGTTCCTTTCGTTTTGTGTCTTTCTTTCTTTCATCCTTCTGCTGTTTTTAAAGGAGGGAAAAGAAAAGAGAGGCACAACATTTTTTTTTCTTATATTAGTATATCAAAATAATGGAGAGCATATTAGCATTATGGCAAGCGGCTGCACTCTTTGGAATTTTTTCATGGATTGTAATATCTTCGTTTCTTGATGTCACCAAAAAGCTTCGATCTTTGCTTCAACCGTGGGTTTCCCGCCATGTCATCACTGGCACTTCTACCATCCTCCAGATCCAGGTTTTAAGCAAAACCCCATGTTTCCTTTTCCTTCTCTTTTTAGTATTCTTTTTTTTAACTTATGTTGAATTTGACTTTCTTTTTCTGGGTTTCTCTTCTTTTTTGCAGAAATATCAGCATGGTTTTTTGGATGCTTTCTTTTCTGGGGTTTCCTGTGTTGTTTCTGTGCCCTTCTACACTGCTTTCCTTCCTCTGCTCTTTTGGGTACTATTTTGCTATTTGGGCTTTACTGGTTATGGTGCATTTGATCATAGTTTTGTGAATCAGCATTCTTATTGTGTGGCTTTCAATAACATTGTAGAGCGGGCATGGTAGATTGGCAAGGCAAATGACAATTTTAATGGCTTTCTGTGACTATTGCGGGAACTGCATAAAGGTGGTTGTTTCGTTCTTTCCAGCTTAATCCGAAGTCATTTTTCTATTATTCTATGTTTTTTTTAATCTTTTTTTTTAGTTTGCTGAGTAGTGGAGCAGTAAAGCCTTGGCCTTTCTTCTAATTTGCTTTTTCATGTGTACATAGGATGTGGTATCAGCTCCTAGACCCCATTGTCCTCCTGTTAGGAGGATAACTGCAACCAAAGATGAGGAAGATAATGCCTTGGAATATGGATTGCCCTCTTCCCATACTCTTAACACGGTTTGCTTATCAGGGTATTCATCTTTCCTCCCTAATCTAGTTGAACCTTAAAATTTTATGTCGAGTTGAACTTTTGTTAACAAGGTTTTCTGTGGAATTAATCTATTTGGGTATCCTCTAGGTACCTTCTGCACTACATTGTATCCTACTCCCAAAGTCAAGATTCTTCCTTGGGATTTGCTGGACTTGCCCTCGTTTTCTTGTTTGTGAGCCTCATTGGTTTAGGTAGTCAAATCTTTCAGCCGTAACATTGTCATCTGGTTTTTTTGTTGTGTTTTCTTTCAATTAATAGTATTCTTTGTTTCAATCTTTGAAATGAAATTTGATTTTTTTGTCAGGAAGAATCTACCTGGGCATGCACAGTGTAATTGATGTCATAGCTGGTCTTGCTGTTGGGTTGACAATCCTTGCCTTCTGGCTTACTGCTCATGAATATATCGACAGTTTCATAGTTACGGGACAAAATGGTACGCAGACTTCTAGTTTTAATATTGAATTATTGATACTAATGTTCTTAGTATGACTTCTTAGTATGAGTTCCTATGGAAGCTATTTATTTCAATTTTGAATTGTCCCCAAGCCAATTAACTAGTTTAGAAATTTGCTAAAGGAGATAATGGTTGAAAACCTCTATTCATAAAAGGAGGATATGCAGTGTTTTTATGCCCCTCCTAGCAATGTAACAATGTCACTGCTATAATAATTCCTATGCTTTCATTGCCTCATGGTCGACCTTGATTTAAGGAAGAGTAAGTTCTTTGAGAAAGAGGCTTGAAGAGAATCTAGACTAAATTCCAATAAGTTCCCATCTGAGGTCAAGAGATGAGAATAGGATGATTGCTGGCACAAGCCACTTTAGGTATCAGGAGAAGCTTTCAACTTTATCTGGTGCATCCTTGCAGTCCTAGGATAACTAAATTGATCTTGCTGCAAGCTTCGAATGATGCTTGTTGAGGTTGCTAGTCTCCCTCTCACAGGGGGGAAAGGTTCTTTCTAAGCCTGCCATATTTAGAAACATAGCGCATGTGCCCATAGGAAAGGAGAGGGTTTCCTAAGAGCTTGAGGGCACTGTTGTCCAGAAGTAGAATTTTCTAGGTATCATTGTCTTTCTACTCGAGCATGAGTGGAATTTTGGTCATTCTCGTCACCAAGGTTCCATTTGTCTCAAGCTGTTTTGTCCACATTGTATTATCACTCAGGCTGAAACATAACGTAGTTTATTTTTTTCTCTTGAAAACCCTGTCTCACTCAAAGAGGTCAAACAACAAATGCCTATGACATCTGCTCCATAGTTTTTGTTTGACGTTGACTCCTGATATTGCAATATAAAGTATCATATGTAGCTACATGATCAATTCAGAATTTGTGGTTTGTTTTCTTATTTCTTCTTGCACTGTTGTGTTTGCAGTTACGACCTTCTGGGCTGCTCTTAGCTTCTTGTTACTTTTTGCTTATCCAACTCCTGAACTTCCAACTCCAAGCTTTGAGTATCACACAGCCTTTGGTGGTGTTGCGTTTGGAATTGTAAGCAACCAATCACTTATTTACCATTAACTGTCTTTTGAATTAACAGAGTTCATCATAGAGCTTAAGCTTATGCTGTGGGAAGTCATTTCAGTATTGTGTCTTTACTTTATGAGATGCTTAGAATTTACTTCAACAATCTTCCTACCGATATGATTATCATCAGTAAATCCATGTTAGTAGGTAGTTCATTTCCATTATGATACAGGCTTGTGGAAACATACTGGTTGGAAGAGATGGAGGAGTATGAAAAGTAACTCTGGTAATGTGGAAAAGTAGGTAAAACCGGTGTCAGTTAAATTTGAAAAATATTAAACTGGTACCTGCAAATTTCTCTTCCACAATAATTGTAAAGGTTTTTTTTTTCCGTTTCAACATTCATATGGGCCAACGGAAGAGCTTGACATCTGGAATTAAGGACAGAATTGTATCTCCGGGAAGGGTATGCTGCTATTAACTGAGGGAAACTATATGGCATGCCCCTCACGTGTATGGTTGGCCATGTTACCATCAACCAGGAAAAAAGGATATTCTTATTGTTTGGTTTTGGACTTGCTGGGATATTTCATCTTTGTTTGAAGTATGAGCAGAGCAGCAGGCGACTCTAGCTGGCATTCAATTTGAGAATGTACATTTAGTTTGCTTTAGATATGTCTTACATGAATTTATTCACTAAATTTGCATTCAACTAAGTTTTCAATGTTATTCATTTCAGGTTGCCGGGGTCCAGCAAACCTTTCAGCAATTCCACCATGAAGCAGTACCGCGCATCTTCACTCCACACCTTACGGTTCCTGCCTTCCTGGGAAGAATGGCTGTGGGAATACCTACAATACTCATAGTGAAGTTCTGTAGCAAGGCCCTGGCTAAGTGGATTCTTCCGGTTGTATCAAACACTTTGGGCATCCCTATAAAATCAACCAGCTACATCCCGGTGCTTAACGGCTACGGTCCTGCTAAGAAATCGGATGAGGTTCAGCAACCAGGCTATGTCAAAAAGTTGTTCTTTCTCTCCCACGGGCACTCGTTTGATGTTGACACGGGCATTAGATTCGTCCAATACGCTGGTCTAGCGTGGTCGGTGGTAGATCTTGTTCCGTCTATCTTTGCTCATCTAAGTTTATAACTTGTACTTGTGCGAGCTTCCAATACGAATGCACACTACAACGTATGTGTATGTTAGCCATTGTAAATACGTATGTGTATGTTAGCTATTGTAAATATGTGATTTTGCTCACAAAACTATCTACTTCCCTATTTTAATTCTGTTTGGTATAGGATATCTTTACCTTCAAAATCTTGGATGATTTCAGAGGTTGGTGAAAAATGGCAGTGATGTTTTTCATCTCCACCTCACCATTTCGAAAAGGAGAATTCTCATCTTAAACAAGAATGTAACGAGCTTATAGTTTTAGTAATAATATCTACAAATGACTGAATGAGTTCGGTCTCATTATTCGTGTTCCGACTGACTTTTCTTTTAAGGTGGTAATGAGTTCAAGTAGTGTTAAAAAGAAAAATAAAAGATGACACCGCAGTAAACAAACGATTCCTTGCAACGAAAAGTGAGAGGCTTGACATCTAGGAGATTTACCAATTCATCTATCCAACTATGACAACAAAACTACGAGAAAATAATAACATAACATTATCAGCTGCTCTGCGTGCAAAAATAACATAACATTATCAACAACTCTGCTAAATGGTACATTCTAATATCGAAGTACTGTGTCAGTTTTGCCAAGTCTTGCAGAATATCTAGCGAGCAAGTTTCAGAGGATAAAGAAGAGAAGGATGGCAGGAAAGTGGTGAAGCAAAACAACAAATCTGCCTATTATACATGCTTCCTGGCTCGTAGAAACTAGCAACCACCAGAAAAGCATGCTAACAGAGATCTATAAATATTAATACCCAATGGATGTCGCCTCTAGCGAGTAGGTTCTCCTAGGAGCCTCTGGCAAAATAGAGCACGAGGAGCAGGTGGAATTGGTAAACCAAAAATACTCGCTTCACAGGAAGTAATCGGGTGTTCTGCGTGTAACATCAGGCTCTCCCCTCCTAGGGGCTGGCTCAAACTGCAAATGAACCAAAGATGCAAATAAGAGATGGACACTAGAAGTTTGCATTGTCAGTTGACACTTGAGAGAGAAAAAGAGCAAGACCTGGATGAATGTGTGGCCCCTGCAGTCATCAACTTCTAATATAGAAGCCATGTTTCCACACCGGTAACAATAATTAGGTGCACTGAAAATGGTAACCACTTTTTGCTCCTGCACAAAAGAAACAGGGTCATGTCCGACAGTGTAACCCTGTGCTGAGTGCAAAAATAATGTCATCAAAATAACTTTAAACTTACATGTGCCCAGTTAAATCCATCCATAACAAGCTGATGTGCTCTAGCAATCAATTTTAAGCTGTTTGTGTGATTAAATTGCTCAGATATATCCTGCAAATGAGACAAAAATTCATTCACATAAGTTTTGGTACAGGAGATTGCATCCTTTGTAGCAAATTGGGATGAAATGGGATATGAAGAGCTCAAGTTACCTGGCCAAACGTATATCCAGCTCCACGAGGTGATATACCCCAACCACATCGGTCATCTGGATCAGACCATAATAGATCACACATGGCTCCTTCATGAGGAACCTCTTGAACACGATCAAAGTTTCGTATGTTATCAAGGGTTTCTATTGATGGGGACAATCCACCATGCAGACAAAATATTTCTGATTCAACCTACAAAGGAGGATACAAAACTCAAATTGCTCACAAATTATTGTTAGTCAAGTCTAATCCTTTGAACTTTCATCAAAACATTAACACCTCGTTTTTCCCTGGAGTCTTCCTAAGCTGTCCTGATCAAGGTGAGTTTATTACAAATATACTAATGATACAGACAAGTCAACCAATTCCCAGCCCACACTTGTAAACAGGAACAATTCTCTGGAGCTGAGCATATAAATCAAAAAAACTCCTTAACAACTGTAAAACGCATTCCTGACATCTTAATGTCAAATATTTTTCATAGATAAATTTCTGCCTAGTTCTTATTCTTCAAACACCCCCAACTTATGCTGTTTATAATTCAAGGTGTGAGGACAAATTCAACCAAATCTTACTGACCAAGGCAGTCAATGGAAAATAGTCGAAAAGGTCTGTGAAGGTCTTCCAAACATTAGCAGTGCCATACCTGCAAATAAATCACCAGAAGAGAATAGTCAGAGATTTACAAAAGAAACAAGGAACAAAATTTCTGCATGACCGCAGGAACTATATCAAATAATCAAACTGGCTCTAAAAAAGCATATAGCTCACTGCTCAGCACAGACTAATGCAAGGTGAGGACAATGGGGCCAAAACAATCACATGGTACCATAGAATTCATATGTTCAACCCTAAAATATTATCAAAATTGCCACCAAACTGCATGATTAAAGTATCCAGTAAAACAAACAGCTTGTTCTTAGCTAATCCAAAGATTGAGATTATGTAACTTGTTTGAACTTGAGCATACTGAAAAACTTCAAGAAATTATTTTAAATGCTATGCTCATGACAACCCTAAATAGACAGCTCTCCCTTCACGAAGCTGAAGACAACTATTAACTGAGGCCAATTGTTGTGTTAAGTATGGAACACCAAAAGGACTTGACACCAATGAGGCTGTCACACCATAGAGCATCCTGTAAGTCCTACCCTGTGACTGTCTGTAAGAGATGTTTCATGTTACGTGTAAAGAGCTGTGCAATTGCTCCACTTACAACCTTTAGGACGACCATTGCTGCTATGATATGGTGATGACACTTGTAGCCAATATACATTTGGCAGACCAACAAACCTGACCACCACTGTCATTGATACACTTTGCTTTCCAACAAAGTGTTTACTCAAGTATATTTACTCTCATAGATATAGCTAAAAATATGATTACATGCAGCACAAGAAAGGTACGAAGTTCATAAAACCTAAAGCATGCAATGATGTGCATGCTGTGATGACAAAAGCCATAGCTACTTTTCTACCACTCTATGTTGCATATTCTGATCAAATAAAGAGCCCACAAAAACAAGAAAAAACCCCACCAAAAGACTCATTAATCCTAATAAATTTTAGTTGAAAGAATAGTATACTAAACAAGCAATCAGAACATCATGTCGATGCAAATTAATGTGCATGTAAACAATATGACATATACGTGGAGACAGGAAAATACGATAATAGTATATTATATAACTATCAGAAACCTAGTTACTAACAAGCAAAGACAGTGTACAGAAAACTTACTTCCGCAGGCATTCATCATAGAACCCATAAACCTGAGTAATCTGTGAGGAGAATAAAAAAAAAATGATGAAGTCATAACTCTAGAGTTAAAAATCAATACAGTGGAACTCAAACAAAAGAAAAATTCAACTTCCAACATAGTATGCATAACATGATATAACATGATAGTGATTCAACAACTGCTATATCTATTCTTTTCACATGCAAATAATCCTTGAAATGGTCATATGCCCAAATAACAACAGCAGTGTTTGTGAAACAAATAGAACACAGGTAACAGTAATAATATCGGTATCCAAGTTTGACACAGCAACTTACAAAAAGAAAGGCATTAATAATGCAAACGAAATGGGAGAGATAAAAACCTGGCGACTTTCATGGTTTCCTCTAAGAATTGTAATTCGCTGAGGATGACGCACTTTCAATGACACCAAGAGCTGGAATGAACCAAATAGTGTCATCACCAAGATATAATTTAAAATGTTATGCATCTTATGTGATCTGAGAAAATCACAATCCAGAACACATGCCTTAGGAAACATTAAGCTTTAAAACAATAAACACATAAATACAGAGGCACATTTTGGCATGCATGTTTAATTTCCTTTTTAGCTAAATTAAAACATTAGATAAAGGCCACTGAAATCCAAGGTAAACCACTCAAAGTCATCCATCCAACAAAGTAGCCCCTCCATTGTGTCAAATTTCAAGCACTTAGATGAGGACTGTACAGGTGAAGGGTGAACAAATAACATAATTCCAAGTTTTTCTCCTAAGCACTTCAGAAGCTATTCTATCACATTGAAGAAGACTAATACGAAGGGAACTAACAGCAATAACAAAGATCCTAGTTCTATAATTTGCAGGAAACTGAAATATAAACAACCCAACTAATATATCAGCAATAATATGAGCTAATTTATTAGGGTATATGTGAACATGGCAAGAAAGGCAAATGAATAACTGAAAGAATGAAACTGGTTGAATAGCCTCCAAAAAACTAAGCTTTTCAACAGATAAAAACACAAAAAATAAAACAAAAAAGGCATCATAAGGCCCAAGAAACATACCGTCACAGTTTCAACTGAATAATATCCACGATCCACATAATCTCCCATAAACAAGTAATTGGTATCTGGACACTGTCAACAGCAATCAAATACTCAACCTTCTATCCAAATTCAATAGAGGAAAGAATAACAACAACAAAGCCTCCAATTACCTTCCCACCAATCCGAAACAGCTCAGCTAGATCATGAAACTGCCCATGAATATCTCCACATATAGTCACAGGACTTTTCACAGGCTACAAAAGACAAACACAATGAAAATCATCCATCAGCTAAATTAACACGTATGTATGCGATTTTTATACAAATAGAAACGAAACTCGTTTGCACCTGAACATTGCTTTCAACCATGAGTATCTCCTTCGCCTTATCGCACAGCGCTTTAACCTAGAACATACAAACAGCAAAACCATAAATTACAAAAAAGCCAATCTCCATATCCAGCTTCTCGTGAATCAAACGGAAAATTTCAGATGTACGGACCTGAGGTTCAGAGAGTGGCTTGCACTGCATGAGCTGAGAGATCTGCTCGTCCAGATCATGAGTCGCGGTTGAATCTGAGTTCGCGCCCATCTTGGATGGATGGATGGAAGAGGCGGGTTGTATGCCTGCTCTGAAACCAAAATCAGGGGTAACGTTATCCGGATTAGGGATTACCCTAACCCAAAGAGTTGTATGAGATCCTGCTTTGTCTCGGTTTTTCAGCTGTGGAGATGGAGAAGTGAACGAAGAAGAAGTGGGGAGAGCGCGCGTGGGAGAAGGAGCGTGGGAGATAAAGTTAAATTAAAAGGGTGCTAGTGAGTGGGAGCGTAGTCACTAAAGAACAAGTTGATTTTTCGTTTTATTTATTTATACAATTTCTGATTTTCTTTCTTCTTATTTTTTGCTTTATTTATCATCACTATTTTAAGCAGGTAACGTTTAATTGATGGATATAACGTTTAATTGACGAAATTAGGAAGAAAGTGATCCTAGAATGTAATTTTTTTATGCTTTTATGCTAATTAAAATTTTCAAAATTCAACTTTCCTCTCTCTATGTTTTTATGCTAGTTATTATAAATAACATACCAATATAAATAATTAGCATTTTTATAATCGAAACAAATAATAGACAAAATTATGCTTGTAAAAAGGCAAAAGAAAAATAAAAAATTGCCTTCAAAATTAACATTATTCATCCATATTTATAGTGAGTTAAGGTTATTTTATTTTTATTTTTAGTATTACTACCATACTAATTATAATATAGACCTATAATAGTTATAATCATTTTTGTTGTTTTTCTATTCTTATTATGTCGTTATTACATATGTCCCATCACTATTTTTATTATTGCATTTGCTATAAAAATAAATAAATGTAGATAAGATAAAATTTGATTGAATAAAGTTTGTTAATTTTTATTTTTTAGGACGATGGTCATTTTATTGTGTAGTAATACTTTAACTATTACACCATTATTATGTTAAATAGAACATAATATACATAGATAGATAGATAAATTTTCAAAAAATTACTCAATTATAATTTATTTTTAAGGTAATTTTATTTGAGTGATCTGAAATAAAAAAAATAGTTTTTTATTCGAAAGAGACAAAAATAATACCGGAGAGATAGAAAATATATTCTTATCCAATTTTGCAACATCAAGTATATTCATCCGATTTTATAGCTCATTATCAATATCGTAAATGTAAAGTTGAAACATACCAAGCTATTTTTAGCAGGTAAAACACAAATAAACACACATTTGCTTATTAAAAAAACACAAACATTTAAGACCTAAAACATAAATAAACTGTTTTTTTTTCCTTCAATAAATCTAACCATTAAGATTTGCTTAGATATTTATACCTAAATATAATGCAAGACCTTTCAGCAAACAAGGCATGTCTAATATCTTTTCCTTTAGCAACAATACTCATTTCCTTTTCTTTTGCTTGCTCTCGTAAAAAACAACAAGAGTAAATAAAATATAACACGAAATAAATAAACAAAATATATTATTCTTAATTTTTTCAAAAGTATTTTTTTTCTTTACAATGCAGAAAATTAGTTGTAAAAATAAAATAAAATTTTATTATTATTTTGAAAAAAAATATTATAGCTGCAAAATCCAAATGGTTTAATAAATCACATTATTTATTAATCTCTTTTCTTTTGTCCAGCAAGTTAATTACATAGATAAAATCCTTTTAGTAGCTTATGTCTCTTTTAAGCAAGTACAAAAATTTAAAAGGAAAATTTCTCAAAAATTAAAAAGTTTAAAGAAAAAAAATGTTTTTAAGGAAGCAGTAGTAATACGGATGAATTTAGAAAAAGAAAAGGATTTTTTTAAAATGAATGGGTTGGATGATTTGTTATTATATTTATGTATAGATTGAGTCCTTATTTAAAAATACTAAATAAAATTGCTACTATTTTATTTTTATCTAAAAGATTCGAACTCAATATCTAATCGTTCATGCTCTATAAGAAAATGCTATTGAACTGCAAAATTATTGTTAGACTACTAATTTTTTCATTCATGTGAAATTGTTGTTTGAATGGTATATAATATGTTATATAGTAGGAGATACATTCATTTTAACTAAAATCTTTTTATTTATTTTTATAATGAATTTCATTATGTGCTAATATAATGTTATTATATATACGAAGTTGTAGTTCAATCGGTATATATACCGTTTTTATGATCATACTTTTAGTTGTGTGATAAGTTGTATGTTAATATAAAACCTTTAGCTATATTTTGGGAATTTTTTCTTTCCTTTTTGTGTGGAGAAAATATAGTAAATTAGGCAGTAACCAGAAATAAAAAAGAGAAAGAAGTAAAAGAAGGTAAAAAGTAAAAAACACGTTTTTCTTTCCTACACGCACCGTTCTTTTTTAGATTTTTGTCACCCATTTCTCTCGCGCACACATATTTTTAGATACAGTATTGAAGTAATTAACAGAAAAAGAAAGGCGAGCGAGCGAGCAGCAATCAACCAACAAAACACAACACGCAAGAAGAAAAACAGAAGAAAACGCCTCCTTTTGTTTCTTTTTAACATTTCTTCAACACAAAAAAACACGCGCACTCTCTCTCTCTCAAAAGAAAAGAAAAAATCTGAAATAAAGGAAGCTCAGCAACCGATATTTCTGCTCGTCGTGTCCGATCGCGTAACCAGCTAGGGTTCGTTTCCTCATTGCGCTGAACGCATCAGGTCCGCCTCTCTTCATTTTTCTAGTTCATGCTTGTTTCTGCTCACGCTTGTTTCTGCTCACGCTTTGTTCGTTTCCGTTGCTTGATTGCGATTTCTGTGTTTGTCGTCATGTGCTTGAGGTTGATTTCTTGGTTGTTTGCATTTTTATTAGGTAGGGTTTTGATCTGCAGTTTGGAGAGAGTTGAGTAGGTGAGGGCATAGTAGGAAGGATAGGGAAAGAAGTGGTAGATTTATAAGTTTTGTAGGGAATTATGAGCACTTCATGGGCAGATTCTGTGGCTAATTCTGAGCCTGAGAATGTAGCACCAGCATCTTCTGGTTCATCTGCTACTAATGGCTTGCCGCGTCCTACTCGTGCCGCGTATGTTCCACCACATCTTCGGGGCAAAGTACCAGCAGCTGCAGAGCCCCTTGCTGCTGCTTCTGCTCCATTGTATGCCAATAATGACCGCGGAGGGTATGGGGGACCTGCTGGGGGTTCTCGCTGGGGAGGTAGTGGTGGCGGTGCGAGGATGGACTATGGGCATTCTGGTGGACGAGGTGGTGGTGCTGGATGGAATAATAGGGGTGGTGGGTGGGACAATAGGAGGGAGCGTGAGGTGAATCCATTTGGTGATGATGATAATGATGGTGTTCTCGAGCAACCTTTTGAGCAAGAGAATACTGGGATTAATTTTGATGCATACGAGGATATTCCAGTGGAGACAAGTGGGAACAATGTGCCACCCCCAGTGAATACTTTTGCAGATATTGATTTAGGTGATTCGGTGAATTTGAATATTAGAAGGTGTAAATATGTGAAGCCAACTCCAGTTCAGCGTAATGCGATACCAATACTGTTGGCTGGTAGGGACTTGATGGCCTGTGCACAGACAGGCTCAGGCAAGACAGCTGCCTTCTGCTTTCCAATCATCAGTGGAATTATGCGGGATCAGTTTGTGCAGAGACCGCGTGGAGCTAGAACTGTCTACCCCCTTGCTCTTATTCTCTCTCCTACAAGGGAGCTTTCATGTCAGGTGCAAACTGTGCTTTGAAATTATTAAACAATTTAATTTGTTTTTCATGTGAATATTTTGGACTTGATTTGTGTTCTCAAATGCAATCTTATTGTAGATACATGATGAAGCCAAAAAGTTTGCCTATCAAACTGGTGTCAAGGTGGTAGTTGCTTATGGAGGAGCACCAATCAACCAACAGGTTTGTATTATGTTACCTTTTTTTCTCTCATCATTTCCTTAACTTTTACTTCTTATCAGAAATCCGTGTATATTTATTATAAACCGGAGGGAAGTATAATGTGGTGTTTTGTGAAGTTTTCATTTCGTGACGAATTTTGGTACAAATAGTGAAAGGAACTAGGAGAGGATATTGATCGGTCTCTACTTTTCTGGATCATTGGAGAACTTAATTTGTTTCTGTACTTTGACTGACATCACAAGAATTAGATTGGCCTAACATTTTCCAAAAGCTCAAACAATTCATGGCTTGTCATATGACCCATCTTTCAGTCAAAGGCTCATATTTAGTCATCATCTGCTACTGTTATGAATCATTCTCATAAGGAAAGGAATTCTCTTCTGCAAATGTTTCGGATATTGAAATATATAATCCTCATATTATTGGATTTGTATTTCCACATTTGTGTGTAAATAATTACTGTTTATGAACTGAAAACATCCTAGAAAGTTATCATCAGTTTTGTCTCCAATTCAATGTTGGATTTTTTTCCTCCTTCTTTTCACTGTTAGACGTGTATGTGCTCATGGCTGTGAAGGTATTAGGGCTCCTTCTCCCTTTGTGTTCCTATCAAGTGATCTTTGTACTAGTTGACATTCTATGCTATGCTGTCATACTGGGTTGGTCTGCGTCCTCCTTTCACAGTCTATTTTTTCATCCCCATACTTTTCTGTTACTAGCGTGTAGGGATGCCTTATTTTTTCTATATTTCTTGAATAATTTCATCAGTTTAAGTTCGTTGCACCTTGTGCTTACATTGAAGGACATCTTTAATTGGTTTCAACTACCACAAATGTTGTTATTTCTTATATGTATGCATTTTGGGCCACAGATTCATCTGTGAATATGATACTTGTAGCCTGTGAATTGAATCTAGTAGTAAATCCTTTACCAATCCTTATACTCAATTAAAAATTACATGTATGTGAGAAGTAATTAAACTTGATCGAATGCAGTAAAACCCAAATATTATTGAATGGTAATTTACCCATGGCTTATGTTTCCTGCATACACATCCATAGAGTGAACAAGTGCTACCAAGTATTTTGTGTAGTATCCCAAGAATGCATCCCATTACATAGAGTGCTTGTTGTAATGTCATACCAGGTGCCCTAAACTGGTCGAAAGAATCACATCAAACCACAAACTTGGTATTCCAAGTTTGGATATTGTGGACGGGGTAAGCTTTCCTAATTTTTTTTATTCACTGCTGTGTACAATGGCAATGAGTATGGTTAGCAATGTTTGTATGGTATAGCTTTCATCAGGTTACTTAATTCGTTCCTTACATGATATCTTATTCCTCTTAAGGTTTTTTCTTGAACTTTATTTTTCAGTTCTTGTCATGATGCCCATTGCAGAACTTTCATTTCTTTTGCATTTACAATGTTGCTAATTATTGCCACGTGTACTGTTTTCCTAGTTCACTAATTCATTTTTGGTTGATCAGTTACGAGAACTTGAAAGAGGAGTCGATATTCTTGTGGCAACCCCTGGACGGTTGGTGGATTTGCTTGAGAGGGCTAGGGTGTCATTGCAGATGATCAAGTATTTGGCTCTCGATGAGGCAGATAGGATGCTGGATATGGGATTTGAGCCTCAGATTAGAAAGATAGTGGAGCAAATGGACATGCCCCCATGTGGGAGGAGACAGACAATGCTGTTTAGTGCCACTTTTCCAAAAGAAATACAGGTGCACTTTTTTTATATTCGTGGTATTTTCTGTTGATTTTGGTACAGTTGATTGTGATCCTCAGCTATTGCCCCCATGATGTCTCTGGATTTTTGTATTATATTGAAGTCATTTCATATTCTAATGGTCATTCAGAAGGAATACCCCCCCCCCCCCCCCCCCCCCCCCCCAATAATTGATAGTGTTTTTTATCAACTTGAGGAAGTTGTGCATTTTGTGGACAAAATCCAGTAGATGTCTTAAATGAAATGCAAGGAAATATGCCTAGCTGTGTTGGTTGGTCTATTTCCTGCTTATCTCTGTAGATAAAGCAATTCCTTTCCTCTAGGAGTAGGTGCCATTCTTTGATATTTGAGTTATGTGGACTTTTTAGTTTTCTTCTGAAAGTAATTTGCCATTTGATCTGACTTGCAGAGACTAGCAGCTGATTTTCTTTTAAACTACATATTTTTGGCTGTCGGAAGGGTTGGTTCTAGCACTGACTTGATTGTTCAAAGAGTTGAATTTGTTCCTGACAATGACAAGAGAAGCTTTCTCATGGACCTCCTTCACGCACAGAGAGACAGTGAAGTAAACGGAAAGGTAATATAATATGTGCCTACATGCTGACTTTTGAAGTTTGATTTGATTCATCGTATGTTTTTTTTTTGACACTTGCCAGCTGCCAAGTTAATGGTGATTTGATCTGAGCATCTTAGTTGAATGTGGCCTCTTTCTAAGACTTATACTCATGAACTTAAATTTATAACAAGAAACAGTAAATATTGATTTCTGATTGAGAAGAATCTGGAAGTAGTGGGAGATCTTCTCATGGGAGGGAAGTTTAATAAGAAAAGAGAGGAAAGGATAGCAAATAGAAAAGAGAAGTCTAGAAAATGTATGCAGAGCATGCGTTGAATGGAAACTTCTTGAATATGTTTAAACTCTGATGATTATCTTGGTCAATTTGCAGCCATCTTTGACGCTGGTTTTTGTGGAGACAAAGAAGGGAGCTGACTCGTTGGAACATTGGCTGTATCTAAATGGGTTTCCAGCTACGTCAATTCATGGTGATAGAACACAACAGGTGAGTTGGTCAGTATGACGTGTATTATGTCTTATGTTTATTTGGCAATTCTGTTGAGTAATCCTTGTTCTTTTTCATTGTTTAGAGGTTTAGTTATTTCACTGTTAGGTGTGACATTATTGATTAAGGCTTCCTAATGCATTGATTCATAATAATGAGATGCACATAATGTAACAAGTAACGTGGCAATTCCAGAACAAAATTGGGCTTGCTTTTAGTTGCTATGCTTTGTTTGATGCCATCTCCTCTGTTTCTATCATGCTTTTAGCAGCCATCTTCCATGGATCATTTACATGTTACCCATGTGTGTGCAGGAAAGAGAGCTGGCCCTGAGGTCATTCAAGAGTGGGAAAACACCAATTTTAGTAGCAACAGATGTAGCAGCTCGTGGTCTTGATATACCCCATGTGGCTCATGTGGTAAACTTTGATCTACCCAATGACATTGATGATTATGTCCATCGGATAGGTCGAACAGGCAGAGCTGGAAACTCAGGTCTGGCCACAGCTTTCTTTAATGATAACAACACGTCACTGGCAAGACCCTTATGTGATCTCATGCAAGAAGCGAACCAGGAAGTACCTGTTTGGCTGACTCGATATGCTTCCCGGGCAACCTTTGGAGGTGGTAAGAATCGGAGGTCTGGAGGAGGCCGATTCGGTGGCCGTGATTTCAGGAGGGATGGCTCTTTTAATAGGGCCAATGATTACTACAGTGGAGGTGGTGGGGGTGGCGGTGGATATGGCCACACTAGTGGTTATGGCGGCGGGGGTTATGGTTCAGGTGCGACCAGTGCTTGGGATTAGTCTGCTGCTGCTGCTAAGTACTGGATTCAGACTCGTGTTCTCTCATGAGTATATAAATTTTTGTTCCTTCCGAATACAAGGATTGTTTTCGTTTCACCCTCCGTATGGGTTCCATCCATCTTTGTTGGTTTGCAGAGAAAAATGGTGCCGACTTAATTTACTCCTAGGTAATTCTGTATCTACACATCCCGGTTCATTAATGTGAGTAGTCTTTTAGAACTGTTAGTGCTACAGCGGTAGTGGTTTGGTTTCTGAACCATTGTAAGCAGGATATAGTAGGTGTTCTGTTGTTGACAAACAATGCCTTGAAGGTTTTGCTTAATGTGCTTGTACTACTAACACAAAAAGGCTTCACATTGATCCCATTTTGTAAAATTATCATATCCCAGTTGTTACATGCTGTGGAATTAATTGTTTGGGTGTTTTAAATGAGAATTGCTAATATAAGATTAGAGGTGTCTTGTCGGTATGCATTGCCATTTTTAGTCGAAATTACGATGAATTTTCATGTTAATGGATTATGGATGTGGATTTATTTCTCTGGTTTTCTGTTATTAGTACGTAAATTTATGACAATATTATTATTATTAATATATAGTATTATACCATTTTTATGAGAAAAAAACCCGAAGTTTGCCTTGCGTTGACCTACTTAGAGATATTAAAAATGAAGTCTTTTGGTTTGTGTGTATTAATTACCATGTACACCTGGTGCTGGCTACCGGCAGGATGGTGTTGAATTTAGATGGCGTGTGAGGTTTTGCTCATTCAACTTTAATTAACTCTCTGTATTTTTGTTTTGTTCTTCCATTAATTACTAGTATTGTATGACAGATTTCAATTGCTAAATTCTTCAATTTGTCTAAGCAAAATCTTCACATTCACAATGATTACTTCACAATTCACCTCATGCTTCTAAATCTAAATCTAGCATAATGAATAAATACTTATTTGGACTTCCATTTTAATTAAAAATTCATTTTTTCCAACAAAAATATTTTCAGCTGACAGAAATTTATGTCAATTTCGATCAATTTTTCTCTCCATTTTCAAACAAACTCCCCCCCTAAAAGAATAAAAATAAAAAGGAACGTATTTTTTCCCCATAACTTTAAAGGAAAAAAAGTCATAAAATCAATCCTAAGTTTGTACCAAATGTACGAAAAACACCTCATATTTATAATTAAGTCAAATAGAACATTATGTTTATCAATTTTAACAGATCACACCTTATTTTTAAAATTGTCTTAAAACTTATTTGGCTTTTTTAAAATTGTCCTTAGATTTAATTGAGGTGAAAATTTATTTATCAAAAAAAATTATATGTTTTTTTTTTTCATATCTCTTTATACCAGATAGAAGTTAGCGTGTCATAACTCAATAAAAAATTTAAATTAAAAGAATACATCTCCTGATTTTTTTTTCTCTCCTCTCCCGAATTACGATAACAACTTTACATTTAATTTCATTTTTTTAGTGTTTTATGCCGTGGTGTAAAAAAAGAGATAGAAATTTTTTCTAGATCATTTATTTTCATAAATAAATTTCCACATCAATTTAGATAACTAAATCTAAAGTTAATCTAGAAAAACCAAACAAATTTTAAGATAATTTTAAAATTAAGATTTGATCAGTTAAAATTAACAAACTCAATTACAAACGTGGGGTATTTTTCGAACATTTAGTACAAACGTGGGGTGATTGTATCCTAAATTAAATAAAACTAAATGGGCTTAATTTATTATTCATAATAACTTCTGTTGGAAATAAAAATAAAAATAAAGAATAAAAATACTAAGAAATAAAGAAAATAAATAAATAAGAATAAGAATAAGAATAAAAATTGACTACCGTCAACAACTAAATATCACTAATCGGTAATCACTAATCACTATCAGTAAGAAAAAAAGCAGGGAGAAAAAGAGAGGAAAAAAAAAAGGATTTTTATGTGACCCGTACTTTACATCTCGCGAACACACAATTAGATTTGAAGTAACAGATAAAAAGGCTAGCACACGACAAAATCATACAAATATCTTCTTTTTTACACGCTGCTATATTTCATTTTACAAAATATCCGGCACCAAAAAAGAAGCGCAGAAACCGATATTTCCGCTATTTGTGTCCGATCCCGATACCAGCTACTAGGGTTCCGTTTCATCGTTTCGTCTCGCTACAGGTTCCTCTCCTTCTCTCTTACTTCTCTTGAACTTCTTTCGCATTCACTTGTTTCAGTTTCGTTGCTGGCCTTGCGGTTTCGTGTATGCTTGATTTTTGTGCTTGGGGTTGGTTTCTTCTTTTTTGTCGTACTTTTGACGAGTTAGGGTTTTGATCTGCAGTGTTTACGCAAGGGCAGAATCGGGAGATTGATTTCATTCTTGTTTTTGGTTTGGAGAAGAGGTAGATTGTTGACTTTTTGGTAGGGAATTATGAGCACTTCATGGGCGGATTGTGTGGGTAATTCGGAGTCTGAGAATGTAGCTCCATCATACGGTGGTTCTACTGCTAATAATGGCGGACAGCGTGGTCCTCGTGGAGCCTATGTTCCTCCACACCTTCGCAACAGAGGGCCAGAGCCTCCTGCTTCTGCTTTTGCTCCTGCTCCCTTGAATGCAAATGCTGATCGTGGAGCATATGGTGGACCTGTTGGGGGTTCTCGCTGGGGAGGAGCAGGATGTGGTGGTGGTGGCCGCTCGGGATATGGTTCTGGTGGAAGAGGTGGTGGATGGAGCAGGAATGGTGGGTGGGATAATAGGAGGGAGCGTGAGGTGAATCCATTTGGTGATGATGTTAATGATGCTGATTTGGAGCCTGCATTTGAGCAAGAGAACACTGGGATTAACTTTGATGCCTATGAAGATATTCCAGTGGAGACAAGTGGGAACAATGTGCCACCACCTGTGAATACTTTTGCAGAGATTGACTTGGGTGAAGCACTTAATTTGAACATTAGGAGGTGTAAGTATGTGAAGCCAACTCCGGTTCAGCGTAATGCAATACCAATACTGATTGCTGGACGGGATTTGATGGCTTGTGCACAGACAGGCTCAGGGAAGACAGCTGCTTTCTGTTTTCCAATCATCAGTGGAATTATGCGGGACCAAAATGCGCAGAGGCCACGTGGAGCAAGGACTGTGTATCCTCTTGCTCTTATTCTCTCCCCTACAAGGGAGCTTTCATGTCAGGTGCGACTAGGATTTAGACTCCTTATTAAGTTTCTGGATCATTTGAATTGTCTGTAATGCCATTGTCTTTGTTTAGTTTTTCTAATGTCATCTAATTGCAGATACATGATGAAGCCAAGAAATTTTCCTATCAAACTGGTGTCAAGGTTGTAGTTGCTTATGGAGGTGCTCCAATCAACCAACAGGTTTTTGTTATATGACGTTTATATTATCTCTGCATGTACAATTTTTTGTAAGGTTAGTTACTCAAATACTATTTTTTGTTTGGTGAAATGATTTCCATGGAAGGCTTCCCACTTACTAAAAACTTACTCAAATAATCATTCTAGATTATGGTTATTATTTCCTACTTCAACTGTTCCCTAATTTGTTGCTGGTTTTTCAGTTAAGAGAATTGGAAAGAGGAGTTGATATTCTTGTCGCTACTCCTGGACGTTTGGTTGATTTGCTTGAGAGGGCTAGGGTGTCGCTGCAGATGATCAGATATTTGGCACTTGATGAGGCCGATAGGATGCTGGATATGGGTTTTGAGCCTCAGATTAGGAAGATTGTGGAGCAGATGGACATGCCTCCATGTGGGCAGAGACAGACAATGCTATTCAGTGCCACTTTTCCAAAAGAAATACAGGTCAGTTCAGATGTTATGTTTGTAGTACTGTCTGTTTGTTACATCACTAATGTCTCTGGAGTTTGGAGATTTCGCAACTGGACATGTAGTGTCACTGCTTATTTTATCTTGGAAGTTTGTATTATCATAGATAGAATTTTGTTATGAACGCTCAAAATTGTGCATTTTGTCGTTAAATTTACAGGATGGTTTTCTATGTTTTTTTAAAGATGGTTATGGTAATTGATGGCTCAAGTGGTGGTTTTAGTTTTGGTTCACCAGTAGATATGGCTTGCTGCTTGGGTTTTGATTATTTCCTGCATATCTCAGCAGATAAATCAATTCATTTCGTGCCTGCATATTGTAGCCATGTTAAAGTTTACAGTTATTATTTGAGTACTTTTGAAGACTGACTTTCATGCATCTAACAGTATTTTGATCTCCCTTGCAGAGACTAGCATCTGATTTCCTTTTAGGTTACATATTTTTGGCTGTTGGAAGGGTTGGTTCCAGTACAGATTTAATTTGCCAACGTGTAGAACTTGTTCCTGACAAGGACAAGAGGAGCTTCCTCATGGACCTACTTCACGCGCAGAAGGAGAGTGAAGTAAGTGGAAAGGTAATAATGTGCTACTTGCTTCTAACCTTGGACGTCTGATATCATTAATTTTTTTGTTTTATTGTAAACTGGGGTTTTATATATTAAATGTGGCTCTTTATGACTTTAAAACTCAGAACCTTAAAATTGATTGTTTTATTAAGAAGGGAAAAAAAAGTTAATGAGATCCTACTTCAAAGGGGTGGAAAGTGAAAAAAGTGGTCTGCTTGAGAGAGAAGTTGGGTGTTAAAATTGAGGAATGGGAGTATAACAGTTAGAAAAGTTTTTTTATAGAATAAACAGAGAGTTCATGCGAGCTGAGCTAGCATCTAATCAAAGTTTTTTTCAAACACTCCATTTAAACTCTATGATGATGATTGCTTCTTGGTAAACTTGCAGCCATCTCTGACATTAGTTTTTGTGGAGACAAAGAAGGGAGCTGACTCATTGGAACATTGGTTGTATACTAATGGATTTCCAGCTACATCAATTCACGGTGACAGAACACAACAGGTGAGCTGATTGGATCGAATATGAATAGTTGTGTAACTGGCAATTTTGTTAGTGTTGTTATTCCTTGTGCTGTTGAGAGTTTCCCAATGACATGTGAGTTGGTCCCCAATGGCATTGATGTGTAATTGAGAGATGAATTGGTGTCATTGAATGGAGTGGTTAGACTTTCTTGCTGCATGTGATAATATTGAGTAATTTGGTAATTTAGGAATGGAAATAGATGGTAGTCTTCGGTAATTTCGGTTACATAATGAATGAAACTTGGTAGTTTCCATTGTTCCTCTTTTCTGTAATTTGTATCTATTACTTGTTGTTGTCTTTTGTATAATTGCTCATATGTTATGTGTATGCAGGAAAGAGAACTGGCATTGAGATCATTCAAGAGTGGGAAAACTCCCATTTTAGTAGCAACCGATGTAGCTGCACGTGGTCTTGATATCCCTCATGTTGCTCATGTGGTAAATTTTGATCTACCCAATGACATTGATGATTACGTGCACCGAATTGGTCGAACAGGACGAGCTGGAAAGTCAGGTGTGGCCACAGCTTTCTTTAACGAGAACAACATGTCACTGGCAAGACCTTTATGTGAGCTGATGCAAGAAGCAAACCAAGAAGTGCCTGCTTGGCTGCCTCGATACGCTCGGTCTTCCTTTCAAGGTGGTAAGAATCGGAGATCTGGAGGAGGCAGATTCGGTGGCCGTGATTTCAGAAGGGAAGGCTCTTTCAATAGGGCGAATGACCATTACGGTGGAGGTAATAGTGGCGGCGGATATGGGTTTCCTGCTAGTTATGGTGGAGGAGGAGGGTACGGTGCAGGTGTGGCTAGTGCCTGGGATCAGTAGTCTTCCAATATGTAGTACTGGATTGATCAGTTCTTGTGTCTTTCGTTTCATGAGTATATAAATTTTTGTCTTTAGAATGCAAGGAGTATTATTATTTTTCGCTGTCTTAAAGATGGGTTCTATCTTTGGTCCATTTTGTTCAGAGGAATGGGGCCAACCAAATCCAAATTTAAGAAGGAAGGATTTGCCTAACAAACTTCAGATTGATTGATCGATTCCGGTCTTGTTACTCATTGGTTTTACTTTGCTTGTCGTGTGGTTGGGTTCAAATTTGTATGACAAGGTGGTGGACAGGAGAGCCTGTTATTTCTAGCAGATTTAATCTAAGAGTAACTCTTGATCTGAATATTATGTTGCATGAGGCAATTTTAAGCTTGCTCGCACCGAAGTCTCCCCCAGGTCATCTGACCGAAGGGAGGTTACTCTAATCGTGCTTGCATACATTACTTAACTTGATGAATTAGGCAGTTCTTAAAAATAATTATTATCAGCTATCGTTTGGTGTCAAATGATTCAAACAGTCTATCAACTCAGTTGATAAAATTCAATTCATATGTTTTCACGACTGTCATCAACTGAAGGTGTGGGTTGCTCTGTTGTTCGCCGTCATTTGGTCTATTTGGCTCGAACGCAATTGGGTGGTTTTTCAGAATGAAGCTTTCAATTTACTTTGGGTCCGTCATAGGTACTTTGAAATCGGTTTGTGATTCTCCTGATATTTGCCTTTTAAATGTTGATTTCAAATTTTTTCTTTCAGCACAAGCCTTGTGCTGCTGTCTTAATAATACTAGTCTAAAAAAAATATCACCATTTCTAACACTAAGTTTAGAATGCAACAATGAAGAAATGAGAGAGTCCTTACTCTCATCTCATGGAAGGGGAAAAAAAGAAAAGAGAAGAAAATGAAGAACCTTACAAGTTTTTTTGTCTTCTTTTTTATCATGATGAAAATGCAAGTTTGGTATGGAATATTCAAACCATGATTTCTAGATCAAAAAAAGAAAAAGAAAATGCCTTTTGGAAAAAAAAGATGTATTATAAATTATATCTTGCTGGAAATATAAATTATAAAGTATTTGAGTCTTACTTTATTAATCCAAGTCGGATTAGGATTTAGGTCCTGACATTAAAATTGAGTTATTAGTATTACTACTAACCGACCTACAAAATCTAACTATAAATTCCTCCTCTTCTACGTTTCTCAAAACCCCTAAACAAGAGAAGGAGCCAATTCCATCAGAAATCTTACACTCCCAATTTCGTCTTCCCTTTTTCAGGTAAAAGACCAACTTCGACTCAATTTTTGTTTCTTTCTTCTCTGTCGATTGTTTCGTTTATGATTTTCTGAGCGAGAAGGAAAATTGAAAAAGCAGCAGAACCTCATCAGTAGGAGAACATGGGTGAGAGGAAAGTATTGAACAAACACTACCCGCCTGATTTTGACCCGTTAAAGATACCCAGGATCCGAAACGATGGCAAGAAGCAGAATGTCCGTTGGATGCTTCCCATGAGCATTCGCTGTGGCACATGCGGCGATTACATGTATAAAGGAACCAAATTCAATTTTATTAAGGAAGATATTGATGGGGAGATGTATCTTGGCATCCAAGTAATCAGATTATCTTTCAAATGCCCCATTCGTTCTGCTGAGATTTCCATCAAGCCCGATCCCAAGAACTCCGATTACGTGGTTGCAAGCGGTGCATCGCGTAATTTCGAGCCTTGGCGCACTGAGAATGAGGAGATTGATACGCAGAAATGAGAGTGAGATGCGGAAGAGATGGGGGATGCAATGAGGTCGTTGGAGAACAGAACCCTCGATTCGAAACGAGAGATGGATATTATGGCTGCACTCGATGAGGTGAAGTCGAGACAAGCAAGGGTGAGTGTAGATGCAATGCTAGAGGCCTTGCAGCGAACTAATGCAGACAAGGTGAAGAAGTTGGAAGAAGAGGATGAAGCACTTGTGAGATCAGTATTTCATCATCAGAGGCCGAAAGAGATTGTTCGAAGGATTTGCGATGATGAAGATGATTTCGATGACAAGGACTTTGATATCCCATTGCCAAGACATAATAAGAGGCTGAAAGCAGCTGATGATCATGAACTTCCAGCTAGTAAATTAACAGATTCATCAAAAAGTACTGCTAAATCCAGTTTGAGATCTCAGTTTGTGAGGATCTCAGTCGTCAAGAAATCAAATGTTGCTTCCGCCAAGAACAAGACAATAGGAGAAGACGCGGCAAGGGTGGAGGAGCAAAGCAAAACCACCGTTACGAGCACTGGAATGCTATCCTTGTGCCAGAGCTATGAAAGTGGAAGTGATGATGATGACTAAAGTGAATTACTAATTTAATTTAGATTTAAAGTATGAGTATGTAAGCAACATCATCATAGTTATTAATTATAAAAAGACTACATACTTTTCCTAGAATTCTACATTGAAATGCAGCTCTGGACTTTCCTACGAATTCTACATTTCAGAACAAGAGAAAAATTGATGCTTGCTAATGTATACACGAATGAAACACCAAGTGCTCTTGAAAAACTTTGAATCTCATTAGAAACCAATTTGGTCGGACTCGTTGGAGTCTTTTACCTCAATACATGAAAGGTTATTTCTCCCCATTCTAAAAATGTTGCTATACAGTCAATTCTGAGTAAAACTATTCATCATCAGATTCTTCATCATCATCGGACCCTTCCTCCGTCCCAGACATTTCCTCGTAGCACTCATCATCTGTTTCATCCTCTTCCTCCTCAGACTCTTGTCCTGTTTCATCCTCCAAATCATTTTGCAAAATGTGGGGAGGAATCATATTAGCACCTTTGTTCCGATAAAGAAGCCCTGTTCTCATAACATGATAGAATTTATCTCTTAGACGGGCAAGAGGATGTGGATTCACTAGTTTCCCCCGCCTGTAACCTTCTCTAAGAGCAATAGTTGTCGTCTTGCATTTCAATGAAAGGTAGAAAATCCCTGGATACCTGGTAAACAATCTAGTAAACCTATGCGGAAGAACCAATTCCTCTCTCACAGTCCTCAAGTAGTTCCTCTTTGTCTTCTTATGAATAGTTAGACTCAGAAGCTCGTGTAGAACCCCAACAACTCGTTTCTCCATAAGTTCGCTCTCTGGGTCAATTCGTCTACAATCCTCATATGGTGAAATATAAGGCAACTTCTGAAATTCCTCCATCCATGCTTTCACCTTCTTTTGTGCTCCGTAACCCCTTGGAAAACTCATAGGGAAAGCCAAAGCTGTCTGGCCCTTCTTAAATTGCCTATATTCGTTGCCTTTTTCACTATTCTCATTACTCTTCTGCAATGCTGAGACTGACAATTCCTCACGCCATTGCACAAGCTGCAAGCACCCAATCCCGTTTGGAGCCTTAACAAACTTAAAATGATCAGGATACCTTGGAATCAATAATTTCTCAAAATGATCTGGCAAACCCAGATCCCATTTCAAGGGTTGCAGTGATTGAAGGGGCACTGTCCTACTCCTCATCATCATGACCACCTTGCAAAGCCTCTCTACCGTATCATTCTCATAACTTTTGTGAATAGACTGCTCTTGAGAATCTAGCAACTGTGCTGTGTCTGTCAAGCGAAAGCAAGGTAAATTGGCATAACGGGCATGTGGAAATTCGTTAAAAAGAGTGGGGTACCTACATAACAATGGAGAAGAAATGCTATTAGCTTAACCACTCTTGCGACAACATATTTTAATAACTGTTATTCAAAACTTCATGAGAAACAACCAAGCTGCATATGAATTAGTTCATTTGCATTTCACTAGTATTTCAAAAGATTTCTCAACACTTCCATCATCACAAGTCAGAACTTTCACTCAGTCTACTACTTGGAAAACCCAACAAAAATCACTAACTAAAAACTATGAATCATGGGCGATACTTAAGATCAGTATAATGCCACTCTCAAACTTTAACTTCACACATTCATTTCTGCAATCCTAACACTACAATACACCCATATTATCGAAAAAAGAGTAAAGACTCAAACTTTAATTCTACTGCACACTAATATCAATAATCCAAATAAAAGTACATAATCCGACAATGCACATATCTATAATCAGAAGTCAGAACTTTCACACAGTCTATTACTCACGAAACCGAATAAAAATGACTAACTAAAAACTATGAAGCACCGGCAATACATAAAATCAGTATAAATGACACTCTCAAACTTTAACTTCACACATTCATTCTCGTAATTCTAATAATACAATACACCCAAATTATAAAAAAAAAAAGAGTAAACACTGAAACTTTAATTCTACTGCATACAAATATCTACAATCCAAATAAAAGCACATCATCTTACAATGCAAAAGCTACAAAAAGGGTGATGAAAAAACTAGGAAACAGCACGAAATACCTGCGCAAGAAGCGAAGAACAGGCACAGTGAGACCAAGAAGCTTTTGCCAATCAGCAACAGACTTTGCAGTGAGAAACCCAGTGGGAGACCTCTTGATGGCATCTTTTAATAGACAGGCTGCTTTAAGATCAGTCTCCCTGTCGATTATGTGGTCTAAGCTACGATTTTTCACCCATTTGAGCCTAACTTTCACTATTGTTCTACAGCCAACAAAATTGTAAAGGCAGAGGCTTTTGAGGTCAAATGGGGGTTTTGATATCAAGAGCTTCTGCGATGTGATGAAAGAATTGAGGGTTTTTGAGATCATTGGTCAATGAAATTTGTGATCAATTTCGGGTTGGGGTCATTGAAAATGGGTTTTAATGGCTGGGTTTATTGTAAAACCCTAAACCCTGTGGATTGAAAGTTTGAAACTGGGATGACGGACGTATGCTCCCCACTTCGGTACTTCAGTTGTCAGCTTATGGCCGACATGTAGTTTGTTTGTGGTAAGAATCGATGACGCTCTTGCTCTAGGACTGGGCGAGTGGCGATTTGTAATGTTGTAGTTCTCCTTCCACTTTTCTCGTGAAAAAGTAAAAAAAGTCATGTACATGTAGAAAAAGATTTTAAAACTCAATTGGTCCAAGAAAGTTGAAAGACTCGGTACTCTAGGGATTGCGCACCCGGGGGTCTCTCCACTTATTATTTTCATTTTAGTCAGTCCCTAACGTTTATTTTTGTTCGATTTGGTCCCACACGTTACCTCCGTTAGACCCGCGGAGTCCCTCCTCCGTTAACGAGGCAAACAGCCGTTAGTTTTGATTTTTTTATTATTAAATCTGTCTGACCGTGGGACCCACATGTCAGAAAAATTAATTTAAAATTTTAAAATATTAGAAAAATACGGAAAAATTAGAAAATTTAAAATTAAAATATTAGAAAAATACAGAAAAATTAGAAAAAATAAAATTAAAATAATATTATTAATTTTAAAAATACAGAATATTTAATTTTAAAATTCAAAAATATATAATTAATTTTAAAATTCAAAAAAATAATTATTTAATTTCTTTCTTTTTTTCTCTTTCTTTCCTTTTTATTTAATTTTAAGAAAAAAGAGTAAGAAAGAAAGAAATTAAGAAAAAAAAGGAAAGAAAGAGAAAAAAAGAAAGAAATTAAATAATTATTTTTTTGAATTTTAAGAAACGGGAAATATCATTTTCTTTTCTTTTCTTTTCTTCTCCGTTTTTCTCATTTTTCTTTTCTCTTTCTTTCCTAATTTATTTAAATTAACAAAATTAAAAATGAAATAAACAAAAAATGGAATTAAAAATCTAAATCAATTTGAATTTGAATTCCAAAATTTCGTTTCCTATATCTCTTCCCGCTCTCTCTCCTCCATTTCTCTTCTAATCCTCCACTGCATAAAGCACTCTTTCTTCCAACCACCATACAGTCACACCATCTCTCCTCCATTTCTCTTAAAAGAAAAAAAGAAGAAAAGAAAAGAAATGAAAAAGTAGGAATAATTATTTTTAATTTGTTTAGTTAAATTCGTTTTAATTTTATTAATTTAAATTAATTAGGAAAGAAAGGGAGAAAAACGGAGAAGAAAATAAAAAATAATAATATGTCAAAAGGGAGAGAAAAACGGGAGAAAATATATAATTAATTTTAAAATTCAAAAAAATTAATTATTTAATTTCTTTCTTTTTTTCTCTTTCTTTTCGTTTTTTTCTTAATTTCTTTCTTTCCTACTCTTTTTTCTTAAAATTAAATAATAAGGAAAGAAAGAGAAAAAAGGAAGAAATTAAATAATTATTTTTTTGAATTTTAAAATTAATTAATTATTTTTTTGAATTTTAAAATTAATTATATATTTTTTAATTTTAAAATTAAATATTCTGTATTTTTGAAATTAATAATATTATTTTTCTTTTAATTTTTCTAATTTTTCCTTATTTTTCTAATATTTTTAAAATTTAAATTAATTTTCCTGACATGTGGGTCCCGCAGTCAGACACTTTATCAGATTTAATAATAAAAAAATCAATACTAACGGCCGTTTGCCTCGTTAACGGAGGAGGGACTCCGCGGGTCTAACGGAGGTAACGTGTGAGACCAAATCGAACAAAAACAAACGTTAGGGACTGACTAAAATGAAAATAATAAGTGGAGAGACCTCCGGGTGCGCAAATAGGCTGAATAATATGGGAACGAAATTAATTTTTATTTTAAGAATAGTTAGTGATTAGGATAAAATAAACCTTACTAATAGTTAGTGATTAGGATAAAATAAACCTTACTAAGAAATAAAGTTTAGTTACTGAAAAAAAAAACTTTATTTTAACACAGAAGAAAAATAAAAGAAATGAAAATGTTAGATTGGTGTTGGACTTGCAACTTTAGTTTGAACTTATAGTTATTAAAATCTAACTAGATAATAAAGATTAATGATCAATGGTTCAATTAATTTTACCGTTTAGTCAATAAAATATATAATTATAGATTTCTAACTTAAAAACTGAACAAAAATAGAAATAATATAATATCGCTAACCAATTCATCGGCTACTTCAATTAGTTTTTTTTTCCAATTCAACTTTATTTGCTATCCAAAATATCGAACGGAGTCAGTTTGAATTATAGTTTGCATTCTAAGTCATTAGTTTACGGGTCAAACTGGTTGAGTTTTTGTAACAATGCTTGAAACCAAGCTAAACCAAACCAAACCAAGGGTCATAAAATTAAAACCTTGCAATTGCCCTTTTCAAATTTCCTGCTCCCTTTAAACAGTGTCATGTTCTTGTACAACTATCTCAATTTGGGAAATGTTTTAGGATCCGTCACATCACATCACATGGCACCTACACTCACCTATCATATCCCAAGACAGTTGACCTATCATCATTTTTATGTTTCACAAAAAAAAAAGTACTTGCATGAGTAGGGACCATACGCCACTGTACCATACATTTGCCTTCAAATCATATCATGATGAACAGACGAAGCAGCTCATCAGCATTATTTGTGCATCTTTCACCTCTCGGTTTTTCTGAAATGAGTTGACCACACACAATCAGACATATATATGTTTGTAATGTTGGTTGGCACCTTGTCCTTTTCCTCTTTCTGCACTGAAATTGAGGACACTGTCCTGCTAACAGTAACAAACATCTTCTTTTTGAAATGACCTAACAAAAAAACAACAGCTCTTTGAGTAATTTTTGCAGCTGTAATTTGCATTAATTTTAAAAGCGGTACTTGGGACTCGAGACTCTATTGCTACTTCACTAGTAGACAGACTTCTTGTTTCACTACATGGCGAATTGGCTTTATGATCCAATCTACTACTCCTTGATAGCTTCTAAGGTTAGGTGGCAGGTGCATTAATTGGCGAATTGGCGATTTTTCTGTGATAAGTCCAATTAAATTGCATCTGCAACTGATCAATGATAAGCAAAAATAGGTACATATTGCATTGAGTTTTTAATGAAATGGGGCCATAAAAGTAGAAAGAAAAGCATATAATATATGTCATTTGGGTTTATTGCAGAAAGATGAGTCATCTAATGGAAAAACAAAATTATTTTAATTAATTCCTAATAATCATATATAAAAGGAAAACAAGAAAGGTTCAACAACTTAATTTTGTCAACTAGTTACGACAAAACTTCTGCAGGTTTTGTAGTTGATTGTTCTGAGTTGCATAATTGTTATTGGACAGATGAGTAATGATTGCTGGTACGAATTATGTAACAGATTTCTGTACTATAGAGTTATCAGCTTGGAATAAATGTGTAATATTGTAGTATCAGATAAATCTGTACAAGATATGTCAATTCTTCATCTACTCATCAAACAAATTAGTAATATTATTATGTATATATAGATTAGAAGAATGAAATGAGAAGAAGAAGAAGAAGAAGAAGAAGAAGGAGGAGGAGGAGGAGGAGGAGGAGGAGGAGGGTGGCACAGATGATGTTACTGTAATGTGAGAAAAAAATGTAACAGTATGAATATATGTGGGCATGCAGGAGAATACCAGGCAGAGAGATTTTCTTTCTATCTTTTAATCTTTTCTTGTAATCTTTGAATTCAATTGTAAGACCAAAACGAGTATGAGATGTAATTCTTGTATCCTTTGATCTGTACTGGCATTATGTAAAGAACATTTTGAAGCATTTCAGTACTGTTTTTATGCTTTTTTGTATATTGATTTTCAAGAAATATATTATAGAGTGGCTTAACCTGTATAATGTTTGAGATTTAGAATCAATTTCAGGTATATCTAAAGAGACAACTTTACTGATCTGTTACTTTGAAGCAGAAGCAGAAACAATTCCTACGGCGACGAGGATTGTCAGCACAAAACTCCATCAAAGAGACCTAATTATCTCCTATACCCTTCTCTTTGGAAGGTAAAAGATTCTTGCTTTTGGTGTCTCGTCTCGTGTCAATGTTTCTTTTCTAAAAACTGGTCTCTATGTAGAAACATGAACTGGGTTTTTTCTGTTGTTGTCAAAGGTTCAATGCTGGGAAAATGCTGGTAAGATATAGGTTCAATGCTGGAAAAAGGTCTGTTTCATTTTGGTTTGTGACTTTTGATAAAATCTGGTACCTCTTGTTGTTGATATATGGTGTGATGTAAATCTTGTATCTTGCGGCCGGGGTATAAGCTTGTGTTTTGCAGATAAACCTTGTCTTTTGCACAAGCTATTGATGACAGATATCTTGAAGTCTTAGGAACAAGATTTCAATGGAAAAAGGGGGGAAAACTGTGATGTTTTGTAGCTTAAAGCATGCTTATTGAGGTCTAGAACATAGTTCATGATATATGTTATGTCATAAGTGGATAAAGTTGGGGAGATTGACCAAACTTAACAACCGTCTTGTATCGTTTTGCTGAGGATTTTTTTGACGATTTTTCGAAATGCAAAAGGATTATAGCATGATCCTCAAGGAGAAGTCTTGCAACAGCACTGCCCTCTAATTTTTCTAGATTTGTTTGTTGGTAAAAATGTCAATTGCTGCTCAAATCATCATCATAGGGGTTAAGTAAACATGAGACAGAAGATTGGCTGCACTTTTCTCTTCATTAGAATACTTTGCCTTATAAAAACTTTTGATAGAAACGAAACTATGTAAATGGTTGGTGCTTGCCCAATGCTGATGATTTGATGAAATCATGAGCAAATCAGTGTTTTGATTCCCTTCAAAATCTGGACAGAAGATCCCGACAAACGAATCGAAGCTTGTGCTAATTCTTCCACAATGCATAACCAAACATGAAAAATATATCATTTCTTGCATGGAAAAATAGCATTATATTAAGTCAATACTTAGTCGTAAAGAACAAAACAAATGTCTTGCAGGAATCGAAAAGAAAAGGTCGAGTCCTTCTTAACTGTTATAGTTTGCTGCTTTTGGGACTGCAGAAGATGGGTGCCGAGACCGTCAAAATAAATCAAGTTACAATTTACCATGCACGAATATAATTTAACTGCAGCAAGTGGTAAAAGGATCGTTCCTCAGAGATTCGATGGATTAAAATCAATTCTTTGTATTAATTAAAAAGGGTGGTAAATACCAATATAAGTTGTTGGTTGATTGCAAACAATTTAGATTGACAGAAATAAACAAAATAGAAGACATAGTGAGTGGTGTTAACCAGTGGATAAGGACTTCCCAGTAAGGACTTCTTATAGCTCATGATTCGAATAGATTGATCATAGATGTAAGAATATTAAACACTAAACTTATAGGAAGGCTATAGAGACCAGGTATTGGTCACCTAGATCTCCTACTTTCCTCCTACACAAGACTTACAAAGAGACACTCTATTGGAAGTCCCTAATCATAAGAGACACTCTATAGGATTTAATCAGGGCAATTGATAGACGCAGGGAAAGACCTAATCCCAGGCCTGGGATAGAGAATCCTTCTTCTAGCTGTCACCAGCTAGTTGCCTTCGTATTTCTCTTGGCAATGTAGACTCCAAAGCCGCCAGAAAAGACTGTAATCGTTCCAAACCTTAAGTGAAATTAATCAGACTTTACTCAGAACAAGGACAAGTTGTCATGCAAACAAGAAGGATAAGAATACAAGTATGAAGTGCGATTTGATCTCACAACCTAAGAATCATGGCTTTGAATCCTTATTAAGAAGAAGGTGTTTAACCTATAATAGACATAACAATAATAATAATAAATAACAGAATATAAAAGAAATCCGAAATCCGAATTGTATTGAAGATAAGAGAATAGTTTAAGCTGCAATAATGGTAGAAAATCCGAGAGAGCAGAGTGTCCCCTCTTCTTCTCAGAGGCAGCTTTAAATAACAAAAACCTATCTCTGTTTTAAAATTCAAAAGACGAAGAGAAGATAGAAATCTAATCTTGCGGGATAGTTTATTTAAATACAAAAAGAGGGAATCGATCATGCTAATCGATTAAGGAGTTCTAAGCACAATCGAACTCTTTCCTTCTGGAAGACGGCAACTCAATTCCTTGGTTTCGCTCACGGCCCACGAATCAATCTTGCGGCCCAGATAGCTCATTAAGTCAGTTGACTCTGGTCAACGCTTCCAGTTTTTTGGCTTATCCCAGGTTTGGGATTATATTGTTCTTTGATCAGTAAAGCAGCTCTGATATAAGCCCTTTTGACTCCTTTTGAATAATTCTGCTTCTCAGCGGCATATCTGCGAAAAAGGAGAGAAAAGTCATTATTTAGCAGTATCATCATCCCAAAACAGAAGTGAATGGATGATGAAAAGATGACATTTTAGCGCTTTATCACTCTTGCGAAGGTTAGGCCGTTAAAAAACGGTGGGGCTATTTCAGCTGTTGCACGCTGTTGATGAGGCTGAGAAAGTTGTTGTGGTCAGCCGTTGAGACTGAAGTTGTAGCATAGGACACGTCAGACCCTGACCCTGAGGCTGAAGAGCAAAGGGCATCAGACTCTGATTTTGACCCTGAGGCCGTAGAGACTGAAGCTGTACCATAGGACACATCAGACCCTGACCCTGAGGCTGAAGGGCAGAGGACATCTGACTCTGATTTTGACCCTGAGGCTGAAGACCAAAGGGCATCATACTCTGATTTTGACCCTGAGGCCGTAGAGCAGAAGACATCAGAATCTGATTTTGACCCTGAGGCTGTAGAGCAGAGGACATGAGCGGAGCCTGCTGCAGCTGAGGGTGCTGCAGCAGACACTGATACAGCTGAGGGTCCTGCTGCAGACGCTGATACAAATGAGGGTGCTGCTGCAGAAGGTAATGCAGTTGAGACAGCTCATGCGTCTGAGCCTTCTTCCGAGACAACGGCTGCAGATGCTGCTGAGGAGGATGTGAAGTTCCAGGTACGAATTTGAGAACTTTTTTTGTGAGAGGGAGATCTTGAAATGCATCTTGTACCAAAGAAAAGTAGACAAACATCTGGTTGGAAACAACCAATCCTTCCTCACACCAATCTGAACAAGATTTCCGTCCCTTGATTCCTGAATCGGAACGGTAATCGCAGGCTGTGTTATCTCAGAGATGGACACAATACCAAATCCATGCCTAATCTGCTGCTCTTGATTACAAAAGTAACAAATCCAATCAGATCCCCAATCTTGGAAAGCGTTTAGGGTTTCTTGATCCAAATTATTTATATCAAACACTTCACCATCATCTAATTCAAAGACTGGCACATTAATCAGTTGTCCTTCAGGATATCTTAATCTTACTTCCAACAGTTGCAAAATTTCCAAATCGCTCGGCCTAAATCGATACCCTAACCCTAACTCTAGAGGATTGGGCGAATTGGGGATATCGCCTTCTTCCAACCCTAATCAATCAAACAACGCAACCAAACAATTATACATTTAAAACAACAATATTATAAACAAAGAATTCTATTCAAAGTATTTTATTTTGTCTTAATATCAATAATCAATAGAAACATATCCGTTGAATCCAAATAAATAATACTCCCTCTGTCCTTAATTAATGGACGTTTTAGCCCAAAAACCTTGTCCATTTTTAATTGACATCATTGGCATTTGTGTCCACTTTGTTGGTGTTCTGACAAAAATGCCCTCAAACGACCCGTCGTTTTCATGCCGAGCTACGCGTCATACAAGGCAAAAAAGGGAAACGAAGAAGTTGAAGGACGAAATTTGAAATTTGGCAGCAGACATGGAACAGAACGTGTCAGAAAAATTTGGCCCTTTTATCTTTCCTCCTCCGATTTTAAACAGACAATAAAACACGTTTGGACGACATTATCACGAAGGTGACCATAGATTCGTGCCGGAAATGACGAGACGAGCAGAACGCAGGTGGTGGCGGCCGGATCGGAGGCCGGACGCGTCGGCGCGTGGAGGCGCGTGGCCGGAGCTGCTGCAGCTTCGGCTGCGTTGGGCGGCGCATCCGGCTTCTGATCTGGCCGCCACCACCTGCGTTCTGCTCGTCTCGACCTTCCGCTCCTTTCTGTGTCGGCTGACAACGGGAAACAACGACAGAGGGAGTATTTTTCCGAACAGAGGGAGAAAGAAAGAAAAAAGAGAGAGAAAGAAAGAAGAGGGAGAAAAAGGATTTTTAACGAATGGGCAGTTGACACGTGGCCTGGGACACTGACGGACACAGTGAATGCCTAAATCCGAGTGATTCACTCCCTCGCGTCCAATATTTAAGGACGGAGGGAGTAATCATTAAGAACATACTCCCTCCTCTCTTTTTTAAATTAGTTGTCCATTTTTTCCTAAATAGTTGTAGGTTAGTGGTTTTTTTTAATTATAGTTTTTATTGTTTTTAGAAATTACAAAATTTAAAATAAATTTTTTTTTATTAGTCAATTTAAAAGTGAGTAATTAATATAGTAAAAATAGATAGTTAGTGTAGTGCATTACTAACTGAAATCAATAATTGTCTTGCTCTGTGTGATTCGATTAAGTGGACAATCTTTAGAAAAAGGACGGAGTAATTTGGGTATCTGCTGCAAGATCAGTGCGCTTAATTGTCTAGCTAATTAAGTTTGCAAAAAATTTATTTATTTAGGCAAATATATAAGAAATATTTTTGAAAGTGATTTAAATTTGTGCTCATACTCATAAGAATAATATATATATATATATATAATTCATTAGTGGTCCTATGCAGGCCCATGTGTTGGCGGATGTGCATCACCTGAGGTTTGAGGTGGCGGAGCGATTTGATAGGACGGAGCGGTCATCCCGGAGAATGGAGCAGAGTATTGGGGAGATGAAGTTTGGGGTTGGGAGCGGAGGGTGGGTGGAGGAGGCGGTGAAGAGGATGGAAGTGGAGGAGCATATTTGGGAGGGTAGTTTGGTAAATTTAGGGATGGAGGAAGGGAAGAGGAAAGTGAAGGAGATGGTTATGGCGAGGGATGATTTAGGGGTTGTTGGGATTCGTGGGATGGGTGGGTCTGGTAAGACAACTTTGGCTACTGACATTTGTAAAGATGATGGAGTTAAATGTAAGTGTTAAATTAATGCTAAAGTTTGATTTCGTCTTTTACTTGTTAACTAGTACTCTCATATGATGTTTTGTGATTGATTTTGATTGTTGTGATTGATTTTCAGGTCATTTCAAGAATAGGATTTTGTTCTTGACAGTGTCTCAGTCACCAAATGTGGATCAATTGAGGGCTACGATTTTTTTTGAGTGTAACCACTAATCAGGGACGAATCCATAAATTATTTTCAAGGGGGGCGGGGTTCAGGGGAAGCGCTCCCGATATTTTTTTTTGAGTATTTTAAAGGGAAAGTAAGCGAGTTGAATGAAAAATTGAACAAATGTTTAAGAGTATTTGTATTCGTCACTAAATAACAAATATTTAGATAAACTTAACAAAAAGATAAATAAGGAGACAATATAGAAAAAAATTAATTATACATTAGAATTCATACAATATACGTACTTTTTACAATTGTTCTCTACGAGTTTTCATTTTTTGAAATCCTTATATGATTCTCTCATTCTCTACACTATCAGGGTGGGCGGTAAATTTTTTTTGGGGCTAGGAATATTTGAGGCTAGGGATTTGGGTTTGGTAGAATTTTTTTTGATTGGCCCAGGTCCCTCAAGTGGATCCGTCCTTGATTGTAACCATAATAAATAAGTAAATGTAAATGTAGTTGTGATATAAATACCTCTTGTTTGAGCACAAATTTAAACTACCTTTAAAAATACTTCTTATATATTTGCATCCATAAATAAGCTCCATAAATAAGCTTTCGTTCCGTTTGCTATCCCTAGTTTAACACCATATACGCACACTTATAATAATAATAATAATAATAGAAAGACCAAACGGCCTTAAGAAAATAAAAATAGTTGAGAATTGAATGTAAAGCGAACAAAAGGGAAATTGCACGATTTTTTTTTCATGGTAACAACTAGGAAAATTAAGTAAAAATATCAGGTATATAGTAAATTGTGTAACTTCTTTATTTTCTTTCTATTTTCTCCAATTTATGGGAATTTTTTTTAAAAGGGGTAATAGTGGGAAGACCCCCCTCTACTATCGCGAAAAATAGAAACTTCCCCCGTCTTTCAGATTTTTTATTCCGCCTCCCCTGAATTTTGGGTCAATTGCAAAAGTAGGTCTTTCTGTTAGTCAACGCTCTGTTTCGTTACTTTTCTGTTAGTTGACCGTTGACTTTGATTAAATTTTTTAGAAAAAATGTAAAAATTTCAAAAAAAAATGTAAAAAATCTATAAAAAATTAATTAACCTAAAAATCTAGTAAAAAAATGCAAACATTCCAAATAAATATTTAATTAGTAAAAATAAAAAAATTGTAAAAATTTCAAACAAATATTTAATTAGTAAAAATCCAGAAAAATGTTAAAATTAAAAAAAAAATTAAAAAATTCAAAAAATGTAAAAATTCACAAAAAAAATGCAAAAATTCCAAAAGAAATTGTAAAAAATCCAAAAAAATGTAAAATTCCAAAGGAAATTAATTAATAAAAAAATTACAATTTTTTTTTAATTAATCTAAAATTCAGAAAAATGCTAAAATCTACAAATAATTAATTTTTTTACATTTTTTTCAATTTTTAGATTAAATTTGTTTTTAGAATTGTTACATTGTTTTGGGGATTTTACATTTTTTCTGGATTTTTAGATTAATTTTTTTCTGAGTTTTTACATTTTTTACTAGGTTTTTAGGTTAATTAATTTTTTAAAAGAATTTTTACATTTTTTTGGAATATTTACAATATTTTTTAGATTTTCTACATTCTTTTGAATTTTTTACATTTTGTTTTTTGATTTTTTGCATTTTTCTGAATTTTTTTATGAAAGTCAACCGTTAACTAAGAAAAGAATAACAAAACGAAGCGTTGACTAACAGAAGGACCTACTTTTGCAATTGACCCAAAGTTCAGGGGAGACGGAATAAAACTCTGAAAGACAGGGGAAGTTTCTGTTTTTCGCGATAGTACAGGGGTCTCCCAATTATTACCCTTTTTTTAAAAAGAGGACATTTTTAGTATGCTACTAGGGAAAACAAGTATGCTATGAAGCACAAACACGAACACGGGACACAACCACGATATATCGATATGATAATTTTTAAAAATTTATGGCGCGATACGGCAAATAACAAGTCAATTTTATATATGTTAAAAGTATGTTTTATATATTTTTTATATTAAAAATTACTTTAGTATTTAAAAATTTAAAATATCACTTTAACAAAATGCTGTTGTAGATGCAAATTTTAAAAAAAAATATACCAAGTATATGTAAAAGATTATATTATTACCTATTATTCCCTAGCAAAATCTAAAATTCATATTTTTATTAATTTATAAATTAAAATAAAATGTCAAAAACTTAACTACAAATGAATTTTTTTAACTTTATAAACAAAGTTTACCATTATTATCTTCACTATTCATTAAATAAGATCGACTTCATATTTGACTAATCAAGTGAAAAGTTCTACAATGAACAAAACAAAAGAAAATTAACGCTATATCGTTCATACTTTTTCTTTATTATATTTATTCCTTTTTAATTTTATTACCCTTTTTTTTCTAAAAAAAATTAGGAAAGACGTGTTTCAAAAGGTAGTGAAAGTTTTTGTTTATATTTACAGAGTGTCCTTAGGTGTCCAAAAAGTATCTGATTTAAACTTATTTATTTTTTATTAAATGTTCATGTGTGTCTGAAATGTGTTGGGTGAGTGTTAATATCCGATACTTATCTAACACGAACATAAAATCAATTTTGAAGTGTTCGTGATTCATAGTGAGTACCTATTTGCCCTCCATTTTGTTCATTTTCTTCTTATCATTGTATATTTTTATTCCTATACAAAATGATGTAAATATTTTTTTCATTCCATTTTGTTCCCCATTCACTTCTTCCCTTATTATTTTTTTCATGACAGTTTTTTTCTTACATTTTCCTTCCTCAGTAACACGTAAGGGTTAAAAGAAAGAAAGAAAAGTCGCCAAAAAGGCAAATTCATATAAAATTCGGTTCAAGAGAGGATGAACTACCGTTAACAAAATGTTCAAATTTATTTTTTATAATTTAAAAACTTGCGATGTAAACCCTATGATCTCTTAAAAGATACCGTTTCTAAGGGTGTATACGGGCTGGTCCGGGCTAGAACCGGACCGGATCGGAATTACCAGTTCTTGTCCAGGACAGAACCGAACACTTCTGGTCCTGCCCGGACCGGTTTCAGTTCTGACCCGAAATTATTATTAATTTTTAAAAAATTGTGTATTTAAAATAACAAATAAAAGGAAAAAAAATGAGGACTTTTAATTGAGTTTAACAGAAAAAAAGAAAAAATATATAATACATTAATAATTTAAACATTAATACAATTTAAATTAAAAGCATAAAATTTTAAACAATTAGTAATTTTTAATTTTATGACAATTGATAATAATTAATAGCTATATTATTAATAATTAATGGTCTTACTTTATACATATTAACTATATAAATGACTATTAAAATTTACAATAATATATTACTAGAATGTGTCATATTAACTATATAAATGCCTATTAAAATTTTATTTCTTAGTTCTTACTAAGGAGAAAATATTTTTCCCTCGTAATAATTCTTATATAACGTCCTTAATAAAATTTTGTAGGAAAAAAAGAAAGAGGAAGAGTTAAGTTTAGAAGGAAAAAAAAAGTAAGAGCCAAGCAGATTTGAACCTTTCCCTTTTAATATACTAACTAAGGAGTTAACCATTAAATCAAATGAAAACTTTGATATCATTGTACATATATATATATTTCCCGTTTTACCGGTTCTCCGGACTGGTTCTCGGATTTTAAAAGTTGGAGAACCGGAACTATCCGGCCCAGGTCAAAAAAAAAAAAAAAGACCGAACAGGACCAAATCCAGCGGTTCCGGTACGGTTCCTGGGCGGCCCGGTTCTTGTACACCCCTAACCATTTCAACCTTTTTAGTAATAAAAAAAATCATAAATAATAATAAAAATTTAAATTTTTTTTGCAATTTTTTTTAAAAATAGAATAAATATAGAAAAACTCCCTAAACTAAAAAAATAAATGAGAAATATTTTATAAAACCTATAGTAGTGTTATTCTCACATCTTAAATTATTACTCCGGTAGCTCTAGTTTAAGATCTTACTATATCTTTATCTTATAAGTATTTTTTAATATAAAACCTAAAGAAAACAAGGGATGTTTATTCTATACAAAAAAGAAGAAGAAGGCAAATTCATATATTACGGTTAAAATAATGATGTCATAAATAACTGCAAAACGATCCTCAGTCCACAATCCAGACACTAACGCTACCTTCTGCAGCAGAATGGAAGCAATAGAAGGAAAACCAGAGCTCGTGCTGACATGGAACAGAGAAACAGTCCCTACAGTGATGAGGATTGTCAGCGCAAAACTTCATCAAAGAGACCTAATCTCTCTTCTTCTTGTCAGTCCTTGGCTTCACCGCACTCTCATCTCCTACCCTTTTCTCTGGCAGGTAAAAATGAATACTTTTGTTGTTTGCTGTCTCTTTTCAATGTTTATTTTTATAAAAATTCAGCCTTTTGATTAGAATTTCATCTGGGTCTTTTTGTTTTTCTTTTCAAAGGTTATTGATCTTCTGGAAATGAGTAGTACTGGTCATAGGCTCATAGCTGCCCTTGCATTGGTGAGTTCTATAGGACCATAAAGTATTGTCTGTTTTGTTTTTCTTTGTGACAGTCGAAATAATCTGGTTCCTCCTGTTGTGCATTGTGCTGAGCAATTAGACCAATTGGGTCTATTTCATTAATTGTGTTTTTATTCATAGTTTTCTGGATAATGATATATGGTGCAGTGTAATTCTTGTGTTTTGTAGCCGAGGTATAAGCTACTGAAGCAGATAAACCTTGAGTTTGGACAAGACATTGATGACAGACATCTTGAAGTGATTAGGAGCAAGGTATGTGGCTGTAGACTACATCAATGGATTACATTACATTGTTAGTTACATGAGATTTCATTGGCGAAACTGTGATCTTTTGGAGTTTGAAATATGTATATGATTCATGACCTCTGTTATATCATTAGTAGATAAAGTTGGGAGATTAACCAAACTTAATAAGTGTTAGTCAGTCTTAGTTAATTCTTTCAGTTGTCTAAGCAGGAAATTTTTTGTTTCATATCATAAGGTTAAGTAAACATGAGAGAAGATAAATTGCATTTTGTTCCTCGATTTTTTATTCATTCTGGGTTGTATTCCGGTACTTCATGTTAGAACACTTAGCCTTATGATTGATTAATTCTCTCGGAGACCTTTTGATAAAAAATAATTCTATGTAAGTTGACCATTTTGATTGTCTGACGAAATCTTAATTGTTTCAGTATTTTGATTCCCTACAAAATCTGGAGTCTTTAAACCTGAATGGCTGTCAGAAGACCTCAGACCAAGGAGTAGAAGCTATAACCAGTGCTTGTCCGAAACTCAAGAACTTCTCTATTTATTGGAATGTCACGAGTTATACTAGACTTTTTATTTACGTCGGTCCATTATATTTTAATCAGTCTGCACAGCGAGTTCCATTTTCTTTTTCTATTGTTAATATGGTTTTCCATGTGAATTGAGCTTCAGGGTCTCAGATGCTGGTATAAAGCATTTGGTGCAGAATTGCAAACATATAGTTGATTTGAACTTAAGTGGCTGCAAGGTACTTAATCTAGCTATATTAGGTTTTTTCTTATATACATTGCCTTACAAATGTGGTGCTTTTTTAAAACAAAAGCATATGTTCTGGTTCTAAAAAAATCTGTTTGTAGTGCTTTATGCAATATATAGCAGTTTATCTACTACATACAAATATATTTGTTGTGATAAAGAAAACTACTACATACAAATTTATTGTATTCCGCTCACAAAATGCTTTTTAAATAAGCCAGTTGAAGTTTACAGTAACGGAGACCATATAATACAAGCTTGCAACTTGTTCATTGTTTGCTCTTTTGTCTATATATTATACTACTAACTGTTGCATTGAACTTATCACCTAACTATGTGCTCTGATTGTACCATTGCAGAACATATCAGACAAAAGCATGCAATTAGTTGCTGACAGCTATCAACATTTGGAGTCATTCCACTTGACTAGGTATGTTGCTAATAGATGTCTACTAGATCAAACTTATATGAACTGAAAATGTTTCTCGAATCTTAATGTTGTCTGCTTTAAACTATTGATCTCTCAATTGCATGATCCTAAGGTTTCGAAGGATTTTTTTTCACGAAAGCAGGGAGGAATTAAACAAATCATTTGCGCACCCAATACATCATCTTATCCTGTTTCATGTACAAGGAATTGACTAACAAGATGGTAGATTTTGCTGGTGATGAAGAAAAATCTACTTTTTTTATGCTTACACTTTGGTATAACGGTCTTGGTATTTTCAGGTGTGTCAAGTTAACAGATGTTGACTTGCAACAAATATTGTTCAAGTGCTCCTCTCTCCAGAGTTTAAATCTTTATGCCCTTTCAAGGTTCTTCCTGGTTTTAAATACATTGTAAAGTGTAATTAGCTCATGCATTTCGAGATTATGGTACTTATTTTCTGCTTGCCTTTCTTTCAGTTTCACAGATAAAGCCTACGAGAGGATTTCAAATCTTGCCCATTTAAGATTTCTAGATTTATGTGGCGCCCAGGTACAAAGCAGATTCATTGGATAAGCTGTCTTCGTACTATGTGGTCTATTGGTAACAACTGATTATAATTTGAATTTGACTAACAGAATTTATCTGATGAAGGACTGTCCTGTATAGCCAAGTGCAAACATCTTGTCTCTCTCAATCTTACTTGGTGAGTGAAATATCAGGCCACACTAATTTTTGGATAATAAGAGAGAGAAGTTTAAAGCCTTTTCTCTTATTAGGTGTGTTCATGTCACCGATGTTGGAGTTATAGCAATTGCTAAAGGTTGCACATCTCTTGAGTTCCTGAGGTAAGCTCCAATGAGAGACTTCGTTGAATCTAGAAGAAGTGATAATACTTGGTTGTAGAAGTTTGCTCTGACTTAGTGAAGCATAAAGTTGGATAGATTGCTCTGTTTTAACTTTCTGCATCGTATAGTGCATATAGGTAACTTTATAAACTTTTAAGTACCAGTATATTGGCCGTTTTACAATAAGTCAAAATTCCACTTGGGGAAACATGAAATTTTAATCGTCAGTAATGCTGGTTTCTGAAATTCATGTTGAATCATGCCCAAAGACTTTTATGAGCATATTACTTTGTAACTTGGCATTATCAAACCGCTTTTCAGTGAAGCTTGACCTTCAGTCATAGTATCCTGCACCAAGCCTGTGTAGCTATTACTGCTTCGAATTATTACACCAACAAGGCAAAGTTCAAATAATCTGCTAGAATTTTTAGGATATTGCGTTGTGTTGTTTATAATACATTGAATTTTATAAAACATACTGACACTAGAACAACATAGAGCATTGAACACTTTGATTTTCTTTTCAAATGCATGTTTAGGTTTCAAAATGGTGGTGTTCCCATTTACTGGTAAATGACATTTTTGTTACAGATAGCTAACTCTGAGGGTAAAATGCATTGCTATAGTTGCTAACGGGACTAATGAACCACATTGAGATCCTGTGCTGTTATTCTAACATATAGTTATCTTGCATTTGCTTCATATCTATCATTTTTCCTGTGTTATAGTCTTGTTTCTGATGTAATGTTATGAAATGATGCAGCTTGTTTGGCATAGTTGGCGTGACTGATAACTGCCTGGAGGTCCTTTCTAAGTTCTGCTCAAACACGATTACGACACTGGATGTTAATGGATGCATTGGCATAAAGGTAGGCAACTGTTCTAAATTTTGGTAAATTGGTGTTTGTAATTTTTTTTCATTTAGCTCTCTGTGAGTTAATAGTAAGCACTGACATCTTGTAGACTGACCGAGAAAACCTAGCAGTCTCTGGCTGAAAAGATTTTCTGTCCTTCTAACTTTGCGTGGGTAGAATAGAGGTTGTATAAGTCTGCTGCTAGCGAGTGGAATAGGATGAATGCTGTTGGTTTGTACGAAATGCCTGGATTTCCGTGGATTCTAATGAGAGGACGACTTAGCTACACACTTTGATGATTATTCGTGCTGTAAATTTCTTCTTGCTGTTATGCTCTATAGTTTGTACCATTGCTGTTAAAAACTTATTCGTTCAGAGTATTGATTTATGTTTTATAGAATATGACTTCCTGTAAGTTATGGGTCACCAAGTCCTGCTAATTTTGCTTGCAGAAACGAAGCCGTGACGAATTGCTTCCGTTGTTCCCTAATGTGAGGTGCTTCAAAGTGCATAGCTAATATGATTTGCCGGTAAGTGATGACTCAACCTATGAACTTTTCGTAGATATATTTTTGTAATGATAGTAATTTTCGTGGTAGTGTTCATGGTTTCATTTAAAATCACATGACTCAACCCTTGAATCTTTCACTGGTAAAATTTTAAAATAAAAAATTTGAAAAAAATGTTTTTTGTTTTTTTTGAAAAAATTAATTTTTCTAAAAGAAATTATTCGGACGGGAATCCGTCCAAACCCGACTCATTTAGATGGATAGGTCTGGTCCGTCCGTTTATTAAATGGGCTAGGATTAGCCTGTCCTTTTTATTTCTAAAACTAAACGGACTTAGTCGATGTACCGTTTTCAACAAATCCTAATCGAGTTCCGATTCGGATTCACGAATTCTATTACCTGCAGGATTTCTGTAAACAATTATGAACCAAAACTGGGCCTAATTCTTTGGGCTTATTTTACGATTGTCTGGTGTTTGAGCCTCTTGAAAGGTGAATAAATAATTTCTCTGTCCCAAATGAACATGTACTCCTCACCTTTTGTTTATAATTAAATAATTTTTTTAAACTATAACTAAAATAAAAAAAGGGGGAAGTATAACTAAAATAAAAAAATATTATAACCCAATTCCAAAACATATTGTTTATCATATTTTCAAATCTCAATTAACATGAACATTACTAATTGTCTGATTGGTGGTTTGAGGAAAAAAAGTCAATTTCTTTTTTATTTTTATTTTAATATAATAAAGCATTCATTAATTACTTTCCCTTTCATCTATAGTTGACCATCTTTTATTATCCTTTTCATTTTTCTTTTTCCTTCACCCAACATACAACTTCATTTCGTATGGATGGATATCAATTAAATAATGTTTTGCATCATAATTTGATATTTGGTGGAAACGCATATGCAATTACAAAACATTAATTATAAAAATTGATTGGTTCTTTTAAATTTTAGCAAATAAGAACTTGGATATCCATGTACAACATTCGAAATCGTAAGCAACAAAATAACTCGAGGTCTTCTTTTCTACTTGGCTCATTCAAATTGCTATTTACTTTTCATTTATGGAGATTCGTTACCACCTATATCTTTAACAAAAAACTAACATACCATTAAAACATTATACAAAATAACTAAGACATACAAATTAAAAATAATAATATTTTTAAATATTGTTAAGTTTATATTCTGAATTTTGACTATCATATATATGTATATGGATTTCTCTAGGAAGTTGCATGTGTTTTGCGTAGGAGAAAAAACCTTAAAATCAATCAGGACCTGCAAAATTAATTCATAAAAATTAACCCGAACATGGATCCCTAGAAGGAGTTGTACGTGCTCTGCTTTTTAAAATTAAGCCAAAAGAAAATAATAAAAAAGATATATATCCATCCATTTAATTGAAGTTTCATCTATAAATGAGAAGGAATCTCGATCGGATCGGATCATTGGGCAAATGGATCATTGGCGAAGAATAAAACCTTAAACAATCATTACAGTGGCTCTTAAAAAATTAATGTATGGGACCATCAACACCCAGGCTGTCCTAGTTGACTTCATTATTTGATGATACATTTGCTTAATGATCGGATCCAGATCCCATCTCATCTTCAGCTGAGCTCTATCGAGGCATCACTGTTGATTACTTTGCTTGGCCCAGAACTAACTAATCAGTAATCACTCTTCCTTAAACTGATTTTTCACCTCAAAACTACCAACAAAAACATGTGGCCCGTTCTGACCCCCTTCCTTAGCAAACTAAGCAATTGCTTTCTGGAATCTGTGTGGGGCTTTTTTGTTAGACATGCAGGGTATGTGCACAATCTTGAAGATAATCTTGCTCATATGGAGACAGTTGTTGAAGACTTAATGGCGTTAAAGGAACGATTGACACGAAGGGTTCATGTTGAAGAACTGCTGCCTCAAATGAAGCGGTTGCCAGAAGTTAACTTGTGGTTCGAGAGGGTGGACATTGCATTAGCGGAAGGTCATGAGTTGATCAAAGGTGCTGACCAAGAAGTCCAAAGGTTGTGTTTTGGGGGATATGGGTCCAAGGACTGTTGGCCAAGCTCTGTATTTGGAAAAAAGGTTGACGAATGTCTCAAGGGTCTACTTGCTCTAAAGACCACGGGAGATCAGTTTGGAGTTGTGGTAGAGGAAGCACCTGCAGAATTGGTGGCTGCGCTGCCTTGCAATACAACAGTGGGCCTTGAAACAAAGCTTGCAGAGGTTTGGAGCTGCCTTGAAGATAAAAATGTTGGAATAGTTGGCTTGTACGGGATTGGAGGCGTGGGGAAAACTACCCTCTTAACCCAAATTCGCAACAAGTTCGTTGACACGTGTAAAGATTATCTTGTGATTTGGATTGTGGTGAGTAAAGAGTGTAGTCCAGAGAAGATTCAAGCAGACATTAGAAAAGAGACTGGCTTTTCCCATGAACAATGGAGTACCAATGACATTTTTAACAAACTACGAAAAGAGAAGTTCATTTTATTATTGGATGATATTTGGGAGCGATTTGACCTCACAAAGATGGGAATTCCTCCTCAAGGAAATCTAAATGGGTCAAAGATCATATTCACAACACGTTCACTCAAAGTGTGTGGTGAAATGCTTGCTCAAAGGAAGATCAGAGTTGAGACTTTGGAATGGGAGCACGCGTGGGAATTGTTTCAAAAGTATGTTGGAGACGATACCATCAACACCGACTTACAAATTCTTCCACTTGCTCAGGGTGTGGCTAGTAAGTGTGGTGGTTTGCCAATTGCATTAATTACAATTGGTCGAGCCATGTCGTGTAAGATGGAGCCGGAAGAATGGCACCGTGCTGCTCAAATCTTGAAAAAACCAGCTCTACATCGATATCATATAGAGGATGAGGTATTAAATGACATGGAGGTTGAGGTATTTTCACTTTTAAAATTCAGTTATGATAATTTACCAAATGATAGAGTGAAATCGTGTTTCTTGTATTGTGCCTTATACCCAAGTGATCGATTCATATACAAGGATCACTTGATAGAATATTGGGTTTGTGAGGATTTTGTGATAGATGGTTATGATTTTGATGCTTTTAGTGAGGGATACTCTATTATGGGTACACTTGTCCGTTCATGTTTATTAGAAAATGAAGGTCTATATGTAAAGTTGCATGATATGATACGGGATATGGCTTTATGGATAGAAAAAGAGAATGTTTTGGTGATGGCTGGAATGCAATTAACCAAAGCACCAAGTGCTGAAAGATGGGAGGGCGTGACAAGGTTGTCTTTGATGAAAAACAAAATTAAGAATTTAACTCAAGTGCCTAGATGTTCTAAGCTTAAGAGCTTGTTTCTATGTGAGAATGAAGAGTTGTATGATATCCATGAGGACTTTTTCCAATCAATGGGTGCGCTGGTTCTGCTAAGCCTATATGACACTGGGCTTGACAAGTTACCACGAAGCATGGAGAATTTAGTTTCCTTACGGTATCTTGATATATCATTTACAAGAATAAGAAGATTGCCAGCTGAGTTGGCAAAATTGACAAGATTGAAACATTTGGGTTTATCCGATCTTAACCTTAAAGCCAAGAGATCACTGCTATCTAGTTTGTCATCTTTAGTAGTTTTGAAAATGAACAATTGTGTGTATACTTATCTTGAAGAAGAGGAAGAGGGAGATGATGAGGACACTGATGATGATACATTACTATTAAGTAAGGCATCAGTGGACGGTGAGATGCTCTTGGAGGAACTGCAGTGTTTGAAGTATCTGAAGAAATTGGCCATCACAATAACATCTGTTTCTGTTCTTGAAAGGTTGTTTGTCACGGACAAATTGTTGAGCATTATTAAAAGTCTTTGCCTTAATAAGTTCAATGGTTCAAAATCGCTGAATATTAATTCATTAGAGAAAATGAAGAATTTGGTTGAGCTTTATGTCTCGGAGTGTGAGTTAGAGGATATACTTGTGGATTTTACTCTCAACTCCTCGGAAATCTTAAGAGATATGAGTTTCAGGTCCCTTAAACTCGTACAATTGTTTTCTTGCAATGAGTTAAAGGACTTGACGTGGCTTATATTAGTGCCAAATCTGAAAACTTTGGTGATTCAATCTTGTGACAAAATGGAAGAAATAATTGATGGTGTGAGGTTCGGCGACATGACCAGGCACCAAAATCTGAAGCCATTCTCCAAACTTTCTCATCTAGTATTGCAGGATTTACCACAACTGAAGACCATTCATTCAAATGCTCTGCCCTTCCCATTCCTGTATGAAATGGTGGTGACCAACTGCCTGCTGCTTAAGGAACTTCCATTGGACTCTTAACAGCAGAGAAGGGTGTAAGATTGTCTTGAAGGCTTACAAAGAATGGTGGGAAGCGATTGAATGGGAAGATGCCACTAAAGCTGCCCTGTCATCGCGTTTCAAATGCACTCTCCTTTGAAGAAGGTAAAACATTTCTCATCTTATTATGTAATCAATTGTAGTCTTTGGAGGCAATAATCATTCTCATATTTTGTTTTTGTTATTTTTTAGTGAAATGTTATTACAGATTTGATTCATCACTTACAATTTTGCTTTGCTTATTTTTTGTGTTTAGCTATAGGTAACTATTGAGCAAGGGGAAGCAGATAAGAGAGCACACCACAAGACTAAATATGGTGACAGTTTGGCTACAGTCCATGGGAGATCTCTCTTCTTTTCTTCTCTTTAATTGAATTGCTTTTGGTTTTTCTTTTCCTGATGCTGTTAGAGAGTGCAGTTTTTTTTTATCAATGATGGAATACAACCGCGCAGTGCTTCTACCCCCATAACTTTACATGATCAAAACAGCAAAAAGTAATTGAATGGAAAAACAATATGAAAAAAAAAACTAAAATGTTCGATCCATGATGACGTGAATACTTAAATTTCTATGGTTTTAGTCTCTCGTGGTAAAAATAAAAATGTCTTAAAAGACTTACGTTTATCATCATCGCTGAACGGCTTGGAGTCGGCGATATCTTCCGGCGGCATGCTGAATCCCGTGAAGGAGAAAGATAAGCCCAAGCTCGCGCTGGAGGACCGACTCAAAGCCGCGCCGCTGCTTTACATCATCGACGTCAAATTTCATCGGTGCACTCCTTGATTTCCTAATGTGTGCGTTTTTGCTGCTACCACTACCACCACCACCACCGCGTCCGGGCCAGGCTGCCATAATCAGTCTCTTGCTAGAATTCCTTGAAAGGGTTGTCCCGCCGCTCTCCGGCCCACCAACTATGGCTTCGCTAGATGGCGCGGATTTGAAGGCCGAGGCCACAGCTTCGAGTAATTGGTCCGATTTTGTTCGGACCAGTCCAGATACGCTTTGGGTGCTATGGACAATAGTTTATGTTGGATACACACTCATTTCTTGAAGATGCGTTTCCTTTTCGTCGAGTCTCTCTGCGTGGGCTTTCTTAATTTGGTGAAGATGTTGTTTCTTTCTGTTTTGTGAATGTGTGGGCTTCCTTGTTTTGTATAGTGAAAATGTCTCGGGCTGACTGTAAGCATCTCAAGAAGAGGTGCGGTTGGGAATGAATATTCGCTCCTTATTACCCTCCTGAGGCTGCGCTGGAATTCGCCAATGTGCATCAAGTTTTTGGTGCTAAGAAGGTTGCAGAGATGTTGAAGAACCTGGATGTTTCTGAAAGGGCGAGAGCTGTGGAGTCTCCTGAAGATGAATCCAAGATAAGGATTAATGATCCAGTCGGTGGTTGTCGTTCCATTATCATTGGACTAGAGATTGAATTATCGTCACTAAAACAACAACGGGAAGAAGAGAATCTGAATTTGAACATTCTGGCTGCGGCTGCTTATTCTTGGAAGAAGAGAATCTGAATTTGAACATTCCGGCTGCGGCTGCTTATTCTTTGTCTCCTTTGGCTCAACATTTTGAGGGAGAGGAGACTTAATTAGAGTTTCAGCATTTTGAAATTGATGGAAGGGTCTGCTATGCATAGATGGTGTTGAGTAGTACAGCTTTTCTTCTTATTTTGATACAGATATAATACTAAATTTTTTGATTCATTTATCAAGCAGCACCTCCAAATTATACCCGAATTGACACCGACACCCCTATCACTAACCAACCTAGGAGGCTCGGGTTCAAAACAGGCATAAGACAAAACTTGTAGGCCGGTTGGGCCTAAGTTGGCAAAACACCTTCGGCGGGCCAAAATAATTGCATTTTCTTTACGCTGATGAAGTGATTTTTTTTCACGAGAGACAATTATTAGACTAATTAGTATGCATAAACACTTTATTTTTTATGTTATGTTTGTAGCAAATTTATTTTTAATATTAATATTTGACGGGTATTTGAATGGTATGTGTCCTATCATTATCTTCTCTATTCTGCCTTTTTATTATAATTTTAAACAATTGTTAGTGTAAAAAACTATTTATCGTAATACTAAATTTAATTTTGTAATGACTGTCTCAATTTAAACTCATTATCATTTTTAACTGAATGGTATTATATATATATTCATACAAGTAAAATGTTGGTAAATTACATTTACACTATGAATATCCACTTCCCATTGTAATTTCTAGGATAGTGTATTGAGCCAGACATAATAAGCTTGCGCTCGCCATCAATAGTTAACGCTCGGCTATCACGAGAAACATCGATAGCGAAGGAAGTCGTAACAATAACAGAGAATAAAAGAGCAAAAGCAAAAGCATGAAACTTGAAGGCACACATGGTGAACTTTTTGTTTGTTACCGAAGAGAAGGAAAGAATTGGTGAGAAAAAATGGATTGAGAAGTTCTGCATTTATAACGCAAGTTAAGTGAGAGAGAATTAAGGATAAAAATACTAGAATTAGATTATGTGAGTAATTGTGATTTTTCATTGATTCATTAGAGATTGAATTTCATATAATCTTACCGGATTATTAATCAAATATTTAGCGAGTAAAATTATAATTGAGTTCAATCTCTACTTTTATTTTATCTAAAAATCGATATTAGCAGAGGTTAAATGAAATTAATGAATTATGATTAATGTGAAACTCTTGTTGGAAACATTAAATAAATATATAAAATTATCGATATTCCTTTAATGTTGAGGGGTATGCCTCCAACAACCCAAATGTAGCTGCAGATTTCCCCATCGTCTGGTTTCGCGTAGAAGACCTCAACCTCAATACGATTCAAGAAAGGTTAGTGGATGTGAACAGTAACCGACCAACCGATGTTTTGTACATGTGTTTACTTTGTCGCTGCAATTGAACTATAGTGGCGTCTATATCCACGGTCACTTAAGCGGCTCTTTGACATTTTTGGAGCTGCCATTAATGGCCAACAGCCAATCATAGGAAGCCAACAAGATTGGTACACAGTGAATGAAATTGAGGGATGGATTCTTAGTGTGTTTCATTTGCTCCAAAATCCCTAATATAAACTTAAATCACTTGACCACATTCATTTTTTTTTATCAGAACTTCACTAGTTAAATTAAGCATTTAGAAGTACTAGAATATTATTGGCATTTTCATTAAGCCATAATTTATAATGGAAAATAATGATAAATAGTAACGATAATAGGTGATATTGTGCAAAAAAAATTTTAGTGTGATATAACGAAAATAACATAAATAATGGTAATGAAAGGTTGGAAGGTCAAATTTCGTCACAAATCGGGTATTATGTAACGTAACAGACAATATTTAAAATTATAGTTTGAATGGTACCGCGATTGGATACCGTTTCAATTTACAATTAGCACCTCTCTTTGCATCTAGGGAAAGCAATGGAGCGGGTATGGAGCGGGTAAGGCACTATCCATACCCGCACCCGCAAATTTGCGGGTAATCCATACCCGCACCCGCACCCGCGCGGTGCGGGTAAAAGGAGGCAAATTGTACCCGCGGATTACCCGCGAATTACCCGCGAATACCCGCAAATGTTTTAACACAAATTCTTCTACGTGCCGAATGAATAAATCATAAAACGTTTGCACAATCGCAATCCCCAATCCATTACAGAGGAAAAGTAGTTGTTTCACATAAAGAGTATAATTAATTCCCTCAAGACTTTTCTTTTGAATCTGTTCATCATTACCAATCCCCAATCAATTACATCACCAATAACTTCATAACTCATTGTCTTCAGTATCAGTATCTTGATGATCTAGAGATTCGGTAGATACGGCACCACAACCTACGAATGTAAACACATAAATAAATAAGAGGATGTTCATGCTTATGTATAAGTTCAAAACTGAATAAATACAATTATATTTATTATTGTACCTGTATGTTCAGCTGCCCACAACCAACTACGAGTACACATTAAAGCTTCAATGGTTGTTGGATGAAGTTTGTTACGATGTGGGCTGATCACTCTACCACTTGTGCTAAATGCAGACTCAGATGCAACAGTAGACACTGGAATAGCTAGAATATCACGAGCAATTGCCTTTAAAGTCGGGTACTTAACTCCTTGCACCTTCCACCATACAAGAATGTCAAAATTTTCTGTTCTTGGCAAGACACGCTCCTCTAAATAAAGATCCAACTCACTTATTGCTTGTGGAGTCTGATCAGTTTGGGACTCCATCACAAACATATCATATTCAGTCATACTAGCTTGAGAAGCGTTCATTGCCAGTAAAGCTAACGATGGATCCAATGTTGCACGTGCATCCGCTCCCCTCTCACCATACTCTCTCACCATATTATAACAAACTTTCTTAATTTTTTCAATCTCCGCAACATAATTAACACCATAAATTTTATAGTAGTAGAACTGAATCAACTTCATCTTATATTGTGGATCAAGTATCGCAGCAATAGCCATAAGAACATTAACATTATCCCAATATTTGACAAACTTGGTCATCATTTCAGTAGCCATTGCTGCTATAATGGGTGTCTGAGAGGTTAACCAATCTCTCAATCTCAATTTCAAGTCACAAATCTTAGAAAAATACACATTTGATGTAGGATAAAGTGTGCCACTAAACAATTCTGTAACTTCATAAAAAACCTTCAGTTTAGCACAAATATCAGCAACAAATTTCCATTGTAATTCAGTGACAACAGGACATATTCTGCACTCAGTGTTTGTAACTCTAATCCTAGTGAAAACATCCTTATATAATAGTGTTGTTTCTAACATTAAAAAGGTGGAGTTCCACCTAGTTGGACAATCAAGAGAGAGACTTCTAGTAGGTTTGTTAGGACCAACAAACGTACCTTCAAACTTCTGTAATCTTTTTGGAGTAGCCGTCCAGTACGAAACACTCTCACGGATTGCACTAATACCATCCTTGATAACTGTAAGTCCATCTTGTACAACCAAATTCAGAATGTGAGCACAACACCGCATGTGAAGGTAAGTGATAAGATCCGAGATCTCTTCTGGTCGGAAACGGCTGCTGCAGCTAGTCGGAGGGGAAGCGATCGGCGTCGGAGGTACCTGCAAAGCGCCGGAGGGGGACTCCGGCGTAGACACTCCGATGCTTAAGTCAGTTCGAGTTTTCAGAATGGTAGAGGTTCTCCAAGATGATCTCGATCTTACCTTTTGTTTGGAATTCGAGGGGGTATTTATAGGCTTAAGATGGCGATACCTTACAGCGATAGGGGTAGGCAACGTTGTAACCATCGCTTCGGGCGATATCAGTTCCGTCATTGGGGCGATGATCATGTAGGGTCTATCGGGAGCGATATCCTCCTTGGTTCCCTAGGATGGGATGACGCCGTGCGCATAAAGGTGCATGAGATCCCCCCCCGCTGAAGTCGACCATCCTAGGAATTTTCCGCTGGCCCAGGCGATAGGTTGGCATTTTAGGGAAGCGTATAGAAACTTGTCCGGGATTGATGCTGTAGCCCCAATGGTGCCGTCAGGAGCATTCCAATTGTTATCATAAGCCCAACTGAAAACTAGCCCGAGTGTTCACCAAGGGCTATCCACGTATGATATCTTAGAATAGGGATCTGCTCGGTCATGAGGCGATATTAATCTTCTTGGCCTCTCGATGGGGCTTATGAAGTCTCCACTTCGTTCAAGTCATAGAAGGACCGTTGTTGGGTTACGTGCGGCGTCATTACGGATATTCAACCAGGCCGTGCCCTAGGCTGGCATATATTCGGGGCTATCGTCCTTTTGAGTGTACTGCAAAGACACAGAGGAGATAGATACTTATACAGAGGTTAGCAAACCTTATACTTACAGAGGTCTGAGGTCACACGAGCACCGATTTATTCTTTGCGCCCGAGAGAGTAGCGGTATCAACGCGGCTTTACGTCATCAGCTACCTTATGGTTATCGCGGCTTCATACCACCAGACGCCTGTGATGCCAACGCGGTTTTACGCATCTAGGGCCACCGGTGACATCAACGCGGCCTTATACTGTGGATACCGGTAACCTTATGGTTTTAGCGTCAGGGCTACCAGTGACATCGTGTCTTTCGGCGTTTTTTCAGACTCTGCCTCGTACTCCTTCCAGTATCTATATCGCGACCGTTACCCCTTTCTTTCGTTCTAGGCTTATCAGTCCTTGAGGATATCGGGACGACTCGTCTTTTGAGGACCTCAATTTCTTTTCCCAAGGCCTCCCTTCAGTGGAGCCTATAAATCGGAGAACTTTCTCCATCCACGTTCTCCTCATCTCTATCAGTCAGCATCATGGATCATTTGACCAAGAATTTTCTTCTCTCCAAGGGTCATTCACTCAGGAACCTCAACGACGATGACGTCGGTTTCCTGGAGAACATGCTGGTCAAGACTTCTGAGGATATTCTGGAGCTGCAGGGGATGCTGACTCCGCTCTATTCCCGGCTGGGAGCCATCTCTCTAGAGGACTTCAGTCCTTTGGAGAGTGTTTCAAAGCTGTCTGCCTCCGTCTCTCGAATTCAAGTGGTGATCGCTATGCTGCAGCAGCGTAAGGACATATTGGGGTGCTGCCTGAAGGGTATGAGGGCCACTTCCCATGATCTTGTCCTGGTCATGGATTCCTTGAGGGACCTTCCTGAGGTGCCCGAGGATGCTGGTTCTGACGCCTGATAACGGTGGCTCCCTTTGGGCCTTTTTCTTTTCCTCTTGCCTTGTAAATGTATCTTTCGGCCGGTAGGCCATAATAAATAAATCGTTTCAATCATTCCGCCTTGTAACTGTTCTTCTTCTTTACTGCGCTCTTTGTCATTTTCCAAGGAATATTCTTAGCCCAACTGAAAACAGTCTTGCCATTGGGCGGTTTTTCTGTTGATCGTTCTGCCTTAACTCCGCGCCGTCCTCATTATAACAACTGATCGGCAGATATTAGCATTATTCTTGATTTGCGCGAGATTTCAACAGGCATGACTGCAAATCTACATTTGCACTTCAGACTGTACACGTGCCAATCTTCAAGAGTCGGGTTGGAGGATCGAAGAGTCTCTTTTCTTCTTTTCCCGGCTATTTAATGAGGCTTTTCCTCCTTCATTCTTATCCATTTCTTTCTCCTTCATTTTTCTTCGTTATAGATCCTCTGCGAGTCTCATGGCTGATTCTTATTTGCTAGGTACGGCTTCGGGGAATTCACCGCCAACTCCTCCGACTACCCCTGACACAGATAATCCTCCCCCATCGCCTCCTTGGAGGCCGGTTGTCCGCCGGCGAGGTCGCAAGAGGCGGAGGAAAGAAGTCGAACAACGAAGGAAGGAGGCTGCCAAGGCCTCTAAGTCATTTTTCGACTCTCTGGCTTCTCTGGCTAGGGAGGAGAAAAACTCGTTTCCTCCTTTGAGTGATTCGCCTCCGTGGGTTCCTTCTGCTGGTTCAGCCGTTGATGCAGTATCGCCAAGCGTTAAGGAGAAAACAACCGGGTCGACTACTGCCGCTAGAAAGAGGGTCGGTAAGTCTTCTCCCCCTGCTGTTGTGGATTCACCATTCTGGGGTGGCGATGACGAAGAGGACGTAGTCTATTGCTACGACGTTACTTGGTCCGACGGTGAAGAGTAGGGCCTAACCCTTCTTTTTGTAGATGCCGTATGACCTTCCTCATAATAATGAATGACGGTTTTACTTCCTTTTCGCTTCTCATCGCTTACTTATTGTTTCTTTCTGAGCGTTCCGGGTTATTGCGGAAGCGTCCCTTTCGCTACGGGTAACTGCCTTCAACTTCTAATCGGTAACTGTCTTCTTTCAGAAGGCCCAAATGACTATCCACGCGTCTTTTTCTGTTCTGTACGTGTTTCATTTTTACAGGCTGTCTGTTCTTTAGGCTTTCCTTTATAAGGAAATCATCTCTCTCTTTTACTGCTTTTGCTAATATTTTGAGTTTTTGCATATTTTCTCTCTCTTCTGCACTTCTTTTCTTCGAGAGGTTTTACCGCGACCGCTCACTGGTGCCGGCGACCGGCTCACTGGCTTTTTGCTCCAGGTATTTACTCCTTCTACCGCCGTAGATTTACTTTCCCTGTCCCTTATGTCTTCAACTGTTGAAAACCCCATAGATCCCGAGGCTAGGAGAACTCGCAGCATATTCAATTGTAATGAGGTTTTGAGGGTTGAATTAGAGGAGAGTGGTATTACTTTTCCCACGGGCTATCGCCCTTTTGTCTCTTTGAAGGACACTCGGCTGCCTGACGCCATGTGGGGAACATTCCGGTTAGTTTATTTCAAGATGTTTACTTACGGATTCCGTTTCCCACTCCATACTTCTCTGTTGAAACTGCTAGATCATTATGACCTTAATCCCGTCCAGATTACTCCACCCTCTTGGTGTGGTATTTACGCTTTCCTTCGCTCGTGCGAGATGAAGCGTATATTTGCTCCATCGCTTGATCTATTCCGCACGTTCTTTGTCTTGAGTTGTCGCAACTGCCTGGTAGATATTACCCCCAGATGGGATGATGTCATTGTGCAACTGTTCTGGCGGAACTTTCAAGGTTTTGAGGAACACGTAGGTGACTGGAAGTCTGGCTTTTTCACCCTCCGTTTGCCGTCACGACTCTGGCGCGGGGGTTTCAATCGAAAAATCAATAGTGGCGTTTGGAAAAGACCGGACGCGCTGTCAAGCCAGGATGTTTCCAATGTTAGCGCCTTGTTAGAAATAGAAGGGTCTTTCCGTATCCGGGAGTTTGCTCGGTTCAGGCCCTTGTCAGAGTGCGTTGTGGGTGAGTTCCCTTTTTTCTTCTTTATCGCTTCAATCTTCTTAATTTGCTAATATGTTTTGTTGGCAGGTAACGCTGAGAGTAGTTCTTCTGGGGAAAGTGACGCCCCTTTGAACGTAACACCTCTCCAGTCGCTGCCTCCTTCTCCTTCGCCTGAAAATTCCCGCCGCCCACCCATTCCGCCTGGAAGGGAAAGGACTAAAACTGTCACAACTCGCAGAGCCTCCACTCGACCTTCTTGTTTCCTTGAAAATTGGCTTCCGTCCCGTGGCAAGAGGGTAGCTCAAGGAGATCCTGTGTTTGAGAAAATCGACAGCGATAGCGAGAGCATGGACACTGGTCCTGAATTACGTCATGCTACTATTGCCCAAAGGATGAAACTTAGGTCGAGGAGGAATGATTACACGGCGGAATCGGCTGAGGACGATAGCGAAGAAATTGCAGAAGAGATGGAGCGTCTCGTAAAGAAGGTTCGCACAGAGAAAACTAACCCCCCAGTTCCCCCTTTGAAGGGAGTTAACGCGGTCCCCCCCGAGCATATTAACGCTTCTCATGCCGCGAGTACTTCGCAAGTGGTGAAAAATATCAAAGCTATCAGGGTGCCTTCCGCCGTTTCTATCGAAAACAATGAGACCTCGGCAGCCGCGACCTCTCCTTTGTCGTCGAGCCATCCTGCTTCCCCGATAGGTTCTTTTATCCCAGAGGCAACCCTACCGGTTTCGAATTTAAGCGTTCCTCCTGAATTTCTCCCACGGAAGCCTCATCTTTTGTTTCTGTCTTCAATTTCGGGCGTTGGTGATTGCGCAAAGAGTTGTTCCCCTCCTTATATCGCCAACCTTTCTCCTCAGAGGTCCCAGGGCCCCACTGGATATCAGCTGGATTTGTCCTCTTTCGGCACTGACGGGCTTCGTGCCTTAGGAATATCGGATCCATTATCGCGAGAAGAGCCCGTGGGTCCCATAGTGGGACAGATGTTTACTTCTTCCAAGGACAGGGAAGAGTTTTTACAGCATGCTCCCGAGATACGACAGTCACACCTCATGAACGACATGCTGGCTAGCTTTCGGAAATTTCATTTTTTTCTTGAAGACCAGCGTAACAAAACTCGACCCTCTTCGGATTTGCAGGAAAAATTAGACGCGGCCTTGGCGAAGGCGAAGGAGCTATCGCAGTTGCAAGAACGAACTCGGGCGGAGTTGGAGGATTGTCGCGCTGAACTTTCTCGGGAGAAGTCGAAGGGGAAAGCGAGAGCAGAGCTAATGGAGGCGGAACTGGTGGTGGCTGATAAAAAGAACGTCTTCCTCCGTGAAGAGTTGTCATCTCGTGATGCCGATTTGGCCAAAGTTCCTTCGAGGATAGCCTGGTGGAAGAATAAGACCATCGAGGTTTGTATCGCAGGATTTATGGATCTCCATATCCGAGGCGCCGTCGATTCATCCATGCTGGCCGATTACGCTTCCCAAAAAATTAAAGATCTTAGTGAAGGCGAAAGGGGTTTTCCTTCTTCTGGGGAAAAGCAAGGGAATGATGACGGCGAGGCATGCGATGACTCTTAATTGATCCATTGAAGAACATTGCTATTTGTTTCCATGTCTTGTAATAACGTCCTATCTCGCGGCGATATCGGTACCTTGCTCTTCGGGCGATGTCTTATTTTATTTCGCTCTCTTGTACTGTCTTGAGAACTGTTCTTTTTATTCAACGCCGATTTGCATCATTTCCTTTCTTGTGATATCGCTTTTGCTTTTTATCAAAAAGTCACATCTACTTTCAGAGCATTTAATGCTCGCGACCCTTCCGTCGGTGCGCGGGAAAAGTCATGATGGTGCAGACACACGTGTTCGTTTCTTCTGCCGCTTTATCTTAGCGTGTTTAGAAATTTTAACAAGGTCGAAGCGTTTGTCGCGCTTCTTCTAGAGTCGTACTCATTGCTTGAGTCTTATCCCTCATGCCGCTTCGACACAACGACTGCAGCATCCGTCGTTTCCTTTTAATTACTAGGGTTATAAACCCTCTTTATTTCTTCCCTTTTCTTTTTCACTCCCCTTTTTCATATTATCTCTCGGCCGTCTTGCCCTTCTCACCTCCATTCAAGGCTTTCGAAGTTCTTTCCTTTCAAAGGTATTTCCCTTCTTTTCCCTCGTCTTCTTCATTTCTATTTCCTTAGTCCTGTCATGGCAAAGACTCGCCGTTCTGAGTCAAGATCCATCGATGAGAAGAAAATGGATACCACGGTCAGTGTTATTACCACGGAGGCCATTCTCCAGGAGCATTTGGCTACTCACGGTGCCGTTATTCCTGACGGTTACCAAGCTGTTGTTGCCCCTGGGTCAGTTCGTTTAAACAGCGTTCTGTCCGGCAATCAAAGGGTCTTATATGCCCAGATGTTTCGCTACGGTTTCCGGCTCCCTATCGATTCTTTCGTCAAGGGCTTGCTTATTGCTGGCAATTTCAATCCTGCCCAGTTAGCCCCAAATGCATATTGCTGTGTTTATGCTTTTTTGGAACTCTGTAGATATAAGGGGATCACTTCCCCTTCTCTTTTGTTGCTTAGATCCCTTTTTAAATTGATGAAGTGCCGGGGTGTGATAACCATATCGCCTCGCTTTGACGATGATTCTCTCAAGTCTTTTACTTGGAAGTTGCTCCATATTGAGTCTTCTGTTGAGGCTTGGAAAAAGGAGTTCTTTCTGATAAATCTTCCTGACGCTCCTGGTCCCGAGTGGCGTTCTGGGTTCAACCAGGACGTCCAAGATGGCGTTTGGAGTCGACCAGGGACACTTCCCGCTCGTGAACAAGGATGGTTAAACACCTTACTCCAACTGGAGATCAGCGTTCATATTCGACTCACGGCCTGCAGAATGGCCATTCAGGAGTGCGTTAGACGTGAGTATCGCGCTACCTTTCCCTTTCATCACTGATACTAACGCTGACGTTATTTTGTGATTTTGCAGCGACGGATCCTGATTATAAACCCGAAAGCGTAAGAAGACGCTTAAGGAGAGCTCAGAATAGAGAAGAAAGGGAAAAGCTCGATTCAGAGGCCACTGATAATCCTTCTGAGCTTCCGGCTACTTCCGCGAATCTCGCTCAAGTATCCTCCTCCTCGGTTGGCGAAGGGGATACTGACATCCCTGAAGGTGTTCCCATCGTGACCGTTGCTGCTCCCTCGTCTTCTCAGGCCCCTAAGGCCCTTGCCAGAGGAAAAAAGAAGAAAAGAACACGGAGTATCGCCACTCTTACTCCTTCTCCCGACGCTGCGGGTTCTTCTGAGGCACCACCTTCCCTCAACACCGCTACCGTAAGCGTTTTTTTTTGTCGCGATATATTGTGCCTCAATATCTGTCGTCATTTGATCTATTTTTCTTTTTTCTCGATTTGTACTCCTTGCAGGAGGCCGTTGTAGTTACTGCTTCCGCTCCTTCAGGCGATATGAATCTCACTTATGTGCTGAGGGGTTCCGCGAAGAGGGCCCAGATAGAAGGCGAGGATGAGAACATACCCTCCTCTAACATCGCGGGGGAAGGTGGTTCCGTTAACGTTCCTAATTCCGCAGTGGTTCCTCCAGGTGGACATTCCGCGGAAGTTTTGGGGGACCTAGGAGGTGCGGATCCCTTTGGTGCTTCGCCCAGTTCCTTTGGTGGGCCTGTGCATCATTATTCCTCTTCTTTAGGCTATCAAGACGTCTTGCAGGACCTTTCGGGCTATCAGCCTCATGGTACCTTCCTGCCCCCGGGCAGTTCTTCTTCACAGGTTCGCGCCCCTGGGCCTCTGGCTTTCGTTCCCTCTAGCGTTCCTTGGCGGCAACGCTATAATGAAGCCGGAACCTCTTTCAATTTTATGGCGGATCTTTGTCCATTAAACGGGCTCGGCGAAGTGACCCATCAGGTTGAGTTGTTCGACTTCCGTACCCGTGGTTTGGCAGCCATCGGGGGCGATGGTTCAGATGAGGTTTCTGCCCTGCTGGCTTCTCAAATTCTGGCCTCATCTGCAGAACGGGAAACTTTCCTTTCCCTGGCGGAAGATGACCAAGTGAACTCCTTCCGTGCTAGCCTTTTCTCCAATATGATGAAATTTCACTACTGGGCGGAGGAGGTGAAGCATCGGACTGTTTCCCTCCGCTCTGTTTCGGCGGAGCTGTCCAAGGAGCAAGATGAAAAGAAAAAGGTGTTGGCAGATCGTTCCAAGATACTGCTGGCTCACCACGATTTACAGAAACATCATTCCGCTCTGGAAACAGCTTTGTCAGAGGAACAGGCCAAAGTGGCTGCTTTGGAGAATGAGAAGTCCTCTTTAGAAAAAGAGAAGGCAGCTTTGGCGGAAGAGTCAGTCGATATGGGCTGGTGGCATGCTGAACAGACCGCCCGTGTTCTAGTTAAGTGTTTCGAAGAAATTCATGGGGTGGATGCGTACAAGGGCGAAGATGTCGCGAAAGCCTTTCTACAGAGTTCTGCCCATATCAACGAGGCAGGCTATCGCCAGGCCAAGGCAGCGGGCTGGAAACGAAAAGACCCCGAGAGCTGATATGTCACGATATTTTGCCGTTCCCTCCAGCGATCAGATATCGCTTGGCTTTTGTCTTTTGTCTTTGCGGCATAATTATTTTGAATCATTGAATCTTTGTAAATCCTTGAGATGCCTTTAATATTTCTAGACAATCCCTTTATCGATATTCCTCTTTTATTTTTCTCATCGCGAGACTTCTCTCGTCACTGAGGTTGCCTTATCCTCACTGTGCGTTTACTTTCTTGAGCAGATCCTTGGTATTTATACCAAGATGACCAAGATCTATGTCGGGTTGGCCTTTCGATAAGCCTATCGGTATCGTGACCACCGCTCCTTCCGCTGCTCAGAAGTATTCTGCACATTTCTAATTGTAGATTATCAGTAACAAAACGAGATTTGAGAGATAGTGATTACCCGTAGAAGCCTGTTCGCTGCCATCATTAGGCTTTATCACGGAACCCGTTTCGAATCGTGTTTTCCCTCAGCTCTATACTCCGCCAGGGATTACTCATCCGGTTACTAGCTGGGATTACGCGATCCTTCACGTTTCCCTTATCTCTCGTTCGGCCTTTCTAAGTGCCTCATCTCGTGAGCTGTCGGATCGGGACGGCTATCACAAGGCTAGGGAATTTTCACTTTTCTAGGCGTTGTCCTCTCGTTTAGAACCGTGTCCTTACTTAATGGTTTAGCTGCACCAGCCCGACCGTTAAGATAGGATTCTTGTTTCTAAACAGAGTTTCTAACTCTTTGGGGCATGTCTTGTCTTGATGTACCGTCTCCACGAGATCGGTTATCATTAAAGAACTTTTCACTCCCAAAGATACCGGGCAGTGCCCTCACTTAGTGAGCCATCTGATCAAGATCGGTCATCACAAGGATAGGACTTTTCACCCCCGGGGGAGTCAAGGATCTTTCAATTCGACGCTAATCAAGGATACACTGGGGTCGTGCCCTCACTTAGTGGGCCATCTGATCAAGACCGACCATCACAAGGATAGGACTTTTCACTCCCAGGGTACCCCCCTTTTTATCTGCACAAAAGCAACCACAAACCCACGAAAACTCTCCTATTGAGCGTTAGCCACGGTTAGGGTCGTTATAATCCAAATAGTGCAGATAAAATTAAACTCTAGGATAATATAACTTCAAACGAGCGATATTCCAGGAGTTGGATAAGGGCGTACCGTCAAGTGTCTCCAGGCGATAGGCCCCTCTTCCGACAACGTGGGTTACGCGATACGGTCCTTCCCAGTTAGGACTAAGCTTTCCCATACGTTGTCCGGTTGCTCGCCTGTCTCGGAGCACCAGGTCACCGTTTTTCAACAATCGCTCTTTGACCTGCCTGTTATGATAACGGGCCATTTTTCTTTTGTAGTGTTGCGTTTTCAGTAGGACTTCTTCTCGAACCTCTGGTAACGCGTCCAGGTTAGCACGTAACCGTTCCTCGTTCCGTTCCTCACGAAAGTGAGCCACCCGTAGGCTCATGGCCCCAATTTCCACTGGCGTAACGGCTTCAGTTCCAAAAGCCAACGCGAAAGGCGTTTCTCCAGTGCTAACTTTTACGGTCATGCGGTATGCCCACATCACGTATGGCAATTCATCAGCCCACTTCTTCTTAGACCCCTCTAGGTTTTTCTTAATACCGCTGAGGATGCTCCTATTAGTTACCTCTGCCTGTCCGTTGGTTTGTGGGTGAGCCACGGAAGAGAATCTCTGCTCAATCCCGAATTCTGAGCATCGGTCTTTGAAGAATTGGCTGGTGAACTGGGTCCCGTTATCGCTGACAAGGATACGAGGCACCCCGAATCTCATGATAACTTGATGTTTGAAAAAACGCCATGTTTTTTCTGCCGTGATTGTGGCAACCGCTTCAGCTTCCGCCCACTTCGTAAAATAGTCCACAGCCACTATCACAAATTTCAGTTGGGACCTTGCCTTTGGAAATGGACCCAGGATGTCAATCCCCCATTTGGCAAAAGGGCAAGGGGCGATGATTTCCGATATTTCCGTGGCTGGACGTCGAGGAATTTTAGCAAATTCCTGACATTTGGGGCAAGCTTGTACATAATCGTGGCAATCCCTTCGTATGGTGGGCCAGTAGAATCCTGATCTGAAAACTTGTGCCGCCATGGTGCCGCCTGACGCGTGCATTCCGCATATCCCTTCGTGGATTTCGCGTAAGGTGTGAAGGCCCTCTTGTTCGGTTATACATTTGGCGGCGGGGTGAGAAAAACATCTTCGAATTAGATCCCCGTTATAGTACGTGCAATGAGCAGCCTGTCTTAGCACTTTCATCTTTTCAGCGTTACCGTCAGGCAGCTCTTCGTGCATCAGGTATTTTATCACCGGAATCCGCCAATCATTCTCGAGCTCATTCACACACAAAGAGGCTTGTTCCTCCATGAAGGACGGCACCGATAGCTCACGATAATACACATCTTTAGGTATAGCTGCTTCAGGATTTGCGGCTAGCTTGGCAAGGTAATCGGCTTCAGCATTTTCCTCTCGGGGAACGTGTTCGAAGCTGACATGCCCTCTTTCTTTATTTCCACTAGTTCTCGCGTTACCTTAGAAAGGTACTGCACCATAATAGGTTCTCGAGCCTGAGAGTGTCCTGAGACCTGGTCAATTATCAGTTTGGAGTCTCCACAAATTTTTAGACGCAGATCTCTTGTTTGGCCGGTATCGCGCCTTCCCTTGGAAGAAAACTCTCTTCTTATTCTGAGTCCAGCTAGCAACGCCTCATATTCGGCTGCGTTATTGGACAAAGGCTGCAAGATTCGAATAGCATACCGTATATGCATATCGTGCGGCCCGTTTATGAAGACTCCGGCCCCCGCCAGTTCTTGGTTTTTGGCTCCGTCCACATGAACGATCCAAAGATCCGTATATGTTTCTGGGAACGGGAGATCCATATCGTTCCATTCCGCTTCAGGTACACCACTCAAAGGGTCCTCTGTGAAAGTACACTCCGCTATAAAATCAGCAAGGACCTGAGCCTTTACGGATGGCCGGGACTGGTACCTCAAACCATATTGGTCGAGTTCTAGGGCCCAGATCAGCATTCTTCCTGAAGATTCAGGCTTTCGAAATATCCTCTTCAAGGGTTGGTCTGTAAGTACAACGATAGGATAAGACTGGAAGTATCGGTCCATCTTGCGGGCGGCTTGTATGAGGGCGAACGCTATTTTCTCAATACGAGCATATCGCAGTTCCGCGTCCTTTAAGACATGACTCACGAAGTAAACTGGGCGATGAGTGTGGTTATCGTCACGAATAAGGACGGCGCTGACCACTTCGTCTGCCGCGCCCAAGTACAAGTATAGGGTATCGCCGGACTCGGGCCTTGTCAATAATAAATCGGATGATAAATAGTCCTTTAAGTCCACAAATGCTTGCTCACATTCTGGGGTCCACCCGAACGTGGCTTTCCGTCGTATGACTTTGAAAAAAGGGAGGCACTTTTCTCCTTGCTTGGAGACGAATCGTCCCAGAGCGATAACGCGCCCCGTTAGCCTTTGCACTTCCTTAACGGTTCTTGGCGATATCATATCATGTATAGCTTTAACCTTGGAAGGATTAGGCTGGATACCTTTCTGGCTAACTACGTAGCCCAAGAACTTACCCGTCTGAAATGCAAACATGCACTTCCGGGGGTTTAGCTTCATGCGATACCTTTTCATCACATCAAAAACTTCCTTTAGGTCCTGCAGGTGATCATGAAAATTCGCACTCTTCACCAGTATGTCGTCAACATATGCTTCCACATTTCTCCCTATTTGTTCCTCAAAAATCTTATTTGCCATTCGCTGAAACGTGGCCCCCGCGTTCTTTAGTCCAAATGGCATCGCTGTGTAACAATACGTGGCTTTAGGAGTAAGGAAGGCGGTCTTCTCCTCATCCTCTAGGGCCATAGGGATTTGATGATATCCGGAATTGGCGTCCAATGAGCTTAGATATGCGTACCCAGCGGTTTGATCAACCAACTGATCTATGCGAGGAAGCGGGTAGCAATCCTTAGGACAAGCATCGTTCAAATCAGTGAAGTCAATGCACATACGCCAGTCTCCATTGGGTTTAGGAACAAGAACCGGGTTGGCTAACCAAGTGGGATACTGTACTTCGCGAATGAAACCCGCGTCAAGGAGCTTCACAACCTCCTTTTCCACAGCCGACGCTTTTTCGGTGGAGAACGCCCGTCGTTTTTGCTGAACTGACTTGGCGTCAGGGTCAACGTTAAGCCTGTGCTCGGCTATTTCTCGTGATATACCTGGCATATCAGCGGGCTTCCATGCGAAATTTCCTTGGCATTTGTTTAGCAGCCGTGCCAGTTGAAGATTTTCCGCTGGGCTGAGCTTATCGCTGACCAGGAAGCTGGCTCCCTCTTTGCCTATCACTGATACGGGTACCATCTTGTCAAGGGGTTGAGCGCGCTTTTCATCACCCTGGTCGTAGGGGTCTGCCGCTATACACACGTATCTATCGCAGCTCGTCTGAGTCATGAGCGAATAGCATTCTGCCGCCAGTTTCTGATCACCTTTTATCGATACCACCCCGTCCCAGGAGGGGTATTTCATCTTTAGATGTTTTTGTGATATCGCCGCTCCGAAGCGATTGAGGAAAGGCCGTCCGAGTATGACGTTATAGGGCAGATTCAGATCCACAACAAGGAACAACAAATTCTCTGACCGTTTGTAAGTGTCTTCTCGGAAGTATACGGGTAAGGTGATTACTCCCGTAACAGGGATAGGGGTCCCATCCACTCCGACTATGGGTCTCTTACTAGGCGTTAACTCATCGTGGGGGCGTTTCATGAGGTTGTAAGCTTCCAGCGAAAAAAGGTTCACGGCACTCCCGTTGTCCACAAGAGTCCTTCTTATACCATGACTGGCGATGACAGGTGTGATTACCAAGGCGTCATTATGGGGATAGATAACGCCTTTTTCATCCTCTTCTGAAAAGGATAAGATCATGCGATCAAGTATGTCTATCGCTCCACCTTTCTTTGTCATGCCGTCTCGCGTACGCTTTCCCCTTTCGCCACCATCGACTGTTCTGACTCATCTGCGTAGGGGATCCCTCCCGCTATGATATTGATTATGGGGATGTCGTCGCCATCTATCGCGAAGGTTTCCCCACCCTTTCCTTTGGGAGCGTTATCCGGCTGGGGGACTGGAGGGGGCCTTGGTCGTTCGTCTGCCGCTCTTCTTATCGGATTATTTCGGGCATCTTCCCTTACTTGAGTCGCAAATTCTCCCAGATATCCTTCCTCCACCAAGCGTTCTATCGCCCACTTTAATTCTCTGCAAGCCTCTGTGGAATATCCTCTGGCTTTATGGAATTTACAGTAAGCGTTTTCTCTTCTGCCTAAAAGCACTCCAGGTTTCGTGGGTGCAGGATAACGGATAGGAAGATTTCGGTGTTCCGCTATCGCCAAGATCTCCGCTCTTGGTACATTCAAGGAGGGAAAATCTGGATCATACGCCCGATTTTTGTTAGCATTCCCTTGACGCTGATGAGGGGAACTACCTTGTTTTCCTTTCGAGGAATTTCCTTTTTGCTTATCGTAGGTCTTTGGGATGTAATCTTTCCGTCGAGCGTAATCATCAGTGTAATGATCGTCAACCAGAGGATTTGCGGGAGCGGCAGGGATGTGAGGTGCCCCAGGCGGCATATTAAATGTTCTATTTCTATTTTCTTCTTCTTCCATTTTCGCATAATTATGGGCTTTAATTCTTAGTGCGTCCAAGGATATTGGAGGATCCACCATCAATGCATCTTTCAGTTTTCTATAGTGGCAGTTTCTTTTCAGAGCTTCTATGGCGAAATCAATAGTAACGCCCAGCGTTAATGACATTTCCAGATCGAATCGGCTGAGAAATTCTTTCAATGTCTCTTGGGGCTTCCGCTGTATGTCAAATAACGCTGCGGCAGATTTCCGAATTGGAATTGCTGTACTAAATCTGCTCCGAAATTTGGATTCCAACTGTGCGAAATTACTAATGGATCCGCCAGGAAGACCTTCAAACCAAAGACGAGCAACTCCCGATAAGGTCATAACAAATATCTGACATAAAGCTGCATCACTGTGGGTTTGAAACTGGACGAAATCCTTCACTTTGTTGATGTGCGAAATAGGATCTTTAGTACCATCATAAGTATCAGCGGGAAGCTTCACTCGCCTACTGACCCTGTGACGTCTTACACGACGACTGAAAGGGTAACCTGAGGTATCATCAAGAATCTCACGCGCATGACGTGGGGGAGATATGTCTCCTTGTCGCCCTCCTTCCCTTGGTTCAGGTATATGATGTCGCCTGGGAGACCGACTGCGACTCCTGGGACAACGACTTCGATATCTTCTGCTACTGGATCTTTCACTGTACACGGGAGATAAACTCCTGTTTGTTCCTTCCCTCCGTCTGGCCCAACGGTTCCTTAACGCCTCAAGCTGCCTGTCTTCCTGCAGAAGAAGTCTTTGCGGCATTTGTGGTACATAAGCCTCTACTTCTCCTTGAGTGAGTTGTACATGACCAGCCGGGGGATTTCCTGCGGATAAAGGCACTTGGGGGTTCTCTGGAAACAACGGGGGCAGAGGTCGATCAGCAACAATAGATGGTGTGAACATGACGCGAGGAGGAACGCTAGATCCAGAAGCACCAGGTGTGACTCTAGTGGCCATTTCAGTCAAATATTCCAAGCGGGAACGAAGGGCCGCTATTTCCATAGCAAAGGGATTTTCATTGTTAAGCACAGATCCTTCCAAAAGAGGAGTATAAAGATCAGATCCCACCGTCTGTGATGAAGAAATGACCGTCTGTGAGGAGATAGATCCTCCGGCGATCCCGACCGAGAGGTCCAGAGGTCCCGAGATAGTCGATTGCGTCGTCATAGAGAGATCAGCAGTAGCAAAAGGAAATAACCGCCTGCGAGTTGAGAAAGGAATATTGGAAAATGTAGACCGGTCTGGCTCCGATCTGGCTGTCATAACCGTTCCGATCTCCCAACTAAACAGAGCTTGGCTATTAAGGGCGCTCACTTAATACACCAAAGCTCTCAATGAAAGCACCATTTGATAAGATCCGAGATCTCTTCTGGTCGGAAACGGCTGCTGCAGCTAGTCGGAGGGGAAGCGATCGGCGTCGGAGGTACCTGCAAAGCGCCGGAGGGGGACTCCGGCATAGACACTCCGATGCTTAAGTCAGTTCGAGTTTTCAGAATGGTAGAGGTTCTCCAAGATGATCTCGATCTTACCTTTTGTTTGGAATTCGAGGGGGTATTTATAGGCTTAAGATGGCGATACCTTACAGCGATAGGGGTAGGCAACGTTGTAACCATCGCTTCGGGCGATATCAGTTCCGTCATTGGGGCGATGATCATGTAGGGTCTATCGGGAGCGATATCCTCCTTGGTTCCCTAGGATGGGATGACGCCGTGCGCATAAAGGTGCATGAGATCCCCCCCCGCTGAAGTCGACCATCCTAGGAATTTTCCGCTGGCCCAGGCGATAGGTTGGCATTTCAGGGAAGCGTATAGAAACTTGTCCGGGATTGATGCCGTAGCCCCAATGGTGCCGTCAGGAGCATTCCAATTGTTATCAGTAAGATCCATTAGCAATGAGAGACCGAGATTTTAACTCATCCGACACCAAAACCATCATAGCATCATTAGTAGAGCAATTGTCTAGAGTAATCGTAGACAACTTTACATCTATTTTCCATTCAACAAGAGTCTTCAATAAAGCTTCAAAAAGTACTTCTTTGGTGTGCGGACATGGCACATATAAAAACCTATAGTTGACATAAAACTTAGTAAGTTTCAAATGACAATATTGAATTCAAACATAAACTACATATTTTATAGAAGTTATGAAATCACCTCAAAAGTCTGCTTTGCAATTTCCAATTGCGATCAATGAAATGTGTTGTGATTGCCATATAACCTTTCTTTTGATTAGAGGTCCACATATCAGAGGTGATGGCTATTCGGCCTTCATTTTTCTCAATGAGCTCCATTAAATTACATTTCTCTTTCTCATACATCCCTATTATATCACTTTTCAAAGTATTCCGGCAAGGAACCTTAAAAAGTGGTTGAAGCGAACAAACAAACCTCTTGAACTTGATTTGCTCCACCAAAGTAAGAGGATGTTCATGCATCGCAACCAAACACGCAAGCTCTTTTCTTGCAATTTTAGGATCAAATGTAGTTGAAGTCAACTCCTCCTTCCCACTTTTACTAACAGTGCCAGTCAAATACTTCTGTTGAAAGGTGACCATTTGTCGCCTTGGACAACTTTTCACATGATTATGCAAGTGAGATGTGCCAGAACCACGCCCAGAAGTCAATAGCTTATTGCAATACTTACACTTTGCTTTCGACTTATCACCAACCATAGCCTCTGTAAAATGTTCCCAAACAATACTCTTTTGTTTCTTTTTTACTGGTTCAAAACTGGAGTTTTCTTCAGGGGGTGTTGAGTGTTGTGTGGATGATTGAGCATGATCAATTGGATTGGAACTTCCCACTTTTGTAGCATTATGTGAACCCAAGTTACCCAATTGGATTGCTTCATACTGCTGTTCTTGATTTTCCATTATATTAATATCTACAAACAAGATAATACTGAATGAAATAACAGGAAATCTAATTATCAACCCAGATCATCCAGATAATCGTGCAAAGTATCAACCCAGGCGTCATGACGCCTGGGACCATCCCATTCAAGGCATCATGACGCCTGGCTATATATGGTAAGGCTAAAATTTAAATCACATTATCAACACATAAATAATTAGATTAGTCATTTGAGAATCAAACCTGTTGAACCCAATGCAAGAGCAAGATGAGGAGGGGAATGATTGGTCATTTGAGAGAGTTAGAGAGACGAAGACAAGGTGGACGAACGTCGATTTGAGGAGAGTAGAGACTAGAGAGTAGTCTGAGTAGAGACTAGAGAGGAGGATGGCTGGCTGCGCAGCTGCTGCTAATTGCTATGCTTATTCTTAGGGTTAGAGTCCAAACTTGTGTTTAATTAGGCTGTTAACTTAAGTGTTAATATTTGTAGAGAGGTGATTGGCAAAACGGTGTGTTTAACATCAAAACGACGCCGTTTTGATGTTAAACACACCGTTTTGATAATATTAGTATATATTTACAAAGATTAAAGATTAAAATAGAAGTATATAAAGATAGAAGTATATATATTTAAAAAAAATAGAAGTATATAAAGATTAAAATTAGTATATATGAAGATTAAAATTAGTATATATTAGAAGTATTAGAAGTATTAGATATTCAAATGATAGAAGTATTAGAAGCATTAAAAATGTAAGATATTTAAAAATGTAAGATATTTAAATATAAGATATTCAAATGTAAGATAGTTAAATGTAAGATATTAAAAAATAGTTAAATGTAAGATATTCAAAAATAGAAGTATTAGAAGTATTAGATATTCAAATGATAGAAGTATTAGAAGCATTAAAAATGTAAGATATTTAAAAATGTAAGATATTCAAATATAAGATATTCAAATGTAAGATAGTTAAATGTAAGATATTAAAAAATAGTTAAATGTAAGATATTCAAAAATAGAAGTATTAGAAGTATTAGATATTCAAATGATAGAAGTATTAGAAGTATTAGAAGCATTAAAAATGTAAGATATTCAAAAATAGAAGTATTAGAAGTATTAGATATTCAAATGATAGAAGTATTAGAAGCATTAAAAATGTAAGATATTTAAAAATATAAGATATTCAAATATAAGATATTCAAATGTAAGATATTTAAATGAAAGATATTCAAGAATAGTTAAATGTAAGATATTCAAAAATAGAAGTATTAGAAGTATCAGATATTGAAATGATAGAAGTATTAGAAGTATTAGAAGCATTAAAAATGTAAGATATTTAAAAATGTAAGATATTCAAATATAAGATATTCAAATGTAAGATAGTTAAATGTAAGATATTCAAAAATAGTTAAATGTAATTAGAAGTATTAGATATTCAAATGATAGAAGTATTAGAAGTATTAGAAGCATTTTAAAATCGTGATAAATCTTTAATATTTTAGTTTGATAAATCTTTATATTTTATGATACAAAATATACAAAATATTTAAAATGATTATATAAAGATTAAAATTATATTCATACAATTTTAGGATCCAAAAATCGTGAAAAAAATTGGAATGTAGTGAGAAAATGAGGGCGTTTTTAATATTTTAGTATGATAAACCTTTATATTTTATGATACAATATATTTAAAATATTAAAATGATTATATATAATTTAAAATGATATTCATACAATTTTAGGATCCAAAAATCGTGAAAAAAATTGGAATGTAGTGAGAAAATGAGGGCGTTTTTAATATTTTAGTATGATAAACCTTTATATTTTATGATACAATATATTTAAAATATTAAAATGATTATATATAATTTAAAATGATATTTATACAATTTTAGGATCCAAAAATCGTGAAAGAAATTGGAATGTAGTGAGAAAATGAGGGCATTTTTAATATTTTATTCATATAATTTTAAATGGACATAGAGGATCCAAAAATCGTATAAAAAATCGAAATGTAATGAAAATATGGAATAAAAAAATTTTCTCATCATGATCAAGGCGTCATGACGCCACATGGAACGCCATTTGAGGCATCATGACGCCTCACGGGATCAAGGATTGCTTCGTTTTCATCCGGACATCAGAACGAGGCGTCATGCAGATGCTTCATGACGCCTGGCGAGGCGTCGTGACGCCTCGCGGGTATAAAAGGGCTGCAATCTCCAAAGTCCAAATCCATCAAAAATCAACATTGCCCGCGTCTTCTCTCTCTAGGTCCCTCTATCCTCAAACTCCAAATCACCCAATCCATCAAAAATCACCTCCAAATCACCTCCAAATCATCCCAAAATTTAGGAAATCACTCCTTACACATCCATAACCAAAACCCATCAATCAATTTGTTTTCTTAACCACTACATATCCACCCAATCCGAAATCCCCAATTCCGGAACCCTAACTTAGTCTTCCGTATTTTTACCCTCAAATCTCCTAGATTTTCACTAAATATGGTAGGAGACTCCTCTTCCAAACGTACTCGAGGTGGAGACATGAAGAAAACGACTCAACGCCAAAGTCCACGTCTGCTACTCGGGTCGTCGTCTTCAAATCCTCTTCCTCCCGCAGCTGAAGAAGATGAATTCGTTGTCCTAGCTGCCACAAATTCCCGATTCTATGTTCCACCTCCCACCTATGATCCAATATTTTTCACAAGTAAGCGTACATTCTTATACTATAAGCATTATTTTGCTACTGCTCAGATTATCATACCACGTGTGTTTGATATGGAAAATATGATTAAATGTGCTCTACATGGATTATTGGATTTCCAAGGATGGACTAAGGCTGTAGGAATTTGTCGAGATTTTAGTCCTGTGCTTGTCAGAACTTTCTATGCGAATTTGGAATCAAGCATGAAAGAAGATCCAGCGAGTTGTAGTATAACTTCTAAGATTTTTGGAAAACCTGTTATGGTTGATGTTGAGATGATATGCAGAATTTTAGGTGTACCAAATGCTGGTTTGTGTTATTTTAAAGGACGTGGAGCTATTAGTGCTCCTAATTTTGGTTTCCGCAAACAATGGGAAAGAGTAGCTCCCGGTTCCTATCCCAAAACCCCCGTTCCTCTCCATTTTTTGGATCCTCTTTGTCTACTACTGTTTCATCTCAGTTCTAGGATCATTCTCCCTAGGATTAACTGTCTTAGTGAAGTGCAAGGAATTGAAGTATGGATTATTTTTCATTTATTGGAGAAGAACCTTTTGAACTTAGGTTTTCTAATTATAAACCACATGGCTAAAAACAAAGTCACAAAACCCGGTCAAAATGTCCATCTTCCCTACCCGCACCTGATTATGCTTATTTTGGAAGCAAATGGTATAACCATCCCTCATTCTACTGAGTTTTCCAATGCTTGTTTCACATATAACTCGTCTCATGTGATATCTCGTCTTCAATTGAAGTTAAATGAAGAAGGAATGCTTGCTTATTCGGAAAAAAAACGGGGGAAACAAAATTATGAAGTAGCAAGGGATTGTGGAGTAGATAATGAACTCCGTAGTGACAATCAAGATCAGAATGCGGATATGGATGAAGATGGCAATGACGATGAGGATGAAGATTATGAAGACTATGCAAAATTGTGTGCTCGGATAGATGAGCTTGAATCTTCGGTCAAACAGCATCAACTTTCTGTTATCTCTCGAATTGATCAAATTGAGTCAAATCTCAATGCGCGGTGGGATAGATATGAAAATTATCAACGAGAAATATTAGGTGCCTTGATGTCTCGCTTTCCACCTCCTCCTCAATGATCATGTCCTTTAGCTTTGAAAATTCTTGTTAGCTATGCATTTTTTCTTGCTTGATGTTGTTCTTTCATTTTTGTGGAGGATTTTGGCAGACCAATATGGCAGACCTTCTCCTCAATGATCATGTCCATTATTTTGTGGAGGGTTTCTTTAATGGATTGTTCATCAATGACTTATATTTTAAAGTTTTGTGGTGTTTTTAAGTTATAAATATGTAATTTATTTATTTTTTACCTAGCTGTCAATTCCAGTTGAAACATTGATCTGTGATTGATTGTGTTGTTGCAAGAGCTCAAGCCTTTTGATGTCTGTACTGTTTATGATAGCTATGTATATCTTATGTTGTTCTTCAAAAGCATACTGGATGTGGTAGCTTTTGTTGTTTGATCTTACTCACCTAGTCTGGGATAGTGAAAATATCTGGTGAAAGTTTTTCGTTTGGGATTGAAATTTATGATATGTATATATATGTTGCGGGTATTTAATACCCGCAATGCGGGTATTTAGTGCGGGTTGCGGTGCGGGTAAGGCACTATCCATACCCGCACCCATACCCGCACTTTACGGGTGCGGGTAAATCCATACCCGCAAAATACCCGCAAACTGCGGGTAATACCCACCCGCAATTGCGAGTATCCGGTGGATATCCATACCCGCGGGTGCAAATTGCCTTCCCTATTTGCATCTACAACGGTCATCATGTTCTTGTTCGAGATAAATACATTCTCCAATTTGCCAATGTAACGAGTGGCAAATATTTTGACAGTTTTGAACCTCACATTTCACAATCGATGGGAGAAAATTATAGCACCACGTTTCTTCTCCTTTTGCTTCCGGCACCGCAACCGATAACACCACTATTACATCAACAAGGATAAATAAATAAATAAACTAATACTATAGCTAAGATTATTATAATTAAGAAAAATTCTAATATTATTGTTATTTGAGATATAATTTCATTAAATATATTTAATGACTAATTAATAAATAATAATTTTATAAATATTATAATATTAAATAGATTTAATGGTTAATTAAGAATACAATATTTAATTTAAAGTGACGTTTCATCAATAATATACGTAAATAAATTTAGAGAAAAAAATAACAACTTCTATGAGTCAAGAAGCTCTTTGAATCTTTATAATCTTCCTCAAATGAGTTAATTCTTTTTTTTTAAACGGTCAGCAAGTTAAAATTTAAAATTTTGAGGTATTTATGTTGGATCAAATTATGATTTAAATTGTATATATAAAGGTGATTCTATTTATAAAAAAGAACTTACCATGGAAGGTTAAAAAAAAAAAAAAAATCAGGGTCGATCTACAAACCTGAGAAAACAAGAAGCATCAAGAAAATCCGGTTGGAAGAAAGCACAGCCATTTTTAAGATCAAAAGGCTTCAAACAATTTTGAAAAATTAAGAAAATAATCTAAGAACTTGAGAATTGAGATATGACCCGTTTGTTTCTTTGATTTTTCCATTGGTTTTTATATAAAAAAAAAATATATACAACGCCTTTTGGAGTCAATTTAATTAATTACTTTCTGCAATTATCTGTTGAATGGTTGTCTACTTTTCCAATTATGTTTCTGTTGACTTGTTGCCAAATGTACAACTTGTGTGCATGAATTTGACCATATGTTTATCTTAAATAACCAAAGGTTAGTAACAGGTACCTACGAGTGCAAGAAAATGATAGAACACTAATTGGAAACAATTATACAACGACGCGATTGACCGATAATAGTAGGTAATACTCCCTCTGGTCCGAAATGTATGACTTCCTCGCATTTTAATATTCAGTAGGGAACGCATATTGAGGAGGCCGGATGACTCACTATTTGACCCCAAAAAAATCCGTACTTTTTTTCGAACGTACGTTAATCCTTAACGTACTTCCGAGAAAAAATTAGGGGCAAAATTATTTCAAATAGTGAGTCTGCCGGCCACTTTAAGATACGTGCCGAAACAGTAAAAGCAAATGCTAAAACGTCATACATTTCGGACCGGAGGGAGTACATTACATTATCTTTTGGAGCTGAACGATAATGGTAGGTAATACATTACATTATCTTTTGGAGCTTCAAAAATGTATATATAGGTTCGAAACATAATTGGTTTAATGACATAAATCTCCTATGTATTTTAATGTTTTGATTAATTACTCTCTGTATAGTTTGTTTATTTAATGACTCTCTATATTCATACTTTTTTGTTTAATGACCCTCTGATATTATGGAATGGTAATCTGACACATTCTCCGTTAAAAAGAATTCAACATCTCAGCAAGATTATGCCACGTCGATTTCTCACCCATTTGGTAAATTACTCCCTGTACATTTTTTTTGTTTAATAACATATTCTCATATTTTTTTATTTAATGACCCTCGTAAAAACCGGAACTATAATATAATGTATTTTTAATTTTAAATAATTCATTCAAATAGAAAATATCAAAATACTTCTTTCAAAAAAAGAATGTCAAAATATATTTGTCCTTATTTTATAGATGTATAAAATTATTTTAGTTAAACCTTATTTTATTAGTTAAAAATAAAAAAAATAGTAATATAAATAAAACAATTCAATAAAGTTACACAATTATGACGGTGGTGTGATGATTAGGATGTGTAATCCTTCCCCAAAATATGTAATTCCAACTCGAAATTTTATTATATAAGTATATATAGATTTATTTGGTGATTTATTTATTATTATTATTATTGTTTTATTGATGTTGTTAACTTGTTATTACATTTTAATGTACGATTAGCACCTCTCTTTGCATCTACAACGGTCAGCATGTTCTTGTGCGATCCAAATACACTCTCCAATTTGCCAATGTAACCAATGGCAAATGCTTTGACAGTGTTCAACCTCGCATTTCACCATCGATGGAAGAAAGTTATAGCACCACGCTTGTTCTCCGGTTGCTTCCGGCACCGCAACTAATAACACCACCACTGTTTGCAGCAACAAAAATAAATAAATAAATAAACTAATACGCAAATATTTTTATTAATTAAGAAATAATCCATCATCAATTCATCATCATCATCTAATTATGATCCTTTAAAATTACTAAGTTGTTACCGTCACAACAATTTCTTTTGACAATACTCGTTCGATAATAACTGCAGATTAGTGTCCTCCCTTGGAAATTATTAACAAAATTGTCCTTCTTCCTTTCTCCAATAGGGTCAACAATGGATAGAGTAAAAAAAAAATTACGTATTTTTTTTCTCAGTTTTTTTTGTGTGTTCTTTCAATTAAAATTAATTATGTACGAGTATAATCGGACTCTCAAATGAGGTGACTCTCTTAGTATGATTTTTTCTATTTTCAAAACCGAGCTCGAAACTTTTATTAAGGATAGACCATGGATAAGTTTTTTACCACTTAAGCACAACTAATATTGGTAATATTTTTTTCATAAAAAATCGTTTCAAACTTTTAAACTAGTAATTTTTATTATAACTCTAATATTTGTAGTGATTAAAAAATGCAAAAAATTGTACAAAAAATTATCAAAATTAGATAAAAATAACAAATATAGTAGAATTTATACCCATTATGGATCACTGGTGCTGGAGAAAAAAAAAGTAAGAGAAAGTGGAGGATATGGATTAGAAAATTGAATAAAAAAACATTTTAGGAGCTATAATAATGGAAAAAGAAATTGACGTTGTGACAATAGGACCACATCGAGAAAACATTAACAGTAAAGGGATGTGTCAGAATAAACTTCGGGACTAGATTAAAAAAATTAGAAAGTTTGAGGACTTGAATTGTCTTTAACCCCACATTCCCCTTACTAATTGACCATGGAAAGTAAAAAAAAAATCAAAACCCAGATCAAGATCAAGGTCGATCTACGAACCTGAGAAAAGAAAGAGCATCACGAAAACCCGGTTGTAGGAGAGCACTGCCATTTTTAAGATCAAATGGCTTCGAACAATTTTGAAGAATTTAAGAAAATAATATAAAAACTTTTGAGAATTGAGATATGACAAGTTTGTTTCTTTAGTTTTTTTCCATTGGTTTTTATAACGCCTTGGACCCAATTTAATTAATTACTTTTTGCAATTATCTGTCGAATGGTTGACACTTTTCGAATCATGGTTCCATTTGGATACTCACTATCTTGACTTGTTGCCAAATGTACAATGCTTGTGCATGAATTTGACCATATTCTTTTCTTTGTTGAATGTTCGAATCAAAATATCACGTGAGATAACGAAAAGAAATAAAATAAAACATTTTAAAAAATTTATGAGACTTCCATTGAGTATTTTTAAATGGATTTTTGAGCTTTTGAGTTTTTTACCATTAAGCTCTAACTAATCTAAAATACAGATGTTTTCCAAATGTATTTTTTTATGGGTAAAAGCTAAAAAACAACCCTGAACTTTAAAGTTTTATTTAATCGCAACCCTAAACTTTTATTTTGTTTAATCGCAACCCTGGTCAAACAAGAAATTGTTTAAGTTACCCCCTACAGTGACAGAAAGCAGACGTGGCACCGTTGACCGACGTTATGTGCCACGTCATGGTGCCACGTCAGCGTCACGGTGCCACGTGGCACCGTTGACCGACGTTTGACCAGGGTTGTAATTAAATAAAATAAAAGTTCAGGGTTGCGATTAAATAAAACGTTAAAGTTCAGGGTTGTCTTTCAGCTTTTACCCGTATATCATATTTTTATCAATTATTTAATCCTTATTCAAAATTAATAATAAACTAAATTAAATGTAACTTTATAATTAAATGTTACTAATTATAGTATATTTTATTAATTAGATATTAATCCTTACTACTGTTATAATCATTTTTTAAAATTAAGATGATACTGCATATATATATATAATTAGAAATTAGGAATTTAATTATAGCTTTTAAATAAAATAAATATTACATAATAATAATTAATTCGGCTATGAATTATCAAAAATCTCCCTCTGAATTATCTCCTCTCTATCTAAAATAAAATTCGGCTCGAGATCTTCCGAAACCAAAAAGACCTTAAAATAAAAAAACACTGTTAATTAATGGGTAAAAGCTGAAAAACAACCCTGAACTTGAAAGTTTTATTTAATCGCAACCCTGAACTTTTATTTTGTTTAATTACAACCCTGGTCAAACAAGACGTGGCAGGAGACGCTGACGTGGCACCGTGACGTGGCACCGCTGACGTGACACATAACGTCGGTCAACGGTGCCACGTCTGCTTTCTGTCACGGTAGGGGGTAACTTAAACAATTTCTTGTTTGACCAGGGTTGCGATTAAACAAAATAAAAGTTCAGGGTTGCGATTAAATAAAACTTTAAAGTTCAGGGTTGTTTTTTAGCTTTTATTAATTAAAACATAAAATATAATTCTTTAAGCTTGATAAACTTGAAGATCTTTGCGTGAAGAAAAAGTTTAGATCTTTCTTTTTTTCCTACAATTTATCACTTTTAGCTAACACATGTTATGAATAAAAGTTTGAATTAACACTAGAGTGTTATTATTCTCACACCATAATTGTTATTCTCATATTTTCACACTTAAAAATTTACTACATTATCCCTTCTTATGAATATGGTTTGTAGTAAATTAAATTGGATTTTTATCATTGTTTTGTAAGAAAACACGAGAATTCTATTACAATTACAAGATAAGTTGAATTTTACTCAGATAAGTTCATTACTCGATTCGATACGTTCCAAAGTAACCACAACTTCTTTCATGGGTGGTCGGTGCTCAGGTTCAGCTTCCAGACAATTTAATGCAAGCTGAGCTATTCGCATTGCAGCTTTTGAGGGATACTTCCCTTCTAATCGAGAGTCCATAATAGCCCCCAACTTCCTTTTATCAGACAAATATGGCTTGATCCAGCCCACCAGACTAGATCTACCACTTGGTCGGTTCTTATCAAGTACCCTTAAGCCACTCAAAATCTCAACCAGTACAACACCAAAGCCATATACATCACTTTTTACGTATAAATCCCCTGTTTTATTAGCACAAAAGTTGATGTCAAAATCTTTTCAGTCTGGTAAAAGGCTCTAGCCAAAACATAAATAGGTTCAAGGGATCACCTGTAGTAACATACTCAGGAGCAGCATAACCAGTGACCATAACACGTGTTGAATGTCCTAACTTTGCCAAACCAAAATCTGAAATCTTGGCTGTGTATGCCTGCAAAGAAAAATTTGAAGAGTAAGCATTTGATAAGGAATAAGCATATAGTCTAGAGGATTTAAACTATAAGGCAATATTCTCATATAGAAGTAGAACTCTACCCCATCAAGCAGTATATTTGAGGACTTAAACTCTCTGTAAATCACTTGCTTCTCTGATGTATGTAAGAAAGCAAGTCCCTTGGCTGCTCCAATGGCAATCTTAATCCGAATGTCCCATGGAAGTGGATGAATAGCTGACCCCACTATACCAATTTAAACATACACTGTACTGAGAACTAGCGATGTATTTTAGTATTGGAAAGAAAATATTGAAATCAGAGCTGCCAGCAGAGACGGAAAAGATAGTTTCTTACTTCCAAATAGATGGTTTGCCAAGCTTCCCTTTTGCATGAATTCATAAACAAGCAGAAGCTCCTTTTCTTCCAAGCAATATCCTATCAGCCTCACAAGGTTAGGATGAGACAGCCTTCCCAAGAAATTTATCTCAGACTACACAAAACAAGAGAACAAAAACAATCAAAACCTGGATAAGGGTGACGAGAAGTTACATGCATGCTGATAAACCTCAACTTAAAAAGAGGGACCTTAATCCCAACATGTATAAATGTGTTATGCCTACACTATACCCCCATATGTGCGAACGTGTGCGGGTGATGTGACTGAGATCCTACCATTCAATGACATATAGAACATCAACCTCTTGAGATCCCCATACAATTCGGCTAGTCTAGTTTGTTGGGTTTTAAACCAGAAAAGACTTGAAGATGTAGAATAAAAAATACAGAGGATTTTGGTCGATTCTCAACTTACTGCATCATTTTCTGATTTATCATTATATAGGCAAATACATAACTGACCACTAACATTACAACCCATGTTTTCTAAGAATAAAACTGACCACTTAACCCACTACTCCATGACTTTAACAACTAACCATGACTTTATCAACTACTGACATTAACTCTTAACTAACTAGAATGTGGAAAACGTGAAAACATAAATGGACAACTAGATTAACTCATCAATCTCCTCCTTAAGCTTGTTGTCCTCCACTGGCGATCTGTACACCAGTTTCGTCTCTCATTTCCAAGAACTTCACTCTTGCAAGTGACTTTGTCAAGATATCTGCACGTTGATCTTTTGTACAAACATGTTGAATTTCAATCATTCCTGATTCAACACAATCTCTAATGAAATGGAATCGAGTATCAATATGTTTGCTCCTCTCATGATGAACTGAATTCCTGCTCAATGCAATTGCGGACTGATTATCAACCTTTAGAACCACTTTCTTAACTTCGGTCTTTAACAGATCTGCCAATAATCGCCCCAACCATACTCCTTGACATGCTGCTGCACAGGCAGCGATGTACTCTGCTTCACAGGAAGATAACGCAACCACTTTCTGTTTTTGCGAACACCAGCTAATAGGATTTGACCCAAGGAAGAATATGAAACCTGAGGTACTCTTCCTGTCATCAGTATCACCAGCTAGATCACTATCAGAGTATCCGATCAGCTCCATGCTTCCTTCCTTCTTTACATAAACGCAGCCAAGGTTTGAAGTTCCTTTCACGTACCGTAGTATATGCTTCACTGCAACCATGTGCTCTGTTGTGGGCTTCTCCATGTACCTACTCACCATGCCAACAGAGAATGCCAAATCTGGGCGCGTGTGCAATAGGTATCTTAAGCTGCCAACAACACTTCGGTAGAAGGTTGTGTCTACCGGTGGACTTGTGCTTTCCTTGCTCAATTTCAGTCGAGGCTCCATCGGAATTTGTGAAGGGTTGCAGTCCTTCATACCGCATTTGTCTAAGACCTTTCTTGCATACGTCGACTGGTTGAGTGTAATCCTTTGAGAATTCTGGCAGACTTCAATTCCCAAATAATAACTTAGTAACCCAAGGTCACTCATGCTAAACAATTTCTTCATCTGTGATTTGAAAAAGTTGATGTCCTGCATAAACTCTCCAGTGATAATTAAATCATCCACGTACACTCCAACAATCAAATTCCCTTTACCTTGATTTCTCGTATACACGGCATGCTCTAAAGAACACTTCTCAAAACCAAGTGTCTTCAATGACTTGTCAAGTTTTGAGTTCCAAGCTCTAGGTGCTTGGCGCAAACCGTACAAAGCTTTGTGCAGCTTTAACACCTTGTGTTCTTCTCCTTTGATTTCAAATCCCGGCGGCTGAATGACATACACTTCTTCTTCCAAAACACCATTGAGGAAGGTTGACTTCACATCCATATGATGCACCTCCCATCCTTTATGTGCCGCAATAGAAATCAACAACCGTACCGTCTCTAGTCGAGCAACAGGGGCGAAGACTTCATCAAAGTCTATGCCTTGTCGTTGAACATACCCTTTTGCCACTAGTCTCGCCTTATGCTTCACAATTCTACCTTGAGCGTCCTTCTTTAGCTTGAAAACCCACTTTAGACCGATAGGTTTCTGGCTTTCAGGTAATGAAACGAGCTTCTAAGTTTCATTTTCCTGAATGGAATAAATTTCCTCCTCCATTGCTCTTCTCCACATCAAATCTGCCTTTGCTTCTTCAAAATTTGATGGCTCCTCTTCTCCTAGTAAACACAAACCCGAGTATTCCAATTCTATTGGAATTGTTGCATCATACAAGCTTCTGAGGTCACGCTTGCCTTGTGGCCCTACTGATGAACCCTCATCAGATGTCGATGCTGATTTTCCACCGAATGTCGATGGTGTTCTAGCATCTACTGTCGACCTTCCAGCATCTACCGTTGGTGTAGCACACAAGTCTTCTCTATCTTCTTGACTTGTCATATCAGCTGCACCTACTATGGTAAAATAGTGTGTTGTAAGAGTGTTCTCTGCTGCTCATGTTTCTGCTTCTGGAAACTTGCTCCATTCCCACTTCTTATCCTCTTCAAACACAACATCTCGTGTCATCACTACTCGTTTCGACTTTGGATCAAACATCCGATAGCCTTTTGTGTTTGAATCATAGCCAATAAACACCATTTGCTTGCTTCTGTCTGCAAGTTTTGAAAGATGAGGAGTGACATCTTTCACGTGTCCCATGCATCCAAAGATGCGAAAGTGATCAACCGTTGGCTTGCGGTTGTAGTATGCTTCATAAGGAGTTTTTCCGATGACGCTTCTTGTTGGTGCTCGATTCAGGAGATATACAGCAGTTGCTACTGCTTCTCCCCAAAACTCTCCTGGAACTTCCATACTTTTCAACAAGCTCCTTGCCATGCCTACCACCGTCTGATTTCTTCGTTCAACAACTCCGTTTTGCTGAGGAGAATAAGGAGCTGTGAGATAACGCTTGATTCCTGACATCTCACAGTAATTCTTGAATTCATTTGAGGTGAATTCGCCGCCACGATCAGTGCGAAAAGCCTTCAGCTTGCTGCCTTTCTCCATCTCTGCTGAAGCTTTGATTTTCTTGAATGCTTCAAATGTTTCATCTTTGTTTCGGATTAGCACCAGCCACATGTATCTGCTACAATCATCAACCAATAGCAAACAATAACGCTTGCCTCCGTGTGTAGCAGGATTAATTGGCCCGCACAAATCACCATGCCATAGTTCAAGAGGTGACTTTGCTTGAAACTTTGCCACTGCTGGGAAAGGATTCCGATGTTGCTTTCCAATCAGACAACCATCACAGATGCGTTCTTCATGCTCGATCATGGGCAAACCGTGCACCATCCGTTTCTGACTTAGCAGCTTCAAAGCATGAAAGTTCACATGCCCGTATCTTGCATGCCATCGCCAAGCTTCTTCTTTGCTTCTTGCTAGCAGGCATTCAGGTAGAGCTGGTACCATGTTAAGCACGTATAACCGGTTCCTTGACTTGTCCACCTTTGCTAGCAGCCTTTGTGATCTGTCAAAAATAGACATTGCTCCTCCTTCGATTACAACCTTGCATCCGTTCTCATCTAGCTGGCCAAGACTTATGATATTGCTTTTCAACTTCGGGATGTAGTAGACATTGGTAAGTACACGATGTTCACCTGAAAAACATTCAAACAGAACCGAGCCTCTTCCTTGTATCTCTACAGTCGAACCATCTCCAAATTTGACTGCTCCTTTGATAGTTGTGTCAATTTCAGCAAACTTTTCAATACAGCCGGTCATGTGGTTACTAGCGCCGGTATCTAGATACCAAGCCTTGTCTTGGGTGCTGCTAATCTTTGGCACCATTTTATCTTCGTGTAGTAACACCCGTTCATTCTGTATTGCATGGTTGAGAACACAAATTTCAGCCATCAACAACGCCGGTTCATCATCACCTTGTGTTGTAACAAGGTTGGCTCTCTCTCTTCGGTTTGGCTTATGACACTCTTTTGCAAAGTGACCATATTCATTACAATTGTAGCACTTCACCTTTGCTTTGTCGAAGTTGCGTGGCTTTTGCTCTTCATTATAGCGCTCACCATTTCCTCTACCTCGACCACGTCCTCTTCCGTGTCGACCTCCTCTTTTGTTGTTGTAGGAGGAACCTTCATCTCCTTTTGCTTTTGGACTTCTTGCCTCCCACTCGGCTTGTGTGAAGAGTAATTGTTCTCCACTTCCCTTCGAGTGCGATCTCCCCTTAAGTCCTTCTTCGAAGGTTCTGAGACGACCAATCGCTTCTGAGACTGACATCTTCTCAGTATCACCAAACTGCTCAATTGTTCCAATAATCTGGAGGAATTTATCTGGAACAGCACTGAATAGCTTTTCAACTACTTCGCTATCGTCGAGCTTCGTGCCCAGTGAGCGAATCTCACCCACCAATGTCGTGAGCTTCATGGAGAAGTCGTTTATTGACTCTGACTCTTCCATGTGTAACTTGTTGAGTTGTCGTTTCAGCACCTGTACGCGTGCCTTCTTGACACGATCTTCGCCAACCCGCATCTCCCTGAGTGCGTCCCATGCCTCCTTTGCCGTCTCCTTCTCTGATATTGCCATCATCACATTATCAGGTACTGCTTGAGAAATGGCTACCATGGCGCCTTGATCTTTGTCATCGTTCACTTCTTCACCTTCGACCACTGACCATACTCCTAGCGAACGCAAGATTATCTTCATCTTGACAGCCCATATGCCGTAATTCGTCTCGCTTAACGTTGGGTATTGGATCGGGATTGAGGCTCCTCTTGTCGGTTTGAAAACTGACATCGTGCTTGATTCATCTTCCTTTTTACTGCCCATTGCCTTGATAATCTTCAGCTTTGATCACCTTCGGCTCCGCTACCAAATGTTGGGTTTTAAACCAGAAAAGACTTGAAGATGTAGAATAAAAAATACAGAGGATTTTGGTCGATTCTCAACTTACTGCATCATTTTCTGATTTATCATTATATAGGCAAATACATAACTGACCACTAACATTACAACCCATGTTTTCTAAGAATAAAACTGACCACTTAACCCACTACTCCATGACTTTAACAACTAACCATGACTTTATCAACTACTGACATTAACTCTTAACTAACTAGAATGTGGAAAACGTGAAAACATAAATGGACAACTAGATTAACTCATCATAGTTGTTATTAAGTGGCAATTGGCCAATGCTGGTGACCAGCTGCATAAAATCTCAAAAACATACGTGCTAAGTTGAGTTACCTACCTGCCATTCTTCAAAAACCTGCAAGCTCCCAGAATATAATCTTTTGACAGCAATTATACTTCCACTTCCAGGTTTTCCCGGACATTTCTCATCAAGCCAACCTTTGTAAACCTTACCGAAGACTCCCTCCCCAAGAAGTGTATCGGATCTAAACTTCTTGGTGGCAGCCTTGAGTTCTGCAAAAGAGAAGATCCTCAAATTGGGGATGGGCAAGATCTGGCCGTTAGGGAAGTCATCACCACTTGCAGCTGAGAACAGGCCGTTTCCAGAGATGTTGTTGACGCTGGAAGAAGTTGCATTGCTGGTTGTTTGGGAGAGGCCTGAGCTAAGATGGGGAGAGGTGGAGGTGGGTGTATATGGAGAACCCCAGCAAATGCCCATATTCGAACTCGCAGTCGCACACACAACGCCAAGTTGTCGGATTCAAAATATGGAAACCCTATCGACAGTATAGAGAAAGAAAGGTTGTTTGTTTGTGGTGGAATCCAAATTGATTGATCGAAAGAAGAAAGGAAGGTGTAAAGGTTATTCGATGGATTGAAAATAACTATTTAGAGTTGTAGTAGTAGTAGTAATGCTGGTGGTGGTGGACTTTGGATGGGTTTTTGTTTGTAGCAGAGGGACTGATGTTGCGGAAGAAGAAGATGGTACGGTGAGAAAATGGATGGAAGGGAAGAGGTAGACTTCAAAATCCGCACAGGTACAGTCAAGGAAAAGAAGATGAAGATGAAGATGAAGATGATGGTAATGAAAGAAGGAAACAGTTAAATACTACTGTACAATACAACAGCACGTTTCCCGCCTAAATGACTCTGTACGCGTTGGTCAAAATAAATTTACCGTATTTCCTTTCACATTAGCTTTTTTTAAATTATTAACCTAAAGTAAAATCAATATTACTAGCAATACCAACCCTACCAACCCTAAGTTATGAGCACTAACTTCCTTATTAATAGGGTTGGTATTACTCCCTTTCTTATTTCTCAAAACGTTTGCTCCCTTTCTTATTTCTCATACACACTAAAGCAAAAGTTTTATCCATTTGTAGAGGGAAGTTATGAGCATAGGACAACTGGATTTTGAATTCCAGTTTGAATAAGATCGAACGTAGGACCATAATTCTGTAAAAACAGAAAAGAAAAATATAAATTAATTATGTCATTTTTAATCCAAAGATAGAAAAAGAGCATCCTAAATACATACCTGCAATCCGACTGTAGCACTGAGTAGAGCCATGACATTTTTGCTCAAAGACATAGTTAAAAACGCCATACTTTACCCATTGAGACCCTAATAATGGAAAAAAGTAGATGGCATATGTAAGCGAAATCTCTCAAAAAGAAAAAGAAAAAAAGATTATACCCATGTATTCTCCCATAACATAAACATGCAAAATATGACCGCTTCCATTCACACAAATGCTCATGTTATCGCTCCAAATAAGATCATCTTTTATAAGGTGTACACTGAAATAATACAAATAATATAATAATTAATTAATGATAATAATCAATACCTTGTCATATACCAAAGATAATCACTATCATCATTGATAACTTTTTGATCAACAATTTGATTTGTTGATATCTGTCCCTTGCCCAATTTTGTCCTTTCATCATTGACCTCCGGCCCCAAACTTTTTAAATATATATTTTTAATATATATCACTAGTATATTAATGGTAAAAAAAAAATGTCTGATAACCCGCACTGTCCCTCTCCCTTTCCCTCTCCCTCAATCAAATTTACTCCATTAAACCACTCTAATCACCTTCAAATTCTACCAAAATTAATACTATAATTCTTAATCCTTCTCTAAACAAAACATGGATTCCTGGCTCCGTCCCTCCTAACGACCAAGCTGGAACATTGTATTCTTGTCCTTGGAAAGTGACGGTAGCATCTTTAGTATCAACGTTGCTCAAAAAGCAACTTGATGCATTCTCCGTAGCATAGATAGTAGCCTTCAAGAAAACGATGAATTAATAAATTAAATAAAAAATTAAAATTAACATTAAAATTATATAAAAAAAATATCGGTATACATTCTAAATATTATTGAAAATTGTTTCAACTGGGCGAATGGTGCTCACATTATTTTTAGAAATTCTCAGTTGAGTACAAATAAAAGAGATCATTGTGTAATTAATAATTTAACGTAAATTTTCAAGACGTTCTGGTTTAATTTTAATGCAATAATTTTATATTTTTTTTTATAGGCATATTATTGTTAGTTGATTTTTTTTATGTTAAGAGAATGTATAAACTTATAAAAAGCAAAATAAATAAACGATTAATGTGAGAGATAATAATTAATGTTGACAAAACAAAACAAAAAATAATTAATGTTGTCATGGATGCCTAGTAGTTGATAGTTTTTTTTTAATAAGCAAAGATTATATTAGAAACCTGTCATGAAGATCATGACGAACATAACAAATGTCAGCTGTCCAAGCTAGGCAGCACAAGCAGAAAACGAAACCAACAAACTAAGAAAGCAAGAAAGATAAACCTCCGGGTTCAGGAAACAGCAACCTGACTACTAAAAAGCCAAGCCGGAGTCTGCATCATATCAGCTAGACTGAAAGCAAATGAGTGATCCTTACTCTTCAGCCACCAATGCCATAAGGAGAATATCATATTCACACACTGCCATTCCGTTACCTCTTTCTGCCTAAATACCTTCGCATTCCGGCGTTTCCACAGGGACCAAATCACCGCGTAGAACAGAGTTGCCCATTGCCTGCCAGAGAGCTTGTCGTGGCTTGGAAGATAATGCCCCCAAGATCTCCAAAGTCCTGCGAGATCGCGAGGTTGGCACCACACCACCCGAAGCCAACGCATGATCAACTCCCAAACCCTCCTGGCCACCGCACATCCTAGGAAGAGATGAGTAGCATCTTCCGAGCTATTATTACACATTGGACAACTATTCTGATCTTCCGTGATCATGTTACGTCTCTCTAAGAACGTCCTGGTCACTATTCTTCCCCTCAAAGATAGCCACAAGAAAAACTCAACCCGAAACGGAACCAGCCCCGTCCAACAGGACCGAAGCAGGGGTATGGAATCGTACCTTGTTGACTCCCATTTCTTATACCCCGAATGCACTGAGTATTTCCTGGTTTGTTCGAGATCCCAACAGAGCACATCCTGGTGGCCCCCTAACGCGGAGCTGGCAACCGATCACGTAAGCTCGCCCACTCCTCATTCTCCCACTCAAACAGCCCGCGCCTCCACTCTCTATGCCACTCCTAGACCGTCCCTTCCCAATGGCCGAAATCCTTGACAGTCCCCTGCTGAGCTTTCGATAAATGGTACAGCCTCGGATGAAGCAAGGCCAACGGCTGTTTAGCAGCCCACGGATTCCACCAAAAGCTCGTGTCTTTGCCCTCTCCAAGCTTAAGCGTCAAGTGTTCAGTCCATAGGTCAAAAAAATCACTACCCCGGCCACATAGTTGAATGATATCGCTCCAAATAGGAGACATATGCTTCTCACGCTCCTTCCATAGGTCGCCAATAGACCTCAAATTATACTGCTTGCGCCAATAGACCTCAAATTATACTGCTTGCGAACTATCTCGGCCCATAACTTACCGTTACCCTGAACCACCTCCCAGGCCCATTTGAAGAGTAAGGTCACGTTCCTGTCTTGCAATCTCCCTATTCCCAGCCCCCCGTGTGTCGTAGATCTCGTCACTTCCTCCCACTTCACCTTGCTCAACCCTCTTTTATCGTCCTTCCCACTCCATAAAAAATGCCGCATCACACCCTCACATTGTTTGACCACCGCTCTAGGCATCCTGTAGATCGACATGTTATAGATGGGAATACTAGCTAACGCCGATTTGATCAAAGTCACCCGCCCCCCCACAGACAGAAGATGTCCCTTCCAAGTGGACAGTTTTTTCCTAAGCTTCTGGACCAAGAACTGCCACCCTGCTATCCTACGCGGCTTAAAGCCTACCAAAGAACCCAAGTACTTGAAAGGGAGGGCTTCATACTTACATCCTACCCGCGAAGCTAGAATCCCACCAATTTGATCACTCAAATTCACCCCCACTAGGGTGCTTTTGTGGAAATTAACCCGAAGGCCAGAAAAAACATCAAACCACCTCAATGTTCCTTTCACCCCCTGAATTTCAGCCTCACTATTATTCACGAAAACCAAGGTGTCATCAGCAAACTGAAGGTGGCTCAGCTGCCACCCAGCCTCCACATTACTTACCCCACGCAGAATCCCCACTTCCTCTGCTCTAACGAATAACCGATGTAACCCCTCAGCCGCAATGTTAAAGAGAAATGGGGACATAGGACACCCCTGCCGAAGACCTCTCGTCACCCCAAATTGGCTCGACGGCGATCCATTCACTAGCACAGAGACCCTATTAGTGCTAATACACTGCCGAACCCAACCCCTCCACTTCTCTCCGAACCCCATGTGTCTCATCACATCCTCCATGTACTCCCATTCAACGGAGTCATAAGCCTTTTCGAAGTCTAGCTTGAAAAGCAGCCCCTGCTGCTTGGTCACCTGCAAATGATGGACCACCTCACTCGCTGTCATGACACAATCCAAGGTTTGGCGCCCTTTAATGAAGCCGTGTTGAACCTCGCTGACGACTGATGTAATGATCTCACTGAGCCGCTTAGCCATAATCTTGGAGACAATCTTGTAGTAGCTGCTAACCAAACTGATCGGCCTGAACTCACAGAACTGTTTAGCTTCAGGAATCTTCGGAATGAGGGTCAAAAACGATGAGTTTGCCCCGGCCGGAAGCTTCCATGTTCTGAAGAATTCCTGAATCAACCTGCAGTAATCTCCTCCAATGATTCCCCACGCCTTTTGCAGAAAGAGCAAGGAGAATCCATCCGGTCCTGGGGATTTCCGACCGTCACACCCTTTAACCGCCTCCCAAATTTCAGCCGGCGTGACCTTCTTTTCCAACCCTGATGCTTCCTCCTCACTTAACTTGGAGAACCCCAAATCCTGGATCCTAGGCCTGTCCCAGCTAACTGACCGGAAAAAAAGCCTCGTAGTACTGCGAAGCTGCACTCTTGATCTCCATCGGGGTCTTAAGAGTAGAGGTAGGAGTCACAATCTCTCTAATGGCATTTCTCCTCATATCTATTTTTGCTATCCTATGAAAATATCCTGTATTCCTATCCCCGTGGACATTCCATTTAACTCTGTTCTTTTGCTGCCAGAATCTATCCACCCGATCCTGTTGTTCCCATAACTTACTACGAATGGTGGAAAACTTTTCCTGCTCCGCCTGATTCATGGGACGGTCATCCGCCCTGCGATCCATTGCCTCATAACTCGCCTGAAGATCTCTCAGGCTAGTCTCAACGTTGCCAAACGTTTCCCTATTCCAAAAGCGAATTCTCTTCTTCAAGAATCTCATTTTACGAACCACACTGAAGTTCCCAGGAAATTCAGTTCCTGCCTCCAACCACCATCCCTCTACCAATTTTCTGAACTCATTGTCTTCCCACCAGACCGCTTGGTCTCGGAACGGCTTCGGCCCCCAATCCATCTTGTCCTGACGAAGGATCAGAGGCGCATGATCTGACCCATTCTTGTCAAGGGCCGAAAGCTCGCAATGCTGAATACAACCGAGCCAACGAGCCTGCACGAACACTCTATCTATCTTGCTCCTGCTAATGGTATTCGACCAAGTAAACTGCCTACCACCCAGCGGTATGTCTTGCAGCCTACAACGGTCTACCCAACTCTGGAAGTCCATCATACCCTTCGAGTAACCTCCTCCATGTAAGCGGTCGGCCGGGGTCAAGATCTCATTAAAGTCACCTGCAACCAACACAGGGTGACTCGAACTCTCTATTTTCGAACCCAACGACTCCCATAGCTGCTCACGGAGTGCAGCAGTGTTAGGAGCATATACATTCAAAACAACACACCTCAAATGATTCTCCGTGAGCTCACCCTCAAGCCAGATATACCTGTTCCCCACCTCCGAATGGTCCAACTGAAAAGCTTTAGTATCCCACATCGAAATCAACCCCCCTGATCTACCTACCGCCGGCGCAGAAGCCCATTTAGTATCATTGTCCCCCCCTAACCCATGTATAAGGAAGTCATCCACCACGTCCCTTTTACTCTCTTGCAGGAGGCAAAACGACACTTGATCACCCCGAAACATATTTTTGATGAAGCGTTGTTTCCTACTCGACAAGAGACCCCTACAGTTCCACGAAAAGATGTGCACCATTGGACTACTGTTGAACCCGCCCCTCCCACAACCTAACTTCGAACATTTCCCACTTCCACTCCAACCCTCTCTCGATCAAAAATACGTAGAGCGTCCTCATTTACCTGATTAGTGATTGACATTATGCGTCTTATTCCCCATGTATCTGTTTCCACCATAATCGCCTCGCGCAACCTGTTCATACTAAGAACCTCACTATCCTCTACTTGAAATACTCCTGTGTCCGAGTTCCTCGATGTGTTGGCCGAATGTAGGTTGCCCGTCTCTGCCATAATCTGCTTGATCTTCCTCTTTTTTTTCTCGTTGTAACCAAAGGAAGAACACCCAATTCTCTCTCAACCGGCGCCCAAGATTCCATCTCTGCTAGAGGCGTTTCCTTAACCTCACTCTGCTGGTCTTTTTCCCTTGGATCAGCCCCCTCCTTCTCCTCAAAGCCCTCGGCGTACATTTCCTCATCCGAGTCCTCCTCCGCTGACTCCACTCCTAGTTTCCAATCAACATTGGAGATCATCCCCTGCATTGGTTCTTCATGACAATCAATTAAAAGGACTCTGTTCTCCAATCTTGCCCGAATCGTATCTTTTATATGTGGCTGATCCGTCGATATGAGGATCCTTGCCACGTCAAACCTCTTCCGAGCTAGAGTGCACTCGTCCACTGCCACTACTTTCCCCCACTGCGCTCCTAACTTCTCAAAGGTCTCTAGGCCCCAACTTTGTACCGGGATCCCCGAGCATTGAACCCAGCACAATCTGCCCACCTTAGATAAACCCTCGGTCCAAGGAACCACCTTGGAAAACACACAGCTAAATTCCTCTGAAGTGTTCGCAAGTGTTTTCTCCACGTCCTCCTGTTTTTCAAACTCTATCCAGATCAATCCCCTCCCTAGGATTCTGGTCTCACAAAACCAACCCAACTCAAGCAAAAGTTCCCTAACATCTGGGATATCCTCTATCTTACGAAGAACTCCAACCACGCTCCTCGCTAACCAATCTCTATTTTCTGCCGGAACCGAAATCTCAATCAATTCCCCTTCCTGAGCTTCAACTTCCACGTCCTTAGCTAGCGGTTAGACCTTCTCTACCTTCTCTACTGTCTCCTGCAATTGATCCCGACTTGGTACCTGACCAACTTCCGGTCGAGCCTAAACGTCCGTGTCCCGTTTGAACTGCCGGCGTTTCTCAGGATCTTCCTGGCTGCGACGCGCTGTCCTCCCTACCTTCGACCTCAAAACTTGTGAGGCTGGCCTAGCTATGTTTACCCTGATGGCTGAAGCACCTATATATTGATGATCCAGCGCCAATTCCATGTCAATTCTGTTCTCTACCCGGTCAAAACGAATGAACCCAAACCGTTTCCCACTTCTATTTCTCCTTGGCGGGATGAACACGTCCATAACCCTACCACACGGAGGCAATCTCCACCGTTGTGAGGCTAAGTATCGAAGAGCCCGATGATCCACGTGCAACGGAAGATTCTCCACGTAATATGTCACTGCCGACGGCGACTCCCTCTTCGTGCCCAACGGCTCCCTACCTGGCGCCATTACCGACTAAATGATGCGGACTGGTGGATATTTTACGCCAACTGCAGTGGGTAGCTGGTATTTTGAGGACTCCGGCAGCAGTGGGCTGGCCGGAGGGGGTGGGGCTGGCAGCGGTGGTCTGCCTAACGGTGGCTAGGGTATCCTATTTTGCAGTTGAGAGCTTTTTAGGTTTTTTTTTTTGTGGAAAAAAACATACTACCAATTAAAATTAGTAGTTGATAGTTTAATTTGGCGAAAATAAATAATGTAAAGAAATATTTATAATACGAAAAATTGTGAAAGTCTATAAAAGAACTTAAAACTGGAGGGGAGTAAATTAATTTTGGGGAATGGTAACTAATATATTTGTTTAATTCTAAGTATATATGAAGTTATTAATACGTTAATTTATAATATAATTATAAGTTGAAATTAATTAATATATTAATTATAAGAGACATTTAATTAATACATGATTTCAAAAAAAGAGTTAATTGATACATTAACATATGAAATACAAAGTACTTGGATGGATGAGTATATTTCATTTTTTTATTTTATATATATTTGAATTAATGAAAGTAGATGTTAGTATTTTGTATTTTATATACAAACAAAAGGCACATCATAGTTCTGAGTTTTCCTTTCCTTTTCTTTTCATGCTTGCGTGTCCTCCAACAACTCTTTCTGAATTACACTTTGGTGCAATATGCGTTCATGGCTGGCATATCATAGTTCTGAGCTAAGGTATTTTCTTCTGTTTCACTTAATGCTATTTTTGAAAATTGTCATAATAATGCATAAATTTGGGCATTTGAGTGAACATATATGCTCGCCATCTTCTTTTTTTGTCTGTATCCAAAATACGATGAGGTGCCAATGTGGGTAGGTTTTCATGTTGCTGGATTTGTCACTGGCCGATGCATATTGCAACTACTGATGTCATTCCAGGCAATTTATGTGTGGATTCTTTTAGATAATACCCGCCATCACAATGAGGCCGCCCTCAGTTGCCTTACACTGTCCAATAAGATATGATAAGGCTGAGATGAACTGCAACATTTTCTGTTTAGGCAACTTTAGCTAGCTTTCACGGAAGATGAGTGGAACGAGATGGAGAAAGGTGACATTTCAGTCTAAGAGCGCAAGTGGAGAAGAAAGAAAATCTGTTTTGATTTGAATCTGTTTTAGTTCTTTGTACACAATTTATGAATGCAATTGTTGGTAAAGTAATTCTATTTATATAAATTCATGGTTTTTAGTTTCAAATTTCTTAAATTGAAAGCAGCACGTTGCCATGCCAGTTTCCTTTTGTTGGATTCAATGGATTGTTACTCATTGCATGCCTTTTAGGTACAAGTCTTTTTGTCTTTAGAGTACCAAAATCATAAGTAATCTAACGTACAACTTGTGTGCATGAATTTGACCATATGTACAAGTCTTTTTCTCCATGGAGTACAAAATGTTATGAAGGTCTTTCAAATGACCCCATTTCGGCTGATTCAAATTTCCTATTAACAATATCAAATGTACAACTTGTGTGCATGAATTTGACCATATGTTTATCTTTCTTATAAGCATGTAGCATGTTTTGAATGTACAAATTAAAATAACACATTACATTATCTTTTGGAGCTTGAAAAATGTATATATAGGTTCGAAACATAATTGGTTTAATGAGATAAATTTCTCCGATACTTTAATATTTTGATCAATTACTCCCTGTATAATTTGTTTATTTAATGACTCCCTATATTCATACTTTTTTGTTTAATGACCCCCTTGATATTATGAAATGGTGATCTGACACATTCTCCGTTAATTTTTTTTTAACATGTCAGTAAGATTATGCCACATCAATTTCTCGCCCGTTTGGTAAATTACCCCCTGTACAATTTTTTTGTTTAATAACCCTCCTATTCTCATATTTTTTTTGTTTAATGACCCTCGCGTAAAATCCAGGACTATAATATAATGTATTTTTAATTTTATACAGTATATTGTACACAAAAATAATTCATTCAAATAGAAAATATCAAAATACTTCTATTGGTAAAAGAAAAAAAATGTCAAAATATATTTGTCCTTATTTTAAAGATGTATAAAATTATTTTAGTTAAACCTTATTTTATTAGTTAAAAATAAAAAAAATAGTAATATAAATAAAACAATTCAATAAAGTTACACAATTATCACGGTGGTGTGGTGATTAGGATGTGTAATCCTTCCCAAAAGAGTGTGTTTCTAACTCGAGATTTTATTGTATAAGTATATATAGATTTATTTGATTATGATTTATTTATTATTATTATTGTTTTATTGATGTTGTTAACTTGTTATTACATTTTAATGTGCGATTAGCACCTCTCTTTGCATCTACAACGGTCAGCATGTTCTTGTGCGATCCAAATACACTCTCCAATTTGCCAATGTAACCAATGGCAAATGCTTTGACAGTGTTCAACCTCGCATTTCACCATCGATGGAAGAAAGTTATAGCACCACGCTTGTTCTCCGGTTGCTTCCGGCACCGCAACTAATAACTCCACCACTGTTTGCAGCAACAAAAATAAATAAATAAATAAACTAATACGCAAATATTTTTATTAATTAAGTAATAATCCATCATCAATTCATCATCATCATCTAATTAAACATACTGAAATAATTATGGTCCTTCAAAATTACTAAGTTGTTATCGTCACAACAAATTTTTTTTTTTAATAGGCTAAAACTTTATTCAAAAGAGAAAAGTCATGAAGAACATGACTGAAGAACAACCCAGACACAACACAACAGAACAGGCAAGCAGGAGCCATGCACAAGGCACGACGCTGCCCTACAACACACGCAACAGACCCACCGACTCACTACATCAAACCCCGAACAACCCAGACTCACCCCACATGGTTAAGCCCCCAAACATAGAGCCAAGTCGAGAAGAGAAGCATTTGCAAAGACGAGTAAGGAAACTGGGAGTCCCGATTATGGAACCACTGCTGTCATGTGGCGAAGATGATATTGATAGAACGGAACTCACAGAAATTCTGGTGATTAAAGACGACGCCATTCCGTTGATTCTAGATAGTCCAAATGATGGCGTACGACAGGGATCTCCACATAGATCTCTTAGGCGATGACACGATGCCCAGCAACTCACTCCAATAAGGCCAGAGAGCAGCTACAGAACCAGGAATCACCCACGAGACACCCGCCCATTTCGAGATAAAATTCTATATTTTCGCTATGACTGAACAGTGAAGAAGAAGGTGGTCTGCATCTTCCTCCGAAGCCGAACATAAGGGACACAGACTCTCTTCCGCTGCCAGCATGAGACGCTTATGAAGGAAGCCACGCATAACAATCCTGTCTTGCATCGCCAACCATACCATAAATTCCACACGGTGAGGAGCAAGCTTGCTCCAGCAGGAGGACAAAACCTCATTTCTACGGTCACCATACCATTGAAGTTCCAACCCTTTGCACATAGAACTAACTATATAGTTTCCGGAAGTGTCTAAACTCCAAACCAGCTTGTCCCGTTCTTGCTCCTCCTTCGGCCAAATCAACAAGCCCATCAAATCGTGCAGCTCCTCCACTTCCCAAGCGAACAACCCTCGTCTCCAATCCCACTTCCAAACCCACCGGGACCCTTCCCAAGCTCCAAACTCTTCTACCACACCCAGCTGGTTCACTGAAAAGGAGTATAACCGGGGTTATCTACACACAAGAGGGACGGGAGTGACCCAAGGATCCCACCAAAATTTGAACGCAGCACCACTACCTAGCTTCAACCTAATGCTAGCTGACCAAAACCCGAAGGTATTTCCACCCCGATTACAAGCCGACACGATGTCTCCCCAACCTCTAGAATACTTCACTCTATCACCACGCCAAAGGTCTCCCATTCAGCCCATAGCTTATCTTCACCATTGATTAACTTCCATACCCATTTGAATGTTAGAGTTTCGTTTCTAGTCTTCAAACAACCAATGCCCAGACCCCCCCAACTCAATAGGCCTTTTCACGACATCCCATTTGATTTTAGGCAACCCCCTTTTAACATCATCCCCATTCCATAGGAATCTCCGCATGATGCACTCGCATTGATTGATGACTGCTTTTGGCATCCGAAACAACGACATATTATACACAGGGAGACTTGCCAGAGCGGATTTGATGAGGGTAACCCCCCCCCTCCCCCTCTGATACGAATCCTATCATGTCATCAATGGATCACGCCAGAAATAGAAGCTTGCGAGGAGGATCAAACTGGCTGCAGCGTCATCACGCCCAGCCTCGCCGTAATCACACCACAAACAGTGGCGTGCATGGAAGCGACGACGTGATCACGCTATCCCTTGGTGTGATCACGCCAGAAACAGAAGGGGCGTCTGAAGAGGCAAGCAGCTCGACGCCATCACGCCCAGCCTTGGCGTGATCACGCCCTCCGATTTGGCAGTTTTGCGCCAATACATGGAATTTCCAGTTTTTGGTGCTGAGAAGAAGGAAATTGCAAGACTTTCGATTGCACAATTATTCCTTTTATTTATTACTTAAAATAGCTGGATTTATTTAAGTAATTATTTAATTAGAAGTTTAATTAGGACTAGGATTTCTAAGTAAGGATTTTAGGTTTCTCCTATTTAAAGGAGCCACCTTTTTATTTGTAAGGTTACGATATATTTGAATTAAAAACCCAGAGAAGTTTTCTCAATTTTTCATGCGTGAGCCTTGTTCCAATCTTTAGTCTCGAAAGCTAGGATTGATTGCAAGTAAAACCTGAAGTTTCGATCCCATTGATTTCGTTTCCCTTAGGTAGCTTTCTCCCAGGTGTGAGTCTGAGCCTAACCTACGAATCAAGACCCTCACTTGTATCGATTTGGATTAAGCAAGGCAGGTCTCTTGCTTGAGTCTAACTCAGCTAGTTGAGTTATCTATCTTCCGCGTGAAATCCAAGCCTTCGAACTAGATCAAATACGTGTTACGCATCCTACGCAATTAGGATCGTATCAGTTGGTGGCGGAGCATAAGGCGTTCAAAGCTTGGTAACTATCCTTTATTTTCTGTCAACTTTCTTTGTTAAGATTGGTTTCCTTTATTCCGTTCATAACCAATCTTCTTGTGTGCTTGTGTTAGTTGTTTTGTGTGTCGTCGAGTCGAGCTAGGTTTAGCTCAAGTGTGTGCGTTTTCAATTTAATTAATTGCTATCAATTAAAAAAAAAAAGAGGAGTATTTGCGTTACAAAAAAAAAAAATCGGAAACAGAAAAGAAACAAAAAAAAATACTAGAAGGTACTTCAAAGCTATTGCAAAAAGAATCATTCAATTTGGTGGTCAGAATTGAAAGATATTGAGTTTGCAAGTTGCAAATCTTAAATCGCACACACCTATCATTCACGCGCTTTGCGAATTATTTGAGTTGTTCGAGTCAATTGAGCCTTTCTTTGATTCCTATTAGTTGATTTCTACTCCCGTAAGGTACTTGTCTAGTTGATTGCTTGTTGCAACTATTCAATTATTTTACATCAAAATTTATTCGACTCTAGTTGTCTTTGTGTGTCTTCTTGGCAGCTTTCTTTGGAATTCTCGAGTCACTAACACTTACGTGTGAACAATTGCAGGATTTTTGTGAGTGATTTGTGAGCTTAATAGAAAGTTTAAACACGAGAGTAAACACGTGAGGGAGTGCTAGGTTTAGTGCAATTTTACGCGGTTTGTTCGTGTTGTGACTTTTCAGGAATTAATAAGATGTCTAGTCATTCAACCGATGAGGTGGAAGGACCGAGGGGAGTTAGGATGTTAGAATCTGTTCTCGAACAACTAGCGACAATGAATGCCCGCCTCCAAACATATTCGGAAAAAGTGGATGCAGTTTCTGCCAAAGTGGAAGGATCAAAATTAGGAGTACCCCCTGCGAACTTTGCGATCAATCACAATATCGCAAATAGTTCTCATGCATCCGTCCCGAGGGCAGACCAAAAACAGCCTCTTGTTGATGTTCTGGCGGCTAGTGATAGTGATGTAGAGGAGGAGCCTCCAAGGCGTGAAAAGGTACTTAGACGTGCACCTCATCTCTAGCGTCTGACACCTGAGCGACCGGTACGTGAGCGTCCAGTTGCACGTCGTCGACCCGCACCCGAGCGCCCAGCTCACCAGGAGCATTGGAATGATGAGGAGGAAAACGAGGACTATGTGTATGAGCGGAGGCACAGATTTAATGATAGGCGTTATAGGCCAGAAGAGCGAGTTGATTCTAATCTCGGGAGTATTAAGATGAAGATACCCCCGTTTGAGGGTAAGGATGATCCGGATGCATACTTGGATTGGGAAAGGAAGGTCACCTCGATCTTTCTTTGTCATAATTATTCGGAGACTAAAAAGGTGAGATTAGCAGTAGTGGAGTTTAGTGGGTACGCGGTACATTGGTGGGATTCGTTGGTTGAGAAGAGAGAAAGGGATGGACCCGGTCCAATTCGGACTTGGGAGGAGATGAAAGCTATTATGAAGAAGAGGTTTGTTCCTAATTATTTTCAGCGTGATCTCCACCAAAGGTTACAGAATTTAACCCAAGGAAGTAAGAGCGTGGGGGATTACTTCAATGAGATGGAAATTGCGTTAGCTAAAGCGCAGGTTGAGGAAGGAAGGAAGGCAAAAATGGCCAGATTTCTTAGTGGTTTGAATAGAGAAATAACCAACCCTTTGGAGCTGACTTATTACACCACATTAGAGGAGATGTTGCATTTAGCTATCAAGATAGAGAAGCACAAGAAACAGAAGAGTTCTTTTACTAGTGGGAGAACTACACCATGGCAGCAGACGTCTGGGGCAAAGGACGCCAAAGGTACGACTTCTACACCTGGCGTCTTACCATATGACTATGGCACCAAGGGTGCAACGACTGGTCCTAGGGTGAATGGTACTTCTTCTTCTACTCCATCTTCTAATAGAGTCGCTACTAAGGATATAATATGTTTTAAATATGTTGGCCGAGGGCATAGAGCTGCTGAGTGTGCCAATAAACGAATATTACTGATTCGAGAGAATGACGACTTGAGTAGTGATGATGATCATGAGTTTGAAGAACCTAGGAGAGTGAAGGGAGAAGATGATGCTGATTCGGGTGAGGAAGTGGTAGTGGAAGCTGAGCGTGGTGATTTGTTAGTAATTAGGCGTAACCTTAGCGCGTAGCTGAAAACTGAAGTACAAGGTACGGAACAAAGAGAGAATTTATTCCACACTCGTTGTTCAGTCAGGCAGAAAGTGTGTTCGTTAATCATCGACAATGGGAGTTGTGCGAATTGTGCAAGCTATTTGCTGGTGCACAAGTTGAATCTTCCAATGATAAAGCACCCGAAGCCCTATCAACTTCAGTGGCTAACCAAAGGTAAAGAAGTGAAGGTAACTAAGCAAGTTTTAGTTCAATTCTCTATCGGTGAATTTGAAGATAAAGTCCTATGGCAATTTGATAGAGACGCCAATCACGATGGGAGGAACAATCACTACAAGTTAGTGAAGGATGGATGAAAATTCACTCTTGCCCCTTTGACACCACTCGACATTTGTGAAGATCAACAGTTGCTTGTCAAGGCTTATGCCGAGTATGAGATATCAAGGAAAGAAAAGGAAAAAGAGAGAAGAGAGATGAGTGTTGAAAAGAAAGAGGGAATTAGTGAGAAAAACAGCCCGCATGAAAAAAGAGAGCATGAGAGAGGAAAACACATGCATGAAAAGAGTGAGCATGCAGAGATTGGCATTTATAAAAAAAGAGAGGAGAGCGAAAAGAATATGAGTGACTATGCCAAAGAGAGGGATGTGAGGAAGGTGTTAATGCTTCAGAAAAATAGTTTTGGCACAAGCCGTATAAAACCGTTTACTTTTTGGCCTTACACCACTAACCTTAACTCGTTTGCTTTCCCTATTTCTATTGTTCCTTCTCATGTGCAGGAAGTTGATGAAGTGGAGCCAGAGGTGAATCACAAGGCGCTACTACCTAGGAAACGCATGGGCTATGGGATTGTAAGTGAAACTAGTGTGACTACTCCTAGTCGCCAAGGTTTGTTGCGTCTCTCATTTCTTAGGACTGATTTGAATGAGTACTTTGACATTATTGATCTTTATAATACTACTAGTATTAATTTATTTAATGACAAAAGTATTCAAGAGTTGAAGATTGGATCGTTTCCCTTTGAGGATTATTTGTGGACACACAAAATTAATAAAAGGTTGGTTGAATATCTAGAAGAATTAGTTGTGTCTAGGGCAGATTGTGAACAAATATTGGGTCATTTTTGCACAACTAATGTCGCTAACTTGAATCTTGAGTATGTTTTATATTTGTATGGATTATCTTTGTACAAAGTTAGCAAGCGTCTCAGGGAGCCTTTGACAAATTTCAACCGAGAGTATTGGGTACCTCTAAGTGTACCGAGGACTTATAAGTTGAACCAACACCCACTATTGGGGAGGCGACTGAGGGAGGAAGAGCGAAGTCTCGGAGCTGTACGGTACTCTTTGGTTTGTAAGTTTGAGTTTGTTCATGATTCCTCACTTTTATATCTTTCTAACAAATTCGCTTTTGGATTTATACTTGTGATATAGCTAAATCCCTCGTCTTTAAGTTACTATGCAAGTTTAGGGATTGCCAAAGACTCAGTGATGACAAAAATACCATTGGATCAAGTCGTGACTCACATGGAGCGTATGGGCATCCCTCGGACTGACCAAGGATGCAAAAGGGGGCTTCACATGTTCGTCAAAGTCCTTGATTGGGATTGGATGGCTACTCAATCCAAGGAGATGGTCACTGATTTGGGCAGCAGTTCAATTCATACCATTGACGAATCGGGTGTCTTGGGTAATCTCAGAACTAATTATGCACCCCTCACCCATACTAACTTAAGGTATTGCCTTGCAGGTGCTATTGAAGATCCTAACGAGGATTCGAGGGCGAATCCTTTCCAAGGAAGAGGGAATGATACGAATCCTATCATGCCATCAATGGATCATGCCAGAAATAGAAGCTTGCGAGGAGGATCAAACTGGCTGCAGCGTCATCACGCCCAGCCTCGCCGTAATCACGCCACAAATAGTGGCGTGCATGGAAGCGACGACGTGATCACGCTGTCCCTTGGTGTGATCACGCCATAAACAGAAGGGGCGTCTGAAGAGGCAAGCAGCTCGACGTGATCACGCCCAGCCTTGGCGTGATCACGCCCTCCGATTTGGCAGTTTTGCGCCAATACATGGAATTTCCAGTTTTTGGTGCTGAGAAGAAGGAAATTGCAAAACTTTCGATTGCACAATTATTCCTTTTATTTATTACTTAAAATAGCTGGATTTATTTAAGTAATTATTTAATTAGAAGTTTAAGTAGGACTAGGATTTCTAAGGATTTTAGGTTTCTCCTATTTAAAGGAGCCACCTTTTTATTTGTAAGGTTACGATATATTTGAATTAAAAACCCAGAGAAGTTTTCTCAATTGTTCATGCGTGAGCCTTGTTCCAATCTTTAGTCTCGAAAGCTAGGATTGATTGCAAGTAAAACCCGAAGTTTCGATCCCATTGATTTCGTTTCCCTTAGGTAGCTTTCTCCCAGGTGTGAGTCTGAGCCTAACCTACGAATCAAGACCCTCACTTGTATCGATTTGGATTAAGCAAGGCAGGTCTCTTGCTTGAGTCTAACTCATCTAGTTGAGTTATCTATCTTCCACGTGAAATCCAAGCCTTCGAACTAGATCAAATACGTGTTACGCATTGATAACGCGCTTGTCGAGGGCACGATCAAACAAATTATTACAACTTATCACATGCAACAAAATAGATTGAAAACAGTGGCAAGAGGATCGATCCACAGAGATTGGTGAAGACTTACACTAGACAAGGCCAGATTATAAAATAAAACAATAAAAGAAACAAAACAGAATTCAAGGTCTTGAATGGATTCAAGGTCTTGAATGTATTCGGGGGACAAAGGCACAAAAAGTAACAATCAGGGGGGTTTTACTTGACCAAACGAGTTGGTCAAGAGAGATTTGGAGCTAACAAGTTTATCTAAGAAAGCAATATCCGGGGTCCCGAATGTCACGTTCGAGGTCCCGAATGGTAAAATAAAGCAAGTCAGTAACAGATGCAGAAATATTGACACAGGCGTGAAACAGAACAAGGGTGAAATAAGCGCAAATAATCAGATGGAGAAAGGTTCTCAGCGCAGGCGTTCTTGGGTTGCGTTCGGGACCAGATCGTCATCGACTCAAGGGTATTTCATTCAAGACGTCATAGAAATGACATGGGGACCAGATTCCTCGGATATCCCCTACTTTTCTCTTAAGAGAAACTACCCCCCGTTTCCACTCATGAGGTAGTCTTGACAGTTCGCCATCCCTCCAGGCACGAATGCGGGAGGGCCATACTCAAACTGCCCATGAAGCTAAGAAAAGACAGATCTAGGGCTAAAAATCCCTCAGTTTGTCAGACTCGTGACCTAGCCCTAATCAACTACCCACCCTATCTATTCGAGACCACTTCAGCACAGTCAAGACTAAACAGGTGCCTACTTGTTTCATGCAATTTTCCTTCCGTATTCATCACATAAATGGCAGCATTTACACAAGATAATCATCAGCTGATCAGACCTAGAATTAAATCATGCAAAGATGTAATTAAACCGATGAATAGTTAAATATGGCATCAAGAATGTATTAAGCACATTAAGGCCTCGAATCTGTCCCTGCAACCCTTGAATCAGCCTTGCTAATAACTAAAGATTTAGCTACTCATGCTTGGAAATGGACAATTAATAATTAAAGAAAGCATAACAAAATAAATAAATAGATTAAGGGAAGAAAACTTGTTACTAAAATCCGTTTGAAGCCCGGCGGCAAGAGTTGAGGATGCTAACAAGACTAGAGAGATAAACTAGAGAGAAGTCTAAGAAAACTAAAACTACATGATCATGGATAATCCAAGATATCCTAAACTACTCTTAGATGCCCTTTATATAGTAGAGCACTAAGCACAAAATATCTTCAGCCTAAAACTAGGGACAAAATGCATTAATTGAAAGCCTAAAAAAGTGGATCCATGCTCCTTAAAGCACAAATCTGAAAAAGCATAAAGCTGTCTGATTTTTCCAGCTTTGGCAGGTCTGGACTGGGCTCAAGGGTGAACTGGTCAGAGCGGTAGGTATTTGGTGGTCAGTGCAGACTGCAGGAACAGTGTCAGAGGAGGCACATGGAAGCTCTGGCGAGATGACACGTGGAAATGTCATTCTTCGCCCTTCGGGGTCCCGAATGGTGAATCCGATTCGGGACCTTGAACGCTGGTTCGGACTCGGGACCTCGACTCTGGGTCTTGAAGCTCGAATTCGCTCAAAATGCACCAAAAACGCATGTTTTGGCATAAACTCCATTTTTAGGCCTAAATCTGCAATAGTCATGAAATCAAGGGTAAATTAGCAGAATCATGCCTTAAATGGGGAGAAAATGGAGGTAAAATCATGCATAAAAACGTGCTATCAAATAATCCCCACACTGCCCAATGCTCGCCCTCGAGCATTCACAAAATTTAAAACAGTCCCAAAACAGAACAGACACACCAAACAATAGCACAGAGAATAAGCATGCTTGTCAGGATTCGGGATCCCGAATGAAAACAAGCCCTGCCTAGGTACACCTACATCCAATCAGAAGGATAACGATCCTTGAGAATGGACTTTTCCACCTCAGTCTATCAACCAGCAGCCCTCACATGGATTGGTGTTTGCACTCACGCTCATGAACAAGGCTAGGTGTTTAAACACTCAAGTACGTAATAACGTAGCACAAAACCAAGCTTGCAAGTTAATCCGAGTACATTAGACACATGCATAGGCAATCTAGCAATCAAAAGACTTCGCATCGGGGGCAAGAAGGGGAATAAATGACAAGAGGAAATGGAAGAAGCATAATGAGAAGAAAAAGTGGAGAAGAGGGATAGTAAGGGGGTGAAATGAGAAGGTGGTGGAACCAACTCAAACCTGGAACGCTCCCTTGGCAGAAAGGAATCAAAACGGTGAGGCAATGTTGCTGAGGGCGAAAGCTAGACTAGGCTTTTCTTCTTCGAGGGGGGTCCTTGCCTTCATTCGGGACCTAGGCTCGGGACCTTGAATGGATGTTGGCTGCTGATTTTCCTCTTCTTGGCTTTCAAGGTTTGGTCTTGCTCTTTTCTCTCTCTCTTTTATTTATATTTCTATTTTTTTTTCTTTTCTTTTCTTTTTTTTTTTTTTTTTTTTTTTGAAGAGAGAAAGAGAGATCTGAATTGAGGATCGAGACCTTGTTCTTCGGGGTCTTGATATTCTGATTTCACTTCCCCACACTTGTGTTTTGCTGTGGGTGGGAAGTGATTTTTCGTTCTGGTCTGCCCTTGAATTCAGCTTTGGGGTTTCGAATTTGCGCCAGCATTCAGGGTCTTGAATTTTTGCGGGATCCCCACACTTTGCCTTTGCTACTTTGTTTGTCTAGTCTAGCCCTCGATAGTGCTCCCAACAATATTGCTCACCTGCCAAGAGATAGATCAAAGAAAATTCAAGTGGTCAGAATGGAAGGTCAAGAAGGGAGAACAGAAAAAAATGAGAGAACAATTCGATGCGAGGACTTAATCTTTTTGCTGCTTTCCTATGTCTAAATGTGTCTATACCCATGGATATCATGCAAACCCAGCCAGTACCTAGTCATGCATTTATCACTCAAATAATAAATATAGGCATGAAGGCTCAAATGCTCACAAGGTGCTGATTCGTGACTACTGGTGTCTAGGTCTTGAAGCAGATATAAGGCATAACAGGCAAAGAATGAATCATTCGGGACCTTGACTATAGACAACATTTTTATTCTATGTGCGCAAGTCAGGTGTGTGTCCATCATTGGGGTGTTTTCAAAAACTAGGCAGCAAATAAAGATAAAAATCCGAAAAAATATTCGGGACCTTGAAACAAAAATTCGGGACCTTGAAACATGCAGTCAAGCAAAGTAAACAAATAAGGCAGATAAAACCCTCTCCACACTTAGGCAACACATTGTCCTCAATGTGAAGAAGGAGACAAAAAGATAGCAGTTCGAACTAAAGCATAAAGGGAAATTATTCAACATAAAATAAAAGATAAGCCCATGCTGGGGCAAAGGGATGGATTGTTCGGGGTCTCGAATCGAAGATGGGGGAAGATTGCGCCAGTGTTGGCTTCGGGGTCCCGAATCAGAAACAGGTGTCGAGGTCTCGAATCAGAAACAAGTGTCTGGGTCTCGAATCAAAACCAGGTGTCGGGGTCTCGAATCAAAAACAGAAGCCACCTGAAAAAGCTGGCACTCGACACCTGTACAAATCAGAGAAAAAAAATGAGAATTTTTTTTTTTTGATTTTTTTTTTTTTTGATTTTTTTGATTTTTTTGATTTTTTTTTTGATTTTTTTTTTTTTTAATTTGAATTTGAAAAAAGGGGGAAAGAAGGGAAAACAAAAGGAATTAATGGGGTTTGAAAAAGGAGGGGACAAGAGAATTAAATGAGGAGGGAAGGAGACAAAAGTAATTAAAGCTACCATAGGAAACATAAAAAGCTAAATTAAATGGGGAATTAATGGGGTTTGAAAAAGGAGGGGACAAGAAAATTAAATGAGGAGGGAAGGAGACAAAGCTAATTAAAACTACATAGGGAACATAAGAAGTGTGCATAAAGAATAAAAAAGCTAAGTTTGACTTGGAATTGAAAAATTTTAAAATTAAAAGGAAAGAAGAAAGAAGGTTGGGAATCCGTGGGATTTCCCCACACTTGGCCTTGATTATAGTCGGGGCCTCGACTCTTCAAGTTTCCTTCAACCAATTCTACTAAATGCTTTCCATCCTCTTAGTTTGATGTGAATTATCGCATGGAGTGGATGGTCTTGTAGCAAAGCATCTTGCATGCGGTCATGACATGAGTCAAATATTAATTTAGGCTCCTGCAAAATTAAGAGGAAAAAATTGTTATGAGTGGAAGGTGATTCAAGAAAAGGATCAATATAATCAAAAAGTTTCAAAATCTCCCTTTCACCCATAACGACTTTAGATCGAGGGCATGAAGAAAAGCTCAAGTCCTCAATTTTCTCCTCCTCAATCTCACTTAAATCCTCATTCTCAGTCTCCCTTGAATCCTCATTCATAATCTCTCCCGGCTGAAAAATAGTTTCTGCCCTCGATTCTGCTTCGAGGCCTTGAAGCTCGTCACTGCTGCTCAACTTCGGGACCTCGATGTCTGTGTAGTCCATATTGGCTCTTGACTCCAAAGGAGAGCATCCTGAATCCTCCAATTTTAGCTCATCCATAGGCATGAAAAGGTCCTCTATCCCATAAGACTCATCATCTTGGTCATGACGGTCATATGGTAACTCCCATAGGGTGGTGGTGGAGAAACTCTCCTCTTCACTTGAATAGTCGTCACTATCTAAGTGCTGGGAATGTTGTTCTATAGGAGTGATAGGGTGATCCATCGTCTGATTGGGCAAGAGAGCTAAAAAATTTGGTTCGGGGGCTGGAACTTCTTCGGGGTCCCGAGGATCTGGGATCTGTTCGGGAGCTGCAGAAGTGGCAGCGTCGGGGTCTTGAATCCGATTCGGGACCTCGACTTCAATATCCTCTTGACGCCACTGCTCCTTAAGCTCCTGCATTTCTAAAGTTAGCTCTTTTAATTGATTTTCCAAGTTAATCAACCTTTCCTTATCGGATTCGGGAGCTGGGGCAGCGTCGAGGTCAAGATGGGCGGGCAAGGATGTGAAGTTTTCTTCAAGATACTCTTGGCGCCTCTGCTCCCGAAGGGTCTCTTTAAATTGATTAACCATGCCAATTAATGCAGCCAGATTTCCTTGGGATAACCCTGTGCCTTGAGGAGGTTGTGGAGGCTGAAAATATTGATATCCAGGTCTAGAATGCACTCCATAGCTGAAATTTCCTTGATTCCAGCACGGGGGGTTGGGAGTAAAATGCTGAGGAAAAGAGGGTGAATGAGAATGAGAATTAAAACAAGACATTTAAAGAAAGAAATAAAATAAAACAAAAATCTGGACTTGTCTAGGGCAAGACTTGACACCAATCCCCGGCAACGGCGCCATTTTGATAACGCGCTTGTCGAGGGCACGATCAAACAAATTATTACAACTTATCACATGCAACAAAATAGATTGAAAACAGTGGCAAGAGGATCGATCCACAGAGATTGGTGAAGACTTACACTAGACAAGGCCAGATTATAAAATAAAACAATAAAAGAAACAAAACAGAATTCAAGGTCTTGAATGGATTCAAGGTCTTGAATGTATTCGGGGGACAAAGGCACAAAAAGTAACAATCAGGGGGGTTTTACTTGACCAAACGAGTTGGTCAAGAGAGATTTGGAGCTAACAAGTTTATCTAAGAAAGCAATATCCGGGGTCCCGAATGTCACGTTCGAGGTCCCGAATGGTAAAATAAAGCAAGTCAGTAACAGATGCAGAAATATTGACACAGGCGTGAAACAGAACAAGGGTGAAATAAGCGCAAATAATCAGATGGAGAAAGGTTCTCAGCGCAGGCGTTCTTGGGTTGCGTTCGGGACCAGATCGTCATCGACTCAAGGGTATTTCATTCAAGACGTCATAGAAATGACATGGGGACCAGATTCCTCGGATATCCCCTACTTTTCTCTTAAGAGAAACTACCCCCCGTTTCCACTCATGAGGTAGTCTTGACAGTTCGCCATCCCTCCAGGCACGAATGCGGGAGGGCCATACTCAAACTGCCCATGAAGCTAAGAAAAGACAGATCTAGGGCTAAAAATCCCTCAGTTTGTCAGACTCGTGACCTAGCCCTAATCAACTACCCACCCTATCTATTCGAGACCACTTCAGCACAGTCAAGACTAAACAGGTGCCTACTTGTTTCATGCAATTTTCCTTCCGTATTCATCACATAAATGGCAGCATTTACACAAGATAATCATCAGCTGATCAGACCTAGAATTAAATCATGCAAAGATGTAATTAAACCGATGAATAGTTAAATATGGCATCAAGAATGTATTAAGCACATTAAGGCCTCGAATCTGTCCCTGCAACCCTTGAATCAGCCTTGCTAATAACTAAAGATTTAGCTACTCATGCTTGGAAATGGACAATTAATAATTAAAGAAAGCATAACAAAATAAATAAATAGATTAAGGGAAGAAAACTTGTTACTAAAATCCGTTTGAAGCCCGGCGGCAAGAGTTGAGGATGCTAACAAGACTAGAGAGATAAACTAGAGAGAAGTCTAAGAAAACTAAAACTACATGATCATGGATAATCCAAGATATCCTAAACTACTCTTAGATGCCCTTTATATAGTAGAGCACTAAGCACAAAATATCTTCAGCCTAAAACTAGGGACAAAATGCATTAATTGAAAGCCTAAAAAAGTGGATCCATGCTCCTTAAAGCACAAAGCTGAAAAAGCATAAAGCTGTCTGATTTTTCCAGCTTTGGCAGGTCTGGACTGGGCTCAAGGGTGAACTGGTCAGAGCGGTAGGTATTTGGTGGTCAGTGCAGACTGCAGGAACAGTGTCAGAGGAGGCACATGGAAGCTCTGGCGAGATGACACGTGGAAATGTCATTCTTCGCCCTTCGGGGTCCCGAATGGTGAATCCGATTCGGGACCTTGAACGCTGGTTCGGACTCGGGACCTCGACTCTGGGTCTTGAAGCTCGAATTCGCTCAAAATGCACCAAAAACGCATGTTTTGGCATAAACTCCATTTTTAGGCCTAAATCTGCAATAGTCATGAAATCAAGGGTAAATTAGCAGAATCATGCCTTAAATGGGGAGAAAATGGAGGTAAAATCATGCATAAAAACGTGCTATCACGCATCCTACGCAATTAGGATCGTATCACCCCCCACCGATAGCAACGCACCTTTCCAACTCACAAGTTTCCTCCTCATGGTTTGGATAAGGCAATCCCAGCTAGAAATTTTCCTCGGGTTCATGCTAACTTAAGAGCCCGAGTAACGAAACAGCAACATCTCGTATCTACATCCCGCGCGACGAGCCAAAACCTCTTCCGACGTTCTGTACACATTGATACCCACCAAGGTGCTCTTGTGATAGTTCACCTTCAACCCTGAGAACGCATCAAACCAACATAAAATTCCCTTGACACACTGGATTTTCTTTTCGTCATTACGAACGAAGACAATTGTATCGTCCGCGAACTGGAGGTGCTTAATCCTCCAATCAAGAACCTCATTGCCCACTCCTTTTAAAAACCCAAAAACTGCGCTCTTCTAATCAACTGATTCATCCCCTCCGCTGCAATGTTGAACAATAATGGAGACATGGAGCAACCCTGACGCAAACCCCTTCCCACCCCAAATTCCCCCGACGGAGACCCATTTATTAGAACAGAAACTCTGACGGTGCTTAGGCATTGCTGAATCCACCACCTCCACTTCGTGCTAAAACCTATATGAGTCATAACGTCATCCAAATATCCCCAGTCTACTGAATCATAGGCCTTCTCAAAGTCCAACTTGAAAAAAAACCCCTGTTGCTTTGACGATTGCACGGTCAGCATGTTCAAGTCCTCAAACTTTCTAATTTTTTTAATCTAGTCACGAAGTTTATTTTGACACACCCCTTTACTGTTAATGTTTTCTCGATGTGGTCCTATTTTTTTTTAATAAGCAGAATATATTTATTAAAGCCAATGGGGAGATGGCTGAAAAACAAAGTGCAAACACTTACAGTGGACCAGCTGCTGATAACAGCAGCCGAAGAAACCAAAGGAGCAGAAGACCACAAGCCAGAGCACCCAGCTAGACTCTCTCTCACAACGAGAGCCTAGAAAACCCCTAGCAGATTAGGTTGAGTAGATGCCCCAAACATGAAACCACTAGGAGGACATTTCCATTTGCGATGAAGAGTATGGAAATGATTTGTCTTTGCTATGTATCCAGCGCCTCCACGTGGAGAAGATGACGTGATGGAGCTTTTGGTGACTGAAATTCTCTTGCCTGAACACTATATCATTTCGGTGTTTCCATGTGCTCCAGAGAATTGCCTGAAGCAGCATCTGCCACATGTCCAGCTTCTGCTCATGGTATCCCGGAAACAGTCCACGCCAGCTATGCCACAAGTCTGCTACATGCCTCGGTCGTGCCTAGTCGATCCCCGCCCAACGTATGATGTCTTCCCACATCAGTTCTGTCTTACGGCAGTGAAGGAATAGATGGTGAATATTTTCCTCACAGGTAGTGCACATAGGACACAGATAGGTGTCCCCAGTAAGAATATTGCGCTTCCTTAGGAACTCCCGGGTGACGATACGATCTTGCAAGACCAGCCAAGTGAAGAACTCTACCTGGTATGGAATATTCCCCCGCCAACAAGAGTGCAGGGTGTCATTTTTGAGGTGTCCGTACCTATACAGATCCATGGCCTTACACATAGATTTGACCGAAAACTCACCCAATTTTTCGAGCTTCCATCGCAGTTGACTAGTGCTAGTGTTTCTGGCTGGGGGCAGCAGAGTCTCCTGCATATCTTTTGCCTCATCCACCTCCCACTCGTATAACCCCCTTCTCCAAGGAATTTGCCAATGCCAACCCGAGTCCTGCCAAGAACCGAATTCTCTGATAGTTCCCATCTTGTTGCTGGTGATAGAATACAATCGGGGGTGTTTGAGAGCCAACGGAGCGGGAGCAACCCAAGGATCCCACTAAAATCTCACGAAGTCTCTAGAGCCGATATGAAGCTGAACATTTTTTATCCAAGTCCCAAACATAGAAGAAGATATGCCACATACCTGGATGATGTCTCTCCAGATGGTAGAAAATGTCGCACTGTCCTGAATCCAAAGGTCTCCCAGCATTATATTTTAGCGTCCATAATTATTGTTAATTATATTGTTAACTATTATTATTATTAATGTTATTTATTTTATTTTTTGTCCGTATTTTTATTCGAGCTTTTTTCGGTATTATCGGACCGTTAGCTCGAACTAAATAATATAAATACCCATAATCGCCGAATCACCTCCCTTCCTCCTTTTTTTCAAACGAAATCAGACACACTCTGCTCACATCTCCCATTTTTCAAACGAAATCGGATACACCCCTTCATTTTTCAAAGATCTCTGACATTCAAAGATCGTCTCCGCTCCTACCCGTTACCTCGTGTCCAGGAATTGAATTAATGCACCGATCTCCCTTACCTTACCCTCTATAAATCAAACCCTCTACCAAATTAATCAAAAAAGGAAGCCTCTCTGCCAGTTTCAACCCCCCGCACAAATCAGCCAATCTCAGTCCCTGCAAGAAATCAACTAATCTCAATTCCAATTCCTGCAAATTAAAGCCCATTTTTCTCACCCTCTCCCCTCATTCAATCTCTGAACCGCCTCAAACCCACTCCGGCCACCATCACAAACCAAACCCGATCCACACAGCCCCAAATCTACCCCAAATCTGTCCAGAAATTAACCCCAAAACAGCCCAGAAACCAGCCCCAAAACAGCCACCAAATCTGCCCTGAAACCAGCCCCAAAACAGCCCCTAAATCTGCCCAGAAACCAGCCCCAAATTAACACAAAGTCAGCACCAAATCAGCCTCAAAACACCCTTTAAATCGTCAACCAATCAGCCCCTAAACCCACCTCAAATTAACCAAAAAAAACCAACACATCACAATTAAATCACCCGATTAAATCCGTTTAAAGCCAAAACATCCACAAAAACAGCCCCCGAACAGCCACCTAACCAACGCCCGAAACAGCCACCAAAAATCCCAATCAACCAAAATTACCCAATCACAAAATCCAAGTCAAATACAGTAGAAAGGAAACCTCACCACTTCGCCGCCGCAGCCCCGCCGTCGTGGCCCAAATCCGAACCCGATCTCCCTCGCCACCGCACCATCACTACGCCGACACAGTAATCCTCTTTATTTTTCTTGTTACCGTGATGTTGGTTTGTTTGTTTGGTTAAGCGTGCAGGAAAGGAGCTAAGAAGAAGGAGAAGATGTAGTTTTGGTGGTAGGTGCGGCAACGTTTGAGAAGAGAGGGAGGAGATGATTTGTTTTGTGTTACAGGGCTGATGGTTTAATTTATTTGTTAGGTGGGCTTGGCCAATAGGCCGGCCCCTTAGAAAGAAGATAGGAGAAGATGGGCTGATGGGTTTTGGCTGGCCCGTCAGTAGTTTTTATTTATTTTGTTCGTAGCTTACTCATATGCATGCTTGTAATATTTATTTATCCGCTTATTTGTTTATTACTCGTGCTACTAACCGATCCGTGATGCAGGTACCCGTTCGAGGAGATGTATGCATTAGTTGTTTATTTATCATATTTATCGCGCATGATTATTTATAATTGCTAGAATTAAAATAAACCTATTTGCATGAAAATTAATTTATATCAACAGCTCCTTTTAATAGTTTCACTTACTCGACCCTTGCTTGAACGAATTAGGATTAGTAAATACTCAACTTTTATTTTGTTAAATGCATGAAATAAAAATAGGACTAGTAATTAAACATCACGCATTAATTTAATTGCATGATTATTAATTACTAAAATTCACACTCTTTATTAATTCCCCACAAATCAAAACGAATAAAATCAATCAAAGAAAAATAAACAAAGTAGTAATCAAAACAATAGGATTTAAATCTTTTCCAATAACTCAGGTTCCCTCTAAAATTATTGGATAATAAATCACCAAAGAAAATAATCATTTGAAAGTGGAAAGATAGTAAATGGGCCCTAAGCCCAACTCGTAGAAAATACCTCCATATTTAATCCCCCTTATCATTAGAGTTACCTTCTAAAATGAGATTTAAATCTTTAATGTTGCGTGATCGTTTAAATTTAGTAATCCTTTGATATTTACTTTATGCTCATGGATGTATTAATGTTATCTTTGACGAATGTGTTATGTGCGCGGCTTCGACCCCACTTCCCAGTTTTTCTCTTTTCAACGTGTTTTCTCGCATTCATATAAATGGTACTTTGCTAGTCTATGCATGCTTAGAATCACCTAGTAAATAGGATTAATCATATGCATTTGCCCGATGATGTAGTAACTCATCTGTGATGATAGTGATTTCGATCGCCGTGATTCGTCTATGATTTACTAGGGTCGTCGCTTTAGTAAAGATTAATAATAAAATGGTAGTAATTTCACTTAATCAATCTTGCATGTAATCTGACTAATTTTTGAACTCGATTAAATATAACCGGAATAGGTATGCAAACCGACCTTTTTCTTTTTTAGAGGATAAAATGTTTATTTTCTTTTTAACAACTCGACAATAATTAGGATAAAATCAACCGAACCAACTAAAGAATTAAAGCGACGATCCCCCATGAGGGCCCCAAATTACTTGTTTTTAACATGATTTTAAAACACCTCTTTTTAGAACCGGTAACCTTTTTAGGATGAGACTTGGGTGCCTCGCACCTTCCCAAGTCCATAAAACGACCCCGAACCGTTGTTCTCGGGTTTAGACCCTTTTTATTTGTGCCTTAGTTTTTGTTTTATTTTCTTCTTTTTCATATTTTTAGGTTTCCCTAAACCTTAGAAAAATTAGGGTGGCGACTTCATTGTTATGTGTTTTTCATTGCGTCCCGAATTTCGCTCGTGACGGTGCGACAGTTTGGCGACTTCACTGGGGACTTAGGGTCGAAGCCGGAATTATTTGCCTGAGGTGTTTATTGTTGTTATTTTATTTGTTTACTCGCTTTGATATCAATTTTTGTCTTTTCATTCGCATCACGCATAATGCCCTATTGCCGGGCCTGTTCCAAATAGGATTAGGAGGTTAGTAGTGAGGCCCTGGGGCACGTGTCCTGGGTAGTTTTCACCAACGCCAAACTCTGATTCGAACCCCTAAATGGATGAGCGCTACGAGCTTTTGATGGTTCGGTCGGCAATCATGTATCCGTTTACTGAGGGACCACTTTTTGGTATCGTTCGGGAGCCTTTCAGCCAGCTAGAAGTAGTCGAAATTACCCCAGCACGTGCATCATGATTGCATGTATATGTTCCAATTTGATGCATCATTGCCATGATATATCACATGTATATTTTCCAAAATGATTCATTTATTTATTTGTTTTTATCGTTGTTATTAACTCATCCTTTGCTTTATATATTTTTATCTACTGATACATAAACTTTGTTTTTCCAAACAGGACCCATCCCAATTGTTCACTCAATGGCGACACCCACGATGCTTTCACTTGATACTTTTGGGAAGTTGAGCTGCAACGATCAATCCAGGCGAGGAGACATGTTGGGAAAAAGTTTTGTTCCTAATGTCACAACCAAGGTTAAGGTGGAAACAACAGAATTTGATATAACTGGAATTAAGGAGTTGAGGAATAAGTTGACTAAGGATGAAGAAGTGCAATTTAAAAGCAAATACGGGAAACTTCTGACACTGTTAGATGTGAAGATTGATTGGGGTTGTATCCGAGCGGCTTTGGTGTTTTGGGACCCTTATTATCGATGCTTTTCTTTTGACCAAAGGATAGATTTGATTCCTACTCTGGAGGAATACGCCGCCCTATTATGCTTCATCCCTCCGATATCATCCATATACCAGAATGTCCGTTTTGAGCCCACTGATGTCAAACTGAGATTAGATAAGTTGTTAGGAGTTACTACTCGTTTGAGGGAAGGAAAGTATATCTGGTGCTGGTCGGATATCGAGAAACAATTTTATTTATCTCAGGGAGAGAAGCGCTTAAGGATTCTAGCTTTCGCCGTGGTGGGGCTTGTTTTATTCCCGAAGATGAAAAATAGTATCGACTTTGAGGCGGCCAACATCTTCCATGAAATGGAGACGAATAATATCAACCCTACAACAGCTATTCTAGCAGAAACATTCCACTCCTTAGACCTTTGTAAGAGGATTGGAAGAGGGAAGTTAACTTGTTGCACTCAACTTTTAACAGTGTGGTTCATCAGCCATTTCAAACAGACACCAGATCAATCTTTGTTCTCCCAAGGCTACTTAGGCTCGAATCCGTTGGAGAAGGTTATTTTGGGAATAAGTCAAGACGTAGCGGTGAATAAGTGGAAAATGGAAGACAAGGACACATGGGTTGCTAGGTTCTTGAACCTTTCTGAAAATGACTTTAATCAACATGCCAAATGGTTGCGAGCTGCTAATCCAATTGTGAGTTGTGGGGATCTATTGTGGCTCCCATTGATCGGAGCGAGAGGATGTGTGCCCTATTGCCCAGCTCTTGTCCTTGGCCAATTTTGCATTATGCAAATTGTCCCCGCCACTTTTGGTATGCCAAGCTCGAGTCCACCACACTCAGAAGAGACGGACACTCTACGTCAGTATGTGAATGAATGGCGTGCTCCATTTTTCCTTGAGGGACATACTATCCCTACTCGGCTAACAAAGGAATACTCAGAATGGCGGAGGAACAGGATTAATGGAAATGTTTTGCCCCTTCCGGAAAACAGGAAGCCTATGGAAGAAGAAGGTGAATGCCATGCCAATGCAAAGGTTAGTTATGTGGCTTATGCCCAGTTGATGGAGCAATTGCTAGTAGTTAAAGAAGAACGAGATCTGGTGATAAAAGAGAGGGATAATCTGTCGATTGACAAGATGGATTTGGAGCTTAAAATACGTGGATTGGAGAGGCGTGATAGTGAGAACGTACGAATAAACCTTAGAAACCAAAGAATAGCCAATGAAAACTTTAGAAGGAGATTGAAAGGAGAGGTCAACAAAAGGGAGATTTCAAGCGCTTTGGTCCGAGAGAAAAATCAATGATTGAGATTTTGACTGATCGCATCAAAGAGAAAACCAGCATAGATGGAGAGAATCAAGTCTTGCGAGCCCGAGTAGTGGTTTTAGAAGTTGAAGCGAAGGTGCAGAAGAAGAAGGTTGCCTTGATGGAGCAGATGGGAGAAAATTCCACCAGCAGTTAAGCCTCAAGATGTTGATTTATTTTAATGTTGCGGTTGTATTGTTTTAATGGGAGCAAGTACTTGGAGGTGTTTTACTTTGGATTTCCTGGAATGAATAGAAATTTCCCTTTGTGATTTCGAGAATGAATTGAAGCTCTTCTCTTGCAAAACAGACTTGACAGCTAGAGACCGATAAAGAAGATTATTCATGATCCAAGATTGAGTTTGGATTTTGGAAAAGAAACGTAAGGGGCGGGGACCCTAGCCTTGTTAAAAGGTTAGGAAAGGCTGTCAATTACGAGATCTTCCATCTTCCATCTTGATCAAGGAATCGTCAATATATGTTGTCAGGAATGAATAGAAGCTGCCCTCTTCCCTCGTGAATGAATAGAAGCTTCCTTTAGTATTTTTTCCCTTGTCTCGGGAATGAATCGAAGCTTCCTTTCGTCAACCTCGTCGGTATAATGGCTTCATGTTCCTTTCCATCCGAATCTCAAAAGTATCAAGTGAAAGATCAAGGAGGAGCCGAAAAATTGAATAAGCGGAGTGGAGTCCTTGAGATAGCATTTCTGCCTGTTAGTATTATTATAATAATAATAATTATTATTATTATTCCTGAAAACTTACATCTATTTTTCTCTTTGTTTTCAGAAAAAGTTAAGATAAATCCCAAGAAACGAACTATTCCCCAAAAGCTCCACGCTACCAGACTTCAAACACGAAAAATGGCTGAGCATCTTAAAGCAGTTAAGACATTGAGAGAAAGGATAATGGAATTAAAAGAACGATTTCAGGCTGCTACAGAAAAGGGAATACAAGCTGACAAGGGTGAGCAGGGAATCATGTTAGGAAAGTTAGTTATAACAGAGGAGAAAGGTGTTGTCCAACCAATTCATCGGAAACCATTCCCCCCACCTCCACCTTTTTCCTCACCACCACCATATCCTTCACCATCGCTATATCAACCTACCTTTTTCCCTTCCTCATCAATGCCTGCTGCTAATGTTACTCCTCCATTATCTCCACCTTATCCATCATCCCAACCCACACAAACCAGATTACATGACCCACATCCAAATAACCAAGATAACCAAAACTATTGTCGGAACAAGGAGCCATTACTGCCTATTCCGGTCCCTTTAGAAGAAATCTATGAGCATCTTCTGACAATTGGGCAGATTGTACCCATTCCGGCTCGACCACTCCGAACTCCTTACCCGACAAGATTTGATCCTAATGTCACATGTGCGTACCATTCGGGAGTCCCAGGGCACATTTTAGAGGACTGTAATGCCTTTAAGAGAAAGATTAATCACTTGATCAAGTGCGGAGGGATCTCCTTCCAAGAATTAACCAAACGACCCTCTAACCCACCAAAGAAGCAAAAAAACCATGAGTCATTTTCACTTGTCTCACCATCCCCACTTCAAATACCACCACAACCAAGACAATATAACCACCCAAAAAACCCGAGCAATAAAAATCAGCAAAGCTATCATCAAAACCAGGCGCCATTGCCACCTCTCCCAGTCCCTTTAGAGGAAATCTACGAGTATCTTCTAGCAACTGGGCGGATTGCGCCAACTCCGGTCCAACCTCTCCAACCTCCTTACCCGAAATGGTATGATTCAAAAGCTAGATGCCTGTATCATGCTGGAGCTGTGGGGCACACTTTAGAGAACTGTACTGCCTTTAAGGGGAAAGTTAATCATCTGATTAAGTGTGGGTGGATTTCTTTTGAGGAGTTAGCCAAAGGGCTTGAGACTACCACCAATCCCCGTCCAAATCATGCCCTCGGTGGTGGACAAGCGAATGTTGTTATGGTTGGAGAAACTAGTGATCGTTCCCCTTCAGTAGTGGGGTTACCCCGAATAGAGTTTTTCTTTGCGCCAACCCAAGGGGGGCATCCGCAGCATTCTGAAGCTAATAGTTGTCTGTTTAGCCCCGAGGTGAGAAAATACGAAATCCAGGATTATGCAGTTTTCTTGGAGAATATGGAGCAATTGATAGCTTCTGGGGTCATTCGGGCTGAGGAGAAAACCGGGGGGGCAAAAGAGGTCGATGTTATCAAAGAGGGTCTTCCTATGCTAGCAAGGCAAGTAATGAAGGAAAGTGCTAATCTTGGGGGCATGACCCGGAGTGACGAGTGCGATATTTCCGATGAAGTTGAGAAGCAAAGGCAGGCCAAGGGAAAGAGTCTGGTGGTTCATGAGAAAGTGACTAAGGAGGTGCAAGAGGTGAATAAACATGTGTTAAGGGATCGTACAACAGAATCCCTAAGGATCATCAACTAGAACTTTACTCAGGTCAATGCAGTTTCGGCCTTGCATATTTGCGCTCGTGGAAAAAGAACCATCTCACAGTTCATCCATTTCCGTGAAGAAGTCTGGGGAGCTAGTGTGCAATTGGACCGCTACCATGCTTCCTGATGTCCTTTTTTTTCTAACGTATGCATGTTTTAATGTTCCCTAAATGGACAAACTCTTTTGTAGAGCTTTTGCTCCCTTTTTCCATAATTATGCAGTTTTTATTCCAAATATCTTTTACTTTTTCCGCTCTATTTATTTCCAGGATAAATATTAGTTTGGGTTGTCATGATATACCTTGTGTCTTAAACAAAAAGAATAATGAAAATTGCTGCAATGGAGGATGAGATTGAGATTTCGGAAAAGAGAATAATACCTCACTAGGAGGAGTTAGGAAAGACGAAACTTGGGGGGGGCAAGCAGTGAGATCGAAAGATAGTCGAGATTGCAAAGAACCTTGAACTCTATAAGAGAAGTTGATTTCGCTCCACAAAGAATACACGGATGTGGTCATATGATCGTATAAAGATACGTCGGATGTTACCCTAATATAGTCAAATACCGTACTCAGATGAAACGAGAATCCAAACTAATGATGATGACACTAAAACTCTTCGCCTTACCGTCCAAAGATGAATGGCGCAGTCGAAGCAGCAAACAAGAACCTGAAGAAGATTATTCAGAAGATGGTGGTCACCTGCAAGGATTGGCATGACATGCTTCCTTTTGCTTTGCACGCTTATTGGATAGCAATTCGTACTTCTACGGGGGCAACTCCTTATTCTTTAGTCTATGGCATGGAAGCAGTGATTCCGCTCGAGGTAGAAATTCCTTCTCTTAGAATCTTGGCAGAATCAGAAGTGGAAGAGTCTGATTGGGCGAGAGTAAGGTATGAACAGTTGAACCTAATCTCAGAGAAACGACTGACAGCCATGTGTCATGCTCAACTGTATCAAAAGAGGATGGCTACCACTTATAACAAGAAAGTGTGACCTCGCGAGTTCAAAGCTAGAGACTTAGTATTGAAGAAGATTCTTCCTTATCAGGAGGACGGTCGAGGGAAGTGAGCCCCTAAGTATGAAGGTCCATATATGGTTAAACACGCATTCTCTGGGAACGCTTTAAGGCTTACTAACATGGATGAAGATGATTTGCCGAGACCAGTAAATGCTGAATCTGTCAAGATGTACTTCGCATAGAGATTTACAGACTACGCTTCTCTTCGATCAAAAGACATAGGGTTTCGTCATGACAAGACATCTAATATTCATTCTGAATTAATAAAATGAGCATTTTTCTCAAAAAACTTGCATATTTAAAATTCTCATCTTAACCTTTAAAGCGACAAAAAGGAAGCATGGTACCAACGGTCAAGGGGAATAGTTCGAATTTTAAAGGCTGCCTTCAGCCTTATTTCACTAATCAATGCTAGTTTTGCAGGAATTTAACCTTTGTTTTGCAGAGTTAAGTTTACTTTCGAAAGACATCCGAGTGGAGTCATCAGCATCCGAGAGGAGAGGGATTTGGGAGGCATCTGAGTAGAGCCATCAGCGTCTGAGTAGAGCTGGATTTACATTTATGCATCGCGGAATTCGAGTGGAGACGTCCGAGTGTAGCCGCGTTTTACTTTCTGCAAGGTGTCCGAGTGGAGCCATCAGCGTCCGAGTGGAGCAAGGTTTTTTAAGGTGTCCGAGTGGAGCTATCAGCGTCTGAGTAGAGCTGAATTTCTAGACGTCCGAGTGGGGTCGGCAGTGTCCGAGTGGAGCTGGATTTGCAAGGCATCCGAGTAGAGCCATCAGCATCTGAGTAGAGCTGGATTTACATTTATGCATCGCGGAATTCGAGTGGAGACGTCCGAGTGTAGCCGCATCTTACTTTCTGCAAGGTGTCCGAGTGGGACCATCAGCATCCGAGTGGAGCTAAATTTAATTTCCGCAAGCCATCCGAGTGGAGGTAACTTTACATTTAAGCAAATTTAATTTCCGCAAGTCATCCGAGTGGAGGTAACTTTACATTTAAGCAATTTAATTTCCGCAAGCCATCCGAGTGGAGGTAACTTTACATTTAAGCAATTTAATTTATGCATCATGGTGTCCGAGTGGAGCCATTTTCTTTCTTTCGCTTTTAAAATTTATGTCTTGCTATGACATGTTCATTTTTGTGGTGGTAGGGCAACCATCTTTAATGCTCATCAAAAATTTAGTTGCACTTTATTTTTGATAAGACATTAAAGAGGGGGCAACTGTTGCTACCCGATTTTTGACATGAGTAATCGTTACTATATCATAACATACTTACATTTTATATTTTAGCGTCCATATTTATTGTTAATTATATTATTAACTATTATTATTATTAATGTTATTTATTTTATTTTTTGTCCGTATTTTTATTCGAGCTTTTTTCGGTATTATCGGACCGTTAGCTCGAACTAAATAATATAAATACCCATAATCGCCGAATCACCTCCCTTCCTCCTTTTTTTCAAACGAAATCAGACACACTCTGCTCACATCTCCCATTTTTCAAACGAAATCGGATACACCCCTTCATTTTTCAAAGATCTCTGACATTCAAAGATCGTCTCCGCTCCTACCCGTTACCTCGTGTCCAGGAATTGAATTAATGCACCGATCTCCCTTACCTTACCCTCTATAAATCAAACCCTCTACCAAATTAATCAAAAAAGGAAGCCTCTCTGCCAGTTTCAACCCCCCGCACAAATCAGCCAATCTCAGTCCCTGCAAGAAATCAACTAATCTCAATTCCAATTCCTGCAAATTAAAGCCCATTTTTCTCACCCTCTCCCCTCATTCAATCTCTGAACCGCCTCAAACCCACTCCGGCCACCATCACAAACCAAACCCGATCCACACAGCCCCAAATCTACCCCAAATCTGTCCAGAAATTAACCCCAAAACAGCCCAGAAACCAGCCCCAAAACAGCCACCAAATCTGCCCTGAAACCAGCCCCAAAACAGCCCCTAAATCTGCCCAGAAACCAGCCCCAAATTAACACAAAGTCAGCACCAAATCAGCCTCAAAACACCCTTTAAATCGTCAACCAATCAGCCCCTAAACCCACCTCAAATTAACCAAAAAAAACCAACACATCACAATTAAATCACCCGATTAAATCCGTTTAAAGCCAAAACATCCACAAAAACAGCCCCCGAACAGCCACCTAACCAACGCCCGAAACAGCCACCAAAAATCCCAATCAACCAAAATTACCCAATCACAAAATCCAAGTCAAATACAGTAGAAAGGAAACCTCACCACTTCGCCGCCGCAGCCCCGCCGTCGTGGCCCAAATCCGAACCCGATCTCCCTCGCCACCGCACCATCACTACGCCGACACAGTAATCCTCTTTATTTTTCTTGTTACCGTGATGTTGGTTTGTTTGTTTGGTTAAGCGTGCAGGAAAGGAGCTAAGAAGAAGGAGAAGATGTAGTTTTGGTGGTAGGTGCGGCAACGTTTGAGAAGAGAGGGAGGAGATGATTTGTTTTGTGTTACAGGGCTGATGGTTTAATTTATTTGTTAGGTGGGCTTGGCCAATAGGCCGGCCCCTTAGAAAGAAGATAGGAGAAGATGGGCTGATGGGTTTTGGCTGGCCCGTCAGTAGTTTTTATTTATTTTGTTCGTAGCTTACTCATATGCATGCTTGTAATATTTATTTATCCGCTTATTTGTTTATTACTCGTGCTACTAACCGATCCGTGATGCAGGTACCCGTTCGAGGAGATGTATGCATTAGTTGTTTATTTATCATATTTATCGCGCATGATTATTTATAATTGCTAGAATTAAAATAAACCTATTTGCATGAAAATTAATTTATATCAACAGCTCCTTTTAATAGTTTCACTTACTCGACCCTTGCTTGAACGAATTAGGATTAGTAAATACTCAACTTTTATTTTGTTAAATGCATGAAATAAAAATAGGACTAGTAATTAAACATCACGCATTAATTTAATTGCATGATTATTAATTACTAAAATTCACACTCTTTATTAATTCCCCACAAATCAAAACGAATAAAATCAATCAAAGAAAAATAAACAAAGTAGTAATCAAAACAATAGGATTTAAATCTTTTCCAATAACTCAGGTTCCCTCTAAAATTATTGGATAATAAATCACCAAAGAAAATAATCATTTGAAAGTGGAAAGATAGTAAATGGGCCCTAAGCCCAACTCGTAGAAAATACCTCCATATTTAATCCCCCTTATCATTAGAGTTACCTTCTAAAATGAGATTTAAATCTTTAATGTTGCGTGATCGTTTAAATTTAGTAATCCTTTGATATTTACTTTATGCTCATGGATGTATTAATGTTATCTTTGACGAATGTGTTATGTGCGCGGCTTCGACCCCACTTCCCAGTTTTTCTCTTTTCAACGTGTTTTCTCGCATTCATATAAATGGTACTTTGCTAGTCTATGCATGCTTAGAATCACCTAGTAAATAGGATTAATCATATGCATTTGCCCGATGATGTAGTAACTCATCTGTGATGATAGTGATTTCGATCGCCGTGATTCGTCTATGATTTACTAGGGTCGTCGCTTTAGTAAAGATTAATAATAAAATGGTAGTAATTTCACTTAATCAATCTTGCATGTAATCTGACTAATTTTTGAACTCGATTAAATATAACCGGAATAGGTATGCAAACCGACCTTTTTCTTTTTTAGAGGATAAAATGTTTATTTTCTTTTTAACAACTCGACAATAATTAGGATAAAATCAACCGAACCAACTAAAGAATTAAAGCGACGATCCCCCATGAGGGCCCCAAATTACTTGTTTTTAACATGATTTTAAAATACCTCTTTTTAGAACCGGTAACCTTTTTAGGATGAGACTTGGGTGCCTCGCACCTTCCCAAGTCCATAAAACGACCCCGAACCGTTGTTCTCGGGTTTAGACCCTTTTTATTTGTGCCTTAGTTTTTGTTTTATTTTCTTCTTTTTCATATTTTTAGGTTTCCCTAAACCTTAGAAAAATTAGGGTGGCGACTTCATTGTTATGTGTTTTTCATTGCGTCCCGAATTTCGCTCGTGACGGTGCGACAGTTTGGCGACTTCACTGGGGACTTAGGGTCGAAGCCGGAATTATTTGCCTGAGGTGTTTATTGTTGTTATTTTATTTGTTTACTCGCTTTGATATCAATTTTTGTCTTTTCATTCGCATCACGCATAATGCCCTATTGCCGGGCCTGTTCCAAATAGGATTAGGAGGTTAGTAGTGAGGCCCTGGGGCACGTGTCCTGGGTAGTTTTCACCAACGCCAAACTCTGATTCGAACCCCTAAATGGATGAGCGCTACGAGCTTTTGATGGTTCGGTCGGCAATCATGTATCCGTTTACTGAGGGACCACTTTTTGGTATCGTTCGGGAGCCTTTCAGCCAGCTAGAAGTAGTCGAAATTACCCCAGCACGTGCATCATGATTGCATGTATATGTTCCAATTTGATGCATCATTGCCATGATATATCACATGTATATTTTCCAAAATGATTCATTTATTTATTTGTTTTTATCGTTGTTATTAACTCATCCTTTGCTTTATATATTTTTATCTACTGATACATAAACTTTGTTTTTCCAAACAGGACCCATCCCAATTGTTCACTCAATGGCGACACCCACGATGCTTTCACTTGATACTTTTGGGAAGTTGAGCTGCAACGATCAATCCAGGCGAGGAGACATGTTGGGAAAAAGTTTTGTTCCTAATGTCACAACCAAGGTTAAGGTGGAAACAACAGAATTTGATATAACTGGAATTAAGGAGTTGAGGAATAAGTTGACTAAGGATGAAGAAGTGCAATTTAAAAGCAAATACGGGAAACTTCTGACACTGTTAGATGTGAAGATTGATTGGGGTTGTATCCGAGCGGCTTTGGTGTTTTGGGACCCTTATTATCGATGCTTTTCTTTTGACCAAAGGATAGATTTGATTCCTACTCTGGAGGAATACGCCGCCCTATTATGCTTCATCCCTCCGATATCATCCATATACCAGAATGTCCGTTTTGAGCCCACTGATGTCAAACTGAGATTAGATAAGTTGTTAGGAGTTACTACTCGTTTGAGGGAAGGAAAGTATATCTGGTGCTGGTCGGATATCGAGAAACAATTTTATTTATCTCAGGGAGAGAAGCGCTTAAGGATTCTAGCTTTCGCCGTGGTGGGGCTTGTTTTATTCCCGAAGATGAAAAATAGTATCGACTTTGAGGCGGCCAACATCTTCCATGAAATGGAGACGAATAATATCAACCCTACAACAGCTATTCTAGCAGAAACATTCCACTCCTTAGACCTTTGTAAGAGGATTGGAAGAGGGAAGTTAACTTGTTGCACTCAACTTTTAACAGTGTGGTTCATCAGCCATTTCAAACAGACACCAGATCAATCTTTGTTCTCCCAAGGCTACTTAGGCTCGAATCCGTTGGAGAAGGTTATTTTGGGAATAAGTCAAGACGTAGCGGTGAATAAGTGGAAAATGGAAGACAAGGACACATGGGTTGCTAGGTTCTTGAACCTTTCTGAAAATGACTTTAATCAACATGCTAAATGGTTGCGAGCTGCTAATCCAATTGTGAGTTGTGGGGATCTATTGTGGCTCCCATTGATCGGAGCGAGAGGATGTGTGCCCTATTGCCCAGCTCTTGTCCTTGGCCAATTTTGCATTATGCAAATTGTCCCCGCCACTTTTGGTATGCCAAGCTCGAGTCCACCACACTCAGAAGAGACGGACACTCTACGTCAGTATGTGAATGAATGGCGTGCTCCATTTTTCCTTGAGGGACATACTATCCCTACTCGGCTAACAAAGGAATACTCAGAATGGCGGAGGAACAGGATTAATGGAAATGTTTTGCCCCTTCCGGAAAACAGGAAGCCTATGGAAGAAGAAGGTGAATGCCATGCCAATGCAAAGGTTAGTTATGTGGCTTATGCCCAGTTGATGGAGCAATTGCTAGTAGTTAAAGAAGAACGAGATCTGGTGATAAAAGAGAGGGATAATCTGTCGATTGACAAGATGGATTTGGAGCTTAAAATACGTGGATTGGAGAGGCGTGATAGTGAGAACGTACGAATAAACCTTAGAAACCAAAGAATAGCCAATGAAAACTTTAGAAGGAGATTGAAAGGAGAGGTCAACAAAAGGGAGATTTCAAGCGCTTTGGTCCGAGAGAAAAATCAATGATTGAGATTTTGACTGATCGCATCAAAGAGAAAACCAGCATAGATGGAGAGAATCAAGTCTTGCGAGCCCGAGTAGTGGTTTTAGAAGTTGAAGCGAAGGTGCAGAAGAAGAAGGTTGCCTTGATGGAGCAGATGGGAGAAAATTCCACCAGCAGTTAAGCCTCAAGATGTTGATTTATTTTAATGTTGCGGTTGTATTGTTTTAATGGGAGCAAGTACTTGGAGGTGTTTTACTTTGGATTTCCTGGAATGAATAGAAATTTCCCTTTGTGATTTCGAGAATGAATTGAAGCTCTTCTCTTGCAAAACAGACTTGACAGCTAGAGACCGATAAAGAAGATTATTCATGATCCAAGATTGAGTTTGGATTTTGGAAAAGAAACGTAAGGGGCGGGGACCCTAGCCTTGTTAAAAGGTTAGGAAAGGCTGTCAATTACGAGATCTTCCATCTTCCATCTTGATCAAGGAATCGTCAATATATGTTGTCAGGAATGAATAGAAGCTGCCCTCTTCCCTCGTGAATGAATAGAAGCTTCCTTTAGTATTTTTTCCCTTGTCTCGGGAATGAATCGAAGCTTCCTTTCGTCAACCTCGTCGGTATAATGGCTTCATGTTCCTTTCCATCCGAATCTCAAAAGTATCAAGTGAAAGATCAAGGAGGAGCCGAAAAATTGAATAAGCGGAGTGGAGTCCTTGAGATAGCATTTCTGCCTGTTAGTATTATTATAATAATAATAATTATTATTATTATTCCTGAAAACTTACATCTATTTTTCTCTTTGTTTTCAGAAAAAGTTAAGATAAATCCCAAGAAACGAACTATTCCCCAAAAGCTCCACGCTACCAGACTTCAAACACGAAAAATGGCTGAGCATCTTAAAGCAGTTAAGACATTGAGAGAAAGGATAATGGAATTAAAAGAACGATTTCAGGCTGCTACAGAAAAGGGAATACAAGCTGACAAGGGTGAGCAGGGAATCATGTTAGGAAAGTTAGTTATAACAGAGGAGAAAGGTGTTGTCCAACCAATTCATCGGAAACCATTCCCCCCACCTCCACCTTTTTCCTCACCACCACCATATCCTTCACCATCGCTATATCAACCTACCTTTTTCCCTTCCTCATCAATGCCTGCTGCTAATGTTACTCCTCCATTATCTCCACCTTATCCATCATCCCAACCCACACAAACCAGATTACATGACCCACATCCAAATAACCAAGATAACCAAAACTATTGTCGGAACAAGGAGCCATTACTGCCTATTCCGGTCCCTTTAGAAGAAATCTATGAGCATCTTCTGACAATTGGGCAGATTGTACCCATTCCGGCTCGACCACTCCGAACTCCTTACCCGACAAGATTTGATCCTAATGTCACATGTGCGTACCATTCGGGAGTCCCAGGGCACATTTTAGAGGACTGTAATGCCTTTAAGAGAAAGATTAATCACTTGATCAAGTGCGGAGGGATCTCCTTCCAAGAATTAACCAAACGACCCTCTAACCCACCAAAGAAGCAAAAAAACCATGAGTCATTTTCACTTGTCTCACCATCCCCACTTCAAATACCACCACAACCAAGACAATATAACCACCCAAAAAACCCGAGCAATAAAAATCAGCAAAGCTATCATCAAAACCAGGCGCCATTGCCACCTCTCCCAGTCCCTTTAGAGGAAATCTACGAGTATCTTCTAGCAACTGGGCGGATTGCGCCAACTCCGGTCCAACCTCTCCAACCTCCTTACCCGAAATGGTATGATTCAAAAGCTAGATGCCTGTATCATGCTGGAGCTGTGGGGCACACTTTAGAGAACTGTACTGCCTTTAAGGGGAAAGTTAATCATCTGATTAAGTGTGGGTGGATTTCTTTTGAGGAGTTAGCCAAAGGGCTTGAGACTACCACCAATCCCCGTCCAAATCATGCCCTCGGTGGTGGACAAGCGAATGTTGTTATGGTTGGAGAAACTAGTGATCGTTCCCCTTCAGTAGTGGGGTTACCCCGAATAGAGTTTTTCTTTGCGCCAACCCAAGGGGGGCATCCGCAGCATTCTGAAGCTAATAGTTGTCTGTTTAGCCCCGAGGTGAGAAAATACGAAATCCAGGATTATGCAGTTTTCTTGGAGAATATGGAGCAATTGATAGCTTCTGGGGTCATTCGGGCTGAGGAGAAAACCGGGGGGGCAAAAGAGGTCGATGTTATCAAAGAGGGTCTTCCTATGCTAGCAAGGCAAGTAATGAAGGAAAGTGCTAATCTTGGGGGCATGACCCGGAGTGACGAGTGCGATATTTCCGATGAAGTTGAGAAGCAAAGGCAGGCCAAGGGAAAGAGTCTGGTGGTTCATGAGAAAGTGACTAAGGAGGTGCAAGAGGTGAATAAACATGTGTTAAGGGATCGTACAACAGAATCCCTAAGGATCATCAACTAGAACTTTACTCAGGTCAATGCAGTTTCGGCCTTGCATATTTGCGCTCGTGGAAAAAGAACCATCTCACAGTTCATCCATTTCCGTGAAGAAGTCTGGGGAGCTAGTGTGCAATTGGACCGCTACCATGCTTCCTGATGTCCTTTTTTTTCTAACGTATGTATGTTTTAATGTTCCCTAAATGGACAAACTCTTTTGTAGAGCTTTTGCTCCCTTTTTCCATAATTATGCAGTTTTTATTCCAAATATCTTTTACTTTTTCCGCTCTATTTATTTCCAGGATAAATATTAGTTTGGGTTGTCATGATATACCTTGTGTCTTAAACAAAAAGAATAATGAAAATTGCTGCAATGGAGGATGAGATTGAGATTTCGGAAAAGAGAATAATACCTCACTAGGAGGAGTTAGGAAAGACGAAACTTGGGGGGGGCAAGCAGTGAGATCGAAAGATAGTCGAGATTGCAAAGAACCTTGAACTCTATAAGAGAAGTTGATTTCGCTCCACAAAGAATACACGGATGTGGTCATATGATCGTATAAAGATACGTCGGATGTTACCCTAATATAGTCAAATACCGTACTCAGATGAAACGAGAATCCAAACTAATGATGATGACACTAAAACTCTTCGCCTTACCGTCCAAAGATGAATGGCGCAGTCGAAGCAGCAAACAAGAACCTGAAGAAGATTATTCAGAAGATGGTGGTCACCTGCAAGGATTGGCATGACATGCTTCCTTTTGCTTTGCACGCTTATTGGATAGCAATTCGTACTTCTACGGGGGCAACTCCTTATTCTTTAGTCTATGGCATGGAAGCAGTGATTCCGCTCGAGGTAGAAATTCCTTCTCTTAGAATCTTGGCAGAATCAGAAGTGGAAGAGTCTGATTGGGCGAGAGTAAGGTATGAACAGTTGAACCTAATCTCAGAGAAACGACTGACAGCCATGTGTCATGCTCAACTGTATCAAAAGAGGATGGCTACCACTTATAACAAGAAAGTGTGACCTCGCGAGTTCAAAGCTAGAGACTTAGTATTGAAGAAGATTCTTCCTTATCAGGAGGACGGTCGAGGGAAGTGAGCCCCTAAGTATGAAGGTCCATATATGGTTAAACACGCATTCTCTGGGAACGCTTTAAGGCTTACTAACATGGATGAAGATGATTTGCCGAGACCAGTAAATGCTGAATCTGTCAAGATGTACTTCGCATAGAGATTTACAGACTACGCTTCTCTTCGATCAAAAGACATAGGGTTTCGTCATGACAAGACATCTAATATTCATTCTGAATTAATAAAATGAGCATTTTTCTCAAAAAACTTGCATATTTAAAATTCTCATCTTAACCTTTAAAGCGACAAAAAGGAAGCATGGTACCAACGGTCAAGGGGAATAGTTCGAATTTTAAAGGCTGCCTTCAGCCTTATTTCACTAATCAATGCTAGTTTTGCAGGAATTTAACCTTTGTTTTGCAGAGTTAAGTTTACTTTCGAAAGACATCCGAGTGGAGTCATCAGCATCCGAGAGGAGAGGGATTTGGGAGGCATCTGAGTAGAGCCATCAGCGTCTGAGTAGAGCTGGATTTACATTTATGCATCGCGGAATTCGAGTGGAGACGTCCGAGTGTAGCCGCGTTTTACTTTCTGCAAGGTGTCCGAGTGGAGCCATCAGCGTCCGAGTGGAGCAAGGTTTTTTAAGGTGTCCGAGTGGAGCTATCAGCGTCTGAGTAGAGCTGAATTTCTAGACGTCCGAGTGGGGTCGGCAGTGTCCGAGTGGAGCTGGATTTGCAAGGCATCCGAGTAGAGCCATCAGCATCTGAGTAGAGCTGGATTTACATTTATGCATCGCGGAATTCGAGTGGAGACGTCCGAGTGTAGCCGCATCTTACTTTCTGCAAGGTGTCCGAGTGGGACCATCAGCATCCGAGTGGAGCTAAATTTAATTTCCGCAAGCCATCCGAGTGGAGGTAACTTTACATTTAAGCAAATTTAATTTCCGCAAGTCATCCGAGTGGAGGTAACTTTACATTTAAGCAATTTAATTTCCGCAAGCCATCCGAGTGGAGGTAACTTTACATTTAAGCAATTTAATTTATGCATCATGGTGTCCGAGTGGAGCCATTTTCTTTCTTTCGCTTTTAAAATTTATGTCTTGCTATGACATGTTCATTTTTGTGGTGGTAGGGCAACCATCTTTAATGCTCATCAAAAATTTAGTTGCACTTTATTTTTGATAAGACATTAAAGAGGGGGCAACTGTTGCTACCCGATTTTTGACATGAGTAATCGTTACTATATCATAACATACTTACATTTTATATTTTAGCGTCCATATTTATTGTTAATTATATTGTTAACTATTATTATTATTAATGTTATTTATTTTATTTTTTGTCCGTATTTTTATTCGAGCTTTTTTCGGTATTATCGGACCGTTAGCTCGAACTAAATAATATAAATACCCATAATCGCCGAATCACCTCCCTTCCTCCTTTTTTTCAAACGAAATCAGACACACTCTGCTCACATCTCCCATTTTTCAAACGAAATCGGATACACCCCTTCATTTTTCAAAGATCTCTGACATTCAAAGATCGTCTCCGCTCCTACCCGTTACCTCGTGTCCAGGAATTGAATTAATGCACCGATCTCCCTTACCTTACCCTCTATAAATCAAACCCTCTACCAAATTAATCAAAAAAGGAAGCCTCTCTGCCAGTTTCAACCCCCCGCACAAATCAGCCAATCTCAGTCCCTGCAAGAAATCAACTAATCTCAATTCCAATTCCTGCAAATTAAAGCCCATTTTTCTCACCCTCTCCCCTCATTCAATCTCTGAACCGCCTCAAACCCACTCCGGCCACCATCACAAACCAAACCCGATCCACACAGCCCCAAATCTACCCCAAATCTGTCCAGAAATTAACCCCAAAACAGCCCAGAAACCAGCCCCAAAACAGCCACCAAATCTGCCCTGAAACCAGCCCCAAAACAGCCCCTAAATCTGCCCAGAAACCAGCCCCAAATTAACACAAAGTCAGCACCAAATCAGCCTCAAAACACCCTTTAAATCGTCAACCAATCAGCCCCTAAACCCACCTCAAATTAACCAAAAAAAACCAACACATCACAATTAAATCACCCGATTAAATCCGTTTAAAGCCAAAACATCCACAAAAACAGCCCCCGAACAGCCACCTAACCAACGCCCGAAACAGCCACCAAAAATCCCAATCAACCAAAATTACCCAATCACAAAATCCAAGTCAAATACAGTAGAAAGGAAACCTCACCACTTCGCCGCCGCAGCCCCGCCGTCGTGGCCCAAATCCGAACCCGATCTCCCTCGCCACCGCACCATCACTACGCCGACACAGTAATCCTCTTTATTTTTCTTGTTACCGTGATGTTGGTTTGTTTGTTTGGTTAAGCGTGCAGGAAAGGAGCTAAGAAGAAGGAGAAGATGTAGTTTTGGTGGTAGGTGCGGCAACGTTTGAGAAGAGAGGGAGGAGATGATTTGTTTTGTGTTACAGGGCTGATGGTTTAATTTATTTGTTAGGTGGGCTTGGCCAATAGGCCGGCCCCTTAGAAAGAAGATAGGAGAAGATGGGCTGATGGGTTTTGGCTGGCCCGTCAGTAGTTTTTATTTATTTTGTTCGTAGCTTACTCATATGCATGCTTGTAATATTTATTTATCCGCTTATTTGTTTATTACTCGTGCTACTAACCGATCCGTGATGCAGGTACCCGTTCGAGGAGATGTATGCATTAGTTGTTTATTTATCATATTTATCGCGCATGATTATTTATAATTGCTAGAATTAAAATAAACCTATTTGCATGAAAATTAATTTATATCAACAGCTCCTTTTAATAGTTTCACTTACTCGACCCTTGCTTGAACGAATTAGGATTAGTAAATACTCAACTTTTATTTTGTTAAATGCATGAAATAAAAATAGGACTAGTAATTAAACATCACGCATTAATTTAATTGCATGATTATTAATTACTAAAATTCACACTCTTTATTAATTCCCCACAAATCAAAACGAATAAAATCAATCAAAGAAAAATAAACAAAGTAGTAATCAAAACAATAGGATTTAAATCTTTTCCAATAACTCAGGTTCCCTCTAAAATTATTGGATAATAAATCACCAAAGAAAATAATCATTTGAAAGTGGAAAGATAGTAAATGGGCCCTAAGCCCAACTCGTAGAAAATACCTCCATATTTAATCCCCCTTATCATTAGAGTTACCTTCTAAAATGAGATTTAAATCTTTAATGTTGCGTGATCGTTTAAATTTAGTAATCCTTTGATATTTACTTTATGCTCATGGATGTATTAATGTTATCTTTGACGAATGTGTTATGTGCGCGGCTTCGACCCCACTTCCCAGTTTTTCTCTTTTCAACGTGTTTTCTCGCATTCATATAAATGGTACTTTGCTAGTCTATGCATGCTTAGAATCACCTAGTAAATAGGATTAATCATATGCATTTGCCCGATGATGTAGTAACTCATCTGTGATGATAGTGATTTCGATCGCCGTGATTCGTCTATGATTTACTAGGGTCGTCGCTTTAGTAAAGATTAATAATAAAATGGTAGTAATTTCACTTAATCAATCTTGCATGTAATCTGACTAATTTTTGAACTCGATTAAATATAACCGGAATAGGTATGCAAACCGACCTTTTTCTTTTTTAGAGGATAAAATGTTTATTTTCTTTTTAACAACTCGACAATAATTAGGATAAAATCAACCGAACCAACTAAAGAATTAAAGCGACGATCCCCCCTGAGGGCCCCAAATTACTTGTTTTTAACATGATTTTAAAACACCTCTTTTTAGAACCGGTAACCTTTTTAGGATGAGACTTGGGTGCCTCGCACCTTCCCAAGTCCATAAAACGACCCCGAACCGTTGTTCTCGGGTTTAGACCCTTTTTATTTGTGCCTTAGTTTTTGTTTTATTTTCTTCTTTTTCATATTTTTAGGTTTCCCTAAACCTTAGAAAAATTAGGGTGGCGACTTCATTGTTATGTGTTTTTCATTGCGTCCCGAATTTCGCTCGCGACGGTGCGACAGGAGCACCATCGAGGGCTAGACTAGAAAAACGAAGCAGCAAAGGCAAAGTGTGGGGATCCCGTAAAAATTCAAGACCCTGAATGCTAGCGCCAATTCGAGACCTCGAAGCTAAAACAAAGAAATCAAGGGCAGACCAGAACGAAAAACCACTTCCCATCCACGGCAAAACACAAGTGTGGGGGAGTGGAATCAGACATCTGCCCCCCCAAAGAAAAGGTCTCATTCCTCAACCATTCCCTCTCTTCCTCTCTCGAAAAAGAAAAAAATAGAAAAAAAATATATATAAAAGAGAGAAGAGAACAAAACCAGACCTTCAAGGCCAAAAAGAGGAAAACAACAGCCAGCATCCATTCAAGGCCTCGAGCCTCGGTCCCGAAACACAGCAAGGGCCCCCTCGAAGAAGAAAAGCCTAGTCTAGCCTTCGCTCTCAGCAACATTGTCTCACCACTTTGATTCCTTCTGCCAAGGGAGCATTCCAGGTTTGAGTTGGTTTCACCACCGTCTCATTTCACTTCCTTACTCTACCTCTTCTTCACTTTTTCCCCTCATGATGCTTCTTTCTATTTCCCCTTATCACTTATTTTCCTTGTTTCCCCTTCTTGCCCCGATGCGAAGTCTTTTGATTGCTAGATTGTCTATACATGTGTCTAATGTACTCGGATTGATGTGGAAACTTGATTTTGTGCCGTGTTATTGCATACTTGAGTGTTTAAACACCTAACCTTGTTCACGAGTATGAGTGCAAATACTAATCCATGTGAGGACTGCTGGTGAATAGGCTGATGTGGAAAGGTCTTTTCTTAAGGGTCGTTATCCTTCTGATTTGATGTAGGTGTATCTAGGCGAAGTCTGTTTTCATTCGGGGTCCCGAATCTTTACAAGCATGCTTATTCTCTGTGCTATGGTTTGGTGTGTCTGTTCTGTTTTGGGACTGTTTTAAATTTTGTGAATGCTCGAGGGCGAGCATTGGGCAGTGTGGGGATATTTGATAAAGTGTATTTATGCATGATTTTCTCTCCATTATTTCATCAATTCAAGGCATGATTATGTTAATTTACCCTTGTTTTCATTACTATTGCAGATCTAGGCATAAAAAGGGAGTTTATGCAAAAACATGCATTTTTGGAGCATTTTGGGCGTTTTAGAGCTTCAAGACCACAGTCGAGGTCCCGAGTCCAGAATCGCGTTCAAGGTCCCGAATGGATTCGGGACCCCGAAGGGCGAAGAATGGCATTTCCACGTGTCCTCTTCCCAGACCTTCCATGTGCCTCCTCTGACACTGTTCCGACAGTCTGCACTGATCACAAAATACCTACCCCTCTGACCATTGCAGGCCTTGAGCCCATTCCAGATCTGCCAAAGCTGGTCAAGACCAAGAAAATCAGCTTTCAGCTTTTTCAGCTTTTTCAGCTTTTTCAGCTTTTTCAGCTTTTTCAGCTTTTTCAGCTTTTTACTTTAGGGAGCATAGATCCATATTAATAGGCTTTCTTTAAATGCATTTTGTTCCTTAGTTGGGCAGAAGATATTTTATAATTGTATTTTCTAGTTTAAATAGAGGATGATAGGAAGAGTTTAGGGTATCTTGGATTATCCATGATCATGTAGTTTTAGTTTTCTTAGACTTCTCTCTAGTTTATCTCTCTAGTTCTTGTTAGCTCATCTTCAACCTTGCCGCCGGGCTTCAAACGGATTTTTTAGTAACAAAGTCTTCTTCCCTTCATCTATTTATTTACTTGTTATGCTTTCTTTGATTGTTATTTATTTATCTTCAAGCATGAGTAACTAAATCTTTAATTCTTAGCAAAGGGTTATTCAAGGGCTGCAGGGGCAGATTCGAGGCCTAAACGAGCTTAATATATTTTTGATGCCATATTCAATTGCTTATCATTTTAATTATAATTTCACTTGGGGTAATTAGAGGTTTGATCAACTGATTATTACTTTATGTGAATGCTGCCATCTTTGTGATAAATACGAAAGGAAAGTTGCATGGAACAAGTAGGCATCTGTTTAGTCTTGACTGCGCTGAAGTGGTCTCGAATAGATAGGGTGGGTAGTTGATTAGAGCGAGGTCACGAGCCTGACAAACTGAGGGACTTTTAGCTCTAGATCTGTCTTTTCTTATCTTCATGGGCAGTTTGAGTATGACCCTCCCGCATTCGTGCCTGGAGGGATGGCAAACTGTCAAGACTACCTCATATGTGGAAACGGGGGGTAGTTTCTCTTAAGAGAAAAGTAGGGGATATCCGAGGAATCTGGTCCCTATGTCATTTCTATGATGTCTTGAATAGAATACCCTTGAGCTGATGACAATCTGGTCCCGAACGCAACCCAAGAATATCTTTTGCTAAGAATTTTCTCTACCTGATTATTTGTGCTTGTTTCACTTTCTGTTTTATTAATTCTGAATTTGTTCACTGATTTGTTATATTTTTACATTCGGGACCCCGAACGTGACATTCGGGACCCCGAACCTTGCTTTCTTAGATAAACTTGTTAGCTCCAAATCTCTCTTGACCAACTCGTTTGGTCAAGTAAAACCCCCCCTGATTATTACTTTTTGTGCCTTTGTCCCCTGAATACATTCAAGACCTTGAATCCATTCAAGACCTTGAATTCTGTTTTGTTTCTTTTATTGTTTTATTTTATAAATTTGGCCTTGTCTAGTGTAAGTCTTCACCAATCTCTGTGGATCGATCCTCTTGCCACTGTCTTCAATCTATTTTGTTGCATGTGATAAGTTGTAATTATTTGTTTGATCGTGCCCTCGACAAGCGCATTATCAGTGTTCCACCTCCCCCTCAGTCCTTTCTTTGTCAAAGGCGCGTAAGGCAACCTCGTTAACATGAGTGGTCAGCGACAAAGCCTTACCTATTTCCCAAGTCTGTCCCTCCATCAGTTTTACATCAAATACACGGTTCATGTTGGTAATGTCTGCGTCCTCAATTTTGTTATTGTTTGTCCATGACTCTTCCCCCGAATTTGTCGACTTTAGGCTGCCCTTTGTACCTACCAGCTTCTTCACTTTACGGTCTCGGATTGTGATGAATGGTATTGGTTGTTCAAGTATATGGGTCTTTCTAGAAGAAATTTCCAGTTGTGAGTCTGGGCAAGTGATATCTGCAGGAATATAATGATCCCTATGGCCTAATTCAACCGGGTTTTCTTCTTCCTGAACACTACAGGAATCTCTAATGGCCTCATCTACATCTTCTTCGTCCTTCCAATCCTCTTCCTTGTTGGTCACTTCTATCATCCAATTCATCCAATCGAGGTTGGATATAGCCCCTTGTAAAGGTTCCTCTTTACATAAAATCTTACTAACCACTCCTTCCACTCTGACAGTGATTTCCAAGTCAACAATTTGGGAAGATGTTGATACTAGGATTCGGCCTATATCCAAACGTTTTCTAGCAATTGTGATATCATCGATTGCCACCAAACCGCCTATCTGTTTTCCTAGAGCTTCAAATGTGTCTCGACCCCACACTTGAATTGGTATTCCAGCACATTGGACCCAGCAAAGGCGTCCACCGTCTCCTGATATCTCTTTCCAGCTCGCCACTTTGGAAAATATTTCTTCTACAGCAGGGTTCGTTGTAGACAATGCTTTCTCATACTCAGTTTCCCTGTCGAATTCTAAAAGGACAAGACCGCGACCCATAATCCTCGTTTCACAGTTCCACCCCATCTCTAGGACCAGATCTTGAATTTCTGGGATATCTTCTATCCGTTTTATAATGCCTAAAGCGCTTCTACGAAGCCAATCCAAGTTTTCTTTCGGCGCTTGAAGATCAATAATCTCAGTCTCTCTTGGTTTCGAAGATGAGGTATCCACGTCCTCCTGACCGACCCCCTTAATCCCTGCTGTCTTCTCGTGCTGGTCTTGGGAAACTTTCCGGTGATTGTCTATCGACCTCTTCCCCTCTTCCCCTCTAATCGCTTTGCTGACCTCTTTGGTTTCCTCCCTTGTATGTCCCTTCACCACCTCAGCCAAGGTGCGAGCTCTAGGTCCACTGTCTACCCTACTGTTTGTCTTAGAGAAACCGGATCTGTTAGGGTGTGATGCATATGGCAAGGTCTGGTGTCTGAATCGCTCAGGTTTCACTGTCCTCCTGCTACGTCGGCTTATGCTACGTCTAACAGCCGAAGCTCCAATATACTGTTGATCTAAGGCAATCTCCATGTCCACTCTGTTGTCGACCCAATCAAATCTCACAAAGCCAAAACGGATCCCTTCTTTATTCCTGGGATTAGGGATGAATACGTCGATCAGACTCCCGAATCGTGGTAGCTTCCATCGGCGTGTGATCAAGTACCGGAGCGCCTTTTGGTCCACGTGGGAAGGTAAGTTTTCCACATAGAATGATATCGCTTCTGTCCATCGATCTGCCATGAGAAGGGTGTTTTCACCCCGATCACAGTGGGTGTATCGGTGTTTGTTTTTCACTCCGGTAGCAGTGGGCTATGTGGTCCAATTGTCACAACGTCAATTTCTTTTTCCATTATTATAGCTTCTAAAATGTTTATTTTGACACATCCCTTTACTGTTAATGTTTTCTCGATGTGGTCCTATTGTCACAACGTCATTTTCTTTTTCCATTATTATAGCTCCTAAAATCTAGGATTAGCACCTCTCTTTGCATCTACAACGGTCAGCATGTTCTTGTGCGATCCAAATACACTCTCCAATTTGCCAATGTAACCAATGGCAAATGCTTTGACAGTGTTCAACCTCGCATTTCACCATCGATGGAAGAAAGTTATAGCACCACGCTTGTTCTCCGGTTGCTTCCGGCACCGCAACTAATAACACCACCACTGTTTGCAGCAACAAAAATAAATAAATAAATAAACTAATACGCAAATATTTTTATTAATTAAGTAATAATCCATCATCAATTCATCATCATCATCTAATTAAACATACTGAAATAATTATGATCCTTCAAAATTACTAAGTTGTTATCGTCACAACAATTTCTTTTGACAAAAGGGTTTGTCTAATATGCGAACGTCGCTACAGTCCGTTCGACAATGACTGCAGATTAGTGTCCTCCCTTGGAAATGAGTATTAACAAAATTGTCCTTCCTACTACTCTTTTTTTTCTTCCTTTCTCCAATAGGGTCAACAATGGATAGAGTACCCAAAAAAATTCGTGTATTCTTTCAACTAAAATTAATTCCCTACGAGTATAGTCAAGCTCTCAAAGGAGGTGACTCTGATAGCATGGTTTTCTCTATTTTCAAAACCGAACTTGAGACTTTTATTAAGGATGGACCATAGACAAGTCTCTTACCACTTGAGCAAAACTAATATTGGTAATATTTTTTTCCTTTTGGTAAAGAGTTTCATACTTTTAAACTTGTAATTTTTATTTTATAACTCTAATTTTTATAGTGATTAAAAAATACAAAAAAATGTAAAAAAAGATTATCAAAATTAGATAAAAATGTAACAAATATAGTAGAATTTATACCCATTATGGATCACTCGTGCTGGAGAGAAAAAAAGTAAGAGAAAGTGGAGGATATGGATTAGAAAATTGAATAAAAAAACATTTTAGGAGCTATAATAATGGAAAAAGAAATTGACGTTGTGACAATAGGACCACATCGAGAAAACATTAACAGTAAAGGGATGTGTCAAAATAAACTTCGGGACTAGATTAAAAAAATTAGAAAGTTTGAGGACTTGAATTGTCTTTAACCCCACATTCCCGTTGCTAATTGACCATGGAAAGTAAAAACAAAATCAAAATCAAAATCAAAATCAAGATCAAGTTCGATCTACGAACCTGAGAAAAGAAAGAGCGTCACGAAAACCCGGTTGTAGGAGAGCACTGCCATTTTAAAGATAAAATGGCTTCGAACAATTTTGAAGAATTTAAGAAAATAATATAAAAACTTTTGAGAATTGAGATATGACAAGTTTGTTTCTTTAGTTTTTTCCATTGGTTTTTATAACGCCTTGGACCCAATTTAATTAATTGCTTTTTGCAATTATCTGTCGAATGGTTGACACTTTTCGAATCATGGTTCCATTTGGATACTCACTATCTTAACTTGTTGCCAAATGTACAATGTTTGTGCATGAATTTGACCATCGAATCAAAGTATCATGTTATCTATGAGAAATAAAATACTCACTCCGGTGTGAATTAAACGTCGTTTTAGGATTTATTTTTACTGTAACTTTTACTTGTATTTTTAGTGTTAAACCTATTGAATATTGGGATGCAAGAAAGACATTTAATTTGCACCAGAGGGAGTAAGACAGTTTTGAAAATTTTGTGAGACTTCAGATATTATAATTCCATCGAGTATTTTTAAATGAATTTTTGAGCTTTTGGGTTTTTTACCATTAAGCTCTAACTAATCTAAAATAGTGAAGTTTTCTAAATGTATTTTTTCACTCATGAAATTCAAATTTAGTACCTTATTTAAAATATCCAAATCCGGAGTAAGTACCTGCAAGAAGTGATATGACAATAATTGGTAGCTAATCACCAATTAATCTTAATCTCTCGTAATAAAAATTGTGCATGCTATAAAATAAAAGGGAAATCCAAATCTAATCAGGATGAGAGCTTAATAATAATAAGTTCAAATCAAATTTAAATAAAACTCCAAAATCCATAAAAAAAACATATTGAGAGATTAATAAAAATATTTTTTTGGATAAGTTTATAGTTCTATGTCACGCTAAATTGCTGCGCAAAATTATCGTCCTGTGACAGAACAGCGAGACATGCAAAGCACCTTTGCATTATCCTCTTCATCTTTCACCAATTTATGGATTAACGTCGTCAGATTCTCTTATTTAGTTTTTGAAGGTTTTCCCATGACTCTCTTAAGAACCTTTCCACCGCCTCCTTTGCCGTCAAGGGTTGTACTTCCTCATCAGAATACTCCCCTGCAGATGCATCTTGTTCGCCGGCCGGTGACATTGTTGCCACTCCACTTCCTTGTTCCTAAAAAAAGAAAGAAAAGGAAGAAGATGCAACTCAACTCACCATTATAACACATAAACTTAGAAACTAAACACTAACTTAATGTCATTTATACGTATACGTATACGCATACGCTTCTGCTAGAAGTATATATATCATGTATAAAATGTTAAACAAGATGTATTGGAAGTACTTACCGAAGAATTAGGTTCTTGTTCCAATCTCCTCTTCTTTGCTGCGGACTGCGATGGTTTCTCTCGAATAATACTGTACACTAAGAAATCTGCCACTTCTTTTGACGATCGAAATATCTTTTTCACTTCCTTGTGCAGATAATACTGCAAAATAACATCTCATAATTATCATCAAAGTTAATTATCTGTCATTTCTTTGAAATAATATTCAAATAATTAACAAAAACAATTAGTTTTCCTAATTCATTTTTATTTTTTATTTTTTTAGGTATAATCTTTATCTTTTCAGGACAGGAGACGGATTTATTCAAGTATTGTGGCAAAAAAAAAAAATTAAAAAATTCAATTACCGCATCCACTAATCCGTTTGCTCTTCGTTTCTGCTGAATAGTCCACCCATCTAGCCTCTTCATGAAAACAATTCCTGGATACTCGGGGTGACATGACACCACCTGATGTCACATTTAATAAATGGTAATTAGCAATGCCATTTTTCACAGTAATTAATTATTTTACGTGGTTTTGTTACGACGAAAAAAAGAAGTATTGGCTAATTAGAGTAGACAAGCAGAAGCATTACGAGAGAATTACCTGATCTATGGCAGCTAGATATTGGACATATTCTTGAGGAATTTGAAAAACCATGGGTGATTCCCCAAGCAATATAGCCGGTTGCTTCATCTTCCCAGGTTTCTGCAAAAACCAGCTCATGTCAAATTGCAATGCTACACTATATATCAAACCTCATGATTAAGGTTATGGAGTGCAATGCTACATTGTATATATATATATTGGACTATATATATACTTTTTTTTTCAAATAGCCAGATTAATAGATACTCTAGATTTAATGGCAAGGGTTAATTATTATATTTATTGGCGAGACTAATCTCTATTCTCTACGCGTCAATTCATCAAAACTTAAGGTGTTTAAAGCAGATAATTAATTTTTTCTTACTAACTAACCATTACCTGCGCCGGGTTGGAATAGATAGATAGCGGTATGGCATCGATAACTCCTTTTTGTTGTTCTTGTGTTACATCAGCATCTACCATGGGAGTTGATTGCACTTCATCTTTTCCACCTCCATTGTTTTCTTCTTCAACAGTAACTATTTTGGAGGGAATTGAATCTTGTTTTGTTACTTCAACAGTAGAATTCGAATTCATTTCTTTTTCCTGGGTTTGAAAAAGAGTAAATATATATATTACAAAAGAATTAGCCAAATAGAACTGGCAATAACTGATTATTTTTGTTGGCACGCGTCAGTTCATCAAAAATGTAAAATGTTTAAAGCATGTAATTTCTTTTTACTAATTAACCATTACCTGGGCGGGGTTGGAATAAATAGAGATCGGTATGGCATTCATAACACCTTCTTCTTTTTGTTGTTCTTGTGTTATTTCAGCATCTACCATGGGAGTTGATTGCACTTCATCTCTTTCTCCTCCATTGTTTTCTTCTTCAACATTAATCATTTTGGAGGGAGCTGACTCTAATTTTGTCACTTCTTCCATTACTTTTTCTTGGGTCTTTTCTTCCCAGTTTACTGAGTCCAATTTCATAAGATTTCTCAATTCCTGAAAAAAAATTGTCATTAGTTTTAATCACGTATCTATTACTCTCCATCTTCTTTTTTAGATAATTGATTATTTTTACACTTTGAAATTAATATAATGAAATATAAAAATTACATATTGATTTCGTCTATGTTTTTTTCAAGGCAGAAAGTAAGAATGACCTTCCTATGGTAATATCACATATTCGAAACCATAAAATCTAAATCTTTGGACAAATTGGACGATACTTTAAATTTACTGAACTAAGATTAATTACTTTTTACACCGCATTAGTTCACTAAAAAGGTAAAATGCCCTGTTTAAGAAGGTAATATGTTCTCACTAAAAAGGCAATTTGCGACGATAAATTCCGTGGCTATTTATATAAGTTGAGCCTACACAATTCTTAATTATCCATTACCTGCTGGAAGCTGTCACATACAGACATCTCATCTCCTTCTTGTTCTTCCAATTGTTCATCATCCATAAGGAGATACGACTCTATTTCATCTATTATTGTTCCTCCATTAATGTTTTCTTTTTCAACATTAATTATGTTCGAAGGAATCGACTCTAATTTCGTTGCTTGCAGTTCCATGGATGAATTTGAGTTCATTTCTCCATTTTGGGTCTTCGTCTCTGAATTCTCTAAGTCCAATTCTATGGCACTTTTCACTTCCTACAACAACAAAAAATTAATTAAATAAATCATTAATGTAAAAATTATATAAATTACTACTACATATAAATCATTCTATGATTAATTCAGTTTTTTGTGTTCATAAAACTTCTCCAATTAAATCTCTAATTGATTAATACAGTCCCGTATTCGTAAAAAAAATTCAATCAAATTCTAAATGATTAAATTATTCATTGTGTTCTTTTTAAACTTTTATTGGTTGATAATTTAGTCTTTTTCTAAAAAAAAATATTTGTTGATTAGTTTAATACTTGTTCATAAAAGTTGCAAATAATTAATTTAGTCCTCATATTATTTAATTGAACTCACATATTTATAAAATTTCATATTTCTTTTCGTGTTTATAAATTTGGTTTTACATACAGAGTTAGTTATCCTAATATTTTTTATATAATCTATACTTACTTAGTGGACTAGGACTAAACAATCATTTCTTTTATTTGAAGTCACACAAATCCTCCACAAAATGCATTGGATCAAAGTCTCTAAAAATGTAAATTTTTTCGAGCAAATAAGTTCATTTTATACGAGTGGAGACTTTATATATATATATATATATGGGTTTTGCTAACCTGCCCACTTTATGGGTAGGTTAGCATTGTGCCAACTTTTGAGTGGATACAAATTATCCCTGCTTTAAATGACAAACTTTAATGGATTTAAAGGTTATAAATGTAATATAACTACAATCTAATAAAATAATAATTTCTCTCTCCTGATGCATTTAATTTAATTTAATTTCTTTCCTTTTCTTTCCTCTTTTCCTTTTCACTCTCTCGTCATCTCCTTCTTCTATTTTTCTAACTTCTTCTCCTCCTCTCTTTTCTAATCTACTGTTCTTTGATAAATTAGTTTGTAGGTTTCTTTTCATCCACCATTTTTTAGTATTATTTGATTAAAAGTTTCCTAAGCATTCTGGAATAAAGAATTGAAAATTAAAAAGCATTTTAGATTAAATATTGTTTAAAATAAAAATCAATAATCCATAAATGGTGAAAAGTGGAAACCATAGCTTGACAACATAGTCATATTAAGCTTCCTAATTTCATAAAAAAAAACATTACCCTCTCACCTCTCATTCTTCCTTTCTTTTTATTTTCACCTCTCATTCTTTCTTTCTTTTTATTTTTGATTTGTAAATTTGAGATTATTTTTTTAAATTTTGATTTGATTTTGATTTGTAAATTAAAGAAGGAAGGAGATGAAGTTAAAAAGATAGAAGGAGATGACGGGAGAGGGGAAGAAAAGAGAGAAGGAAAGGAAAGAAATTAAATTAAATTAAATGCATCAGGAGAGAGAAATTATTATTTTATTAGATTGTAGTTATATTACATTTATATCCTTTAAATCCATTAAAGTTTCTCATTTAAAACAAAGATAATTTGCGTCCACTAAAAAGTGGGCACAATGCTAACCTACCCATAAAGTGGGCAGGTTAGCAAAACCTTATATATATATATATATATATATATATGGGTATTAATTAACTATTACCTGCAAGGGGGTGGTATATGTAGACATCATTGGTATAGCCTCAGTAACTTCTCCCTTTTCCTCTTCTTCTTCTTCTTCTTCTTTTTCAATATCACTAAAATGCAATTCCTCTATTTCTTCTCCATTCTTTTCTTCTTCATTATTAATTATTTCGGAGGGAATAGACTCCAATTTTGTTATGGAGGGATTTGAGCTCGTTTCTCCGTTTTGGGCCTTTCCTTCTGAATTCTTTAAGTCCAACAGTGTGGCCCTTTTCACTTCCTGCAAAAAAAAAAAAAAAAAAGCTTCAATTTAAAAATTATTCTTGTGATGAAAAAAAATTAATTTGGAAATAAAAGTGAAGAAATATATATCCATAAAAAAGGAAAGTACTAATTTTATTTTCTCATTTGTCGATGTAAAAAAGGCATCTAATAGAAGAAAAAAAAGGAAAATGATTATTTAATATAATTTATATTTGGTAAAAAAAAACCTGTTGTTTTGATTTTAACCATTCATTTAGAGTGAAATGTTGAGATTTGATCTAAAAAAATGTTTGAGATTTAATTAACATGATATATCATATTAACTAAAATAAAATAAAAGCACGGGAATCGAAAATATATAAAATTAACTCAAGTTGATTAAAAACGACCTCAAATTAATTCAAGTTAATTAAAAACCACAAAATTCAAATCTAAATCTAAATTTACCGTGAAACTTAAAATTGGATGTACGTAAACAAAAAACAAATTTCACTGAGATTGGTTTAATAGCGAAGGATTATGAGATCTAAAAATAAAATATTAGTATCGACTCTAAAAATTAGTGGGTATAATTTTTAAATACGATACCATAATGGATTGAAATGAATCAAAATGCATTTTCACAATCAACCATTTCAAGATTTAATCAAGTATCAACAAAAATTAATAATAGTTATTATTATTATTAATAATAACAATAATAATAATTTGGTTGGGATGAGATGATAATACCAATACTCTTTTTTTTATCCAGCCGGCCATGCGGGGCAGCACTTCCTTTCTCAGGTACTCCAAATCTTGTGATGGGACGTGCACCTGCGTCTCTACCTTAGGAACCTGCGACTCGTCCTTCGATAGAGCAGATCGTTTTCCACAAGAACTGGGCTCTGCTCTGGATTCATTGTTGTCAGCCATTTTTGTTCCTAGGACTAGAATTGACGGCTGTGCAATACAAAGTGTATATATATATAGTGAAGAAATGGACTCTTTATAATATATATATTTTTAGTTAGGTCACCCTATTAGATTCGACGTTACTCAAATGAGAATAATCTCTTGTCTTGAAAGAGTGAAAAGGATACCCGAAAATATTAAATAAATTTTATAATTTACGTATCTTTATTTACAGTTCGACTGGATACATAGGTGCATTATGGGAAATATACTAGGGAGATGTATTTCTTTTTGCAGTCTATGCTGGTCTTTGGTGTGTGCCATGTTGAAAAGGAAACTTTGGAATTTTCATGAATGACTTAATAGGAACATTATTAATTATACCAAATCCAGATTATTTCTCTATGTGACAAATTCTATCATGTTATAGATAGAGAGTGTAATAACAATCAACTTTGTGCTTATCTAAAAAAAACAAAAGTAAATATTTTTATTAAAAATATATATTTAATTTTTGTTGGAAAATTATAGTGTTCATGTGTGTGCTTGTTCTAAACAATTTGGGAATTTTAAAATGAATTTTTTTTTCTCTTTTAACAACTTATTTATTATTCAAAAGAAAATTTAAAATAATTACAAAGAATGTATGTAAAAGGATATTAAGTTGACAGATCTTCGAGATGATTAATGTCAAAATGATATAACTAAATTTCTTTTTCCTAATACGCGATGAAGTATAGTTACCTTTTAAGAAAGTTAGCTAAATTAGATAACCGGTCAACGGTTAAAATTTAATGTTTGATCGATATGCTTGTATCTTTAATCAATTTTGTTAAATTTTAATGAAGTGCTAATGAATAAATCATGATTAATAAATATTGATATATTTTTTTGGGTCAGAGCACTTATTATAGTTAGTTAGTACTCCCTCCGTCTTCTAATAAGTGTCACTTTCCTACGGATTCTTACTGTTCATAATAATTGTCCTTTTGCTTCTTCAGTCCCACATTTTCTTGCCTTTTCGGTCTCATTTTTTTTTTTTTACTGTTGAAAGATGGGTTGACTAGTTATTGAACAAAGAATGTATGTAAAAGGATATTAAGTCACAGATCTTCAAGATGATTAATGTCAAAATGATATAACTAAATTTCTTTTTCCTAATACGCGACGAAGTATAGTTACCTTTTAAGAAAGTTAGCTAAATTAGATAACCGGTCAACGGTTAAAATTTAATGTTTGATCGATATGCTTGTATCTTTAATCAATTTTGTTAAATTTTAATGAAGTGCTAATAAATAAATCATGATTAATAAAGATTGATATGTTTTTTTTTTGTCAGAGCACTTATTATAGTTAGTTAGTACTCCCTCCGTCTTCTAATAAGTGTCACTTTTCTATGAATTCTTACTGTTCATAATAATTGTCATTTTGCTTCTTCGGTCTCACATTTTCTTGCCTTTTCGGTCTCATATTTTTTTGTACTGTTGAAAGATGGGTTGACTAGTTATTGAACAAAAAACCAAGGTTCGATTTGAAACAGAAAAGGAAAAAAAGAGAGGAGCATTACATGCTCCCACTGTTTCCAAACGACATGTTTTGGAAGACAGAGGGAGTATAATATTGCACTAGTCTCGGGTGGTGGTGGATCTGGAGTTTTCTAACCCTATCCCCTCTTATCTTTCTTCCTATTTTTCTTTTTTCTAGTTATAGTTAGTTAGAATAATGAACAAACAAACACCCTATAATTTAAGAACTAGACTGATAATAGGCTCCATATAATTATTGAATTTTGCTTTTTTTTTCCAGCATGGTGTTTCTACTTTGCTTTGACGACAACGATTGAAGCTCGACACCGTTTGTCTTGGAATACCTCTACAGAACGGTATCCCGCTTGATAGGTGTCGAAATCGTTAAAAATAAATTAATTTTATCATTAATTACAAAGATTTGTAAATAATGGTAAGAGATTCGATCAACAGAAAATGGGTAAGCTTAAAATAAGATGAAAACAAATAAGTAAACAAATGGAAATTTATAAGAACTGATTGATAAAACAGAATGCAATAAAAACAGTAAACAAACAAATGATAAATAAGATCATATGATAGAAAATTTCTAGTAAAGACATACCCTAGGTCATAATTCACATGTATTGATCATTGATACAAAATTGTTTAAAATCGAGTTTCACAGGGAGGTTATAAAAATTAGGTTTACTTTGATTTCCTACTCTCCTCCTAATCAAGTTTTTTAAAGACACCCTCTATTAAGAACTCTAACCTTCTTAGTAATCCTGTTCACTTATAGGATTTTAACTAGTTGGTTGATGAAAATAAAGAGAGACCTTTCCTAGGCCTAGAGATCAGTTCATTCGCCCCCATAACCTAATTCTTCTTCTTCTCTAACTGAGTCCAGCTTGTTCACTAAGAGTTCCGGCTGGGTATACGTTAGTTGCTTATGAATTCCTTGTAACAATGTAGACCCAAAATTATTAGGAAAAACTGTAATTATTCAAGTTTAAAACTTAAGTTGATCACTCTTAAATAAAAACAAGAATAAATTGATAAGAAATCAAAAGAGAAGAAATATGAAATTCAGAATTGATTAAATTCGTTTAGACCTCACAATAATGGAATCATGAACATTGGAGTCTTTACTAGGAACGATTTACTTAGCTAGAAATAAATAAAATAAAATAAAATACGAAATTCAATTGCATAAAATAAATATCCTCGTTTTAAGGAAGAATATGAGGAGAGCAAAACAATGGAGTGATCACGTGCTTGTTGAGGGCACGATCAAATAATTACAACTCATCACGTGCAATAAAAAATGATTGAAGACAGTGGCAGGAGGTTCGATCCACAGAGAATGGTGAAGACATACACTAGACAAGACTAGATATAAAATGAAACAATAAAAGAAACAATTGTGGGGGGGGGGGGTTTGGTTGGTTAATCTAGTTAAACCAGATAGAGATGGTTGCTAACAAGACAATTAATAAAAACAGAAATCAAGGGCAAGAAAACAAAGAGTAATCAGGGGCACGACATGCAAATAGAAATCAAGGGCACGACATGCAAACAGAAATCAAATAAAGAAATAAAATCAGAAGAGAAAAGATTAAAGAAATAAAATCAAAAGAGAAGAGATCTTAGCAAAGGACATTCTCGGGTTGCGTCGAGGGCTAGATAATCATCGGCGCAGAAATATTCTATTCTCATGCCATAGACATGCTATAGGGGTCATGTTTCCATGTAGGCCCCCTACTTACCTTCTTAGATAAAAGCTACCCCCCGTTTCCACATATGAGGTAGCCTTGACGTTTCGCCGTCCTCCCAGGCACGAATGCGGGGAGGCACTACTCAAAATGCCCATGAAGTGGAGGTAAGACAGATATAGGGCGTGACATCTCAGTGTATCAAGCTCGCATCATATACCCTAAACGACCGTTTACCCCTAGACGAAGACCTCTCGCGCTGTCTCTACTAGGTGTCTACTCTAACCCAAGGCTTCGCGTCAGTTATAACCAAGGGAATGACAGTAACCATCTAGGTCTAGATATTAGTTGGCCAGACTATTAATCTTGCCCTAGACGAATTAACAAGAAACCGATAAACCATCGAATACAACAATAAGAATATATTAAACACATTTAGGCCTCTTAACTACCCATGCAACCCTCAAATTACCTCTACTAAGAAGGGAGAATCCAACTACTCATGCCACAAAACAAGTAAACAAAATAGGAAAAGAAAGATTGCATAAAAGAAGAAAAATAAGAAGAAAACTAACAAATGTTACCGGCCAGAGCAAAGCTCCGGTTAAATACAGTAGCTGCTGGATGAAGATGCCTCAGCCACCACCCAAAAGAGGGAGGAGAGAAAATGAGGCGGCTCCCAAAAGAAGAAAGAGGAAAAATATTTACAAGATGTCTAAAACCCTAAAAACTAGAGGTTTATATAGTGTCCAGCCCATAAGAAGACAAATTCCAGCTAAGGGACTACAAAAAGATAAATTCTAGCTAAGGGAAGAGAGTGACAGCACATGGAGCATGCTGGAATATTCTTGAATCTTCTAGATGCGCATGGAATCTTCTAGAAATGCAAGGAATCCCGTGAGAATTTTCGGAGATTCCTTTCTTTGGCCTTTGATTAAGGACTGATGCAGAAGCGTCGCGGGCATGAGACTGCTCACTGGTCTGGTTAGCGTCGAGGGCTCGACGACACTCCGATCTTCTGGGCCTTGAAGCTTGAAATCCCAAGAATTCTTTCAAAAACACATCTTTTCGCTCTTCTTCTCCTTTTGGCGCTGATTTGCAATAAAAATGGAAATAGAGGTCAATTAGCAGAATCATGCCCCCGAAAAGGCTAAAATAGAGGATAAAATCACGCCCAAGAAACGTGTTATCATGGAGTTTTCAAGTCTGGTTGCAGAGAGAAGATGTCTTCCCCATTCGACTCCCTCTCTAAATATACTAACAAAAATCCAATCGTCCTTATCTCTATCCTTGTTTTCCTAGAATTTAAGATAAAATACAAAACAAATTTTTCTCATATATTAGGATGTTTTACAGCTTTGAAATACCTTTAGGAAGTCCTTTGTCGAATGCAGGAGTGTTGGCACACTTTGCCTTGGTTTGCGGCTCAAGCCCACTTCGTTGCTCCTTGGTCTAGTTGAAATCATCCTAGGCCTAGTGAAGAGCCACCTTCCAAATGTTGATGTTCTCCCCTCTAGGCCTAGGAGAGATGCTTGTTCATTTTGATATAGTTATTTTCCTCATTGTCTTCTTTTTGCTCTATTTTCTTGGCGTTTCTATTCCTTTTCTTCTTCTTTGATTCTTTTATCCGGTTTCTACAAAAAGGAAGAGAATACACCAAATATCAATAGTATCATCATCTAAAAATGGTATAATAAATAATGAATTTATACAAAATAAGCATCCAATCACCTCTATTGAACGGATTCATCGGAGAGACAAATGGGTTCTCTCTTAACATTATACCTATGATACCAAAGATAAGTACACAATATGTTGTGGAAAATTGGAGGGAGGAATCTCATTCAAGCATGATTATAAGAGAAAGATAGGTTAATTTAGTTTCTTATTGCTTTAACTTGGATCAAGCGTGACTATAAGAGAAAAAAATTGGAAAATTAGAGTGTTCATGTGTTTTTGTGTGTGCTTGTTCCAAACAATTTGGGAATTTAAAAATAAAATATTTTTTTCTTTTTCTTAACAACCTATTTATTATTCAAAAGAAGACTTAAAATATTTTTAAGGAATGTATATAAAAGGATATTTATTTGACAGATCTTCGAGATGATTAATGTCAAAATGATAGAACTAAATTTCTCTTTCCTAATACGCGACGAACTATAGTTATCTTTTATAATGTTGATCTGCGCGATGTGGCTTTCCTTTTTCCCTCTCGGTCTCACCGCGGCCTTCGCCGCTTGATCATCTCCGGTCAGCCCACTACTGCCGGAGCTTAAAATACCAGTCACCCACTGTGCTGGCGTATTAAATCATCTTTTCTTTTCTTCCTCGCAGGGGTGAGGCTCTCTTCATCTCTCTCCGTTCGTCGTTGGTTTCTTCGTAGATCCGTCGTGCTTTGTTAAGATCCGGCGGTTGTTCTTGGGCTGGGTCGTTTGGCGTTCTCTTGGTTGCTAGTTTGACTGCGTTTTTCGGTCCGGAGGAGTTCTACGGGCTGGTTGTTGGGTCTTCGTCGGATCGGGGTTGTTCTTGTCAGCTTTAGCTCTTTCTTTCCACTTTCTTTTGGGTGTTGGTTTTATTTGGTTTTCCTTCCTTGATTGGTTTTGTTGGTTTGAAGGGACTTCGTGGGCCTTTTTTGCTTGTGTTTTCTGTAGTTTCGGTTTGTTCAGCTTTGTCCGGGGTGTTCTATTGTTGGGTTTTAGGTTATTTGGTTGTCGGGTATGACAGGGCAGAAGCTTTTCCGGGGTGGGTTGGATCGCACCTTCGGCGGAGGTCTGAGTTCGGCCAATTTCAAGAAGGGACTTATGAATGAGGAGATCTCGTATTACCTCGAAAATTTACCGACGCACGTGGATCACAAGGCCCTCCGTTACCTTATCACTCGTCGCTGGAAACTTCCACAGTTTGGGGCATTGATTGATGTGTTCATTCCGAATCGTAGGAATAGAAATGGGAAGAGATTTGGGTTTGCTCGTTTTGATTGGGTTAGTAACAGAATTGATATGGAAATTACTATTGATAGGCAATTTATTGGCGCATCTTCTATTAGAAGCAATATTGGGCGGCGTGGTTGGAGAGCAGGGAGATTTAAAAACTGCTCAAATCTTGCCCCTTCTTCGAACCGCTCTATTTTGAAATCTGCAAGCTCTATTCCAAGAGTGGGGACTATTACCTTTCCTGCCAAAAAAAATAGTAGTTCTGGGAATCGCACGTTAGCTGAGGTAGTGCGAGGGGATCATCCGCTTTTGAAGAGTAAGGTCAGCAGTGTGAGCAAGGAGGAGAGGGATCCTAAAACGGGGGTTTTAGGTTTGGATATTCCAGCTGATAACAAAGAGTGGTTAAATAAGAGTGCGATCGGGGTCATTCGGAAATTGGAATTTATTCCAGAGATCCAATAACTGGTCCTTGAGTCAGGTTGGATTTGCGAAACTCGGGTTATGGGGAGAGGACTTGTTTGGTTGGAATTTGATAGGCTAATTGACAGAGACAGAGCTTTAGCGGAAGGTAGCTCAAGGCTGTTTTCCAAGGTTGTTTCCTAGGATGATGAGATCGCTAAGGGAGGAAGGCTTTGTTGGGTTCATGTTGTTGGAATTCCGGTCCAGACTTGGGGTCACTCGACTTTTGAGAAGATTAGCAGCCGTTAGGGGTCTTTGGTGGTAGTGGATGATAACACTCTTGCGAGGACAAGACTTGATGTTGCGAGATTTCTTATCTCCTCGGATCGTATAATTATAAACGATTCCATGCAGGTCAAGGTTGAAGGGAAATTTTATGAGATCAACTGCAAAGAGGAGCCCATGCACGGGGCTGTCACTAACATTGATTGGATGGTGGGATCGAGGACTGATTTTGAAGGGTCATACGGGTCGTCTGAGGAGGAAGAAGGCGAGTTGGAGAATAGTATGGAGGGAGGTAAGATTTTATCAGGAGAGGAAAAGGGCAGAGACGTTCAAGAGGTTAATGAGGTCTCTAGACCATCTTGTGAAGTTGCAAATATGGGTGCTTTACCACTCATTACGGTGAGGCAGAGAGGAGATAAACTTAAAAAGCTGGTTGGACAAGCAGGTAGTCTTGAATCAGCCAATTCGGTAGTGGGTTCAAAGGTGATTGTTTAGAAAGCAGACGACGAGGATATAACTCGCATGAACCGGGTTAATGATGCCACGATGATAGATCCAGATGCGTGGAACGTGGGCAAAATTCTTTCTTTAACTGAGCATGTGGATAAAGAGGCTTTTCTCTCTTTCGATAAAGAAAGATTCAAGGCGGAGCTGAATTTATACATTCGCTAGTTCTTGTCCAGTGCGTGCTACTCTTTTTCCATGGTTCACTTAATGTCTTGGAATTGCAGGGGGTTGAGAGCAGCAAGAAAGAGGAATTTTGTCAAACGTTGTTAGCGTAGAGAGCACTTGGATTTTTGCTTTGCTGCAGGAATCAAAATTGGAGGTTATAGACGAGTACTTCATGCAGTCTCTTTGGGGGAATCAGGAGGCGTGTTGGTTGTGTGCGCCTTCAACTGGTCGTTCTGGTGGACTAATAACAATGTGGAACAGTAGCTCTTTCTCTTTAGAACGCTCGACTGTTGGAGATCGTTATATTTGGTTAGAAGGCATTCTGAAAACAGGGAATCTTCACTGTGTTGTTCTGAATGTTTATGCGTATAATGATGTGGATAGAAGACGTCAACTTTGGGATTCTCTTGCCCATCTAGTTGAGAATTTTTCTCATCCTGTTCTTGTGGGAGGAGATTTTAATGAAATCTTGTCGCCTTCTGAAAGGATTAATGGTTCAAGTCTTATAAGAGGAATGGAGGATTTTCAGGAGTGGGTGGCCAGATGCAGGTTACAAGATCTGAGACTAGTAGGCAGGCGCTTTACGTGGGCGAACACGATTTGTAGAAGTAGATTGGACAGGGTCTTCATTCAAGCAGGATGGGGTATTGTCTTACAGAGGGACAAGTTGACAACACTTCACAGACACGGTTCTGATCACTCTCCTTTGCTTCTGACTCAGGACACAGTTGATTGGGGCCCAAAACCGTTCAGAGACCAAGGAATTTGGTGGGAAATGGGAGGCTTCAAAGATTTAGTGGCGGAATGGTGGAGAGAGGCAACCAATGAAATTTCAGGAACTTGTAGGGTAATACAGAAGTTAAGATGGTTGAAATAGAAACTTAAGAGTTGGAATGCAGAAGTTTATGGTCATGTGGAGAAGCGTCTCGAGGTGCTACAAGAGGAGTAGTTGGAGCTAGACAGGTTAGCTGACGAAAGAGCTCTGACTTTAGTAGAACAAGGGAAGAAGCTAGAGCTGGCTAATGAGATTTGGGAACAGCAGGGTCGTGTTGATAGGTTCTGGAAACAGAAAACCAGAACTCAATGGGACTTACAGGGGGACAGAAACACAGGTTATTTTCACAGGTTAGCTAAAGTCAATTATTTACGGAAGGGTGTGTCTGACATTGTGACTTCAAATGGGCGCATCACCGATCCCACTGAGATTAAAATAGCGGCTGTTCAGCACTTTTCTTCCTTCTATGGGACAGCGAGCTGGGAGAGACCTAGAATTCCAGAATTAGGGTTCAATAGTTTGAATGAGAATGAAGCAAATTGGTTAGAAGGTGAGGTCACTACAGAGGAGATTTGGGAGGCTGTTAGGAGTTGCAATGGTAATAAGACGCCTGGTCCGGATGGTTTCTCGCTTAGGTTCATTCAGAATGCTTGGGAAATCATTGGTCCTGACTTTTGTGTCTTGATTATGGGTTTCTTTAGGACGGGAATATTTCCGAAGGGGGCCAATTCCTCTTTTATCACGCTTCTGCCTAAGTCTAATGCTGCAAAGAAGTTTAGCGACTTTCGTCCTATTAGTCTGGTGAGTTGCTATTACAAAATTATTTCAAAAATTCTTGCGACAAGGTTGGGAAGGGTGATTGAGAAGGTGATAAATGAGGAACAACATGGGTTTATGAGAGGTAATCAGACTCTGGATTGTGTGATGGCAGCAAATGAAGTTGTTAATCACTTGAAAACGTCTAAGAAGCAAGGCTTACTTTTTAAATTGGATTTCGAAAAGGCTTATGACTCGGTCGAATGGAGTTACTTAGATGAGGTGATGCGACAAATGGGTTTTGGGAATCGATGGAGGGGGTAGATTTTGCAGTGCCTTAGTACTTCCAGAGTTTCTGTTTTGATTAACGGCTCTCCTACAAATCAATTTGATGTCAGCCGAGGGCTTAGACAAGGGTGTTCTATGTCCCCTTTTCTTTTCAACATAGCTGCAGAAGGGTTACATCGCCTTTTCGTCCATGCCAAAAGGGTGGGTTTGTTGAGCGGAGTGGGTAACGAGCAGGCTGGGTGGCAGCTTACTCATCTGCAGTTTGCAGATGATACTCTGATTTTTGTTAAGAATGACGAGAGTGAGATACAAGGTGTGAAAGGAATTCTTCGCTGGTTTGAGGCTTTCTCAGGGCTCCGAGTTAATTTTCATAAGAGTTCGCTTGTGGGAATTAACATTTGTAACCAGGTTGGGAGCTGTCTAGCCAGGAGAGCAGGATGCAAGTATGAACAATTACCTTTCAAGTATCTGGGTTCCTTTATGGGGCTTAATCCTAGGAGGATCTCTAGCTGAGATTTCCTTATTCAGAAGATGAAGACAAAGTTGGCAACATGGAAGGGTCATCTTTTGTCTGTTGGCGGGCATGTTACTCTGATTAAGGCAGCGGTTTCAAGTCTTCCTATTTATAACATGTCTATTTATAAGATGCCTAAAAGTGTGCGCCGCAAATATGAAGGGATTATGAGGCGGTTCATGTGGAGTGGCGATGAGACCAAAAGTGGGTTGTCGAAGGTTAAATGGGGAGATATGATTCGATCGAAGGAGCTTGGGGGCTTGGGTATAGGTAATCTTGAAATTCGGAATGCAACTTTTCTATTCAAGTGGGTGTGGGATATTTGTAATGGGAGCGGGAAATTGTGGGCGGATATTGTTAGAAGACAGTATGGCTTCACAAATTTTGGTTTCTTGTGGAAGGCTTCAGTGGCTAAGGCCTCTTTTATTTGGCGTGATATATTCGGTTTATTTACTAAGGGAGGAGATTGCTTCGATTTTTGGGTGAAACACGTAGAGCTTGTTGTGGGTAATGGCCGGAATGTGTCCTTTTGGTGGGATCCTTGGCACAATAAGACCCCTCTGGTTCTGGCATACCCCAGGCTTTACACTTTGACTACTAATGCAAATGAGAGTATCCTTGATCATGGTTACTGGATAGGGAATCAGTGGATCTGGAAAGATCAGTGGCGTCGCGAGCTTTTTGAGTGGGAAATGGAAGAGTGGGTTTGCTTGAAAACTCAACTCTCGGTGCCAAATAATACTCAAGGTGCTGTTAAGAATAGGTGGCATTTAAATTGCGAAGGAGAGTTTTCGGTTGGCTTTTGGTGCATGGGTTATGATAAACAGCATTTTCAGGTCAACCAAGATCTAAATTCATGCTGGTCCAATTTAGTGCCATACAGGGTGGAATTCTTCCTTTGGCTGGCGTTGCGCGGGCGTTTAGTGACAAAGGAATTTTTACGGAAACGAAACATGCTCCTCGAGGAAGACAATGTGTGTTCTATGTGTGATGAGCAAGGAGAATCTGTCCAGCATATTTTACTTCATTGTCAAAAGTCCATGACTTGCTGGAATGCCGTGATGCGTTGGTTAGGTGTGCCCTGGTGCTCTTCTAGGACTATTGGCGAGTTATGGGGCTCTTGGGCGAGCTTACTGCCTTGGAAAGGGGTGCAGGTTAAAGAGAAGTGGAGGGTTTTGTTCTATGCTTTGGTTTGGAGCTTGTGGTTGCACAGAAACAAGGTAGTTTTTAATCAAGATACCTTGTGTTCGAGATGGATTTTCAATTGGGCCTTCTCCTTTTGGTATAAGTGGTTAAAGAGTTCTGATCATGCTTTTCCATACACTTTGGGTATGATGTTGCTGTCTCCGTCCTGGCTACTTTCGCTGGGTTGGTCAGTTCAGTAGTCTATGCGTCTTTTTGTTCCTTCGAGGCTGCTTTTTCTGTCTCCTTCGATTTGTAGCTTCCTCTGTACATTCTATCCTTTTCTTGCCTCCCTCTTGTAGGGAGTGAATATATTTCTTCAGCTTATTAAAAAAAAAAAAAATTATCTTTTAAGAAAATTAGCTAAATTAGATAATCGGCTAACATTTAAAACTTATGTTTGATCAATATGCTTGTATCTTAGATCAATTTTGTTAAATTTTAAAGAAGTGTTAATGAATTAACAACTCATGTTTATCTGTCACGTTCATTAACGGATTAAGTAACATCTAACAGATCTAATAATGTAAGTCTACATTTCACGTTCAATGACTTGAAATCAGATATTAATCATATAAAGATATCAAAAGTTTGCACTTAATTATATTTTCCTTCTCAATTTTTTTAGTTGTCCATTTTACCATAATCATACGACCTAAGGTAATTATTGGTTTTAGTTATAATTACACTCCATTAATTATTTCACTTTAAATTAATCAATCTAAAATTAACATATTTTACATTGATTGGATTACACTCTGTAACTTATGGGGAAAAATATATAATTAAAAAAAAAAACTAACAACATTGAAAATAAAAACGAACAATTAAAAAAATAAAACCAAAATGTCCAAACTGGACAAATAAAAAAATTCGAAGACAGTGAATCAATTGTTATACTTTAATACTCTCTTTAATTGATCCTTTAATTATTTAATTATTCAATATACAATATAATATATCAATTTTATTCTTGAGTTTTAAGTATATGTAACACACAACAACAAACAAAAATAAGAAAACTTAATTCCATGAGATCTTTTTTACTAACTCTTTCTCATACGTATCATTACTTTTCCATTAACCTAACACAGAGCAGTCATTAACCTTTTCTTTATTATCAAAGCCTATTTACTTCACTCTAAATAAATTAGGAAGTTTTTTCTTACTTTTTTGACCAAAAATCAAAAGCATTTGGTTTATAATGGGCCACAAACCCACAATAGATTTCACTGGCGGCCCATATCTTCCTTGTCTAGCCAAGGCCCAAGGTCCATCAAAACAAGGAATGTTTAGTATCACCTTTTTTTTAGATATCATTTTTTCGGTAAAAAATTAATCTAGTTCGAATATAATCAGACCGTAGAAAAGTAACTCTTAAATATAATTTTCCTCATTCTCTGATAAACTATCTTTTTCTTTTTCTTTTTCAAATTCATCAATCAAAATACCCAATCTCCTCCATTACTTAAAATGATTATTTACATCCATTCTCATGCTACCCAATAGTACCCAAAATTATCCCAATTAATATGATTGTTAGATATTAAACATTATTAATTAGGTACTCAAAATTAACCAAATGTAGTCATATATAGACGAAAAAGACAAGATAATATATGAAATTAGTACCAAACACGAATGAAATAAACACACAAATATATATTCATCCAAATGATCTAAAACTTAAATTTGGTTTGATTTGAATTATTTTATTAATTTGATTAGATTGTTAATATAATTTTATTCATCTCCACTAATTTCTTTCGCGTTAATAATTGCACCTAATTTATTTTTTATTTAATACTATAAAATAAAATAAAACCCAAGTGTATATATTTTTGTTGTTGCTAGCTAACTTATTTTCCCGCTTTGTGTATAGCGAAGCAAAAAAAAGGTTGCCTTTCCCGCATTCAAGGGACGCACACGCGCCCACTACTGCCCTTTACCCCTCACACGCGCGCACACAGCTCACACGCGCGACGTTATAATTAAATTTTTTAGGCCTGTAATAATAATAAAATAAAATTAAAAAACAAAAGATCATCTTTTCTCCTCCCTCTCTCTCTCTCTCTCTATCTTTCTCTCACCTTCGTCTGTAAAACCCTAATTGTCGAATCCTATCTCGCTCCCTCTCTCTCTCTAAATACCCGAACCTCCGCTCTTTACAGAAATTCCTCGATCACCATTTCCCCAATCCATCCACTTTGTTCTTCGTTCGCTACGGAAGATACTTAATTGTTGGAGATCTGTCGTGTCTTCTGGTTGTTTACCTCTCATTTTTCGAATTTAGGGTTTTGATTTTCTTCATTTCTTTTCAATTCTTGATTGGTTGATTGGTAAACGCTGGCGGGTATTGGGGTCAGGTAAATGGCGGATCCGCCAGGTATCCGCCCGGTGGATTTAGTTGGAGAGCGATTGTTGTTGTTATCATTTCGTTGTGTGTCCGTGGAAGACTTCGTATTGATTGGTCTGCATAGCTGTGAAGATAGAGGAGCTTGAAGAAACCAAAGTAAAAGAGAAGAAAAAGCATGCTGAGCGTGATACGTGTGCATCTCCCGTCGGATATTCCTATTGTTGGTTGTGAATTAACGCCGTACGTTCTTTTGCGGCGACTTGATAAGACCGTCACCACCGATGATGTCTCTGAGTCCGCCCCACTTGATGGTCATTTCTTGAGATACAAGTGGTAAGTTTGCTTCATTCATCTTTTTGGGTCTCTCTCTTCCTTTCCTTTTTTTAAATCTGGTTGATACCAAATTTTGGGATGTTGGGGTTGTTATACTCTGATTTTGTGATATGTGATTGTTTTATTATGTGGGGTTAAGTGATTATACTGTAGTTCTAGTTTTCATCAGCTTGTGGAGTAGTAGAGTGCGTTCTTCGAGGGGCATGCTAAATTGGTTATTTTCTTGAATTTCAGTAATGGATTCTCTAGATTGAGTAGTTTTGAATGCGGGTCCACCGGTTTCAAAAAAATTACACCATGTTTTGCACTTCTTTCACGTCTTAACTTGTGCCTATGTTGTGTTTTGATTTGTAATTTATCCATGATTATTGGTGTCCGGCTTCAGCTTTTTTGCTTGTGTGTTTCTACTTTGTCACATTTTCTGTCAATTTCGCCAGCATCTAAAATGTGTGGATGTTGTTAGGTTAAAACTTGTGTATCTTATTTGCTTTTATGTTATCAGCCAATGAGGCAGTTATGTCCAGAGTATCTATCGTGCTGGAAACTGTTACATAACTTTGCCATGTCATTAGACCAGTTCCGCGTTTGGTTGTAAGCATCCATTTCCCATAATTAGTTTCACGTTGTATTCTTGCTCAAACTTTGAATATTAAAGGGTTATGCAAGGAAGTTAAGAGTGTTAATGCTGCTGTCTGCTGATGTAAATGGAAAGCCTAGTTGATGTAGACCTACCCTGTGATCGACGAGCAGAAATTATTGTGTGCCTTAGTGATAATGTTCTGTAGCCAGATGCTTGTTATTATGCTTGCAGATGGCCATAGATTATTGTTGGTAGCTCAAGCGATTAAAAGCATTTGTTGTTAGCTCAAGCGATTAAAAGCATTTGTTGTTAGCGTGAGATTAGAATCATTTAAATTCATACAAGGCCTTTCTCATATTGTGACGCCTGATTGGAATACTGTTATGTCTATATACTGATTGTCAATGTCTTAGCCTATTGTTGGAACTGGGAATTGCTTCATTATATGTTTAGTGGCATTATAAGTCTTTCTTTTTGCATCGTAGAACAATGCTTTCTTGATTGGTGGATGGTCTGATTTATGCTTCCTCTTTAGTTAATAGTGGTGTATTGTTCTATTTTTGGGATTGTTTGCAGGTACCGGATACAAAGTGATAAAAAAGTCACTGTATGTAGTGTACATCCATCTGAGCAAGCCACATTGCAGTGTTTAGGTTGTGTTAAGGCCAAACTACCTATTGCCAAGAGTTATCATTGCTCTCCTAAGTGCTTTTCTGATGCATGGCAGCACCATCGTGTATTACATGACCGTGCAGCTAGTGCTGTAAATGAAAATGGAAATGAGGAAGAAGAGTTATTTGGACGTTTCAATAGTTCTGCTTCTGGAGTTATTAATACTAGTTTATCCACTTCAGCATCAAGTGCAAGCTTGGCAAATGGATCTACCGCTTTGTACCCTGCAGCAGTTACTCAGAGGGGTGGGGGTGAAACTTGGTTTGAAGTTGGACGCTCAAAAACATACACACCATCAGCTGATGATATCGGCCATGTTCTCAAATTTGAGTGTGTTGTGGTAGATGCAGAAACTAAAGTAACTATAGGGCACCCCAGCACGCTATTAACTTCCCGTGTTATTCCAGCACCCTCACCTACTCCACGCCGTTTGGTCCCAATTTCTGCAGGTGACATGATGGGGCATTTAGATGCAGATGGACGTATTTCTTCTTCAGGAACGTTTACGGTGCTCTCATACAACATTTTGTCAGACGTGTATGCTACAAGTGAGTCATACAGTTATTGCCCTTCATGGGCTCTCTCCTGGCCATATCGCCGACAGAATTTGCTGCGGGAAATAGTTGGCTATCGGGCAGACATTGTTTGTCTTCAAGAGGTAAAATAGGAAATAACTGTCTGTCTTTCTTTCCTAGCAAGCTTTGGTGATTTCTAGTTCTACTCTTCTTGGTTATTTCTGCTCTAAGATCACAAATATACAAATAATTGTTTTTCTTGCTAGGAGGTTGTTGATCAAAAGAACTCTTGGACTTGAATGCAACATATCTTGAACTTGATTCCTTATACCATGAACATGGATTTTCAGTTTTGTCATTAACTTCTCTTCTCGTGGCACATGCATTATTAACAGTAATTAATGGGTCTAGGGTGAATAACTGGTCTAGGCACTAGCATCTAGAGTAAACACAAAAAAAAATGGTTTCTTCTGTTCATCCTTGAAATTTGAAGCTCCACGTGCAATCAAAATAGTGTAAGTAGCAACCTTTATTTTGTTACACACCTTGCAGTAGACTTGTCTTATGAACTTGTTTCAGCCTGTTTAGGCCAACTTACGGACATACATTTTTTTCCAGATTCAAAGCGATCACTATGAAGAGTTTTTTGCCCCAGAGTTGGACAAACATGGTTATCAAGCTCTCTATAAGAGAAAGACCAATGAGGTAGTGTGGCTAGTATTTCCTTGTTTTGAAGAAATTTATCTAAATATTTGTATTTTGTTTTGGTTAGTCCCTGGTTAACAGTGGAAAGACTCAATATATTGTATCATGATTAAATGTTATGTTTTTGTTAACCCAGGTCTATACTGGAAATACCCATACAATTGATGGTTGTGCAACCTTTTTTCGTAGAGATAGATTTTCACATGTCAAAAAATATGAGGTTTGGCAGTTTCCTATATTTGAGTTCTATTATACTAGTTGTTGTTATGTATTCTAAAGGGCGTTATACTTGTTTACAGGTTGAATTTAATAAGGCTGCTCAGTCTTTGACTGATGCTGTGGTTCCAAATGCTCAGAGAAAAACTGCTCTAAGTCGATTAGTTAAGGTTGGTTAATTTGTAGGAGTTTTTTTTATCTCCCTTGCTTGTAGAATTTTAGTAATATTTGGTTTACCATTGAATCTGACTGTATCTTTTATGCTCAAGGACAATGTTGCTCTAATTGTGGTTTTGGAAGCGAAATTTAACAACCAAGGTGCTGATAATCCTGGAAAGCGGCAACTTCTTTGTGTTGTAAGTGTTTTTTTTATAGAATAAAATAATATAAAAATGATTTCCTGCTAAATGTGATGGGTAATGTTGATTGTACTGCTTCAGCAGTTTTGATGGATTCTTACTGTAAATTATTCCTTTGCAATTTAATGATGTTACTTCTGCTCCACACAGGAGCACTTTTTTTTTTAAGAGAAAAAAATCCTACCTTTATTAGTCTAAAAGCTTAGTAGAGCCATGTAGGTCATTCCATTGGTCATGGGTGAATTGAATCATATAATTTTTTTTTTGTTTCAATTTTGGCCTTGTATTGCAGGCTAATACTCATATAAATGTGCACCAAGATTTAAAGGATGTAAAGCTCTGGCAGGTTCTCATTTTGACCATGCTTTAAAATGTAATTCATTCCTTATTTCTGTTGGTGAGTTGGTTTAATTTTTTGATTTCTTATTTGTCACGTTAGGTTCTTACTCTTTTGAAAGGATTGGAGAAAATAGCTGCAAGTGCTGACATTCCAATGTTGGTCTGTGGGGATTTCAATTCAGTCCCTGCCAGGTCTGTCTGCTATTTTCAGATGATTCTAGCACATGCAGAAGCTGTAAATCATTTCATACTGTTGTAATTACGTTTTAACATAAAACTTTTTTTGCAGTGCTCCCCATGCACTTCTTGCCTTTGGTAAGGTAGATCCATTGCATCCTGATTTGGTGGTGGATCCTCTCGGAATCCTACGTCCTCTCAGCAAGCTTACACATCAGTTGCCATTGGTAAGACAATCTTTTCCTCAAGTCCAACTCTGGTATAAACTTCAAATACATCTGTGAAAGCTGGCATCACCATGTGATTTATAAGTTTGAAAAGGGACAAGGCCACTAAAAGGCAGTGTTACCTGCAGGAGTGGGTAACATGATGTTCGTTTCTTTCCATTGTTTGTTCTAGTTTTTAATGCAAATAGTCATGCAGGTCAGTGCGTATTCAACATTCGTAAGAAACAACATTCTTGGTTTGGAGCAGCATAGGAGGAGATTGGACCCTGCAACAAATGAACCTTTGTTTACAAACTGTACTAGAGATTTTATTGGCACTCCAGATTACATATTTTACACAGGTAAACTTCTCAACATCTTTAAGAGTATTTATACCTTTAATCCTAAACTGTCCATTTGAAAAGTTTGACCCAAGGTGTAGTCATATAGCTTTGATTGTGATGGATCTGTATTTTGTGCTCTCAGCGGACTCTCTAACAGTTGAGTCCTTGTTGGAACTCTTGGATGAGGAAAGCTTGAGGAAAGATACAGCACTTCCTTCTCCAGAATGGTCCTCCGATCATATAGCACTGTTAGCTGAATTCCGTTGTATGCCTAGAACGCGACGTTGACACTGTCAGGTGGGCGTTTTGGCTATTTTTTTTCTTCCCCCAAATAAATTTGGTTGTTTTCTGTGATATGGCCTTCACAAATTTGAGCATTTAGGTTAGCTTTGGGCTTAAACAGTTATCTTACTTTGCAGTATTTTGTGTAAGTAAATTTTATGCCATAATTATTAGCATTCATTTGTTTGTGTTTGTGGTTGTAAACCATGCATCTGTTCATCAGGCTTCTGATCTTAGTGTATAGAGTGGTTATGTTGCATCTAACTGTGTGACTGAATGCAGCATTGATATAGAATTTCTATGGTTACGTCTTACTCAAGAAAACTTATTAAAGATCTCTGTATCCCCTTTAATAAGTTGAAAAGTGTTTTGATGTTATAGGCTGAGATTCGTGTAATTACATAGGAATGTGTGAAGGCCTTGAGATTTGAAACTCAATTGCTTGGTAGCCTGAATTGTATGCTCCTTGAAAAGTTGAGTCCTTGGTGCTCCAGTATCAGTAGTGAAAAAATATAGTTAGGATTATGGCCTGTGCTTATACTTATATATTCAAGGCTGCTTGGCAACTGGAGCAAATGTTGCTCCATCCAGGGAAGATTAGGAAAACCTGATTTTTCTCTTTCACAACTTTGGTTCTACCTGTCCACCATGCTAAAGCTTGTGGGGACTTGTCCTTGGTGCATTGATCTGATGCTCTCTTTTATCAATGAAAATTAGTCGATTGGGTACTCTCTTTTATCATGAGAACTAGACTTGTGAGGTGAAATCTAATATTGGAATTGGGATTTTCTTTAATACTACTGTTCTAAAAGGTTTGAGACTGCTGCAAAAGAGTAGATTTGAAAAGAGAGTTTCATTCAAATTTCAAGATAGTCATAGTTGTACCTAATCTCTGATCTTTTGAGCTGCTTTCTTAACCTTGAACATATATGTACATATCTCATTAGGGTAGTAGCTACTGTTGTCGGAAGTTAACTTGTGTACATTTGAATGTTTATGGATGTAGGTATGCAGGCGGTTGTTTTGTAGAATGACACTCACAAGGTTTTGATCTGTTCATTTCGGGGCGGGCAGGTCTAGAATGCCTAGACAGAGAAGTCAATGGATTTAAAGTTCTTGTAAGAATGGCGGATCATGGTCCATGTGTTCTTTTTACGTCGCGGTCCATGTGTTCTTTTACAGGTATCTCCTAGTGTGGGAACCATTGCTGTGATCTGCATTGTATCATGCCACCTTTGTCTCATAGAAAAGAAGTATGTTATCCCTTATTCAATCCTCTTTTTTTTGGGTCTCTGATAGAAAAATGGCCACCAAATTAGTCTTCCGTTATGTCCTGTACTTTCAAGTTTCAAGTTACCTGCATAGCAAAGTGTTTTACTGGTATGCTTTCGCACGCCCATGTAGTTCCTTTCGGGTTCGATGATCCTTTTTGTTCACTGTTCTCTCTCTTCACTGTCCTATAATAAGGTTTATTTTTAAGTTTTCACCATCTTGTTGAGAGATCCAACTGCCTGCATAGGTTTGCTTTAAACTTTAAATGAGAGCATTGCGCTTCAGAATTTAAAAATTATCGTCGATGGTGCAGGATGTAACAATTGGATATATCATTTGTTTGAAGAATGTAATTAAAATATTTTAAATCATTTCCTAACTTAATGATACAACCCAAAAGGGGAAGCCAAGAACCAATTTATAATTCAAGTGAGAGTTTATTGTTAGATGTGATAATTTTTTGGGATGAAAATTTGAGTGATGTTATCTTTCAGTCACAGACAGTAAAGGTTACTAAATAAAAAATATATAACTATAAAGGATGATTAAGAAATCGAAATGTCTGTCTGTATAGATCTCGTTTATGCATTAACGAAAATGTTTAACTGCCTTATTGGATTAAAATTCCATGAAACATGAGAAATCATAGCCTAATAACAATAACATTTTTTCTTCGTTGTCATATCTCGCATAGTGAAATTGTAATATAATTAATTAGTGCATATTTTTTTCATAAAATATGTACCGTTAGAAAACCACACTAACTACATTCAAGTTAATGTTTAAGTGAATAAAGTTTCCAAACATTTTTCAATTATGACCACACTAAACCTTGCAAGCCTTGTTATTAAGAGTGTGTTATGCTTTCTCGTAGCATTTGTTCAAATGTCATTAGACGATTGTCGCAATAATCTTAATTTTGTACAAAAGTACGTGACTCGTCTTCGTTGTCTATATATATGCTTACTGTTTTCCTATATAAACCACTGCTCTATTTAATCTAAATCCAAATTATCAAAACATGGCTAAGTTTGATTTCAGCTCTCATTGTTGTTCTCTTCGCTTTGGTAGGTATGTATATGTTTTCCTTTTCAGCTAACCATTTGACACATATTCCCGATCGATGATGTATCTAATAATTTATCGTTATTTCATGTCAACGTCTATATGGTGTAACAAAATTTTAAAGTCATTTTTTTAGTAAATAAATTCTCACAGCTAAATCCAAAGTCAATTTTTGGAAGAGTCAAACAAGTTTTAAAACAATTTTGAAAATAGTGTGTGATCTGTTAAAATTGACAAACGTAGGGATTTATTTGACTCAATTATAAATGCGGGGTGTTTTTCGAATATTTGACTTTTTTCAATATAAATGTCTTCCTAATAAATTAGAAAGGAAACTCAATAAATCAAAATACAAATCAATAATGAAGATAATTGATTGACAGAATTATTGGAATATGATAGCAAGAAATCTGCTAATAAACTCTGCCTTAAAATCGACTATATCCGTAAATATTCGATAACCTCACCTCATCTATTTAAATTTATATCCAGTAAATATATATTTATTTGATTTATTTCTATATATATGCTTACTGTTTTCCTATATAAAACCCTGCTCTATTTCATCTAAATCCAAATTATCAAAACATACTCCTAAAGAAAAAGAAAAATATATCAAGACATACTTATTTGTTCTACCATGGCTAAGTTTGATTTCAGCTCTCTCTTTGTTGTTCTCTTTGCTTTGGCAGGTATGTATGTATATGTTTTCTTTTCAGATAACCATGTGACACATGTATTCCCGATCGATGATGTATCTAATAATTTCTCGTTAACGCGAAATTTCTCATCAATGAATTGTCTTTTTGTTTTTGGGATTTTGCAGTGATAATTGCAACTGTTGTTCCTCAAGGCGAAGCACAAGAGATGTGTCGCAATCCAATTCATGGAGATGGTAGCTGTGATGACGGGGTGTGCCAAAACCAATGTACCAGTTTAAATCAAGGGTATGGAGGTTGTGTTTCTAACGGCGTCAATTCCTTCGTTTGCGTGTGCACCTGGAATTGCCCTAAGTAAATTACTCTAGTTAATCGCTCCAAAAAACACGTCTATTATTATTCTTTATAATCATATTAATAATGTATTAATATTCAATAAAATTCTCAAATCATTTCTCTCCTAACTCTTGTATATTGGTGGTAATATTTCATTCTTCAAATATTTACAAAAGTACATTATTATAAAATAAAAGATTAAATTTGATCGCTCACCAAAAATAAAACATAACCATTAAAAATTCAAAATGGTAAATTAAAAACTCTCCAAACGTACTGAACAATTTTAAGTATCATAACCATCAAAAAAATAAACTAGTTATTACTATATTTACAATGGTTGAACCAAAAGTCTCATATCGAAAAAATAAGAGCGCAAATCTCTTCATGTATCAACCATCATCTTGGTATAGCATTACTAACAAATTAGCAAAATTAATCGTGTCATATATAATCAACGCTGCAAGAGTAGTTCATTCAAACCGTATATGTAAAGACCTTATTTGGATATGTGAATGTCTCCTTTAAAGGTGTATTTATATATTTCATTCGCAGCAATCTATCGAGTCTGCTCACAAAACAATCTTTTTTCTCATAAAAAATCCTTACCTTGTACAAATTGTGAATTGTTTTATGGCCAACATGTTCTTCTCCAATTCCTTCATCCTTCTACTCCTTGTTTTATCAGGTTTTGTTGCTTCATAGTTCGCCTGGTAATCTTGATTTGGGTTGGGCCTAATCTTTGAAGGCCAACCTGGTCCGCATAAGTTGTGGGCCGGGCAGGAGTGACAAAGTAGTTTTTTAAATGAATCACAATTTCAAATTTTAATCTCTTTGAAAATCTAAGAGGAAAAAAAAAACATAATTAAGGACTCTGTCTTACAACCGGCCGTATTTATGTTTTATTTTTTTTTCAATCATGGTTCCCTTCTTCATTTTCATTTTTACAATTTTAGTAATAGAAAGTTAAATATATTAGGAAAAAGACATTAAAAAAGTCACACCCACGTTTGTATCAAATCTTTGAAAAATAACCTACGTTCGTTATTGAGTCAAATAAAACCTATATTTATCTGCATAAGTTGTGGGCCGGGCAGGAGGAGCCTAGTGTATATATTCGAAACGGGCCCGAAAGATGGAAGGGCCAATAAAAAATCAAACCAAAATTGGGAAAAAATAAACAGATATTTATGGCCGGGTTGTAGGACAAAGAGTCTTTAATTATGTTTATTTTTTATAAATATTTTTAAAGATTATAAAATTGAAAGCTTTAGCTTGTCCAAAAAATTAGGTCTCTATTTCCTCATTTTTCTTCGATTTCTTCGGGTATTCTTTACCTCTTTCCGGCAACTAATTTCGTTCGAGCACAATCGGACATAAAAAATTATGACTCTCTTAGTTGTTGAGAAAAAATCACCTTTCCCGCCCAGGATCGAACAAACAAAAAATACAGAACAGCAAAAATAAACAACACCAAGAATTTACGTGGAAAACCTCAAATGAGGAAAAACCACGGGCCCAACTCCGAACAATCTTCCACTAATAATAAATTAGTAGTTTTACAATCTCTCTCAACTCAATCTCACATCTAGATCGAGGAGATACAATCTAGAAAAATAATACCCTCACTGATTATTTTTCTCTCAAACACTAACAAGAAAAATACTGCATATTTTTCTCACGGAATACTCAACAGTAATTCCTCTCCCAATTCTCTCAATTCTCTCAATTGCTCCCTCGGTTGCAATTGCTTTCAATTGATACAAAATGATCCCATTCCTACGCATGCCTAAATATAGGCAAGACCAACAAATGAAAAAGGAAAAACAACATGATCACACACCATGTGATCATTTGACCATGTGAAATCCAACTTGGATTTCCTTTCAATCAACGTGGCTTCTTCCTTCCACTTTTTCCTTTCCATTATTCACATCACATGCACCAACCAACCTTTCCATCTTTTTCTTTCTTTATTGCCACTTTCCAGCACAACCTTTCCTTACAAATAATGCATGTTTCACCCTTTATGCATTTTCAACATTTTCTTTTTCTTTTTTTCACGTTGCCTTCTCATTGTTTTTGCAAGACAACCTTTCCACCATTGAGCTGGACACCAACAATTCTCCCCCTCCAGCTTATATTATGGGGGATCACCAATCTTCATACTTTCCGGGTAGAGGTCGAGTTCGCTTTCTCACCGGTCGACTCTGCAAAGCTAACTCTTCTCCTAGGCAACTCTACCTGGCCATCACAATCATTCAATCTTTTATGAGTACCTTGTACTGTACTCTTAACCGCGGTTCCAATCAGTCTGTAAACATTGTTAGAAGCAAGCTCCCCCTTCATGATTACAGCTGCTCCTCTGCTTACCCTCATCAACCTATCTCTCGCTGAGTATTTGTACCCGCGAGAATCCAATCTTCCGAGAGAAATTAAATTTCTTTTCAACTTCGGCACATATCTCACATTGCCGAGAGTTCTCACCAATCCATCATGCATCTTAATCTTCACATTGCCAATACCTTCAACCTCCAGTTTTTCATTATTGACCAATGTGACAGATTTATCATCACAGTCACCAAATGTACTGAACAATTCTTTGTTAGCACAAATGTGAAAAGAACATGCAGAATCTAAAATCCAGGAATCTCTTACCAGATCCTCACTTTTCTGCACTGCCAACAATTCAGCATCATCATCCTGAATAGTTACAGCATCATCAATCTTTTCTTTACCCTTCTGCAGTTCTTTCAGATCAGTCATCATCTTCTGACAGTGTACTCTAATGTGACCCTTCTGGTGACAATAGTAACACTCTTTCTCACTGTAGTCTGCTCTTGGTCTTGAGCTGGATCTGTTTCTTCCATAGCTGGAAGAAGCACCTCTTCCTCTGCTTCTGCCACGCTGATCCCGTCCACTCGATGACCCTTCTGTAGCTAACAGTCTGTCACTACTATTCTTGTTCTCCGCTCCTAACAGCTTCTCATTATCTATTAGGAAAGTCGTCACATCCTCCTTCTTCAAACTCGTCTTCCCTGCTGTAAGGGACTGCACCAGTGACTTGTATGATACAGGTAATGAAGAAAGGAGAAGTATCGCCTGCTCTTCATCTTCTACTTTCTCCCCCGTATTAAGCACTTTCGTCAGCAACCGATTAAAATCTGACAAGTGATTATGGATGCTCGTGCTGTCATCCATCTTCAACGAATACAAGTCTAACTTCAGACTAAGTTTGTTTGTCACAGACTTAGAAGCATAAATACTTTCCAGCTTCTCCCACATCACTTTTGGTGTCTGCTCCCCCATTACAGCATACTTTATTGATGGAGCTAATGCTAGCCTGATCTGACTGGTCGCCTTTTTCAGGACCGTTGCCCATTCACCATCTTTCATTCCTTCTGGCTTCTCATCATCAAGTGCGACGTCGAGATCCTTCATAGTCAGCAAATCCATCACAGTTGTCTGCCACACTGCGAAATCATTCTGTCCATCAAAAGGCTCAATCCTTGCGTTGTCTGTCATCTTTCAAACCTTAAGCTCCGCTACCAGTTGTTGAGAAAAAATCACCTTTCCCGCCCAGGATCGAACAAACAAAAAATACAGAACAACAAAAATAAACAACACCAAGAATTTACGTGGAAAACCTCAAATGAGGAAAAACCACGGGCCCAACTCCGAACAATCTTCCACTAATAATAAATTAGTAGTTTTACAATCTCTCTCAACTCAATCTCACATCTAGATCGAGGAGATACAATCTAGAAAAATAATACCCTCACTGATTATTTTTCTCTCAAACACTAACAAGAAAAATACTGCATATTTTTCTCACGGAATACTCAACAGTAATTCCTCTCCCAATTCTCTCAATTCTCTCAATTGCTCCCTCGGTTGCAATTGCTTTCAATTGATACAAAATGATCCCATTCCTACGCATGCCTAAATATAGGCAAGACCAACAAATAAAAAAGGAAAAACAACATGATCACACACCATGTGATCATTTGACCATGTGAAATCCAACTTGGATTTCCTTTCAATCAACGTGGCTTCTTCCTTCCACTTTTTCCTTTCCATTATTCACATCACATGCACCAACCAACCTTTCCATCTTTTTCTTTCTTTATTGCCACTTTCCAGCACAACCTTTCCTTACAAATAATGCATGTTTCACCCTTTATGCATTTTCAACATTTTCTTTTTCTTTTTTTCACGTTGCCTTCTCATTGTTTTTGCAAGACAACCTTTCCACCATTGAGCTGGACACCAACATTAGTATGATTTATTCTCCATACTCGAACTTGAGAATTAGGTTAAGAATGGAGAAATGTCTCTTACCATTCGACCTCAACAAATATTGGTATTTTCTCTTTTCAAATATATTTCCATAATTCAGTGTGGTTTAGGAAATGTTTGGGCAAGGGAATGCCCCCGAAACGATCGCGCCTTTTGTACTTGCCGATTTGAATTAATCAAATCCGCTTTTACCTTAAAAAAAAAACTTCTTGGACACCTCATATCTAAATTTAATAGAAAAAATAAGAAGTAAATCAGATGATAATTTGATATTTATTTGCTTATTTCTGTATATACTAAGGAAATAAGTTTACATTTGTTTGATTTATTCCTATATATATGCTCTCTCTTTTTTCTATATAAAGCCTGCTCTATTTTATGTAGTCCAAGCATCAAGAGTCAAGACACTCATATTTCTTCCACCATGGCTAAGTTTAAATCAAGCTCTCTCTTTGCTATTCTCCTTCTTTTGGCAGGCATGTCATTTCTTCTTCTTCTTCTTTCCAACTGCGCCCCTTTTGTTATATTTATTTAGAATTCCGACTATTTTAAAATTATGTGGTACCACTTACATCTTAGCCTAATTTGGACCCGAATAAGAATCTGGTACGGGTGCCTAGCTCTCACAGTAAGATTCATATTAGTCGGTCCTGAAAAGGAATCTGGATACCAATTTTATATGTAAAAAATAACTATCTAAATATATTCATCCATTTTTAAAATATAAGATTAATTTGCTTTGCCCAATTTGGATGATTTATTATTATTATTATTTTTGAATTATTGAGTTATTTTCTTATGTTTTTTTCCCCAGTAATAACTGCGACAGTTGTGCCTCGTGGTGACGCAGTGAAATTGTGCCAACGTAAAATTCCTGGGCGTGGTACCTGCGAGGAAGCTGCATGCGAAAAACAATGTGCCTACTTAAATGCAGGAGTAGTATATTGTATGGGTGGAGAGACCAAAAATGATAGCTACTATTGTCATTGCACTTATCAATGCTCTAAATAACTTCTCCGCATCCGAATTTATCCGACGGAATAACAATTTTCGGATCGGATCGGATCGGCAATGCTCTGAATAATTTCTCTAATCAATTGGTCAATAAAATGATAGACTAAAGCCACATGTTTCTATTAACTATTGTTATGATGGTTAATTTGGGGTTTGGTTAACCTTCCATAATTCAATTTTTCTTAGACATGCACCTCATCTATCAAAATTTATAGAGTAAAATAAGAAGTAAATCAAATAATAAATTGATATTTATTTGCTTTGCTTATTTCTTTATACACTAAGGAAATAATATGATATCTGTTTGATTTGTCCCTATATGTATGCTTAATGTTTTTTATATAAACTTTTCTCTATTTTATAAAGTTCAAACTCCAAAATATCAGAAAAAAAACTTTTACGTAAACAGATACAAAATTAATTAAATTGAAAATATTTTACGAACACGGAACTACACTAATCATTTAGGGTATGATTGGATTTTTTTTATGAATACGGGAACTAAATTAATTATACAGAGATTTGATTGAAAATATTTTACGAACACATAAACTAAATTAATCATTCAATAATTGCTAAAGAAAAAAAAGGATAATTTTTTTTGGGTAAGAAGGAAGAAGCACGTTTAACGGTGATAAGAAACTCCAATTACATCATGAGATAACCATTTCCTAGTTACATCAAGAGGGTTCTTCAAAATATGAGTACCTAACCCAAAATTATAAGCAAAATGAGACAAAGAATCCACTAAAAAATAAGCCTCACGGTAGATATGAGCGATCCTTACCTCAACAAACATTGATAGTTGATACTTAATCCGTCAAACTATGCCAAAAAGAGTGAACCGGACAAACGTCCAAAATCATGTCGACAACTATTTTATTATCACACTCAACAACAACTTTAGACAGACCAAGTTGATGTGCAAGTTTTAAACCGTCAAGGACTGCCGAAGCTCGGCTTTGAGAATTGGGCAGCAACATATATTCATCACAAAGCCCTTAATGCAATTACTCAGTGGTCTCTCAAAAGACCGCTTGCATAGGCTCGACTCGTGCCCCCCTTAATCAAAGGATGTGACTCATTGCTACTGTGGAATCTACTGTATCAAAACCTCTTTTGCTTTATATGTACTAAGATTTATACCCTGTTCTGTAATTTCTAATTTTCTCATTTCACGGTGTCATGCTCAATGTGTATCTGTTCTTCGTAGGTTCCCAACCGAGCAAATCTTATTTGCTCCCTAATGTCATGTCATAGTTCCTAAGTAATTTAGTTTGTCTATGAAAAACCTAATTAAATCTCAACTATTTATTTTTAATAAACAGGTGAGATTATCCTAACAAATTAGTGAATAGAAACTGAAATTATGCCATCTCTAAAATCAAAAATTTGAAAGTTCATACAAGAATTTAGAGAATTCAAAAAACTCGGGATTGAATTTTTTACTTACTTTCAACCACTTGCCGAACAATTTATTTATATGTAATAAAAGTAGAAGTAGTAGAAGAAGAAGATTACTGGAACGTAAATGAAATGGAAGCAAGAGGAGACAGTGAGAAGCTTCACAGGCTGTTTGAAGAATGGAGTTCTTGAAAGGGAAAGCGAAGTCTTATTTGGAGAATGGAGGGAAGGAAACCACCTGAGGCTTCTCAGTTTAGACGGCTTTTCCGGAGACGGTGGAATGGAAGAGGAAGCTGAGATGGGTAAGGAAGTACAAACTCCTTAAACAATTTTTTGATTTTTTTACCCTTAATGATTTTATTAAAACACTACCCCCTACATTGTTGGCGCAATTAGATTAGTGTTTTTCGAGTTCTAATTATATTAATTAATTTTTATACCGCATTCCAATTAGTCTACGTCAACCTTCTACCCTTTGATATATTGTTTTTATAAAAAAATCCTTAAAACATCACATTAATTGTTCAAAAAAAACAATTCAACTTCTCCATCAATTTTCGTTTCTAATCCTTAAAACGAATAAATGTTAAGTTTTAATCAGGATTCGTTTCTATTAATTTGTGGATTTTTTTTAAAAATTAGTTATATATAGTATTAATTATCATTACAAAACAATAGTAGAGATCAAACATCACATGATTTACATCATAAAAACGACGACATGTATTAATTAATTGAATTGTAATTTGCAATCCCATGTACTAATTTGTGGATTTTTAGTTACATCATTGCAAGTATAACTCTCATTTTTCAAAAAGAAAAAGGGTAAGCTATTGAAGTAGTTATTTTTATATGAATGAGAAGTTAAACAACTAAATATATAATTACACTTTTAAGGTGCGATAAAAAAAAGGTGTCAAAACTATCGCTATAAAGTAATAGAGATATAATCGGCGAAAAAATCTAATACCAAAAGAGAAAATCTTCTTAAAAGAAAGCTAGATTAGCTAACACATCCATTATAATGGTAACTTCGCAAAACATTTGGAGAGTTAAGCTAATGGCATAAGACAATCCTGAACTTTAATGTTTTATTTAAGTGGAACCCTAAACTATTTTTTTGTTTAATTACAACTCTGGTCTTCGCTAATAATGTCATATTACCCCCCTACCGTGACAGAATTCCAACGTGGCACTGTTGACCAACGTTATGTGTCACGTCAGCGACTATCAGGGTGCCACATCCGCATTGACCAGGGGGTAATTAAACAAAAATATTAAAGTTCAGGGTTGTTTTATGTCTTTTGCCATATTTAGTTTATTATACTTTCTGTTTTTGTTTCTTTTTTATTTTTCCTTCTTCAATTAATTCCTACTAGATGGAATTAATGCTTCGTTGCCTTTCTATTAATAATCATAATTAATCAGATTAATCATAATTACCTCTAATTGTTAAGTTATTTTGTAGGCAACCTTATTCCCAGATTAATCATAATTACCTCTAATTCTAGCAACGAAGCATTAATTCCAATTTTTTTTTTTATTATTATTATAATGTTGTATATAAAAAAGAAAGGAAAAGAGGAATTTGGGTTATTGATTAAATTAGGTAAAATGACATAAAACAACCTTGAACTTTAATATTTTGATTAATCGCAACCCTTAACTTTATTTTTTTGTTTAATTACCCCTGGTCATTATTACGTGGCACGCTGACGTGACACGCTGATAGTCGTTGACATGACACATAACGGTGGTCAACAATGCCACATCGGATTTCTGTAACGGTAGGGGGTAATATGACATTATTAGCGAAGACCAGGGTTGTAATTAAACAAAAAAATAGTTCAGGGTTCCACTTAAATAAAACATTAAAGTTCAGGATTGTTTTATGCCATTAAGTCCCCAATCTACTAGTAATCAAGTAGTTTGATTATTATTCTTTTTTAGAAACTGAACTAGCTTGAGATTTAGAATTTCCATATCAATGTAACATATAAACTAATTGATCACATGTGACAAATTCATCGCTACCCAAACACAATCTTAGCTCCACCTTTTTATTTTATTTATACATAAATAAAAAAATGGAGCATGGATGAAATTATAAGACTAAATATTAATTATTAAAGGTAATCAATGAAGAAAACATGTAGATGTACAATAAAGGACAAAGGGAAATGAATTAAAAGTTACCTTAAACTGAAGAAGGGTACTTTTGATTGATCTGAACAACCCATGAGGACATATATACTTGTAGATAACTGGTGTCTCGTTAGCATAGGTCAGACTTCAGAGGTTGGGTGGAGTGGGCCCCTTCTTAATTATGCATCCGCGGTGGTTCAGTGACGGAACCTGAGTGAAATTTTACGAGGTTAAATAAAATTATTTTTTTGAGAGATAAATATGAAGAATTAATTTATAGAGAATAAAACTTTTTAGAGCTATAATGAGAGATTTTAAAATTTATGGTGACAAATACTAAAAATTAACGAAAATAAAACAAATTTTTTAAGAACTATTATAGACAAATTTAAAATGTTAGGAGTGAATGCGAAGGATTAATACAAAATTAACAAAATTTTAAGGACTATTAAGGAAAAATTGAAAATCTTAGGGGAGGCCTATGTTTAAATATTATTCTTAGAATTGAACCCCAAAAAAAGTTATTATACATAGAATATCAATATTACTAAAGGTTTTTAAGTCTGGTTAGGTTTTGGACAATGTTACCAAAAGTGGTAGGTTCAACTGTGTAAGAGAGATCGAGGGACACTAATTTGGAAAGTTGGGAGATTTCTTGTGGAATTCGACCCACTAAATTCGAGCAATATAGATGCAAATATGACAAGTTCAATAAATGACCGAAGCGAGGTGAAATATAGGACCTGCACAAATCATTTGAAGAAGGGTCGAGCCTTTACTCTTTTTTAAAGGGTCACTATAAATGGGTCAGTTCGGGTCGACCCATTTTGATACCCTTATAAAATTGTGTAAATAAATGCATCGTAGTTCGTGCGAAAGAGGCTGAACTGAAAATGGAAAAAACGAGCCTAATGGGTCGTCCATCCTATTTCATGTTGTTGATCATGCTTGTTTCCTTGTACAACAACACATCTCATGGTCGTCCCCAGTATCAAAAGGAAGCCCTCCTCCAATTCAAATCTATGTTGATTGGGAACCAGTCTTACAATTCTTCTTACGATTTTCCTTTCGGCTTAGAGACTTGAAAATCCAAGTATTATTTTTTATATTTTAAAAAGTGAGTTATGTAACTTAAACGAATGACTTACATAACTTTTTTATATAAAAAAACGTTATTGATAGTATATATTATATTAAAATAAAATAAATTAATGCTAGAGTTAGACATGTATTGTAGACATAAATGCGTCCCAGTTCCTAGGAGAGGCAGAACTGAAAATGGAAAAACCGAGCCTAATGGGTTATCCATCCTCTTTCATGTTGTTGATCATGATTGTTTCCTTGTACAACAACCCATTTCATGATTGTCCTCAGTATCAAAAGGAAGCCCTCTTCCAGTTCAAATCTTTGTTGATTGGGAACCACTCTTACAATTCTTCTTATGATTTTCCTTTTGGCATAGAGACTTGAAAATCCAAGAATTATTTTTTATATTTTAAAAAGTGAGTTATGTAACTTGAACGAATGAGGTACATAACTTTTTTATATAAAAAACCATTACTGGTAGTATATATTATATTAAAATAAAATAAATTAATGCTAGAGTTAGACATGTATTGTAGACATAAATGCGTCGCCGTACCTAGGAAAGAGGCAGAACCGAAAATGGAAATACCGATCATAATGGGTTATCCATCCTCTTTCAACCCATCTCATGGTCGTCCTCCATATCAAAAGGAAGCCCTCCTCCCGTTCAAATCTTTGTTGATTGGGAACCTGTCTTACAATTCATCTTACGATTTTCCTTTCAGCTTAGAGACTTGAAAATCCAAGTATTATTTTTTATATTTTAAAAAGTGAGTTATGTAACTTAAACGAAAGACTTACATAACTTTTTTATATAAAAAACCGTTATTGATAGTATATATTATATTAAAATAAAATAAATTAATGCTAGAGTTAGACATGTATTGTAGACATAAGTGCGTCGCAGTTCCTATGAAAGAGGCAGGACCGAAAATAGAAAACCCGAGCCTAATGGGTTATCCATCCTCTTTCATGTTGTTGATCATGATTGTTTCCTTGTACAACAACAAATCTCATGGTTTTCCTCGGTACCAAAAGGAAGCCCTCCTTCAGTTCAAATCTTTGTTGATTGGGAACCAGTCTTAGAATTCTTCTTACGATTTCCCTTTCGGCTTAGAGACTTAAAAATCCAGGAATTATTTTTTATATTTTAAAAAGTGAGTTATGTAACTTAAACGAATGACTTACATAACTTTTCTATATAAAAAACCATTACTGGTAGTATATATTATATTAAAATAAAATAAATTAATGCTAGAGTTAGACATGTATTGTAGACATAAATGCGTCGCAGTTCCTAGGAAAGAGGCAGCACCGAAAATGGAAAAACCGAGCCTAATGGGTTATCCATCCTCTTTCATGTTGTTGATCATGATTGTTTCCTTGTACAACAACAAATCTCATGGTTGTCCTCGGTATCAAAAGGAAGCCCTTCTCCAGTTGAAATCTTTGTTGATTGGGAACCAGTCTTACAATTCTACTTACAATTTCCCTTTCGACTTAGAGGCTTGAAAATCCAGGAATTATTTTTTATAGTTTAAAAAGTGAGTTATGTAACTTAAACGAATGACTTACATAACTTTTTTATATAAAAAACCATTACTTGTAGTATATATTATATTAAAATAAAATAAATTAATGCTAGAGTTAGACATGTATTGTAGACATAAATGCGTCGCCGTTCCTAGGAAAGAGGCAGAACCGAAAATGGAAAAACCGAGCCTAATGGGTTATCCATCCTCTTTCATGTTGTTGATCATGATTGTTTCCTTGTACAACAACAAATCTCATGGTTGTCCTCAGTATCAAAAAGAAGCCCTCCTCTAGTTCAAATCTTTGTTGATTGGGAACCAGTCTTACAATTCTTCTTACAATTTGCCTTTCGGCTTAGAGACTTAAAAATTCAGAAATTGTTTTTTATATTTTAAAAAGTGAGTTATGTAACATAAACGAATGACTTACATAACTTTTTTATATAAAAAACCATTACCGGTAGTATATATTATATTAAAATAAAATAAATTAATGATAGAGTTAGACATGTATTGTAGACATAAATGCGTCGCAGTTCCTAGGAAAGAGGCAGAACCGAAAATGGAAAAACCGAGCCTAATGGGTTATCCATCCTCTTTCATGTTGTTGATCATGATTGTTTCCTTGTACAAGAACAAATCTCATGGTTGTCCTCGGTATCAAAAGGAAGCCCTCCTCCAGTTCAAATCTTTATTGATTGGGAACCAGTCTTACAATTCTTCTTACGATTTCCCTTTCAACTTAGAGACTTAAAAATCCAGGAATTATTTTTTATATTTTAAAAAGTGAGTTATGTAACTTAAACGAATGACTTACATAACTTTTTTATTTAAAAAAACCATTACTGGTAGTATATATTATAATAAAATAAAATAAATTAATGCTAGAGTTAGACATGTATTGTAGACATAAATGCGTCACAGTTCCTAGGAAAGAGGCAGAACCGAAAATGGAAAAACCGAGCCTAGTGTCTTATCCATCCTCTTTCATGTTGTTGATCATGCTTGTTTCCTTGTACAACAACCCATCTCATAGAGAATTGCTCTCTACTCACAAAAAAAACTTCGTGAGGAACGTGGTTCGTAGAGAATTGCTTGATGTTGTTTTTTTACAAGAAACTAAGAGAGATTCCTTGAATGATTTTTTCGTGACTTCCCTATGGAACTCAAGGGATATGGAATGGGCGTGGGTCCCCGTTGTAGGCAGGTCCGGAGGTCTCGTTACCATGTGGGATAGAAACTCTCTAGTGGTGACTAACAAGGTGTTGGGTGATAGATTTATTTGGCTAGAAGGCCATTTAACAGAGTCGGATTTCAGCTGTGTTTTGGTGAATGTGTACGCTTACAATGATGAAGATCATCGTGGTCAGTTGCTCGATCAGCTGCATTCCTTGGCAATGAACTGTGATAAGCCAGTGCTTGTGGCGGGAGATTTCAACGAGGTGTTATGGCCAAACGAGAGAAGTAACGGTCTGGATAACACGAGGAGCATGGATTCATTTAGAGAGTGGGCTGATAATTGTGATTTGGCAGACACCCCTTTGGGTGGCAGGCGTTTTACTTGGTCCAACTCGTTGTGTCGTAGCAAACTCGACAGAGTTTTCATGCAATTGGCTTGGCATCAAAAATTCCCCCATTTGCAGCTGAAGGCGATGGGGAGAAATACCTCAGACCATACGCCACTGTTATTAGCAAACGACCAAAAGGACTGGGGTCCCAAACCCTTTCGGGATCTAGCTGCTTGGTGGGAGGTGGAGGGGTTCCTCGAGTTAATTAAGAAGCTATGGGGTGAAGCGACAGAGATCTATCCAGGTAACTTTCAATTCCTGCGAAAGATGCGATGGCTAAAAGCTCGGCTTCGCCGATGGAATGCTGATGTCTTTGGCCACATAGGGAGGAGGATAAAGAGCCTTCAAGAGAAGATTGAACGCTTAGAAGCACTGGGTGATGAAAGGGCTTTAGTAGAGGAGGAAATCCAAGAGAAGAACGACGCAACAAATGAGTTGTGGGTCAAATAAGGTCAAGCTAACAGTGAATGGAAAAAGAAAGCTAGATTTAGTGGGATACTTTGGGAGATAGGAATTCTAAATTCTATCATCACACGGCTCAGATGTGGGTGAAACGCAATACCATCTCCGAGGTAGTTCACGGGAATATTAGGCACACTACTCCCTTGGGCATAAAAAATGCAGCAACATGCTACTATAGTTCCTTCTTCAAATCAGTAACTTGGGACAGACCACTTATGCCTTCCATGGGATTTAAACGATTGAGTGAAGAACAGGTTACATGGTTGGACAGAGAAGTCTTAGGAGTGGAAATTTGGGAGGCAGTCAAGCAATGCCGAGGGGAAAAAACTCCGGGTCCGGATGGCTTCTCATTCACATTTCTCAAAAATGCGTGGAATATCATCGGAGGAGATTTATGCATTATGGTTTCGGAATTTTTCAGGACTGGCAGATTCCCCCATGGTGCGAATAACTCATTTCTAACATTGATTCCGAAGATGGATGCAGCTAAAAGTTTTAAGGAATACCGTCCTATTAGCCTAGTAAGCAGTGTATACAAGATCATCTCTAAAGTCCTCTCTAATCGTCTGGGGTATGTCATTGATTCGGTTGTTAGCAGTACGCAACACGGATTCCGTAAAGGTTACAGTACATTAGACTGTGTGATGATCGCAAATGAAGTCACTCACTACCTTAAATCTAGTAAACGCCAAGGTTTCCTGTTTAAGCTAGACTTCGAGAAAGCGTACGACTCGGTTGAGTGGCCTTACTTAGACGAAGTCCTCCACCATATGGGGTTCTCTCACAGATGGTGTGGCTGGATTCGGGAATGCCTTTCCACATCCAGAGTCTCCGTTCTCATTAACGGGTCCCCTTCTCAGGAATTCAGGGTGGGCAGAGGGCTGCGGCAAGGCTGCCCCATGTCCCCTTTTCTCTGATAAACGTGGCCTAGAGGGGGGGTGAATAGGCAATAATAGGAAATAAAAAAATTCTAACACAAATAGTAAGGAATTTGAGTGCGGAAATTAGAATGTAAAAACACAAGTATGTATAGTGGTTCCAATTCCTCAATGAATTGTACTCCACTACCTAAGAGTCCTCCTCTTAGGATTTTGAACAACGAACACTTCGTTATTACCTTGAGTTTTTACGGGTTCAACTCAAACCTTACACCTTGGTTTTTCCGGGCTCAACCAATAAACCTTTCACCTTGGTTTTTGCGGGCTCAACCAATAAACCTTACACTTTGGTTTTCACGGGTTCACCAACAACCTTACACTTGGTTTTTGCGGGCTCAACCAACAAACCTTACAATGTGATTTTTCCGGGCTCAATCACAACCTATCACAATCAAGATTACTTGACAAGAGAATGTTAAATAGCAACACAATTGGTGTACAAATAAACTATGTATGATTCAATAAATAACACCAATAAATGAACAAGAATACCTCAAAAGAAAGCTTAAAACTTACTTGAAATATGAACGCAAGAATGAGTAAATTCGGATTTGTAAAGCTTGCGTTATGACAGTTTGAAGTCGTAAGCTTTTGCAAAAACTCAGATTTTGGCTTTGAAAGAGTATGAGAGCTTTCTAAATCTTTCTTGTGTTTAATGTGTATTCTAGTTAAGTATAGACTCATATAGGATGAGTATATATAGAGAAGAAAGAGTATAGGTTCGGACATGGAAGCATGGGTTTAAAACTAGCCGTTATAAGTGGAGAATATAGCTGTTGGAGCTTGTCTCCTGGGCTCTGGCGGCATGCCGCCAGAAACGAAGACCTCGGGGCGGTATGCCGCTACATTCGCTTGGGAATTAATTCAAATAGCCGAGTCTGGCGGTATGCCGCCAGACACAGACCATTCCTGGCGGTATGCCGCCAGGAACAAAATGTCCCATAACTCGAGTTCTGAAAATCGTTTTCGCACAAAACCTTTTTGAAAACTTTTCTTGAGGTATCCTGAACATGAATCAAGTGTTAATTAGAATCATACTTACATGATTAAAGTTCTAATGTACACTTGATCTTCTAGCTTGTGATATCTTGATTTGTTGCTTCTTTTCTTATTTGCTTGATCACAAACTACACACACTTTAACTTCAAATTGCATTAGTAATACTAATTAGTTTGTGTGTCTAAAATCATCAAAACAAGAGTAAGTTGCCCTTGGGCTAACAATCTCCCCCTTTTTGATGATGACAACCACAAGCTAATTATAAATCATAATTGAACTAGCAATTGAAGTTGAAGTCAAAATGGAGAAAACTTACATCTCCTATCTTTGCCAAAGGAATGCTCCCCCTACATAAAACATTAGTTGCACATAGAGCATAGCAAAGATAAAGAGTTTTGCTCCCCCTAAATCTTACCATTCTCCCCTTTGATGTGAGCTTCATTACCAATAGATAGATATCTTCCCCTTAACTCACTCTCCCCCTTATTCTCCCCCTTTGTCATTAACAAAAAGGGTAAAAAAAATAGGAGGTCCAAAAGATCAAATAAGGAGTAAAGAAAGGAGCAAGCAAAGATCAAATCCAAAAATACTTTAACAAGTATTAAGATCAAACAATTATCCAATCCAAAGATGAATATCAACAAAAAGATAAAGAGAGGATAATCAAAATTATACTTGTCGGTTTTCCCTTGGGCTACCAATAGCAAAATTACAAAATAATTTACCAAAAGGGTGAGCTTCGATTCATCACCCGACTTGTGCCATGAATACCCTAAATATATATTATTTATCTTCAAGGGTTTCCGGCACACCTACAAAACAAATCATTTCACTTTTGGTACCCAAATCCGTTTGGGTCCTTCCAAGTTAGCATATGCACTCTTTTGTGCCCACATTTGTTTTGCATAAACAAGTCCTTTACGGATAAAGCAAAAATATGCCAAATGACCATTCTTATGACAATAATCACATTTATACAAAGGTCTATCATGTGATTGATTTGAAGAACTAGCATGGTCACAATTTCTTGTTTTAACAAAAGATGTTTTAAAATTATTCATGCTAGAAGAGTGATCAAATCCAATACCTCTTCTATTACAATTAGTCTTTTGCTCATTTAAACACTTTTGTTGGCTTTGTGCACTTTGAATAAATTTAGCTAAAGTAGCTTCAAGGACATTAATTTTTTCATTCAAAATGGCTACTTCTTTGCTAGAGTTTGCACAAAGTTCACAACTAGAGTTTTTCTTCCCTTTAGCAATTTCCAATGATTTAAGCTCATCTCTAGTATCACCCAAAACATCTCTTAAATCTTCATTGTCATTTTTCAAAAAATCATTTTCCTCTTTAAGAGATTTGTTCAAAGATTCTAACTCAAGAATATCATTTTTCAATTTTTCTAAATCCTTAGCAAGTTTAACATTTTGCTTGCAAGACTTTTTAAAATGACTAGACAATTCATCAAACGCTTCTTGCAATCCATATTCGTTATCAAGAGATTGAGAAGAACTTACCTCATTATCACTTTGCCCTTGTGCCATGAGACACACATTTGTACCTCCATTGAATGAGGTGGACGTTGATGAAGAACTCCTTTGAGAAGCATCACTATCATCGTTGACATGCAAACACAAGTTTGCGATAGCATCTTCGGATGAGGAATCCGATGGATCACTACTTGATGTAACATCACTCCAAGTAGAGGTAGCTTTAAATGCTCTCCTATGATGCTTCTTTCCCTTCTTTGAACCGTGTTTCTCATGTCTCTTCTTCTTTTCAAGTCTAGGACACTCACTCTTAACATGTCCTGGTTTTTCACATTCAAAGCAAACCACATCATTTCTAAAATCGGATTTAGAAGAGTTAGAATACTTACTTTGATGATTTTTCTTCTTTGAATCCAAAAATTTCTTGAAATTTCTGGAAAGGAAAGCCTTTTCACGTTCTTCTTCTTGAGCTTGGAGAGCTAAATTTTTGCTCTTAACATTTTGAACCTCCGGTTCTCCCATGTTGAGTTTGTGCTCAAATGCCGTAAGAGAGCCAACAAGTTGAGAATAGGTAGGTCTCTTTTCTAGCTCATCAAAAATAGAAGTCTTGGCATTCCAAGCGTTAGGTAATATACTAAGGAGTTTTCTTACCATCTCCTCATCACTAGGAGTCCAACCAAGAGTTCCCATAGTATTACAAATATTTTGAATTCTAGTGCTTAAATCATAAATAGTCTCACCACTCTTCATACCTAGTAATTCATACTCACGTTTGAGTGTGTTGAGACGAATGTTTCTAACTTGAGGAGTGCCTTCATGTGCCGTCTCCAAAGTTTCCCAAACATCTTTAGACAATTTACAAGCACTAACACGATTAAATTCATTTTGAGAAATTGCACAAAATAAAGCAAACCTTGCCTTGTCTTCACTTTGCTTTCTTGCGACTGATGCGGCTGGCCATCTAGCAAACGGAAGAGCTTTTATTGATCCATCTTCAGCAGCTGGTTCCATGGGAGTTTCAAATCCATGTAGAACACAATCTAGCATAATTTGATCTTGTCCACCTAGGAAGGCTATCATCTTTGTCTTCCATTGCAAGTAGTTGTTTCCATCAAGAAATGGTGGACGGTTGAGTGCAGCACTTACATAAAGTCCCTCTTGAGCCATTTGATCTTTTACTTGAGGCGATTAAACCTACAAAACAAGTACCTTGCTCCGCTACCAATTGATAAACGTGGCCTAGAGGGGGGGGTGAATAGGCAATAATAGGAAATAAAAAAATTCTAACACAAATAGTAAGGAATTTGAGTGCGGAAATTAGAATGTAAAAACACAAGTATGTATAGTGGTTCCAATTCCTCAATGAATTGTACTCCACTACCTAAGAGTCCTCCTCTTAGGATTTTGAACAACGAACACTTCGTTATTACCTTGAGTTTTTACGGGTTCAACTCAAACCTTACACCTTGGTTTTTCCGGGCTCAACCAATAAACCTTTCACCTTGGTTTTTGCGGGCTCAACCAATAAACCTTACACTTTGGTTTTCACGGGTTCACCAACAACCTTACACTTGGTTTTTGCGGGCTCAACCAACAAACCTTACAATGTGATTTTTCCGGGCTCAATCACAACCTATCACAATCAAGATTACTTGACAAGAGAATGTTAAATAGCAACACAATTGGTGTACAAATAAACTATGTATGATTCAATAAATAACACCAATAAATGAACAAGAATACCTCAAAAGAAAGCTTAAAACTTACTTGAAATATGAACGCAAGAATGAGTAAATTCGGATTTGTAAAGCTTGCGTTATGACAGTTTGAAGTCGTAAGCTTTTGCAAAAACTCAGATTTTGGCTTTGAAAGAGTATGAGAGCTTTCTAAATCTTTCTTGTGTTTAATGTGTATTCTAGTTAAGTATAGACTCATATAGGATGAGTATATATAGAGAAGAAAGAGTATAGGTTCGGACATGGAAGCATGGGTTTAAAACTAGCCGTTATAAGTGGAGAATATAGCTGTTGGAGCTTGTCTCCTGGGCTCTGGCGGCATGCCGCCAGAAACGAAGACCTCGGGGCGGTATGCCGCTACATTCGCTTGGGAATTAATTCAAATAGCCGAGTCTGGCGGTATGCCGCCAGACACAGACCATTCCTGGCGGTATGCCGCCAGGAACAAAATGTCCCATAACTCGAGTTCTGAAAATCGTTTTCGCACAAAACCTTTTTGAAAACTTTTCTTGAGGTATCCTGAACATGAATCAAGTGTTAATTAGAATCATACTTACATGATTAAAGTTCTAATGTACACTTGATCTTCTAGCTTGTGATATCTTGATTTGTTGCTTCTTTTCTTATTTGCTTGATCACAAACTACACACACTTTAACTTCAAATTGCATTAGTAATACTAATTAGTTTGTGTGTCTAAAATCATCAAAACAAGAGTAAGTTGCCCTTGGGCTAACATTCTCTTCAATATAGCGGTGGAAGGTTTACATCGGTTGTTCTGTAAAGCAGAAGAAGAGGGTCTCTTGAAAGGTATCGGAAATCAGGACCGCGGGTGGAATATCTTGCACTTGCAGTTTGCAGACGACACCATGGTATTCGTCAACAACGAAGAGGCTGAAATTCAGTGTGTAAAAGGGATATTAAGGTGGTTTGATGCCTTTTCAGGATTGAAGGTGAATTACTGTAAAAGCACGCTAGTTGGGGTGAACGTGTATACAGAGCTGGGGAAAGAGGTGGCTAAGAGAGCAGGATGCAAGTATGAGGGTTTACCGTTCAAATATCTCGGGTCCTACGTGGGATTGAATCCTAGAAGGATAGCGAATTGGGAGTTCTTAATCGGGAAACTGAGGAAGAAACTAGCTCTGTGGAAAGGAGCCTTGTTATCAGCAGGTGGAAGAACCACTCTCATCAAGTCGGTGCTTTCTAGCGTTCCGTTATACAATATGAGTATCTATAGAATGCCCAAGGAAGTAGTTCGGAAATGTAATCAAATCATGTGTCGTTTCCTTTGGAGTGGCACTGATCGGCATCACGTTCTTGCGAAGGTGAAATGGCAGAAGGTGATCCGCCACAAGACAATGGGAGGGCTGGTCATTGGATGCCTCCAAACCCGCAATGAGGCTTTCCTGACTAAGTGGATGTGGGGTTTGCTAGCGGGCCACGAAAGAAAATGGGTCGAGATTGTCAGGAAGGAGTATGTGTTTACAGCCATTGGAGATCTTTGGGATTGCGATGATACATCCTTCTCACCCATATGGAAGGATATTATCAGAGTATGCGGGCACTCTTCACCCATATTTGGTATATGGAGCAATAACTTGCAATTAAAGATTGGTTCTGGAGAATCAGTCAGGTTCTGAACTGATCCTTGGGCGGATACAGTACCGTTGTCCTTGAAATTCCCTCGTTTATTCTCGCTATCTTGCAACAAGTTAGACACGGTTCAGCAGTTTGGGATGTGGGAAAATCACGTTTGGCACTGGAACTTCAGTTGGCGCCGAGGCCTGTTTGAATGGGAAGTAGACGACCTCACTGTTTTGAAGTCAAGACTTCAGGCTCCTACCTTCAACACCTCGGACAGTGAGCTGAGGTGGAGGCTTGACAAGTCGGGCCAGTTCACAATCAATTCCTTCTGCCGTGGAGTGGATCAGGCTCGCTATAGCCATCTAAAGGATGACATCCTTTTATCCGTGTGGCGTGGACAGACCCCTTTCAAGCTTGAGTTCTTCATGTGGCTCACCTTGAAGGGATGCTTAGCTACTCGTGAATTCTTATTCAATCGACAGATAATAACCGCGGAAGCGAGAATGTGCCCTCTATGCTTTGTCGAACCAGAAACTATCCAGCATTTATTTCTCCATTGCTCTAAGACTGATTTGATATGGGAAGGAATAATGCGCTGGGCAGGTATAAATTGGGTGAGGCCTAATAGCATGCGGGACCTTTATCAGAGTTGGGAAGGCCTTCTTCAAGGGAATACCAGGAAAGCGGTCGACATGTGGAGGATGTTGATGGTAGCTGTCTTGTGGTCAATATGGAAACACCGAAACGACATAGTGTTCAACCAGCAGACGCACCGAAACTTTGCTATCTTTTCCCATTGGCAGCGTTGGATTCATAACAATGACAACTCTTTTCCATACTCTTATACGCAAATGGCAGAGTCCCCAACATGGCTGAGGGTTTGGGGAACAAACCCAGCTCGTACTGGCGACTAGATGTCGAGCCTCGTGATTTTTTCTTATTCCTGTAATTTAACTCTGAACTGATCTGTTCCTAGGTTTCCCAGGCTGTTCTTGTCATGTCCTTCATGGCATTTTATTAATATAATCCTCAGCTTATTAAAAAAAAAAAACAACCCATCTCATGGTTGTCCTCGGTATCAAAAGGAAGCCCTCCTCTAGTTCAAATCTTTGTTGATTGGTAACCAGTCTTATAATTCTTCTTACGATTTTCCTTTCGGCTTAGAGACTTGAAAATCCAAGAATTATTTTTTATATTTTAAAACATGAGTTATGTAACTTAAACGAATGACTTACACAACTTTTCTATATAAAAAAACCATTACTGGTAGTATATACTATAATAAAATAAAACAAATTAATGCTAGAGTTAGACATGTATTGTAGACATAAATGCGTCGCAGTTCCTAGGAAAGAGGCAGAACCGAAAATGGAAAAACCGAGCCGAATGTGTTATCCATCCTCTTTCATGTTGTTGATCAGGATTGTTTCCTTGTACAACAACAAATCTCATGGTTGTCCTCGGTATCAAAAGGAAGCCCTCCTCCAGTTCAAATCTTTATTGATTGGGAACCAGTCTTACAATTCTTCTTATAATTTTTCTTTTAGCTTAGAGCCTTGAAAATTAAAGAATTATTTTTTATATTTTAAAAAGTGAGTTATGTAACTTAAACGAATGACTTACATAACGTTTTTATATAAAAAACCATTACTGGTAGTATATATTATATTAAATTAAAAGAAATTAATGCTAGAGTTAGACATGTATTGTAGACATAAATGCGTCACGGTTCCTAGGAAAGAGGCAAAACCGAAAATGGAAAAACCTAGCCTAATGTCTTATCCATCCTCTGTCATGTTGTTGATCATGCTTGTTTCCTTGTACAACAACCCATCTCATGGTTGTCCTCGGTATCAAAAGGAAGCCCTCCTCCAGTTCAAATCTTTGTTGATTGGGAACCACTCTTACAATTCTTCTTACGATTTTCCTTTCAGCTTAAACTCTTGAATATCCAAGAATTATTTTTTATATTTTAAAAAGTGTGTTATGTAACTTAAACGAATGACTCACATAACGTTTTTATATAAAAAATTATTACTGGTAGTATATATTATATTAAAATAAAATAAATAAATGCTAGAGTTAGACATGTATTGTTGACATAAATGCGTCGCAGTTCCTAAGAAAGAGGCAGAACTGAAAATGGAAAAACCGAGCCTAATGGGTTATCCATCCTGTTTCACGTCGTTGATCATGCTTGTTCCCTTGTACAACAACAAATCTCATGGTTGTCCTCGGTATCTAAAGGAAGCCCTCCTCTAGTTCAAATCTTTGTTGATTGGGAACCAGTCTTACAATTCTTCTTACGATTTCGCTTTCGGCTTAGAGACGTAAAAATCCAAAAATTATTTTTTATATTTTAAAAAGTGAGTTATGTAACTTAAACGAATGACTTACATACCTTTTTTATATAAAAAACCATTACTGGTAGCATATATTATATTTAAATAAAATAAATTAATGATAGAGTTAGACATGTATTGTAGACATAAATGCGTCGCAGTTCCTAGGAAAGAGGCAGAACCGAAAATGAAGAAACCGAGCCTATTTTGTTATCCATCTTCTTTCATGTTGTTGATCATGATTGTTTCCTTGTACAACAACAAATCTCATGGTTGTCCTCGGTATCAAAAGGAAGCCCTCCTCCCGTTCAAATCTTTATTGATTGGGAACTAGTCTTACAATTCTTCTTACAATTTTTCTTTTGGCTTAGAGACTTGAAAATTAAAGAATTATTTTTTATATTTTAAAAAGTGAGTTATGTAACTTAAACGAATGACTTACATAACTTTTTTATATAAAAAACCATTACCGGTAGTATATATTATATTAAAATAAAATAAAATAATGCTAGAGTTAGACATGTATTGTAGACATAAATGCGTCGCAGTTCCTAGGAAAGAGGCAGAACCGAAAATGGAAAAACCGAGCCTAATGGGTTATCCATCCTCTTTCATGTTGTTGATCATGATTGTTTCCTTATACAAGAACAAATCTCATGGTTGTCCTCGGTATCAAAAGGAAGCCCTCCTCCAGTTTAAATCTTTGTTGATTGGGAACCAGTCTTACAATTCTTCTTACGATTTTTCTTTTGGCTTAGTGACTTGAAAATCCAAGAATTATTTTTTTGTATTTTAAAAAGTGAGTTATGTAAGTCAAACGAATGACTTACATAACTTTTTTATTTAAAAAACCATTTCTGGTAGTATATATTATATTAAAATAAAATAAATAAATGCTAGAGTTAGACATGTATTGTTGACATAAATGCGTCGCAGTTCCTAAGAAAGAGGCAGAACTGAAAATGGAAAAACCGAGCCTAATGGGTTATCCATCCTGTTTCACGTCGTTGATCATGCTTGTTCCCTTGTACAACAACAAATCTCATGGTTGTCCTCGGTATCTAAAGGAAGCCCTCCTCTAGTTCAAATCTTTGTTGATTGGGAACCAGTCTTACAATTCTTCTTACGATTTCGCTTTCGGCTTAGAGACGTAAAAATCCAAAAATTATTTTTTATATTTTAAAAAGTGAGTTATGTAACTTAAACGAATGACTTACATACCTTTTTTATATAAAAAACCATTTCTGGTAGCATATATTATATTTAAATAAAATAAATTAATGATAGACTTAGACATGTATTGTAGACATAAATGCGTCGCAGTTCCTAGGAAAGAGGCAGAACCGAAAATGAAGAAACCGAGCCTATTTTGTTATCCATCTTCTTTCATGTTGTTGATCATGATTGTTTCCTTGTACAACAACAAATCTCATGGTTGTCCTCGGTATCAAAAGGAAGCCCTCCTCCCGTTCAAATCTTTATTGATTGGGAACTAGTCTTACAATTCTTCTTACAATTTTTCTTTTGGCTTAGAGACTTGAAAATTAAAGAATTATTTTTTATATTTTAAAAAGTGAGTTATGTAACTTAAACGAATGACTTACATAACTTTTTTATATAAAAAACCATTACCGGTAGTATATATTATATTAAAATAAAATAAAATAATGCTAGAGTTAGACATGTATTGTAGACATAAATGCGTCGCAGTTCCTAGGAAAGAGGCAGAACCGTAAATGGAAAAACCGAGCCTAATGGGTTATCCATCCTCTTTCATGTTGTTGATCATGATTGTTTCCTTATACAAGAACAAATCTCATGGTTGTCCTCGGTATCAAAAGGAAGCCCTCCTCCAGTTTAAATCTTTGTTGATTGGGAACCAGTCTTACAATTCTTCTTACGATTTTTCTTTTGGCTTAGTGACTTGAAAATCCAAGAATTATTTTTTTGTATTTTAAAAAGTGAGTTATGTAAGTCAAACGAATGACTTACATAACTTTTTTATTTAAAAAACCATTTCTGGTAGTATATATTATATTAAAATAAAATAAATTAATGCTAGAGTTAGACATATATTGTAGACATAAATGCGTCGCAGTTCCTAGGAAAGAGGCAGAACCGAAAATGGAAAAACCGAGCCTAATGGGTTGTCCATCCTCTTTCATGTTGTTGATCATGCTTGTTTCCTTGTACAACAACTCATCTCATGGTTGTCCTCAGTATCAAAAGGAAGCCCTCCTCCGGTTCAAATCTTTGTTGATTGGGAACTAGTCTTACAATTCTTCTTACGATTTTTCTTTTGGCTTAGAGACTTGAAAATCCAAGGATTATTTTTTATATTTTAAAAAGTGAGTTATGTAACTTAAACGAATGACTTACATAACTTTTTTATATAAAAAACCATTTCTGGTAGTATATATTATATTAAAATAAAATAAATTAATGCTAGAGTTAGACATGCATTGTAGACATAAATGCGTCGCAGTTCCTATGAAAGTGGCTGAACCGAAAATGGAAAAACCGAGCCTAATGGGTTATCCATCCTCTTTCATGTTGTTGATAATGCTTGTTTCCTTGTACAACAACCCATCTCATGGTTGTCCTCGGTATCAAAAGGAAGCCCTAAGATTTTTCGGTAGATGGGTGATGGGGGATGAAGCAACAACATCAGAAGTGATGTTTTTGGTTTTTGGTTTTTTGTTTCTGGTTTTTGTTGAAATGAATTAAGGAAAGGAAAAGAGGAAAATGAGGGGTGATTAGCACAGAGTATGGTGATGGCAATTGATCAGAATTTAAAGAGATTTAGTAGTACAATGAGAAAGACTTTGCAATATTTTCTCCCGGAATCGGCTTTGAAATTTTTGTGGTTGCATTTACTCTAAAAAAAAAGGATAGGATTACCCTTAACTGGAGCACACTGCTCTATCATTAGGTATGGATTTTCTCTCATTGATCAAGCTATACCTATATATATATATATATATATATGTACAAACTCCTTAATTTTTTTTTTACCCTTAATGATTCTAACAGTATACTTATTCTTTTCTATTTCTTTTGCTTGACGCAAATCCTTATGGATGGTCAATATACTAATTAAATAATAAAACTCGAAAGAGGATTTTTTTTTTAAAATCCATCGTAGGAAATAAATAAAAAAAACTTTTGCTTCGAGTGAATCAATATCAACTTTTGTTTCAAATGGATCGAGTCAGATCGACCCGCTACTCGACGAGTTAAAATGGGCCAGGTCAGTTTTTTACCTACTATTCAATAAGTCACGATAAACGGGTAGGGTCGGGTCGACCGTTTTGACACCCCTAGAGTAGGTTAAGAATTAAAATTAATCATCAAATCATTATATAAATACATATTTTTTTACTTTATATTTTTTTTAGTATATATTTTTCTCCAATAATTCATACTTTATTGAATTTTGTAATCATCCATTGATACCCATCCAACGACTGAAACAGATAATCGACTTCGTATATATCCGCTTCATCTTTGATTGAATTTTCCTAAGAAGGTTAAACTTAAATTTCTTTCATCTAATTTTATAATCTTTTTTTTTCTTTTTATTATTTAGAGCTTAACAAACTTCATATACTCCCCGACATTTTTCAATTAAGTCTTGTTTTTCTTATAAAAAAGAACACTAATAACATATAAGATTCAAATTAGTAATACTTGAAGATATATCTTAAAACGAAGAAATTTATTAACGTGACGTTTGTCAAGGGAAGACATGGGTAGAGTGGCAGCAAAATTTAGGGGTGTTCACGGGCCGGTTCGGTTCGGTTCTTGGGCTAGACTCGGACCGAATCGGAATTACCGGTTCTTGTTCAGGACAGAACTGACCCGGACTGAACACTTCCGATCCGGTTCGAGCCGGTTTTATTTTTTTAGGGTCGGACTGGGCTGGTTCCAGTTCTGACCCGTAAATTTTTATTTCTTATTCCCTCTAACGTTTTCACACCCACAAGCCGCACCGCCGACACCAAACCCATCGCCATCTCCGTCACACACCCATCACCAAACCCACCACCATCATCACCATACCATAACCGCCTCACCCACTGCCACCAACCACCCATCACCGCCACGATCTACGAACCCATCACCAAACCCACCACCATCATCACTATACCATCACCAGAAAATCATCACCAAACCCATCACCACATCCACCAATCAACGCTCCACCAAACCCGATCCAATCAAACTAAACCCAAAATCCAGTCGAGGAAGAAGAGAGGAAGAAAAAGAGGAGAGTAAGATGTGAGGGCTGCGTTTGAAAAGAAAGAAAAAGAGAGAAGGAAAAAATAAAGGAAAGAAAAAGGGAAAGAGTGGGTTCTGTGGAAGAGGAGTAAGTGAGTTATGTAGTTTGAATCAATCATTCCACTGTGTAATGCAACAATAATATCACATACTATTAAAGAGCTTGAAGAAGAGAAAAATTATAGAAAGGATGACACTGATTTAAACGTGAGAAACAGAAAGGTTCTGGGATTGGACTTGTAACCTAATTCACTTTCTTGGCCGGTCTGGTCAGTCTCGATTGGTTTCCCTCTTCACTACCCTGTTTGAACCCAAAGTCAATTTCACGGTGAAGGCACTGTGTTGATCCTAAGCGCACTCTCTTATTTTGTCATTCTTTTTGGTGTTCTGCACTTTTTGATGAATAATGATCAAATTGAAAATATACTCTTAAAGAGCTTGAAGAAGAGAGAAGAATTACAGAAAGGATGACACTGATTTGAACGTGAGAAACAGAAAGGTTCTGGGATTGGACTTGTAAGCTATATATATATATATATATATATATATATATATATATATATTTCCGGTTCTATCGGTTCTCCGGGCCGGTTCTTGGATTTTGAAGGTTGGAGAACCGGACTGAACCAGAAATATACGCTCCGGTCCGGTCTGGGTCAAAATTCAGCAGTTCCGGGCCGGCCCGGTTCTTGTACACCCCTAGCAAAATTACAACTGAAATAAATAAAGGAAGAGATGATATTTATATTAACTATTAAATTCAAAGGAGTGTAAATAGACACTTTGGAATAGTCATAACCCACCATCATTTATTTATTTTTATTTTAAAAAGTGAGTTATGTAACTTAAACGAATGAGTTACATAACTTTTTTATATAAAAAACCATTACTATAGTATATATTGCGTTAAAATAAAATAAATTAATGATAGAGTTAGACATATATTGTAGGATAGAATATCAATATTACCAAAAGTTTTTAAGTCTAGTTAGGTTTTGGATAATGTTACCAAACATGGTAGGCTCTAGTGTCAGACTATTGTAAGAGAGATCCAGGGACACTAATTTAAAAAAGTTGGGAGATTTCTTGTGGAATTCGACCCACTAAATTCTAACAATCTAGGTGCAAATATGACAAGTTCAACAAATGACTGAAGTAAGCACAATATATTTTTTGGAATACTCATAGCCCACCTTCATTTTTTTTTAAAGTGAGTTATATAACTTAAACGAATGAGTTACATAACTTTTTTATATAAAAAATCATTACTGGTAGTATATATTGTATTAAAATAAAATAACTTAATGATAGAGTTTGAAATGTATTGGAGGATAGAATATCAATATTACCAAAGGTTTTTAAGTCTGGTTAGGTTTTGGACAATGTTACCAAAGGTGGTAGGCTCTAGTGTCAGATTACTATAAAAGAGATCCAACATAAAGAGTTGAGTGAGGTTACTGAAATTTCTAGGAATTTGACCCGTGAAATGATTGCCGGAAAGAAACAACTCCTTGAGTTGATTAAGGTTCCCAAAAAATGATGGGATTTCTCCTCCCAAATTGGTATTTCGAAGCCAAAACGAAGAGAGTTGAGTGAGATTACCGAAAAGTGCTATGTTTGAGGAGGACCCTATAAAAGTATTATTTCCACAACCAAGAGACAAGACTTGAAATGATGTTAGAGCATTGAATAAATAAGCTTCGAAATGTAAGGAAAAACTTGTAGAGTACAGTTCCAAGAACAAAAGGAAATTACTCTCATTGGACGATGGAAATTTGCCAGTGAGATTAGTATTGTACTCTAAGCTAAGATTCATTTTTTTTAAAGTGAGTTATGTAACTTATACGAATGAGTTACATAATTTTTTTATATAAAAACCATTACTGGTAGTATATATTGTATTAAAATAAAATAAAATAATGTTAGAGTTAGACATGTATTGTAGGATAGAATATCAATATTACCAAAAGTTTTTAAGTCTGGTTAGGTTTTGGACAATGTTACCAAAGGTGCTAGGCTTTAGTGTCAAATTATTGTAAGAGAGATCTAACATAGAGAGTTGAGTGAGGTTACCGAAATTTTCAGGAATTTGACCGGTAAAATTATTGTTTGAAAGATCCAACATAGAGAGTTGAGTGAGGTTATAGAAATTTGACCCGTGAAATGATTACCGGAAAGAATCAACTTCTTGTGTTGATTAAGGTTCCCAAAAGATGATTAGATTTCTCCTCCCAAATTGGTACTTTTAAGCCAAAACGAAGAGAGTTGACTGAGATTACCGAAAAGTGCTATGTTTGAGGAGGCATAAAAGTACTGTTTCCACCACCAAGAGACAAGACTTGGAATGATGTTAGAACATTGAATAAATAAGGTTCGAAATGTAAGGAAAAACTTGTAGAGTATAGATCCTAGAACAAAAGGGATTTACTCTCATTGGATGATGAAAATTTGCCAGTGAGATCAGTATTGCACTCTAAGCTAAGATTCATTTATTTTTTCATTTAAAAAGTGAGTTATGTAACTTAAACGAATGAGTTACATAACGTTTTTATATAAAAAACCATAACTGGTAGTATATATTGTGTAAAAATAAAATAAATTAATGATAGAGTTAGACATATATTGTAGGATAGAATATTAATATTACCAAAGGTTTTTAAGTCTGGTTAGGTTTTGGACAATGTTACCAAAATGTCAGATTATTGTTACCAAAATGTCAGATTATTGTAAGAGAGATCCAACATAGAGAGTGAGTGAGGTTATCAAAATTTTCAGGAATTTGACCCTTGAAATGATTGCCGGAAAGAAACAATTCCTTGTGTTGATTAAGGTTCCCAAAATATGATGGGATTTCTCCTCCCAAATTGATATTTCGAAGCTAAAATGAAGAGAGTTGAGTGAGATTACCGAAAAGTGCTATGTTTGAGGAGGACCGTATAAAAGTACTGTTTTCACCATCAAGAGACAAGACTAGCAATGATGTTAGAGCATTGAATAAATAAGGTTCGAAATGTAAGGAAAAACTTGTAGAGTATAGATCCAAGAACAAAAGGGAATTACTCTCATTGGATAATGAAAATTCGCCAGTAAGATCAGTATTGTACTATAAGCTAAGATTCTGATGATTTGATCTGCTTGCCATCTCATTTGGGAATGTACCCCGCAGATCATATGAGGAAAGGGAAGTTAATGAAGAAGATAAACTCATGAAGGAACTGAATTCAACCGAAGACATGTTTACCTGGCTCAAACGTAGGTTTTTAAGTCTACTTAGGTTTTGGACAATGTTCTCAAAAGTGGTAGGCTCTAGTGTCAGACTATTATAAGAGAGATCCAAGGACACTAATTTGAAAAGTTGAGAGATTTCTTGTGGAATTCGACCCACTAAATTCGAACAATCTAGGCGCAAATATGACAAGTTCAACAAATGACCGAAGTGAGATAAAATATAGGACCTGCAGAAATCATATAGTGGATTGACTGGCTTGTGCCCGTGGTTTTTTACCTGTTGAGGTTTTCCACGTTAAAAATCTCTGTGTTATTTTTGATTGCTTTTGATTGGTAGGGGTTATTGATTCTTGGGATAATATTGTTTGCTGCGCAAATTGATTGTCGATTGGAATTAACCCTAACAGGCTGGTCTTGCAAGACCGTATCGTCACCCGGGAGTTCCTAAGGAAGCGCAATATTCTTACTGGGGACACCTGTCTATGTCCTATGTGCACTACCTGTGAGGAAAACACTCACCATTTATTCCATCACTGCCGTAAGACAGACCTGATGTGGGAAGACATCATTCGTTGGGCGGGGATTGACTGGGTACGTCCGAGGGACGTAGCAGACTTGTGGCATAGCTGGCGTGGATTGTTTCCGGGCTACCATGCGCAGAAGCTGGACATGTGGCAGATGCTGCTTCAGGCAATTCTCTAGAGCACATGGAAACACCGAAATGATATAGTGTTCAGACAAGAGAATTTCAGTCACCAAAAGCTCCATCAAGTCATCTTCTCCATGTGGAGGCGCTGGATATATAGCAAAGACAAATCATTTCTATACTCTTCATCGCAAATGGAAATGTCCTCCTCGTGGTTTCATGTTTGGGGCAGCTACTCAACCTAATCTGGTAGGGGTTTACTAGGCTCTCGTTCTAGTAGTGTGAGAGAGCCTAGCTGGATGTTCTAGATTGTGGTCTTTCTGCTTCTTGGGTTTCTTTGGCCGCTGTTAGCAGCAGCCATGTCCACTGTAAGTGTTTGCACTTTGTTTTTCTGCCATCTTCCCATTGGCTTTAATAAATCTATTCTGCTTATTAAAAAAAAACGATGTATCTTTTGTTGGAATAAAGTACGTAAGAATTCAATCAATTCTTACGTAGTGGGTGCCTTCTTGACTTGTATCTGTATAGCTTACCTAGTGAGATAGCGACATGGATTATCAACGACGGGTATTGAATTGATTTAGCCATATTTGTTATATTTGTTGAATTCAACAAATATAACAAATATGGCTAAAATTAAATTGAGTTTAGTCATATTTGTTATAGAATTGAATTTAGGTGGGGCCTATGACTTAGTTAACCTCACTAGTTTAAGATGGATATTGTAAGATCAGTATTTTACTATAACTTAAGATTCATTTATTTTTTTCTTTTAAAATGTGAGTTATGTAACTTAAACGAATGAGTTACATAACTTTTTTATATAAAAAATCATTACTGGTAGTATATATTTTATTAAAATAAAATAAATTAATGATAGAGTTAGACATGTATTGGAGGATAGAATATCAATATTACCAAAGGTTTTTAAGTCTGGTTAGGTTTTGGACAATATTAACAAAGGTGGTAAGCTCTAGTGTCAAACTATTGTAAGAGAGATCCAACATAGAGAGTTGAGTCAGGTTACCGAAATTTTCAGAAATTTAACCTGTAAAATTATTGTTTGAAAGATCCAACATACAGAGTTGAATGAGGTTACCGAAATTTCTAGGAATTTGACCCGTGAAACGATTGCCGGAAAGAAACAACTCTGTGAGTTGATTAAGGTTCCCAAAAGATGATGGAATTTCTCCTCCCAAATTGGTATTTCGATGCCAAAATGAAGAGAGTTAAGTGAGATTACCAAAAAGTGTTATGTTTGAGGAGGACCCTACAAAAGTTCTATTTCCACCACCAAGAGACAAGACTTGCAATGATGTTAGAGCATTGAATAAATAAAGTTCGAAATGAAAGAAAAAACTTGTAGAGTACAGATCCAAGAACAAAAGGAAATTACTCTCATTGGATGATGGAAATTTACCAGTGAGATCAGTATTGTACTCAAAGCTAAGATTCAATTTTTAAAAAAAAAGTGAGTTATGTAACTTAAACGAATGAGTTACATAACTTTTTTATATAAAAAACCATTACTGGTAGTATATATTGTATTAAAATAAAATAAATTAATGATTAAGTTAAACATGTATTGTAGGATTGAATATCAATATTACCAAAGGTTTAAGTCTAGTTAAGATTTGGACAATGTTACTAAAGATTGTAGGTTCTAATGTCGGACTATTGTAAGAGATATCTAGGGACACTAATTTGGAAAGTTGGTTGATTTATTGTGGAATTCAACCCAATAATTCGAGCAATCTAGGTGCAAATATGACAAGTTCAACAAATGACCGAAATGAGATAAAATATAGGACCTGCAGAAATCATTTGAAGAAAGGTCGAGCCTTTGGAGATGGGGAAGGGAGAAGAGTGTGGTGTTGGGATGAAGGGTGCCGCTAAGCATGTTGCAATACATGTCAAGCCCATTGACATTGCTTGTATTCATGTCGCATGTCACCCCATCCCAAGAGCAGCAATCGGTATCTTCTTTCCATGACTCTATTTTAGAAGGTGTATAGAGGGAACAAGCACAATAAATTTTTTGAGACGGCAAAGTTGAAAACGATTTCTTAAATTGGAGCAAAGCAAGGCTCTAGTCGTGATGGCAAAGTTAGGTCGATGATGATGATGATGAAGAACTTGTAGCTAGAAATGGCAAGCACAAAAAGGGGAAAATGAGACAGAGGGAATGGATATGAGCAATCCCATATTGATATCTGGTTATTACTTGTTAGATGAAAGAAACAAAATAATTAGTGAACAATATTTGTTTCTTAACCCATCTATTGGGTTTAAGTAAACGCTTGGATCAACATATTTTTTTCTAACCCATCAATTGGGTTTAAGTAAAGGCGTGATTGTCCTAGTATTGTGTGAGTAGGTTAAGAATTGAAATGAATCATCAAATAATTGCTTTAGAAGTTAAAAGAAAGTGAATCTAAAAAAAATATAAATAAGTTTAATCAATCAATTTTAAGGACGAAACTTGACTTACTATTCGCAGTAAATTATATAAAAATTATTAAAATGAGTAATTATGTAGGTTTTAGTTGAACCAAATTCACAAACACAAGAAATTTGAGTTTAGGCTTGTTAGAAACGTTTTCCAAATTCATTTTATGCCACAAATTGCGATTTCCACCGTATCATTATTTTTTGCGATTTTCATAACTAACGATTTATAAATCACCCATTATTGTTATCTAATTAGAATTTTTTTTATAACTTGAATAAAAAATGACATAGTTATAAAAACAATGATAGGGCTGTAGTAGCAGTAGGTCCAGAAGATCTGATGAAAGAGAAGAAAAGAGGTTGCCCCAATCAAAGCCCCATCCCAAATGGTATGCCACTGCAGAGAAGCAAATGACTTGGAAGAAATAAGTGCTCTTACTGTTTGTGGAGTATTTTGGTCTCCAATCTTCTTTACGATGTATCTTTTGTTGGAATAAAGTACGTAAGAATTCAATCAATGTAGTGGGTGTCTTCTTGACTTGTATCTGTATAGCTTACCTAGTGAGATAGCGACATGGATTATCAACGACGGGTATTGAATTGAATTTAGTCATATTTGTTATATTTGTTGAATTCAACAAATATAACAAATATGGCTAAAGTTGAATTGAGTTTAGTCATATTTGTTATAGAATTGAATTTAGGTGTGGCCTATGACTTAGTTAACCTCACTAGTTTAAGATGGCTATTGTAAGATCAGTATTTTACTCTAAGTTAAGATTCATTTATTTTTTTTCTTTTAAAATGTGAGTTTTGTAACTTAAACGAATGAGTTACATAACTTTTTTATATAAAAAACCATTACTGGTAGTATATATTGTATTAAAATAAAATAAATTAATGATTGAGTTAGACATGTATTGTAGGATTGAATATCAATATTACCAAAGGTTTAAATCTAGTTAAGATTTGGACAATGTTACTAAAGATGGTAGGTTCTAGTGTCAGACTATTGTAAGAGATATCCACGGACACTAATTTGGAAAGTTGGTTGATTTATTGTGGAATTCAACCCACTAAATTCGAGCAATCTAGGTGCATATATGACAAGTTCAACAAATGACCAAAATGAGATAAAATATAGGACCTGCAGAAATCATTTGAAGAAAGGTCGAGCCTTTGGAGATGGGGAAGGGAGAAGAGTGTGGTGTTGGAATGAAGGGTGCCGCTAAGCATGCTGCAATACATGTCAAGCCCATTGACATTACTTGTATTCATGTCCCATGTCACCCCATCCCACGAGCAGCAATCGGTATCTTCTTTCCATGACTCTATTTTAGAAGGTGTATAGGGGGAACAAGCACAATAAATTTTTTGAGACGACAAAGTTGAAAACGATTTCTTAAATTGGAGCAAAGCAAGGCTCTGATCGTGATGGCAATGTTAGGTCGATGATGATGACGATGAAGAACTTGTAGCTAGAAATGACAAGCACAACATGGGAAAAATGAGACAGAGGGAATGTATATGAGCAATCCCATATTGATATCTGGTTATTACTTGTTAGATAAAAGAAATAAAATAATTAGTAAACAATATTTGTTTCATAACCCATCTATTGGGTTTAAGTAAACGCTTGGATCAACATTTTTTTTTCTAACCCATCAATTGGGTTTAAGTAAAGGCGTGATTGGCCCAGTATTGTGTGAGTAGGTTAAGAATTGAAATTAATCATCAAATAATTGCTTTAGAAGTTAAAAGAAAGTGAATCTAAAAAATGTTGGGTTTGGGCTCCCAACATATGTGGAGAAAAGCCCATGTGGAGCAAGCCCACTAGCCTCATCTTATTCTTCAAATTAGGGTAGCAGCTGAAGGGGTTCATTGAAGCAAAAACAAAAGAGAGAAAAGAGAGAGGAGAGGAGAGGAGAGAAAAACAGATTCGCTCAACTCTGCGCAGCCGTGGGAGATTCATCGCTGTGCCTTCGTTCACCGTCGGATCAGGCTGAAATTTGGACAGTAGGGTCACGACATCCGGTTCTTCAATCTTACCGGTTGGATTGGTGAGAAGATATCTGACCAGGAGGAATCGAGTCCCGCAAGTAGCTGCTGGAAATCTGGTTTTGTGTTCTTCCTTTGGTTCTCTAGTTTCATACTTCTTGTTGGTTGTTTGCCTAGTTGTTGAGCACGATTTGTGCTGTGATTTGAGACTCTCTTGTACCCTGATTTTGATCATAGTGGAGCTTGATTGACTGGCTTGTGCCCGTGGTTTTTACTTCTCGCATTGAGAAGGTTTTCCACGTAAAAATCGTGTTGTCTCTTCATGTGTGTGATGAATTAGTTACTGCCATTAATTTGTTATTGCTCCTCATAGATTCCAGCAAGTTAGGGAAATTATTATCCGCTGCGTATTGCTATTATTGTGTTGAATTTCCCATCAGAGTGGTAGCGGAGCTCTTGGTTTGAGTTTATTTGATTTGCTTGAATGATGGAGGCAAATACAAATAGAATGTTGAGTTTGAATGGCACTAATTATCACTTGTGGAAGGGAAAAATGAAAGATCTGTTATTTGTGAAAAAGTTGCATCTTCCTGTGTTTGCTACTGAGAGGCCGGAATCCATGACTGATGCGGATTGGAGTTTTGAGCATCAGCAGGTTTGTGGTTTCATTCGGCAATATGTAGATGATAATGTTTATAATCACATTGCTAATGAGGAACATGCAGCGTCCTTGTGGAAGAAAATTGAATCTTTGTATGCTTCTAAATCAGGGAATAATAAACTGTATTTGTTGAATTCCTTGATAAATTTGAGGTACAAGGATGAGACTTCTATTTCAGATCACTTGAATGATTTTCAAGGACTCTTAGATCAATTATCAGGAATGGGTATCAAGTTTGATGATGAGGTGTTGGGACTATGGCTACTGAATACTCTACCAGATTCTTGGGAAACTTTTCGGGTTTCAATTTCGAATTCGGCTTCCGATGGTGTTGTCTCTTTGCAAAATGTAAAGGGAAGTGTTCTTAATGAGGAGATGAGAAGGAAGGCACAAGGTACTTCATCTCATTCCGAGGTACTTGTTACTGAAAACAGGGGGAGAAGCCAGAAAAAGGAACAGAAAGGTGGTAGGGACAAGAGCAGAAGTAAGTCCAGGTCCAGATATAAGAATGTGGAGTGTCATTATTGTCACAAAACAGGGCACATACAGAAGAATTGTTTTCAACGGAAAAGGGAGAGGAAAGACAATATCGGTAAGCAGAAAGAGAAGGATCAAGATGGTGATGATCGTGTTTCTGCGGCTACTTGTGATGATCTTGTTATTCTCCGTGATCATGATTTAGTTAATCTTGTATCAGATGAGAGCATGTGGGTAATTGATAGTGCTGCTACACTGCATGTTACACCGAGGAAGGAGTTCTTCACATCTTACACTTCTGGTGATTTTGGAGTGTTGAAGATGGGTAATGATGGTGTTGTTAAGGTAGTTGGTATTGGTGATGTTTTCCTGCAAACCAACATGGGAGTGCAGTTATTGCTTAGAGGAGTCAAACATGCTCCAGATGTCCGTTTTAATTTGATCTCTGTGCAGATGCTTGATGATGGTGGTTATGATAATCACTTTGGTTCTGGAAAATGGAAACTCACCAGAGGTAACTTGGTTGTGGCCAGAGGGGAGAAAGTTAGTAAACTGTATTGGACAAAAACTTTGGTTGCTAGAGACAGTGTGAATGCCATGGATATGGAGGCTTCTTTGTGGCACCGAAGGCTTAGTCATATCAGTGAAAAGGGGCTGAATTGTTTAGCTAAAAAGGATGTGCTTCCAGGATTGAAGAGTGCTGAGTTGGAGAAATGTTCTCATTGCATAGCTGGTAAGCAGACCAGAGTATCATTTAAGAAGCATCCTCCCTCAAAGAAGTCAGAATTGCTTGAATTGGTGCATTCTGATGTTTGTGGTCCATTAAAGGTAAAGTCATTTGGTGGTGCACTTTACTTTGTTACCTTTATTGATGATTGCTCCAGGAAGCTTTGGGTCTATGCATTGAAGACCAAGTACCAGGTGCTGGAGAAATTCAAACAATTCCAAGTTTTGGTTGAGAGACAGTCAGGAAAGAAGCTGAAATGCATTCGTTCTGACAATGGTGGTGAGTATTGTGGACCATTTGATAGTTATTGCAAGCAGCAGGGTATTAGACATGAAAAGACTCCTCCCAAAACTCCTCAGCTGAATGGTTTAGCAGAGAGGATGAATAGGACTTTGATTGAGAGAGTTAGGTGCATGCTTTCTGAAGCTAAGCTACCTAAGCATTTCTGGGGTGAGGCATTGTACACGGCAATGCATGTTATTAATCTCAGTCCCGCAGTTGCCCTGAATGCTGAGGTGCCAGACAAAATTTGGTTTGGTAAAAATGTCAAATATGATCATTTGCGAGTCTTTGGTTGTAAGGCATTTGTGCATGTTCCAAAGGATGAGAGATCCAAGTTGGATGCGAAGACGAGACAGTGTATCTTTATTGGATATGGTGAAGATGAGTTTGGTTACAGGCTGTATGATCCTGTTGAGAAGAAGCTTGTCAGAAGCCGTGATGTGAAGTTCATGGAAGACCAAACCATTGAAGATATTGATAAAATGGAGAAGACTACACCTGATAAAGATAGTAGTCTGTCTGATATTGATCCAGTTCAGACGCCTAACCATGATCTGGATGCTGCTGAGAACAATGTTCAAAATGGTGAGCAACATGACTATGTTGGTGATCAGCAGGTTGGAGATGCTTTAAATGTTCCTATTGATGATTCTGAAGAGGAATATGAGATGCCACAAGATGAAAATCTTGGTGATGCTCCTGAACCACCTCAAGTTCAACCTCGGAGGTCTACTAGGCAGAGGAAGCCATCTACCAGGTATCCTTCTGATGAATATGTTACCTTGACAGATGGAGGTGAACCTGAGTGTTTTCATGAGGAGAGTCAAGAAAAGAAGAAGTGGCTGGATGCAATGCCAGATGAAATGAAATCTTTGCATGATAATCACACATTTGACTTGGTGAAATTGCCAAAAGGCAAGAAGGCTTTGGAAAACAGGTGGATTTACAGGGTGAAACAAGAAAGTATTTCTGCATCCCCGAGGTATAAAGCCAGATTAGTGGTGAAAGGTTTCAGACAGAGAAAGGGTGTTGATTTCAATGAGATTTTTTCTCCTGTGGTGAAGATGTCATCCATTAGAACCGTGTTGAGTTTGGCTGCTACTCTTGATCTGGAGGTAGAGCAAATGGATGTAAAGACTGCTTTCCTTCATGGTGATTTGGAGGAAGAAATTTACATGAAGCAACCTGATGGTTTTCATGTTGAAGGAAAGGAAGACTATGTGTGTAGACTGAGAAAGAGTCTATATGGGTTGAAGCAAGCTCCGCGACAGTGGTACAAAAAGTTTGAGTCTGTTATGTCAGAGCAAGGCTACAAGAAGACTACTTCTGATCACTGTGTCTTTGTTAAAAAGTTCTCCGATGATGATTTCATTATCCTGTTATTGTATGTTGATGACATGCTTATTGTTGGGAAAAATATTTCCATGATTAACAGGTTAAAGAATCAATTGGGCGAGTCATTTGCCATGAAAGACATGGGAGCTGCTAAACAGATTCTTGGTATAAGAATCATGCGTGATAGGAAGGAGAAGAAACTTTGGCTGTCACAGGAACACTATGTCAAAAGAGTGCTACAGAAGTTCCAGATGGAAAATGCTAAGGCGGTAAGCACTCCTCTAGCTACTCATTTTAAATTGAGTACTAAACAGAGTCCTTCAAATGAAGCTGAGAGACTAGATATGCAATGGGTTCCTTATGCATCTGCTGTGGGTAGTTTGATGTATGCAATGGTGTGTACAAGACCAGATATTGCACATGCTGTTGGCACAGTCAGTAGATTTCTGTCTAATCCAGGTAGAGAGCATTGGAATGCTGTGAAATGGATTTTGAGGTATCTTTGTGGTACTGCTAGTTTGAGGCTTTGTTTTGGAGGTGATAAGCCTATCCTTGTGGGCTATACTGATTCTGATATAGCTGGAGACATTGATTCCAGAAAGTCCACTTCGGGCTACTTGATTAAGTTTGCAGGGGGAGCTGTGGCTTGGCAATCTAGATTTCAAAAGTGTGTTGCATTGTCCACTACTGAGGTAGAGTTCATTGCCATTACAGAAGCTTGCAAGGAGTTGCTTTGGTTGAAGAAATTCTTGCAGGAGCTTGGTTTTGTCCAAGACAAATACATGTTATTTTGTGATAGTCAGAGTGCAATTCATCTTGGTAAGAATTCAACTTTCCATTCTAGATCCAAACATATTGATGTGAGGTATCATTGGATACGTGATGCATTGGATGTTAGGTTGTTGGAATTAGCCAAAGTTCATACAGATGATAATGGTGCTGATATGATGACTAAGGCATTACCGAGATGCAAGTTTGAAACTTGTTGTGAGATCGCCGGTTTGGCGGTCATCTCCACATAGTTGTGAGGGGGAGATATGTTGGGTTTGGGCTCCCAACATATGTGGAGAAAAGCCCATGTGGAGCAAGCCCACTAGCCTCATCTTATTCTTCAAATTAGGGTAGCAGCTGAAGGGGTTCATTGAAGCAAAAACAAAAGAGAGAAAAGAGAGAGGAGAGGAGAGAAAAATAGATTCGCTCAACTCTGCGCAGCCGTGGGAGATTCATCGTTGTGCCTTCGTTCACCGTCAGATCGGGCTGAAATGTGGACAGTAGGTTCACGACATCCGGTTATTCAATATTACCGGTTGGATTGGTGAGAAGATATCTGACCAGGAGGAATCGAGTCCCGCAAGTAGCTGCTGGAAATCTGGTTTTGTGTTCTTCCTTTGGTTCTCTAGTTTCATACTTCTTGTTGGTTGTTTGCCTAGTTGTTGAGCACGATTTGTGCTGTGATTTGAGACTCTCTTGTACCCTGATTTTGATCATAGTGGAGCTTGATTGACTGGCTTGTGCCCGTGGTTTTTACTTCTCGCATTGAGAAGGTTTTCCACGTAAAAATCGTGTTGTCTCTTCATGTGTGTGATGAATTAGTTGCTGCCATTAATTTGTTATTGCTCCTCATAGATTCCAGCAAGTTAGGGAAATTATTATCCGCTGCGTATTGCTATTATTGTGTTGAATTTCCCATCAAAAAATATATAAATAAGTTTAATCAATCAATTTTAAGGACGAAACTTGACTTACTATTCGCAGTAAATTATATAAAAATTACTAAAATGAGTAATTATATAGGTTTTAGTTAAACCAAATTCACAAACACAAGAAATTTGAGTTTAGGCTTGTTAGAAACGTTTTCCAAATTCATTTTATGCCGCAAATTGCGATTTACATCGTATCATTATTTTCTACGATTTTCATAACTAACGATTTATAAATCACCCATTATCGTTATCTATTTAGAAAATATTTTTTATAACTTGAATAAAAAATGACATAGTTATAAAAACAATGATAGGGTTGTAGTAGCCAGTAGGTCTAGAAGTTCTGATGAAAGAGAAGAAAAGAGGTTGCCCCAATCAAAGCCCCATCCCAAATGGTATGCCACTGCAGAGAAGCAAATGACTTGGAAGAAATAAGTGCTCTTACCGTTTGTGGAGTCTTTTGGTCTCCAATCATTTTTACGATGTATCTTTTGTTGGAATAAAGTACGTAAGAATTCAATCAATTCTTACGTAGTGGGTGCTTTCTTGACTTGTATCTGTATAGCTTACCTAGTGAGATAGCGACATGGATTATCAGCGACGGGTATTGAATTAAATTTAGTCATATTTGTTATATTTGTTGAATTCTTGACCTAAAGTTGAATTGAGTTTAGCCATATTTGTTACATAATTGAATTTAGGTGTGGCCTATGACTTAGTTAACCTCACTAGTTTAAGATGGATATTGTAAGATTAGTATTTTACTCTAAGTTAAGATTCATTTTTTTTTCTTTTAAAATGTGAGTTATGTAACTTAAACGAATGAGTTACATAACTTTTTTATATAAAAAATCATTACTGGTAGTATATATTGTATTAAAATAAAATAAATTAATGATAGAGTTAGACATGTATTGGAGGATAGAATATCAATATTACCAAAGGTTTTCAAGTCTGGTTAGGTTTTGGACAATATTACCAAAGGTGGTAGGCTTTAGTGTCAAACTATTGTAAGAGAGATCCAACATACAGAGTTGAGTGAGGTTACCAAAATTTTCAGAAATTTAACCGGTAAAATTATTGTTTGAAAGATCCAACATAGAGAGTTGAGTGAGGTTACCGATATTTCTACGAATTTGACCCGTAAAACGATTGCCGGAAAGAAACAACTTCGTGAGTTGATTAAGGTTCCCAAAAGATGATGGAATTTCTCCTCCCAAATTGGTATTTCGATGCCAAAACGAAGGGAGTTGAGTGAGATTACCGAAAAGTGCTATGTTTGAGGATGACCCTATAAAAGTACTGTTTCCACCACCAAGAGACAAGACTTGCAATGATGTTAGAGCATTGAATAAATAAGGTTCGAAATGAAAGGAAAAACTTGTAGAGTACAAATCCAATAACAAAAGGAAATTACTCTCATTGGATGATAGAAATTTACCAGTGAGATCAGTATTGTACTCTAAGCTAAGATTTTTTTTTTTTTTTAAAGTGAGTTTTGTAACTTAAACGAATGAGTTACATAACCTTTTATATAAAAAACCATTACTGGTAGTATATATTGTATTAAAATTAAAATAAAATAAATTAATGATAGTGTTAGACACGTATTGTAGGATAGAATATCAATATTGCCAAAGGTTTTTATGTCTGGTTAGGTTTTGGACAATGTTACCAAAGGTGGTAGGCTCTAGTGTTAGACTATTGTAAGAGAGATCCAACATAGAGAATTGAGTGAGGTTACCGAAATTTTCAGAAATTTGACAGGTAAAATTATTGTTTCAAAGATCCAACATAGAGAGTTGAGTGGGGTTACTGAAATTTCTAAGAATTTGACCCGTGAAACGATTGCCGGAAAGAAACAACTCCCTGAGTTGATTAAGGTTCCCAAAAGATGATGGAATTTCTCCTTCCAAATTGGTATTTCGAAGCCAAAACGAAGAGAGTTGAGTGAGATTACCGAAAAGTGTTATGTTTGAGGAGGACCCTATAAAAGTATTGTTTCCACCACCAAGAGACAAGACTTGCAATGATGTTAGAGCATTGAATAAATAAGGTTCGAAATGTAAGTAAAAACTTGTAGAGTACAGATCCAAGAACAAAAGGAAATTACTCTCATTGGATGATGGAAATATACCAGTGAGATTAGTATTGTACTTGAAGCTAAGATACATTTTTTTTAAGTGAGTTATGCAACTTAAACGAATAAGTTACATAACTTTTTTATATAAAAAACCATTACTGGTAGTATATATTTTATTAAAATAAAATAAATTAATGATAGAGTTAGACAAGTATTGTAGGATAGAATATCAATATTACCAAAGATTTTTAAGTCTGGTTAGGTTTTGGACAATGTTACCAAAGGTGGTAGCCTCTAGTGTCAGACTATTGTAAGAGAGATCCAACATAGAGAGTTGAGTAAGGTTACCGAAATTTTCAGAAACTTGACCGGTAAAATTATTGTTTGAAAGATCCACCATAGAGAGTTGAGTGAGGTTACCTAAATTTCTAAGAATTTGACCCTTGAAATGATTGCCAGAAAGAAACAACTCCTTGAGTTGATTAAGGTTCCCAAAATATAATGGTATTTCTCCTCCCAAATTGATATTTCGAAGCCAAAATGAAGAGAGTTGAGTGAGATTACCGAAAAGTGCCATGTTTGAGGAGGACCCTATGAAAGTATTGTTTCCACCATCAAGATACAAGACTTGGAATGATGTTAGAGCATTGAATAAATATGGTTCGAAATGTAAGGAAAAACTTGTAGAGTACAGATCTAAGAACAAAAGGGAATTACTCTCATTGGATGATGGAAATTTGCCAGTGAGATTAGTATTGTACTATAAGCTACGATTCTGAAGATTTGATCTGCTTGCCATCTCATTTGGGAATGTACCCGCAAGTAACATGAGGAAAGTTATAGGGAAGTTAATGAAGAAGATAAACTTACGAAGGAACTGAATTCAACCGAAGACATGTTCACCCGGCTCAAACAGAGGTTTTTAAGTCTGGTTAGGTTTTGGACAATGTTACCAAAGGTGGTAGGCTCTAGTGTCAGACTATTGTAAGAGAGATCCAGGGACACTAATTTGGAAAGTTGGGAGATTTCTTGTAGAATTCGACCCACTAAATTTGAGCAACCTTGGTGCAAATATGACAAGTTTAACAAATGACCGTAGTGAGACGAAATATAGGACCTGCTGAAATCGTTTGGAAAAAGTTCGAGAGCCTTTGGAGATGGAGAAGGGAGAAGAGTGTGGTGTTGGGATGAAGGGTGCCGCTAAGCATGCTGCAATACAAGTCACGCCCAATGACATTGCTTGTATTCATGTCGCATGTCACCCCACCCACGAGCAGCAATCGGTATCTTCTTTCCATGAGTCTATTTTAGAAAGTGTATAGGGGAAGAAGCGCAATAAAAATTTTGAGACGACAAAGTTGAAAACGATTTCTTAAATTGGAGCAAAGCAAGACTCTGGTCATGATGGCAAAGTTGGGTCGATGATGATGATGACCTTGTAGCAAGAAATGGCAACCACTTCAAGGGAAAAAGGAGATAAAGGGAGTGGATATGAGCAATCCCATATTGATATCTGGTTATTACTTGTTAGATGAAAGAAACAAAATAATTAGTAAATAATATTTTTTTCTTAACCCATCAATTGGGTTTAAGTAAAGGTTTGGATCAAAATTCATTTTTCTAACCCGAGTTTAAATTAAGTAAACGCGTGATTGGCCTAGTATTGTGTCAGTAGGTTAAAAATTGAAATTAATCATCAAATAATTACTTTAGAAGTTAAAAGAAAGTGAATCTAAATATATATTAATAAGTTTAATCAATCAATTTTAAGGACGAAATTTGACTTACTATTTATAATAAATTATATAAAAATTACTAGAATGAGTAATTATATAGGTGTTAGTTGAACCAAATTCACAAACACAAAAAGAAATTTGAGTTTAGGCTTATTAGAAACGTTTTCTATGCCGCAAATTGCAATTTACGTCGTATTATTATTTTCTGCGATTTTTATAACTAACAATTTATAAATCACCCATTATCGTTATCTATTTAGAAAATATTTTTCTTTTCTCCAAAGATAATTTTATTATTAATAATAATAATATATTATCCGGATGCCGATGATAATAACGATAATAAAAGAGGTGGTTTTTTAATACATGATTTTACGACCGATTAAGTAGTGAAATTATTTAGAGCAGAGGCAATAGAAGGTGGTTTCAGTACTTTGAAGACACGATCTTGTCCCTTGATTTGAATTGGCACATTGTGCTTGACACGTGCCGTCATCACAGCTACCGTTTCCATTGAGGCACAACTGCAATTATCACTGAAAAAAAATAGCATAAGAAAAATAATTCAGTAATACAAAATAGCTAAGGAAATCATTATATAAATAAATATTTTTTTACTTTATATATATTTTTTAGTATATATTTCTTTAATTTTTCTCCAATAATTCATACTTTTTTGAATTTTGTAATCATCCATTGATACCCATAGTGTAGTGTGGATAATGTATTTCAACCTCACGATGAATAATTTGAATCCCATCGTGTTATATCTTTTCGAGCGACTTAAATAATATTAAATTTATAAATAATTGCGTTCTAAAATTTGAATTCAAAACCTTGATTAAGTCAGAATAATTTCTTTAAGGTCAAAGGAAAAAATAGAGAGAAAACACATGCTGTGAGAACGAGGAGAATAGCAAAGAGAGCTGAATTCAAACTTAGCCATGGTAGAAAAAATAAGAATGTCTTGAATACTTTGATTCTTGGATTACGTAAAATAGAGCAGTATTTATATAGGAAAATATTTTATATATATATATGCTTAATATTCCTATATATATATAGGAATAAAATAAATAAAATATCAAAAAAGGATAATAATTTACTGCTCCGGTGGAAAATAATTAAATAGTACTATTCACTTGCCATGTATAAATAATTAATTATTTGAAAATAGGAAAAATAAATAAAATAAATGGGAAGTGAAGTGCACTATCCATATCAAAATATTTAAATTGATAATATTTGATTGAAATAAATGTTAAAATATTCAATACTTGATTTTAATTTTTCTATTTTGAGAAATACTTGATTTATTCAAAAAGCTCTAACTAGACTTAGTCATGCCGGACCCAATACAATGACTCGCATATATTCGAATTCAAAACTACATTCTTTTACCTTTGCACTTGGCAATGCACTAAATAATTTCTCTGCTCAATCAGTCATCGTTCAATGAGGTTTCATGGATTAAACCATATTCTACCTCGTAAATGAAGAATGTGTTTCTTACTCCCTCTGAATTTTTATAATTATCCATTTTAGCTAAAAAAATTATTTTTAGTTAATTGTCGTATTTATAATTTCTTGGCGTTTCTTAATTATAGTTTTTAGTTACAAAATTTAACCCAATCAATTTAAACCACGTCAATTTTGAATTGCTCAATTTAAAGTGAAGTAATTAATATGCTGAAAAGAGATGATTAGTAAAGTGTATTTGTAACTAAAATCAATGATTACATTGATCTGTATAATTATAGTTAGAAAAATAACTATAAAAATTTGGAGGAAGTAAACATACTTTTTAGTCCATGTACCAAGAAATTCTTATTTTCTTCTCCATATTTTTTTATAAAAAAAATAACAATTAAGCAAATTAAAAATAAGTTCCAAATTTAGGCTTGACCTTCCAAAGAAAGGAAGAACATGGTATTTAGTCAAAGTAATTAATCAAACTTTTCAAATTAGGATAATCCTATCCAAAAAGGGAGGAACGCATCTCCTATATATATATATATGACCCGTCGTCGTCCATTCATCACAAATTGTCAATCATCTGTACTGACCAGTACTACCTCAATTTTCACATACGCAAAATTAATTAGATGGCCAAGTTTCAGTTTCCATGCACTAATTTGTTCTTCCTAGTCCTTCTCTTATCTTCAGGTTTGTTTTCATTACAATTTCTCTACATTTTCCACCAGAAAACTAATCATGTTATTTGTTAAAATATTACAATCTTAAAAAAATATAATCGCAAATTCTTTTAAAGGAAATTAATCCTCAATACGAGAGAATTTTTACTATTATTTTTCTACTTCTTCCGACTAAAAGACTATTTTTATTGTTCGCCGAGATTAAACCTTAATTTGAGAGGATTTTTTACTATTATTTTTGTTTTTGAAATGCAGTTGCTTTAGTACACAGCAAAACATGTACCGTAAGGTTGCAGCCGGCTAAACCTTGCATGGATCAGCCGTGCAAAGCGGAGTGCACCATCTCTCATGGAGGCCAGGGGAAATGTGTACCGGTCGGCGGAGGCAAATCTAGCTGCGAATGCACTTATAATTGCTAATTATTATTAATTATGATAAACTTCTTTGTTTGCAATAATAATTTTGTATCATCGGCTATGAATGAGCAATAAAGGAGTTGTTTTTTTAACTATAATTACACATATCAAACTAATTATTGATTTCGGTTACAAATATACTCCCTCTAAAAAAATTAGTTGTGGTTTTTTCAGTTTTTTCAAGAACCAAGGCAATCATTAGTTGTCAATTTTCGGTCAACCAAATTACAACTTTTTTTTCCAGGAAATGACTATCATTTAAAAAAAAATCGGCCAATCAAATTGCAACATTTTTTTCCAATTATGGAGTAATTAAGAGTAATCATCCAGAAAACTGAAAATGAACAACTAATTCGCCATTTTATTCTTTAAAAACGACAATTAAAAAAACTTAGAGGGAGTACTTCACTAATTACTCTATTTAAATTGACCAATCTAAAATTAATATGTATTAAATTAATTGAGTTAGACTTTCAAATTTATAGAAAAATTCAAAAATAAAATTCAAAAATATCAACTAACAATATTGGAAATAAAGAATGAATAACTAAAATAAAAAATAAAATGGTCAGACAATTAAAAAAATTCGCAGGAGTAATAATTATATATTATCATGGGATGGAAAATGGAACAATGTAAAGATTATTAAAAAAAATTCGATGTTTTGTACAAAAAGTATGTGAGGAGACATGTTACTATCTTTCTAATTACATTGGAGGTTGCTTACAATAGAAAGTGCAAGAGCAGCACAAGGTGTTTCTGCAATCTCCCACACCAAAAGGCTCCTTTGAGCATTCTTGGCTGCATTTTTGCAACTCACATCTGTTCATCTCTATCACCTTATGGCATGTGTGCTCTGGAATTCTCACCGCATGCGATCGGTGGATTGCTGAAACATGATCCAACTCTGCCCTCCAAAAAACAGGAAGATGAGAGAACTTCATTGAAGATGAACAATATAGAAAGTATAAGCATTTTGTTCTTAGTCAAAGGAGTGATCAAGATAAGTACTACGCGTAGTTCTCTGTCTTTCTTGTATGAGACTAAATCTCATTGAATCCTAAATGGGTCACTCTCCTAGCATAAGTTTGTTATGTTTCCTGAACTTGAATTTTAGACTCGGGTTAAGGGTAGACATGCCCTTACCACTCGACCGACCAGTAAATCTCAAATTCAATTCGAAAACATGATGATTCAAGCAATATTTGTATGATCTTTCTCTCAAAAGATGGAAGGCAGACAAAAAGCAAGCTAGATTACCTGAGACAAGTAGGAGGAGAAGGGAGAAGAAGGATGCATAAGAAATCCTCATCTTTCAACTCTCCAACTTTGGTTTTGAGGAGAGGGCAGCTTTGGTTTCTGTTAGACGAAAAGCTTCAACAAATATATATTATATGTATGAATGAATCAATGATTTAGAGATTTTAGTAGGAGAATAAATTGCTATGGTTAGATCCTCAAGTCACTTCTCAAGTACTTGTTATGACAAGGACAAGGCTCTTTGTTTCTTTAGCTGTTAAGAGCATCTATTCTTTTCTTCGTACAGTCTTCCTTTTTTGTCTTTCATTGAGTGAGAATTTGCTTGTGATTACATCAAAATTCAAATTAGGTCTGGTGCCACCACCTTGCATCAACGTGTCACCTAAATAGACAATACCTCCTTATTTTGTTTTTTTTTTCCTTCAAAAATTGATTTATTTCATCATCTAAGGCTAAGATTCATGAAGGTCCTCTCTTCTTTTTTTGTATACAATTTAATTTAAAAGAATTCAAACCCGTTAGAGTTCAAAGGTCTCTCCAACCCCTCGCCACTGTAACACAAATAACGCGGTACTAGAAAATATAAAGTTAGAAACAGCTAACAAAATTAAGCACTTAAGGCACCATTTCTAACATGACAACAGCTATGAGAAGAATAAAGGCAGGATGAAAGGATGGAACTACAATCAAAGGGGGTTAAATTCAACATTTCCTCAAATTATATCTTCAAAGTATCTATTATATCTAACATGAAAGGAAGTACCACATGCATTTTTTAAGATGCATAAACCTCAAAATAGCTCCTCAAAACTGAAAGTACTGACGAAAGATTTGCACACCAATAAGGTAATCTAGTCCACAACAGTTTGCGACGACATGTGAGATAGACAGCGATGGAAAAAGTAGCCTAATAACCACCCTTAAGATCGTTAACGACATCATAGGGAATTGGAGTAACAGTTTCCAGTGTGGCACCCCCCACCATGAAACCAGGTTTGGGACCTGCTGGCTGCCTCTTGGTGCAAATGACCTCATTTCTTGCCTTGGCCTCTGCCTTCAGTACATCATTCTTCTTCTTCCTTAGAAGGAATTCCTCAGTGCACCTGGAAGGCAACAGATGCTCCACACGCACGTGAATCCTCTTCTTGATGATCCTGTTACCAACCTGTAATCAAGCACAGGCATCAAACACAAATTTCACTCTACCATGTAATCAACTAATTATGCATCACTGACATTACTTAGTACAACCCCAGTTGCAAAACCAGCGCAAATCCAATACAATCAAACACAAATCTCACTCTATCATGTAATCATCTACATATGCATCATTAACATTATATACTCCAATCCCAGTTGCAAAACCAGGAGAAAGACAATACAATCAAACACATTGCTAGCAGGCTAGTTCAACCGCAGAAATGATGATCAAACATTGCAATCATATCCGATTAAGTACTGCTAAGTATAACATATACTAATTAACATCAAGTATCAAAGCCACAAAACAAAAGAACAAGAAATTACATCCATTTGGAGTAACGAGCTACATCAATATATCAATCTGTAATGCGACACGCATACATTAACAATTAAAGGCAAAAGCACCCAAATTAACGACAAACATATACCTAAATCAGTGAATACTAACAGCAAGTAAAAAACTTATCTAATCAATCACTCATACAAAACAGACGCTTCAATCAAAAGCACACGCAATATCACACCATTATCAACTACAGATAGCACAAACACACTAATTAACTTCAGCACATGCCAAACAGATTGAAGAAAACATGAACATAAACCCAAAACGACATATGAAAATGAACAAATGGGTATTTACCTGCTTGTTGATCTCAACACCGATGGCGCGTTTGGTGACGTTCCAGACTTGGCCAGTGCGACCATGGTAGAACTTGTGGGGCATGCCTTTGTGGATAGCGCCGTTAACCTTAACGTCGACATAGTCACCGATCTTGTAAGTTCTGAGATAAGTGGTCAATGGGATATAACCCTTCTTCCTAAAGCCACGAGCGAACAGATCGCGAGTTCGAGAGCGGACACCATGGCCAGCCGGCATTTTTCCTGTTTCACAGTGTTGTCTGTGGTGGCTCTCAAGAGACGGGCGGATGCGTTTATTTAATCTGAGCGAGGCGGAGAAAAACCCTAGAGACAGATTTTATAAATGGGTGTTTTAGGTTTTTAGGGTTTGGGTTTATTGGGCTACTTGTCGTTTGGACTTGGAAGTAGAGAATTTAATGGGCAACGGCCCTATTGTTTTCTTCTTCTTTTTTCATGTTCTGAACCTAAGGCCCTTTAGTTTTTACTTTTTTTCTCCATATTCCATATTTTTTAATGGGTTAAAATTTAAAAACCTACTTAAATCGAGTTTTGAGCCTATCCAAACAAACAAAAAAAATCTAAGTTTTGAGCTCAGTGATTCCATGCAATATCTGTTTTTCCTCTTACAGAGATTTGAAATTGAAAGAGAAGTTGAATCAGACCCGGACGTAGAAGATGATTGCATTGAGCTTGAAGCCATATAAAAGGAAACCTAAAATTTATAGTATAAGATATGAGACAAAAAAATATAAAGTAGGAGATCAAATTTATAAATAATTTTCTAATTTAACAAAATATAAGCAGATCAAATTGAGGAACAAAGTCCTCCAAACTATAAAGTGCTGATTAACCACATGTAACTTCTTCTTAGTTACTGATTTTAAATTAAATATGATGGAACAAATTGGTGCCTCTACGAATACCAACAACATCTTCGACAATAACAAGGTTTCATGTTTTGCGTAAAAAGAAAAAAAACATGTTGTCAAATGTATTAATGAACTTCTTCTGATACATTAATGATGTTTTATCAAAAACCAGCTTAGTTTTTTTATTTTTAGAGATTTTATTTCAAGATCACGTCCCAAACTTTTTAATCCTGCCTATAGAGAGAAAAACATTTAAGAAACATATATTTTCAAGGGATTATAGAGAAAAATATCTATCTTTTTACTAACCACGGATTAATCTAGTTTCTTAACCTTCCCATTTCAGAAGTTGAGCTTTAAAATTTGTAAGAGACAATGAATGGAGAAAAAAAGAAGCAACCAAGTGCAGAGACCAGTTTTGATTACAACATATACCGTGGAGATGGAGAACAGAGCAAGAAATCAAAGCATGCAATACCAGAAGCAGGAGAAGCTCAATCCATAAAAATAAGACCACAAGACAATATATAAATCAAGTTCATGAAGCATCACGTCATACAAATCAAAGCGTAGAATTTGAACCACCCAAAACTTCAAACCCGACCCCTTTCCCTCTACTAATAATATCCCCAGCACTATTCCATCAGCCACTTCACATTTACAAATTGTAAATTTGTAAATTTGTACTGAAGCATAAAATAAAACTGAAGCATTACAAATTTACAAGCGTAGAAGAATTAGAGGAAGTTACTTAGATAGAGTCGCAGCAGCAAAGCACGCCGAAGAGATAGAGAGAGCACGTCGCAACAGCAGAGAACGCCGTCGCAGTAGCAGAGAACGCCGTCGCACGCCGTCGCAAGCCGTCGCACGCCGTCGCAAGCCGTCGCACGCCGTCGCAGCAGGAGAACGTCGCCGATTTCTAGGTTTTCTTTTCTGTTTTTGAGTGAAGGAAGGAGTGAGAGCAGGGCTGCAGTGCAGGGAGATGGAGGACCTCGTGGATGAAGAGAAGAAAAACCTATAATCAACGACGTGTCGCTTCATTTAGAAGAAAACGACGTGTAGCTGGAGTTTAAAAGGAGACGAGTCGCCGGTGATGAAGAAAACGACGCATCACTGGCGTTGCATCAAAACGACGTCGTATCGCATTGGAGGTGAACCAGCCGGTTTGATACCGGGTTGACCGGGTCATCGGTTTTGTAAAAACTGGTCGGGCCGATCGGTTTTCTCCGGTCAGACTATGATTCCGGTCAGAAAGCTTAACCGACCCGGAATTGTCCTTGGGTCACCGGTTCACCGGTCCGACCGTCGGGTCGGTCCGGGTTTCAAAACTATAGTTTTGACGGTGACGGAAAAAAAATACTTTTTTTAGATTAGAAAAACAATGCTAGGAGAGTCGCTTTTTTTTCAAGATCTAACAACGTTTAAATAAAATTATACTCGGGAAAAAAACACTTTAATCCTTAATTTTTGACACCAAATTAAAATTTTGTTTCATTTACACAATTTATTGTATACATAATTTCTTCTCGACTCATAAAAAGTACAGTACTCCCTCTGTCCTTCAAAAAATACCACTTTCATAATAATTAAGGTAATGATTGATTATTATTTTTTATGTATTTCTAGTAAATTTTTCTCAATTGTTTTATTAACCACGTACAATCAACACTAATTTTGATTCCCCAATATATTAGAAACTATGAAAACAACATTTTTTTCTAAGTATAAAAAAAACGAACAAAACGTACTTTTTTTTAGGACGAAGGAAGTAATATTTAATAAAAATAATAAAATTTTAAATTTTATGTTTCCAAAAAAGTACTCCCTCCGGTTCCAAACAAACGTCGCACACGCATCTCGAGAAGACCGGATGGCTCACTATTTGGCCCCGAAAAATTCTGTACTTTTTTTCGAACATACAGTGTACGTTAAGGATTTGTGTACGTTCGAAAAAAAAGTACGGAATTTTTCAGGGCTAAATAGTGAGCCATCCGACCTCCTTGAGATCCGTGCGCGACGTTTGTTTGGAACCAGAGGAAGTAAAAAATAACATTAGAAGATCAAAATTATACTATATATTAATTCACAACTTATCAATTCCCCCTCGTCCCTTTTTCCATTTCATTCTCCCTTTTTAATTTTTATATTTTGCCACTTTTTCTATCTTTTTTCTTATTGTACTCTCATTTAAGGACTCTTTTATGTTCTCACTGTCCCATGCTCATAATATTGACAGCACAAAACGTAAGGAGCCTTGCAATGTGCTTTGCCTTTTTAAAAGATAAAAGCTGCACTGCCCTTGCTGTTCCTTTACAATCACTACTCCTTTAGAATAAACAACTCACTTCTGTCATTTTAACATTTCGAAATAAGCCTTGTAAAGGGATATTAAAAAAAACATATAAGTTCAGGAGATAATTTCATTAAATCATTCTTAAAGTTCAATTAGATTTCCCTGGCTAAATATATAATTTTTGCATAAATAAAAAAGTAAATTGTATAAAAAACTCTCTAATTTATAATTTTAACTTTTTTAGTAGCTAATTCTTTTATAAAAATGCAAAAAAAGTTCAAATTTGAGGAAAAATGTAACAAATATGGGAGAGTTTACTTTACTGAAATTTAAAAAGAATAAATGATAAATATTTATAAAAATATTAAAAAAAAAATTTTAAAAAAAATTGTAAAAATAATTTAAAATAATTTTTTCTTCATTGTCTCGGGTCATACTATATTTTTTAATTTTATTTTTTACAATTTTATTTGAATATTTTAATTATTATAAGGTTAAAATTGTAACTTTTAAAAATCTATAGGAGTGACATTGTAAGTTTTTAATTTAAAAGAGGCTAAGTGAAATATTTTATAAACTATAGGATTTTTTTATGTAGTTAACCTTCAATAAAGTATGATTAATTATAAAATTTAAAGGTTTAAGGACATTTTGACTCTATCAATTAATATTAAAAAATTAATATCATTATTATTCATCTAATCAGCTTTCAACTACAATGCAGTAATGATTCACTCGTTTAAATTCTGAATAATTCAACCAGCTTATAAAAGGAAAGAAGTTTTTTTTCTACCCATGATTTTTAAAGTTGAGTAAAGCATAGTCATCAGAACCGGACTGGGCAGCGAACCGTTTTCGAAAATTTGGTGGTTCAACCGGGTTCGATCGGATTGTAGATGCTGGTCCGTCCGGAACCGTTTACATATTAAACCGGTAAATCTTAGACGATAAAACCGGATTAAACCGGCTGGTTTTTACTGTAGCATTTTATAATATATCAAAAAATATTATTAAAATTGAAAAAGTCCAAAAACGACGTCGTTTTGGGACTTTTAACGCCGCCGTTTTGATTTGGCCTGATATGGGCCTGTGGGCCTTGTCAAAACGGCGTCGTTTTGGGCCCATGGGCCGTGTCAAAACGACGCCTTTGACACGTCATCAAACCAGCCTGTTCGCCGGTTCGCTAAAAACCGGCCGGGTCGACCGGTCCAACCCGGGTCAGAGGCAGATCCGGTCCGAAAACTGAATCGGACCGAAAAGGTAAAAATGTCCGATTAAACCGGCCGGACCGGCCAGTCCGGTCCGGTTCTGATAACTATGGAGTAAGGCAAACTCTACTCCACATACAGTGGACAATGATCATGCTCTTTTATTGGAAACGTGCGTTGCATTCACTTTTGAATTTTGAATTGGTCATTATTAAAATGATTGTTTTAATTTTAAATATTTTTACCGCCTCAAGATATTTTTTCGTTTGTTGAATTGACGCTATCGTGACATTAACCGTTATACCTTCCTGCTATACTTTTATATGATATGTTGTATTTCAACGTTTATTAAAATGATTGTTTTAACTTTAAATATTTTTTCGGTCTCATCTCGTCTCAAGATATTTTTTCGTTTGTTGATTTGACTCTATTGTGACATTAACCGTTATACTTTCCGGTTAAAATTTTGTATAATATGTTGAGTATTTCATTTTTGTCCAGCACATCCTTTCACCATTTTGTCTATTTTAACTATTATTTTCATTTAGTTTTGTAAACAGGCTAGGTCATAAATTATATTTGGGTCATTAACTACTTGCAAAATAAATGAAAATAATAATTTAAATAAATAAAAAGGTGGAGTAGTTGATGTATTAGATAGACACAAAACATAAAAAAAAGAAACATTTAAGTTAAAATAATCGTTTTAATAAATGTTGAGAACCAGTGTATTAAACCGAAACAAGCAGAAACAAACCAAAAGATGAAAGATTTTCGGAGGAAAACATTTCTTCCCCTTCCACAAAATCCATTATTAGCCAACATTGTATTGTTTTTTTATTTAAAAGGAGTGAGAATTGAACACAAAATATTGTTAACATGTATAATTAATGAATTATATGTTCATAGTCAATATTATTGTAATTATGGAGAGACTTATTATGGTTAAGTGATTCTATTTCTTACCCTAACTCCAATCTATAAAAAATGTGGAGAATAAAATGTTATTTCGAGTCTCATTGTCGATATTTCAATCAATCGTGGTAAAAAAAAAAACACTATAATATACCTCATGCTCAAAGCCTTCTTTCATCTCCTCACTCCTTAACTCCATCCTCTGTTTTTCCTCTGTTTCCCTTCTTGACCATGGCTCAAAAAACCCACCAAAACCTCAGTTCAATTCTCCTAATTCTCTCCACCGCAATCCTCTCCTTCACCACAACCACCGCCACCACCAAACCCGACCAGTTCTCCCGGATCCTATCCCCAGCAACGCTAGGCCTCAAACGAGAGAAACTGAGCCACCTCCACTTCTACTTCCACGACATCCTCAGCGGTAAAAACCCAACTGCCGTCCCAATTGTGCAGGGGGGCACCACAAACCTCTCATCAACTGAGTTCGGGTTGGTCGCAATGATCGATGACCCGTTAACGGTAACACCCGAACCCACCTCCAAAATTGTGGGTCGGGCGCAGGGGATCTACGCCTCTGCTTCGCAAACTGAAGTTGGGTTGCTGATGGTTATGAATTTTGCTTTCGTGGAAGGGAAATACAAAGGGAGCATCCTCGCCGTGCTGGGGCGGAACAGAGTGTTTACCGCCGCGAGGGAATTGCCGATCGTCGGCGGCAGTGGGCTTTTCAGATTCGCTCGTGGGTACGCTCAGGCGAGGACATATACTTATAATCCCGCAACCTTCGATGCTGTAGTGGAGTATAATGTCTATGTTTTCCATTACTGACCAAAAAATTATTCTCCATCTCTAAATATAAATTTCATGTTTTCCTCTTCTTTTTGAAATAATTTATTAAAACAGACACTTTTGATCTGATGATGATGTGGGAATGAATCCAATGACTATTTTCGTTGGGTTGTTTTATTTCTGCTAATATGTACTTTTTTTCATAGATGTGTGATGAATGATGGAGGTTTTGTTTCACATAACCATTTTGATAGGTTTTATTCGATGTGGACGCGATTAGTTATAATATTAGATTAAAATCGAGAAGAATAAATATTTTAGATGTGAATTGGAAGTATTTATAATTAAGATTAATTATTAGAATCACTTAAACGAAAATATTAAATATATTTGTTCATGTAAGTTTTTAAAATAAATAAATAAATAGAAGTTGCATATTATAGAAAAAAAAGTGTCAAATTCACATCCCATGTGATGAATGATGTACGTGAAAGCAGAGCCGACGACGGATGTGAACCGGAACACGGAGTGGTTCACGTATCCGGGAGTGTGGACTACGTATATGCTCATCGTCTTCATTTCATGGCTGGTTGTTCTCTCCGTCTACGGCTTGCTCTTCTGGCATGGCCTGGACTATTGTGCATCTCGCTCATTTCTTTGTATGTCAACCATTAGGACCGTAGCATGCAACTTTCCTCTTTTGCAATTTGGAATTAGATTTCCTACTTATCTGGCGATCTTTACATGCACGTATCAACTTTTGTTAGTGTAGAAATGCCTTTTTTTTCCCTCTCGTCTCAAATCATCATATTGTTGACTCATTACAGATATCGAAGTTCTTCAAATGGTTCAAGATTGTTCTGATTTAGTGGAAAGCGTACTGTGTATCTCAAACTTCATGCACATTAATCACTATTTCCTTGCATGAAGCATGAATTTTGTGTTTCCACCTTTAACACATGGACATAAGTGGAGGAGAAGGCAAGCCTTGCAAACTTGGAGAAACTAGCACCAGTGATGTTGTTGTATGGTTGAAAAATAAGGAAGGAAGGCCTGAACTTTTCTACTCCCACTCCTCCATTCTCGTCAGTCAGAGCAAGTTTTTTGTGGAATTGATCTCTCATTCTGAATCCAGTAAATGTGTCGAAATTCACTGCTCAGAGTCCAATTATGATCATCATGTTAACTTGTTGAGATTTCTGTACCTCCCGGTGGACTTGGTTTTGGATTCTCTAGAATCTGTTAAATTTTCTGTTGGGATTCTTGAGGTATCGGTTGCTCTCAGCTGTGAAGAGATCACAAAGTGCTGTATCCAGTACTTAGAGGCTGTGCCCTGGGAGGACAAGGAAGAAGAAGTTATCATAAAAGCAGTTTCACAACTAGAACCAATTGCGATGTCCATACTAGCAAGGATCCAATCAGTAGAGTTAACAGCTACAAAAGTTGTTCGAAAAAAAGTACGTTAAGGATTTGTATACATTCGAAAAAAAGTACGGAATTTTTCGGAACCAAATAGTGAACCATCCGGTCTCCTCGAGATTCGTGCGTGGCGTTTGTTTGGAACCTTAGAAGATCAAAATTATAATATAAATTAATTCACAACTTATCATTCCTCCTCGCCCCTTTTTCCATTTCATTCTCCCTTTTTAATTTTTATATTTTGCCACTTTTTCTATCTTTTTTCTTCTTGTACTCTCATTTAAGGACTCTTTTATGTTCTCACTGTCCCATGCTCATATTATTGACAACACAAATCGTAAGGAGCCTTGCAATGTGCTTTGCCTTTTTAAAAGATAAAAGCTGCACTGCCCTTGTTGTTCCTTTACAATCACTACTCCTTCAGAACAAACAACTCGATTCTGTCACTTTAACATTTCGAAGTAAACCTTGTAAAGAAACAATTAGTATAGGGATATTAAAAAAAAAACATATAAGTTCAGGAGATAATTTCATTAAATCATTCTTAAAGTTCAATTAGATTTCGTTGGTTAAATATATAATTTTTGTATAAATAAAAAGGTAAACTGCATAAAAAAATTCTCTATAGTAGCTAAATTTTTTATAAAAATGGAAAAATAAAATGCAAAAAATTGATTACTTGAAATATCTCAAATTGTAGGGATTGTATTGACCCTATCCTGGCATTAACCGTTATACCTTCATGCTATAATTTTGTATGATATGTTGAGTGTTTTAACATTTATTAAAATGATTATTTTGATTTTAAATATTTTTTCGATCTCATCTAATCTTAAAATATTTTTTTTTTTTGTTGATTTGACTCTATCGTGACATTAACTATTATACCTTCCTGTTATAATTTTGTATAATATGTTAAGCATTTCATTATTTGAGAGTGTTTAGTTCCATCGGGTTGAATGTGTGACGTTAAAAAGTGATGGATTGTCATAAGAGCAGAATATAGCAAAGTTGGAAGTTCTGGGAGCCCAAAAAGAACAAGCACTGCTATGAAATATCCCTGTAAAAATAAAAAGGGCAAAGAAAAAAAATAAAAAAAATCTGCCAAAAATGACGTAAATGGCACTATGGTCTAAGATACACATTTAGATGGAACTGCACTTCGGTGGGACTCAAATCTGTAGTGAGTTTTGTCCCTTATACATTATAAAATAAAATCTTGCAGGATGTCTTGATACCATTTGGATGGGGTATGTTTAGGATATTGATTTGTCCTTGTTAGTCTAGCATTGGGTCGGTTAGGGAAGTGTCTTGGTAATTTCAGTGGTGGGGTAAACAACTAAAAGAAGGACTCTGGGGGTCTTGGTGTCTGCTTTGTTTTGATCTGTTTTGATTTGTTTTCTTTTTATGCTTGAGGGCAAGCATAGGTTAGTGTGGGGGATTTGCTTGAGTGCTAAAATGTCTAATTAATCATCCTATTTTCCTATTATTTTGGATGATGATACTGCTAATTGTGACTATTTCTACTCCTTTTTGCAGATTAATTGGTTTACATATAGATTGAGAGAAAAGGAAAGAAAAGTCATGAAAAGAGCTTGAAATGGTGGACACTTGAAGAGATGAACAGATTGTTGCTCAATAAGCCAAATAAATTCAGCTTGGGCTTAAAAGAAAAGATGTGTCTTGCATTTGTTGCTGCTGGGCCTTGATAAGATGTGGGCCCATGAGAGGAAACGTGCGTCTTGCACAGCCGACTCCCCTGAAGAAATTCCTTTGCAGAATCCCATTAGAATTTCTTTTAAGGATATTAAAATTTTTTATTTTAAAATAGGATTTATCCTATTTTGTAGGATTTTAGTTGGATTAGGATTTGTTAAAAGAAAACCTAGTAGGAACGGAGGTTGTCTCTCTCTTCTTCCCTTGAACTTTTGCTCACGGCTACTATTCCATTTTTTATCTATCAAATTTCCTTTCTTCTTTTCTTGATTTAATTAATTCATGCATAATAATTGTTTGATTTAATTATGTCTTGTTCTAGCTAATTCATTTATTCTTGGTAAAGACTCTAGGATAATGATTTGAGATGTTGTGAGATCAAATTGAGTTTTATAAATTCCGATTCCATATTTTTACCCTTTTTATTTAAATGTCAAATTGTTCTTGTTTGATTTAAGCTTGATCACCTTAGATTTTAATTTGAACAAGTATTGCTTTTCTTAGAAACGTTGGATGCTACATCGTTGATAGGAATCTGCAGGCAACTAATTAGTGTAAGAGCTAATTAGAAAAGGGTAGAATCTGATTTATAGGAGTAGAAAAAATTCTCTTCTAGATCGGGAAAGGTCTCTCCCCGTGTTTAATCAACCCTTCAGTTAAACTTTATTAGGAGTACCGACTTAGAAATCTTGGGTAGGAGGAGAGCAGGAGGCTCAGGGTACCGCTGGTCTCTATAGCCTTTCTATAGAATTGGTTTTGAATATTTGTGCATCGATGATCAACTATTTGAATCATGGTCTAGATTGAGTCTTTACCGGGAATTTGTCATTATCTGAGTTCTTCTAATCACCACTTGTTTACTATTTTTACTCACTTTGTTTGTTTAATTGATTGCAACATAAAATCCTCAATATTGGTATTTACCACGGTTACAATTCTTGGTTATTTAATAGAAATTAATTTAGTCATGAAATCTCTGTGGTTCGATCCTTTTACCACTTGCTACAGTTTTAATTAATTGTGCATGGTGAATTGTATGGTTTATTTTTGTTGGTTTCGGCAACCATGAAGAGATCACAAAGTGTTGTATCCAGTACTTAGAGGTCGTGCCATGGGAGGACAAGGAAGAAGAAGTTATCATAAAAGCAGTTTCACAACTAGGGCCAATTGCGATGTCCATACTAGCTAGGATCCAACCAATAGAGTTAACAGCTACAAAAGATGTTTTCATTTCTGTTGTTCGCTTTGCGACTTTTATTGGGGGCTCATGCTCTCCATTTGGTGATGAACTTAAAACTTCTGCCCAAGAACAGGTAGAATATATGTTAGGGGTGGATGAGGATACACCATTGGTTACAGCTGATGATAAAGTACAATCAGTTGCAAGACTGGGTCTTTCGAAAACTTTTTCTTTGTTCGAAGAGCGGCTGACCTCCCTTCTTTTGGAGTCTGACCTAACTTCTTAGACAGCCGAGGCCAAAATATAGCAAGGTGTACCAGATCTCGAATGGTTGTGCAACATACTTCCCAAGATGGATTTAATGAAGGATTTTGTCTCAAAATGGGCTGAAATCTCCGTAAATACCTTGGGAATAATTGAAGACGATAAACTTCAATCACTCATGTAGGGTGTCACTAGCAAAGGAAGCCATCGAAGGAGAAGAGGAAAACGTGCAAAACTAACTTGAAGAAGAAGAAGAAGGCAGAGAAAATCATTGAATTTAAATCACAAGCTGTGTCACTTATTTTATTTGGAGTCGAATGTTGTCGTTTAAGTAGTTCGTATTATTGTCGTTTCAATTAAAAGCTCTTGATTTGAGCTGTGGGTCATGCGTTTCTAGCCGACGCGTCGTGAGTGATACTTTGTGCCCAAGCCAAGACTTTGGCCTATAATGGAGCACAAGTGTCCAAAGCATGTGTATATATCAGTACTGGAAAATGAAAGAAGGTTATGCCTGGTTTGCAGAAATTGTCTTAATCTCCTCTCAATGAGAGTTTGGTAAAGTATTCAATGAATTTCTTTATCAAAGAACCAAGCCTAAACCTTTAAAAATCCATTCTTCCACATTCTTCGTACACAGAAAACGAATTAAAGGTACAAGCTTTATCCCTTATCCTCCACTGTTGCTGCGTTTCACTCTATTCTTCAACCATTTCTAGTCACAGACCCTCTTCAACCATCTTGGCCCGTGACAAAGTGGTAGCGGAGCTAAACGAATTTGTTGCCTCATTCATGCCACGAACATTACACTCAGTTCTTGGAGTTATTGGCAGCCAAAGACCTCCAATCGGTTTTTCTCCACCAGATCAACAAACTTCAAACCCAGGAAGTTCTTCAGCTCAAATGGAGGATCGCATGACATCCTTGGAGCAGACTGTGCAACAGATAGCACAAAATATGGGAGATCTACAAAGATCTATGCAAGATATGCAGGAAACCATAAGAGCCAGGCTGCCACCACCACCTCCATTCAATAGCAGGATCAAAATCCATGACCATTTTCAAGTTCCTGATCCCCCACTGATGGTTGCCGAAACCAACAAATATAAATACTACAATTAACCATGCAACATTTAATTTAAACTGTAGCAAGTGGTAAAAAGAGATCGTTCCGCAGAGATTTCACGTCTAATTTAATTCACGTTTAATAACTAAAATTCGTAACAGTGGTAAATACCAATAAAGAGGTTGTCTGTATTGCAATTAATTAACAAATAAAAGTAACAAGAAAAGTAACAGATGAAGGTTGATTAAACTCAAGTGACAAGCAATTCCCGGTAAAGACTCTAATCAAACCATGATTCATTCAATTGATCATCGACGCAAATATTTTCAAATCCAATTTTCATAGAAAGGCTATAGAAATCAGAGATTCTCTAGATTTCCTGTTCTCCACTTATTCAAAATTAACAAAGAGACTCTCTATTGAAAATTCCTAATCGCCCTAACAATTCTAAGAGACTCTCTATAGAATTTAATTAAGTGATTGACGAACACACAGGGAGATACCTTTCACAAACCTAGGAGAGAGACACTCTACTCCTATAAGTAAGACTCTACTCTTTTTCTAATCAACTCGCAAACCAATTAGTTGCCTTCAGATTCATGATAATATGGACTCCAAAATCACCAAGAAAGACTGTAACTAAACATGCTTAATTCTAAATTGATCAAGTTTAAAACAAACACGAATAGTTTTGGCCGTAAATCAAAAAGAGTAGAGATATGAAAATTGAAATTTAATAAGCACAGATTTGATCTCACAGGAGAAGAATCATGGCTCAAATAGTCTTACCAGGAATTAAATAAATTAGATAGAATACGACATAATTAATTCAAACAAATAATATGCATGAATTAATTAATTAATTAAAGAAAGGAAGAAGAAAAGTAATGTATTGAATAGCAAATTCCCAAAACAGTAGCCGAATGTGTGCAGGAAGAAGAGGAGCCCCTAACCTCTTCTTTCCTGCAAGGTTTTAAACACAATCCTAGTCCAACTAAAAATCCTAGAAAATAGGATTTAACTAATTATTAAAATAATAAAAGAAATCTTAATATCCTTAAAAGAATTTCTAATGGGATTCTGTACAGGAATATCTCAAGACCAGCTGTGCAAGGCGTGCGTTTCCTCTCAAAGTCTCATGGGCTCACATTATTTTAAGCCCAACAACAGCAAACGAAATTGGTTGGCTCTTAATGCCTAAGCTAAAATTGCTTTTGCTGCTGGACAACAATCTGCCAGCTCTTTTTATGACTTTTCGTTTCCTTTCTTCCAATTCTGCTTCGTATCAAGTAATCTGTAATAAGGAGTAGAAAATAGCCACAATCAGCATTATCGTCATCCAAAATAGTAGGAAAATAGGATGAATAATTAGACATTTAACGATCCAATCACCCACCTCCTCCCCCTCATCCTCCTCTACAGCGCCATCGAATTGCAGACCATCATCATGAAGAAAGGCACAACTTTTATGATGAAAACCCACCACCTGGAGGCTTTGTCCATGACAGAGGTGAGGCTGATCACGATCCATACGTTTTTCAATGCCCTCCAAGGCAGACTGTCTTGGAATTTCCATGGTTCCAAGGTTTTGAGGTTCATGACTGGGTTTTTCAAGTAAGTAACTACTTCACCAGCATGAGAACTCCTTACCACAAAAAGGTCAAAATAGCATCTCATCATCTTTATGGAGATGCCCTAAAATGGTATAAAATCAAGCTCAAAACCAAGGAGGGTCATATATGGACATGGACAGATTTTGTCAAATGCATAGTGACTCATTTTTCCCCCAAGAAAGATGATGACCCCATGAGAGCTTTATGCAAATTGCAACAAGTAAGTGATGTTGAATCTTACATCAACCAGTTCAATGCTATATATGACAGACTGAAAATTAGTGATTCTTATGCCAAGAGTTGTTTCTTAGCTGGTTTACAACCTCAGTTAGCTCACATGGTTCGTATGTTTAAGCCTCATACATTTGAAGATGCTGTTGAATTTGCCCTTTCCTCTAAGGTCACTTTACCAGCCTTTAAATCCTGGACTTCCACACCTGACACACCATACCACCCATACACACAACCCACACAAAACAGATTTAATTACCATAACCCCAAACCACATACATCACATTTTTCTAGACCTGCATATCAATCCACTCCTCCACCTCGACCACAAAATACCACACCTTTCTCACCAAAAAACACATCACTACCTTCTTTATCCACTCAAAACACCAAATTTCCATCTAAACCACCCAACCAGACACAAACTTTTCCTTCTTTAGATGACAAGACAATGAAGGAAAGGATTGCTGCAGGATTGTGCAAATACTGTGGGGAGAAATTCTTCCGTGGTCACAAATGTCAACCAAAGCAATTTTTTATGACTCTCACTAGTGAAGAAGAACATAATCCAGCTGAATATGGCTTGGATGAAGAAATTTTGCAGGAAACAGATCCAATCCATGAGCAAATCACTGATTTGGTACCAACAACTTCTTCTTATCCGCTCTATGATGAAAGGACGGGTAAAGAGACTGCTATGAGAATCACATTGTAGATTCAGAGGCAAGCAGTCCACACCTTGGTAGACACTGGAAGTTCACATAATCTCATTTCCAAAACAGTGGCGGAGGCTTTGGGTTTTCCAATAACCAACATTGATCCTGTGAAAATTTTGGTGGCTAATAGGGAGGCCATTTGTTGCTACCCGAATTTTGACTTACGTCACAATTTTTTTCGTTTTATTGCATGTCGCATTAATAGCCTGTTTACGTCAAATTTCAATCGATTTTTGATCAAGGACTATTTGTTTTAATATTTCACGTCATTTCACGTCTTTTGCATTTTTCGTATTTTTCTCGTATTTTCGACTAAACCGTATTTTTCGGTTTTCGTCAACGCATTTACGTATTTTTACGTTTACCACATTTAATAGCTCGTCTAGGTCAAATTTTTGTCGATTCTTGGTCGTAGGCTAATTTGTTTAAATATTCCATGTCATTTCGGGTTTTTTTAGTTTTTCGTATTTTCGACTGTCTTCACGCGAACTTTTCTCGGTCCCGAGTAAGTTTTCTCGGACCGTAGCTCGAACGCGTAATTTCTTTAATTGAGAATTACGTACTATTTTTCTCTTTCACGCCACCTCGTTCAGTTTCGTTCAATTTTTGTCGTAAGGACATTTATTTTGCGTTCAAACGTTTTGACGTTTCCGAAAGAGAAAATAAATACGTTAACTCAAAATTCTCGTTTATTTTCTGTACGCTAGTTTTCTTGTCTTATTTTTCTGCACGTCGTGGTTTCCTCGACTCGGATTTATTTTCACTTTCGTACGAAAATATCCCGTTCGTGTCCTATTTCATGCATTAATGACAATTAATGCATGAAATATCCAAATTACCTCACATTTCTCCCAAGCTACCTTCGCCGACTCTACTTTGATCATCACCAAGTCCCATCCGATCAACCAAGGCCACACAAACCCAAACTTGGCCTCCACTCCGGCCACTGTTCACCTTTCCACCTCCTCCGGCGATTTTCAGCCACAAAACCTCCTCCAAACCGACTCCACTTTCCTCTATAAATAGCAAGCTTCATGCAACGAAATAAGGGCACCAAAATCTCCTCTTAATCTCCATTTCTTGCTCATCCTTCTTGGCCAAAAAGCTCTCCTGGAAAGTGAGCTCTCTCTCTCTCTAAAACTCTCTTGAAATTTCGTTTTTGCATGTATGGTGTAAATAAATTGCTATAACTTGCCTCACATGCTTAGTTTACTTGCTAATTACATTTCCTTTGCCTCAATTTAATTATTTGCTTGCTCTAGCTAATTAATCACAAAAATGCATGTTAAATAGCTTATTATTCCATGTGAAAATTGGTCACTGTTTTGTTCAAATTTAATTGCTTTTTTCGTAGGGTTTAATTGTGGAGGAGTTGAGGGTTCGTTTGACACGAGTTTCAAGTGATTTGGTGGCCGGAGCGGCCACCCTTGTCGCCGGCAGTAGCGCCGGCGACGTGTTCTTGAAGAAGAACAGTGCAGCCAAATAGCTGCTGTTCTTCAAGGAAAGGTGACGGGCCAAGCCCGTCCCTTTCCTTTGCCATTTTAATTAATTACATGGATGGGCCTTGGCTTAAGCCAAGCCCATCCGTTCCTATTTCCTTTCCTTTTAGCTTGGCCCATATATTTTAAATTAAAACTTGGGCTTGGCCTAAGCCAAGCCCATTTTTTAATGTCCAAAATTCGAATGTGGGACCCACTCATTTTTTCGTAAAAATTGTAAAAATGTTTGTATGCTTTTATAACATGTTAAATTACATAAAACATTCGTATCCTTTTTATTTTTTATATTTAAATGACATTAACATGTTCGTATGTTAAATGATATATTTAAATCGTATGGATTATTTGTATGTTTTTTTACGCATTGCTTGAGTCATATGAAATATTCGTATGTTCGTATGATAATAATGTGTTTGTGCCATGTTTAAATTATTGTGAAATAATTAATATGCTTGCATGTTATAAATAAATCGAATATTAATTATGCCATGTTTAAAATTGCTCATATGAAATAAATGAACTAATTGATTACTTGCTTGCCATGTCTAATTAATTGTTTACTTATTTCTTATGTCTAATTATTTATTTGTTTGGCATGAAATAAATTGCTTATTTTGTTCTTCGTGTTTATTTAAACATTTATTCGTCAAAATAAATGAATATTGCATGCGCTCTTTATTATTTATTTATTTTCAAACCTTCGCTAACACTCTCTCTTTGTAGGTTAAAAACTTTAAATCCTCGCTCGAAAGTACGTTTTACCGTTCTTTTATTTAATTTAAATGATTTCCGTAAAAATGATTTGCACGTGTATTGTCCAAAATTAGGAATCCAAGAATGGGCCTAAGCCTGGCTCATTAGAATTGTAGGCATTATTTCCATGCATTCGTACATGATAATTAATCGTCAATTACTTTTAATTGCATGTATGGGGTAATAATTAATTACTAAACTTGTTGTAATAATTAATTGCTTATTTTCACTTGTTGTAATAAGTAATTACTCATTTCACTTGTTGTAATAATGAGTTATTTCAATTGTTGTAATAATTAGTTAGATAGTTATTCCGACCTCCAATTTGTAAATAATTAGATAAGTAGTTATTATTTTGAATTTTGGTTTGTAATAATTAGCTAAGTAGTAAAAAAATCGTGTATGTTTGTATACCTAAAGTATCTATGTCAATTGTCGTCGATCAGGGTTCGTCCAAAAGGTAAGATTACCTTAAAACGTTTCCTTGTATGTTCACACGAAGGTCCAAAGCCTTAACCTTATCGTATACATGACCACTTAGGAAATGCTAGAACCACCAAATCGTATGCATGACATATAGAATTGTTAACAATTAAAATCAACCCACATGCCTACATGTTTACATCACTCGCATTTAATTACCGTGAGATTAATTGTTTTCTTGTTAAGTGATACGCATGATGGCTCCAAAGGCCATACCAACCTATGTGCATTTATAAAAATGTATTTTGCTAGTTTCAACCAGTAACTAAGTTATGCATGGCTCGATGAAAAGGGGGGAACGTCCGCTCTAGCATAGAGACAAAATGGTAACCCCATCCCTCTGACCCAAACGGAAATAACATGCCCCTACGAAAAATGCTAAGATGTAACGTCACCTTTGAGGGCCAAATCACGTCAAAAATGTTTAAATAATCGGAAAGTGTCCCAATTCGGTAAGCGAACTCTGTTGACATGATTCAATCATTGGCCTATGTAAATGATTGGAAAGTGACTTGAGTTCGTGGGAAGAAGTGGTTGACATGCTTCGATCATTAAACAAATCTTTGTATATCAAAACTGTTTTCAAACACCTTTTTAACCGGTAACCTTTTTAGGATGTGACTTGGGTGCCTAACACCTTCCCAAGTCCATAATACGACCTCGAACCTTCGTTCTTTGGTTTAGACCATTGTGCCTTAGTTTTATTTATTTTTCCATGCCATGACGATTAGGTTCCCTAAACCTTAGAAAATTAGGGTGACGACTTCATTGCATTATGCGAAGCATCCATTTATGCTTAGCATCCGTCCCAAACCTTAAACTCGTTTTCAACGAAAAAGGGGGTGCGACACCATTGTTACTACTAACGCATGTAAGCACATCCAGTGGTGTATACAAGGGCAATGGTTTGATGTTTCTGCCCTCATAATGCCACTCATTCATTATGATATCATATTAGGCATGGATTGGTTGCAGACCTTAGGGCCTGTCTTATGGGATTTCAACAACATGACTATGGCTTTTAGTCATCAAGGGCAGAAGATTGTGCTCAAGGGAGGCAGTAAAATTTCAGTTAAATGGGTGACTATAGATAGCATGACCAAGCTATTGGCTAATCCAAAGAAACTTGCTCTTGCTCAGGTTTATACATTACAGGAACCTTTAGATACGAGGAAAATCCTCCCACCTGCTTTTGAGAACCTGCTTGCCAGTTTTCAAGATCTTTTCAAGGAACCCTCTTCTCTTCCTCCTTCGAGACCTTATGATCATGCTATTCCTCTCATGCCAGGAGCTCAGCCAGTAAATTTGAAACCATATAAGCTGTCGAGACAGCAGAAAGATGAAGTAGAAATTCAAGTGGAGGAGCTTTTGAAGACTGGTTTCATTGAGGACAACCAAAGCCCTTATGCAGCTCCAATTATCCTGGTCAAAAAGAAAGATGGAGGATGCGCCTATGTGTGGATTTTCGAGGCTTAAATATGCAGACAATTAAAAACAATTCCTGTTGATTGACATTATATTTCATTCGTTTATACCACTTCAAAGTTCCTTGTTTGTGGCAGAAACTACCCCTTTTCACGTCAATTTGGCTTCGTTTGGAGATATCTTGGGCAAGGCCGATTTTGGAAGGATCTAGTGCTGGAGCGAAAGACTGGCAGTCTTAGCCGCTTGTCTTGGCTAAGACTGCAGGATAGAAGCGTGTTGAGCATGGACTCATGGAAGCGGGATCAGATCTGAGGACCAGCTGGCTGTTACATCCACTTGAAGACTTTTTGGATGTAATTCTATTTGAACAAAAACACTTTATTATGTAATTATTATTATCTCTTTAGTATTTGAAAACAATTGGGATTCTTATCCCTACTTTCTAGTTAATTTGAAGTAAGGAGTTTGGTAAGAAACGTGATTGGCGGGGACTCTAACCTTATTTAAGGTTAGGGAAGGCTGTCAATTACGGCATCTTCCATCTTCCTCTCTTCTGGTTTTGTAAACAATCGCTGTGATAATTCCTTGGGAAATATCGCATCTTAATTATATTTCATGTTCTTGAATTGCTCTCTTTATCTCTTTAATTATTATGGTAAGGGCCGAGTGAGCATACTTGTAAATCGTGAGGCTGAGTAGTTCTGAATCATCCTCTCATTTGTATTCAGTTGAAGTTCCGTTTTAACAAACCGGTTCCCGTCTAGGCTAAGACTTGATCGATCTCAGCCAAGACGACGAATTTGCAACCAGTCACTAAGGGGACGAGCGAAACCGAAGTGACGAAGTAGGTAGCTAACCTCGCGGGGGTTAGTGAACTTGAATTGATCTGATTCTAACCATATTGACGACCTAGGGCTCCGAGTTTGGAGTAGCTTGGCCTAGACTCTGTCTTTCCCTACGCCATTGGGATAACGCATGTGCCTCAAGCCAGCGGCCAATTGGATAAACCCTTTAACCAGCAAGGTGTCCACTGGCCAGGATTACTAGAAAGGGGGTACCCTCCTAGTGATTTGAATAGGAGGAAAGTAGGATTGGAAAGGGGTTCCTCCCAATCTATAGTAGAGTTGTGAGAGAGAAGGAGAAAATCTAGAGTCAATGATCGATGAAACAAGTCTAGTGCTCACGAATTCGCCCTTGCCAGGAGTTTACCTCAAGAAAGTTCCACCCAAATCTCAACCAGCAATCTTAGCTAAGATTCACTTCTGCCCAAGATTGCTTCCTTACTTTGTTTTAAGCTTATTCTCTTTTTACGCTTTGTCTGTCTTAATCACCAGGAACAAAAATACCCTCAACTCCAGTGACGAGGAAGTCGATTCAAGACTGCAATACACCACCAAGATCTCTGCGGACGAACCTCTTATCGCAATCTACGAGTCCCTTGTGGACGAGTGATAAGTTGTATTCCTACCCCATTTTCTATATCTTTTTACAACTAAATTTGATGCCCTCGACACGCAAGCACCTGTCATCGAAGAGCTTCTTCAGGAACTCGGTGGAGCCAAAGTCTTCTCCAAGCTGGATTTGCAAGTTGGTTATCATCAGGTCTTGCTCAAACTTGAAGATGCTCACAAAATAGCCTTTAAAACTCACCACAGCCATTATCAGTACAAGGTAATGCCTTTTGGACTTTGCAATGCTCCATCTACATTCCAAGCTTTGATGAATAGTGTGTTCAAAGGATATTTGCGCAAATTTGTCTTGGTTTTCTTCGATGATATACTCATTTATAGTGCATCTAGAGAAGCTCATATGGACCATTTGCGCATTGCTTTTACCCTGCTGCAAGAAAACTAGTTATTTCTCAAGCTCTCTAAATGTTGTTTTGTTACTGATAGCATTGTTTACTTGGGACATATAATTTCTCGAGATGGTGTTAGCACCGATCCGGAAAAAATTCAAGCTGTCAAGGATTGGCCACCCTTGAAAACCATAAAACATGTTAGAGGATTTCTTGGTTTAACAGGTTATTACAAACGATTTATTAAAGGTTATGCATCCATCGCAAAACCTTTAACTAAACTACTGAAGAAAGATAATTTCCTGTGGAATGAAGCTGCTGAGCTTTCTTTTCAAAGGCTCAAGCATGCTCTGATGACATCTCCAGTGCTAGCTCTACCAAATTTTTCGAAGACATTTGTAGTTGAAACTGATGCCTCAGGAGAAGGCATTGGAGCAGTCTTGATGCAGGACCAACATCCAATAGCTTTTATCAGTAAAGCTCTAGCTCCTCGTCACTAGCTCAAGTCTGTGTATGAAAGAGAATTATTCGCTGTTCTTTTTGCTGTCAAGCACTGGCACAACTATTTGGAAGATCGCCACTTCATCATTTCCACTGATCATCATAGCCTAAAGTATCTTCTTAGCCAATCCTTGTCCAAGGAAGCGCAGTTTGCTTGGTTAGTCAAACTTCAGAAGTATGACTATGAAATTCAATACAAACCGGGCAAGCATAATGATGGTGCTGATGCACTTTCTCGCAAACCACAAGCAGAGTTAGCCACGATTCTTTATTCTGCATTAGAGCCAAATTGTTTATCGGAGGTTCAAGCTTCTTGGTCTGATGATCCTCACATTCAAAAGCTCTTGCAAGAACTTATGGCTGATCCTTCTTCTCATAAGCATTACGTGGTACGTGAAGGAATACTCAGAAGAAAAGGAAAAATGGTGGTGGGACACAAACCAGAACTTCACCAGAAAATTCTCCACATTTTTCATGATTCACCTAATGGAGGTCATTCTGGTGCTCAGGCCACTTCTCACAGGATTTCTGCTCTTTTTTATTGGTCTGGAATGAGGAAAATGATTAGGCAATATGTGAGAACATGTGATGTGTGCCAAAAACATAAGCCTGAACACATACAGACTCCAGGTTTGCTTCAGCCACTTCTACTGCCTGAAGGAGTTTTTACTGATATCAGCATGGATTTTATAGAGGGCTTGCCAAAAGTAAGAGGTTTTTCTATCATTTTGGTTGTGGTGGATCATTTCACCAAATTTTGCCATTTCCTACCTCTTAAACACCCCTACTCAGCTCTATCAGTGGCTCAAATCTTTCTTGATTGTGTTCTAAGCATTCATGGCACACCACATTCTATTGTCTCCGATATAGACCCTATTTTCCTGAGTAGTTTCTAGTGTGATTTGTTTCGCCTACAAGGAGTGGATCTCAATCGTAGCAGTGCCTACCATCCTCAGACGAATAGACAAATGGAGCGTGTTAACCAGTGTCTGGAATAGTATTTAAGGTATTTCTGTTCTTCACAACCTCACAGATGGCTTGAATTTCTTCCTCTTGCCCAATACTGGTACAATACTGCATTTCACGAATCATTGAAAATGTCTCCTTTCAAGGCCCTTTTTGGACTTGCTCCACCTTTGTCCATCCCATACATCCCACATGATTCAAATGATCAGGAAGTTAATAGGCTCATGATGGATCGAGAGCAAGCCATTAAGCAGCTCAAAGAGTACTTGGTCACTGCTAGAGCTCGCACGAAGAATTTTGCAGATAGGAAGAGAACTGACCGTTCCTTTGTTATTGGTGACTCAATTCTGCTGAAGCTTCAGCCATATCGCCAACTTTCCATTGCCAGGAGGGCAAATCAGAAAATAGCTCCTCGATATTTTGGTCCTTTTCATATCATGGATCGCATTGGCTCGATGGCATACAAACTAGCTCTTCCACCACAGAGTTTAGTTTACAATATTTTTCATGTGAGTCAACTCAAGCCATATCATCCAAATGCTGCGGATACCACTTCAGCTATTTTAATTGAACCAGTGGCAATCCTGGGTGCAAGAATACGCAAGAGACAAGGCTTAGCTGCAACTCAACTTGAAGTTGCTTGGACCCCTGCTTCAAACCTTCCTCCCTCGTGGGAATGGTCTGATCATCTGAAGGAGACTTATCCCAACTGTCCCTTGTGGGCAAGGGATCTTATGGGGGGAGCATAGTCACCAGCAAAGGAAGCCATCGAAGGAGAAGAGGAAAACGTGCAAAACCAACTTGAAGAAGAAGAAGAAGGCAGAGAAGACCATTGAATTTAAATCACAAGTTGTGTCACTTATTTTATTTGGAGTCGAATGTTGTCGTTTAAGTAGTTCGTATTATTGTCGTTTCAATTAAAAGCTCTTGATTTGAGCTGTGGGTCGTGCGTTTCTAGCCGACGTGTCGTGAGTGATACTTTGTGCCCAAACCAAGACTTTGGCCTGTAATGGAGCAGAAGTGTCCAAAGCACGTGTATATATCAGTATTGGAAAATGAAAGAAGGTTATGCCTGGTTTGCAGAAATTGTCTTAATCTCCTCTCAATGAGAGTTTGGTAAAGTATTCAATGAATTTCTTTATCAAAGAACCAAGCCTAAACCTTTAAAAATCCATTCTTCCACACTCTTCGTACAAAGAAAACGAATTAAAGGTACAAGCTTTATCCCTTATTCTTCACTGTTGCTGCGTTTCACTCTGTTCTTCAACCATTTCTAGTCACAGACCCTTTTCAATTATCCTGGCCCGTGACATGGGGTTTGAAAGTAAAGTTGATTGAAGTGACTGGGAAGACACTAGAAGCAGTTGGCTATGGCAGTGTGATTCTCCCAGCAGCAATCCGGGTGCATTTGTTAAAGACGTGGCTACCATACACAAGGAAGATGAAGCCTCTACTAGATTCAAAAAGCAACGACGACACAGAGTTTTCCACACAAGACGGATGAAGATTTGTGCCAGAACATAGAATGTGTGATTGTCTCGATAGTATTGGCATTGCCGTCAAATGACAAAGCTGATATTCTTGCAGATTAGATGGAAGGTGGTAACCAAGCTTTTGAAGTTTGGTGTTACAGAACCAAGTCAGCAGAGAGAAGATTGGCAAAGGGGTTAGACAGAGTTGGCAACACAACTGTCTCCCTTTGAATCATTGCATTCTATGTTGTTGTAACAGCATCTTTTTTCCTGTCATTTTTTATATTTCTGGGAATGGAATTGGTGTTAGTGATTCAATTCATGTAATCTTGACACAAATCAATTGTCCATTATAAATTTCGATTTACGTCCATAATAAAAGATCTTTTCGTTGGCAATCTTAAATTAAAAGAGACTATTACAAAGTAAATTTAACAAAAAACTTATATGCTATTATTTAACATAGTATCTAAGGATTGTACACCAAAGTGCAAAGAGAACACAAAATTTCCTAAATAGATAACAGTAGACATATTCATGTCGATTTTGGACAGACTTTGCAGCCTAATTTGCTCGTTCTCGAGTTGTCGTTTGTTGCTTGCCATCTCTTTTCGCTGTCCATACACACAACGCTCTCCGGCTGCACCTCTCCAAGCAAAATCTTCCTGCGAAAATGCGGGTTTGTGGGATCTCTTAGATTGAACAAGATAGATTGCCACTTGAACTTGTTGGCGCCGGTGAATGGTCCCAAGTTTCGGAACAAGACGGATTCAAGATGCCCACCAACTAAAACCGGATTGCATTTCCTCGTATCCTCCTCGTATTCAACTTCCTGAACCACCTTAGAGAGTGCCTCCACCAAAAGGAACCGAATCTTGCTGCGAACCTCGTCTTGATGATCACCACAAGCGCCTACTTTCTTGGAAACAGGAGCGGCGGCGACTCCTTTTACTCTTTTCAGATTTTTAATCTGCGCAGCAATCTTGGTAGTAGTAGTACTCTTGGTCTTGGATGCCGCCGTTGTTCTGCTGATGCTCGATTCTTTGATCAATCCTGTTGTGCGCCAGCCATCATGATACATCTTCCTTCTCCAATCATCAAGAAGACATGTAGCAGCTGTTTGGATAGAACTGTTGGGGTGGTCGGTGAGACGATCAAGCTCGCCGGCGATGGCGGTGGATAGAAGATCCTGGGTTGTAATGGGACTGCTCCTGATGCGATGCAAAAGAGAGACGCATCTGGATTCTTGGTGAGCTGCTTGTGCGGCTTTTTTTGCTGCATCAAATAACAGGAAGGCTTGTTTCTTCATCATCATCATCTTTAGATTAGATTAGATTGCAAAGAATTCTAGATTAGGAAATATGCAGAGTTTAGGTTGCATGACCAACGTTGGTATATAGAAAGACAACAAATCCTAATCGAGTTCCAATTCGGATTCACGAATACTATTACCTGCAGGATTTCTGTAAACAATTATGAACCAAAACTGGGCCTAATTCTTTGGGCTTATTTTACGATTGTCTGGTGTTTGGGCCTCTTGCTTGATGTATTTTCAAACCCTGGACAACAATGTTTCAAGAAATAATTGCTTTCTATTACTAATAAAAAAAAATGAAACAAACAAATATGGATCATATCAGATAAAAAAATATTTTTTTTATATTGTTTTTCAGCTTAATTAATTGGGTATTTAATTAAACCTAATTGACAAACACAATGCCAAATACATTTTGATTTTTTTTTATAAACACATGGGTGGAAAATTATATACTCTTTCATTTTGCTTGGCCAACCCACCATTTAGTAGCCACCATACTTTTTAAAATATTCTTCATTTAACCACTAAACTTTAAATTTGGACAAATTGGTCATCCAATTTTTAAAATTGACTAAATTGGTCACTCTATCCATGAAGCATAAACATTAGTGAATAAATAATTGGTCATTCCCGTCCCAAATACTCACGTTTTTGTTTATAATCAAATATTTTTTAAAATTATAACTAAAATGAAAAAAAAGGAGGAAATTATAACTAAAATAAAAAAATTTATTATAACCCAATTCCCAAAACATATTGTTTATAATATTTTCAAATCTCAATGAACATGTAAATAAAATCAATTTCTTTTTTCTTTTTTATTATTTTAATATAATAAAGCATTCGTCAATTACTTTCCCATTCATCCATAGTTGACCGTCTTTTATTATCCTTTTCATTTTTCTTTTTCCACTTCTTACAGATCAATTAAATAGTGTTTTGCATCACAATTTGATATTAGGTGGAAATGCACGTGGAAGTGTAAAACATTAATTATAAATATTGATTGTTTTTTTTTTAAATTTTCACAAATAAGAATTTAGATGTTTATGTACAACATTTAAAATCATAAACAACAAAATAACTCAGTGTTTTTTTTTCTATTTGGCTCACTAAAATTGCTTACTTTTCATTTCTCTTCATAAGATTCGTTACCACATATATCTTTAAAAAAACACTAACATAGCATTAAAACATTATACAAAATACCCAGGACATACATATTAAAAATAATAATTTTTTAAAATATTGTTAAGTTTATATCATAGTTTTAAAAATCGAACCGGACAGCGAACCGAAAATAAAAATTTCATGGTTCAATCGGATTCGACAGGTTGACACATCGAACTGTTCAAATTTTCCGTTCACACATCGAACCGTTCAATTTTAAATAATTGAACTGGATTGAACCGGCTGGTTCAATGTCTATAATGGGCCGACTCATGTCTGTAATGAATCGACTTATCAAATTTTCCATCTTTAAAAAAAAACACAAAACAATGTTGTTTTGGTATGGCAAAACGGTGTCGTTTTGATTTGGCCCATCCATATTCTGCCCTCCAAAAAAACAGGAAGATCAGAAAACTTCATTGAAGATGAACAGTATAGAAAATATAAGGGGCTGTTTAGTTACGGAGAATTTTCTGAAAATTTTGCAAAACTGGAAAATTTTGCAAAAGCTGTTTCACAACCATAATTTTGCAAAATTTTCTGTTTTGCAAAAATTTTCAAATTTTTTTTTTTACTCTAGTTCAATAAATTCATATTATTAATCTAAAAAAATAATAATGTTATTTTAAACATATCTACCCTTGTAATTTATGTAAATTGATACAAATTGTGCTAAAAATATTTCATAATTGATATTTAACTAACTAATGCTTCTAATTAAAATCATATGAGTAAAATTCAATATTTAACATTGTAATGAATAACATTTTTTATCATGTTATTATCGAAAATTACATTATGAAATAAATACAAACTCAATTTAAAATAAATAACTTCACACATCCTAAACAAATAAGAATAAATATGGCTAAAGATATACATTTTTTTATATTTATCTAAAATTAATCCTGGTAAATTGATTCCAATGTTCTAATTGTTTTAATTAATCAATATTCCTAATCAAACTCATACGAATAAAATTACATCAATATTTACATACAAACATTAGTTTAATAAATACTAAATACTCCTAATTATTTTTTTAGAATTTTTACATTTTTTCTGGATTTTTAGATTAATTGTTTCTTAGAATTTTACTTTTTTTGGGAATTTTTACATTTTTTGGATTTTTTACATTTTTTTCTAAACTTCTAGTGTTAATTCTGAAAAACCGTTTTGCAATTGCAAAACTTCAAATATGGCGTTTGCAAAATTTTCTAAACTTGTAGTGTTAATTCTGAAAATCTATTTTGCAATTGCAAAACTGAAAAATTTGCTGAAAATTTTCCATTTGCAAAATGTTGCAGTGAAACAGATTTTGGAAAATTTTCTAACTTTGCAAAATTTTCTAAAAAATTTCCAAATTTTTTTTCTTCTATATTTTCATCCGGCTGCCTTGAGATACGTGCCAGAATAGTAAACGCCATTCTTTTGGGAATGGAGGGAGAACCATTTAATATATAATGGAGAAGTCAATGAGTTATTTGATTAGTAGTAAAAATATCAGTAAAAATGTAGATGAGGTTGGAATTACCAACCGCCCGACTGCAATCATACTATGAGCAATTAGTTTGCTCACGCGTTATTGCATGCTTCCTGACAACTGAAGAGAGCGCGTGGAGACTTTTATTTGCTTCAGAGGCGTCAATGTCAATGGCCGTTGATTGTGTCTAGATGATACTGCTTATGCCACGTTTGTCCATCCAATGATGAATTTTATAATGATAAACCCACTTCTCCTTAGATTTCCTTTACCAACTCGGACCAATAATTAAGAAATATAAATCCAAGTCACAAATTTTAGTCCATATTCTTGGACCATAGTTATCAGAACCGGATCGGATAGTGACAAAAAAAATATATTTTTTAGTTCAATCGAGTTTAAATTTGTAGTATTCATGTCATGAACAAATAATTCAATACGATTTTATATGTATTTTATTTTCATGAACAGAAATATTGTATTTATATTTAATTTTTAATTCCAATTTTGAATTTTACAATTTTTCATGTCCAAATAATTCAAGACTATTTTTTTCAGGATTTTTAGATTAATTTTGTTTAGAATTTTTACATTTTTTTGGAATTTTTTAAATTTTTTTGGAATTTTTACATTTTTGGGGGATTTTTACATTTTGTTTGGATTTTTTACATTTTTTGAGAATTTTTAAATATTTTTCATTTTTTTTTGGATTTTTTACATTTTTTAGATTTTTTTGGGAATTTATACATTTTTTTTGGAATTTTTACATTTTTTCTAAACTTGTAGTGTTGATTTTGAAAAATCGTTTTGCAATTGTAAAACTTCAAATATGGCGTTTGTAAAATTTTCTAAACTTGTAGTGTTAATTCTGAAAATTTGTTTTGCAATTGCAAAACTGAAAAATTTGCTGAAAATTTTCCATTTGCAAAATGTTGCTGTGAAACAGATTTTGAAAATTTTTCTAAGTTTTGCAAAATTTTCTAAAAATTTTCCAAATTTTTTTTCTTCTTCTAAATGGCTTGTGCATTCAAATTTAGACATGAATATGTTTAGAATATTTATATTTGATCTTTAACAAACTTAAAATAGGCTATTATTTAGTTTAATATATTTTTTTCAAACATTGTTTTTTAATTAAAATTAAATTGATTTAACAAAAGTAGTAGCTTTTGTTTTTCAAAAAAATATGAAATAGTTGATAGGTGAATACGATTTCGAATTTTCTAAGATTGAAAAATGCATTTTGCAAAATAGAAAACGTACTGTAGCTGTGAAACAGAATTAAAAATTTTGCAAAATTTTCTGTTGTTTTGTAAAAACTGAAAATTTTGCAAAACAGAAAATTTTCGTTAGTAAACGCAGCCTAAGCATTTTGTTCTTAGTCAAAGGAGTGATCAAGATAAGTACTACGCGTAGTTCTCTGTCTTTCTTGTATGAGACTAAATCTCATTGAATCCTAAATGGGTCACTCTCCTAGCATAAGTTTGTTATGTTTCCTGAACTTGAATTTTAGACTCGGGTTAAGGGTAGACATGCCCTTACCACTCGACCGACCAGTAAATCTCAAATTCAATTCGAAAACATGATGATTCAAGCAATATTTGTATGATCTTTCTCTCAAAAGATGGAAGGCAGACAAAAAGCAAGCTAGATTACCTGAGACAAGTAGGAGGAGAAGGGAGAAGAAGGATGCATAAGAAATCCTCATCTTTCAACTCTCCAACTTTGGTTTTGAGGAGAGGGCAGCTTTGGTTTCTGTTAGACGAAAAGCTTCAACAAATATATATTATATGTATGAATGAATCAATGATTTAGAGATTTTAGTAGGAGAATAAATTGCTATGGTTAGATCCTCAAGTCACTTCTCAAGTACTTGTTATGACAAGGACAAGGCTCTTTGTTTCTTTAGCTGTTAAGAGCATCTATTCTTTTCTTCGTACAGTCTTCCTTTTTTGTCTTTCATTGAGTGAGAATTTGCTTGTGATTACATCAAAATTCAAATTAGGTCTGGTGCCACCACCTTGCATCAACGTGTCACCTAAATAGACAATACCTCCTTATTTTGTTTTTTTTTTCCTTCAAAAATTGATTTATTTCATCATCTAAGGCTAAGATTCATGAAGGTCCTCTCTTCTTTTTTTGTATACAATTTAATTTAAAAGAATTCAAACCCGTTAGAGTTCAAAGGTCTCTCCAACCCCTCGCCACTGTAACACAAATAACGCGGTACTAGAAAATATAAAGTTAGAAACAGCTAACAAAATTAAGCACTTAAGGCACCATTTCTAACATGACAACAGCTATGAGAAGAATAAAGGCAGGATGAAAGGATGGAACTACAATCAAAGGGGGTTAAATTCAACATTTCCTCAAATTATATCTTCAAAGTATCTATTATATCTAACATGAAAGGAAGTACCACATGCATTTTTTAAGATGCATAAACCTCAAAATAGCTCCTCAAAACTGAAAGTACTGACGAAAGATTTGCACACCAATAAGGTAATCTAGTCCACAACAGTTTGCGACGACATGTGAGATAGACAGCGATGGAAAAAGTAGCCTAATAACCACCCTTAAGATCGTTAACGACATCATAGGGAATTGGAGTAACAGTTTCCAGTGTGGCACCCCCCACCATGAAACCAGGTTTGGGACCTGCTGGCTGCCTCTTGGTGCAAATGACCTCATTTCTTGCCTTGGCCTCTGCCTTCAGTACATCATTCTTCTTCTTCCTTAGAAGGAATTCCTCAGTGCACCTGGAAGGCAACAGATGCTCCACACGCACGTGAATCCTCTTCTTGATGATCCTGTTACCAACCTGTAATCAAGCACAGGCATCAAACACAAATTTCACTCTACCATGTAATCAACTAATTATGCATCACTGACATTACTTAGTACAACCCCAGTTGCAAAACCAGCGCAAATCCAATACAATCAAACACAAATCTCACTCTATCATGTAATCATCTACATATGCATCATTAACATTATATACTCCAATCCCAGTTGCAAAACCAGGAGAAAGACAATACAATCAAACACATTGCTAGCAGGCTAGTTCAACCGCAGAAATGATGATCAAACATTGCAATCATATCCGATTAAGTACTGCTAAGTATAACATATACTAATTAACATCAAGTATCAAAGCCACAAAACAAAAGAACAAGAAATTACATCCATTTGGAGTAACGAGCTACATCAATATATCAATCTGTAATGCGACACGCATACATTAACAATTAAAGGCAAAAGCACCCAAATTAACGACAAACATATACCTAAATCAGTGAATACTAACAGCAAGTAAAAAACTTATCTAATCAATCACTCATACAAAACAGACACTTCAATCAAAAGCACACGCAATATCACACCATTTTCAACTACAGATAGCACAAACACACTAATTAACTTCAGCACATGCCAAACAAATTGAAGAAAACATGAACATAAACCCAAAACGACATACGAAAATGAACAAATGGGTATTTACCTGCTTGTTGATCTCAACACCGATGGCGCGTTTGGTGACGTTCCAGACTTGGCCAGTGCGACCATGGTAGAACTTATGGGGCATGCCTTTGTGGATAGCGCCGTTAACCTTAACGTCGACATAGTCACCGATCTTGTAAGTTCTGAGATAAGTGGTCAATGGGATATAACCCTTCTTCCTAAAGCCACGAGCGAACAGGTCGCGAGTTCGAGAGCGGACACCATGGCCAGCCGGCATTTTTCCTGTTTCACAGTGTTGTCTGTGGTGGCTCTCAAGAGACGGGCGGATGGGTTTATTTAATCTGAGCGAGGCGGAGAAAAACCCTAGAGACAGATTTTATAAATGGGTGTTTTAGGTTTTTAGGGTTTGGGTTTATTGGGCTACTTGTCGTTTGGACTTGGAAATAGAGAATTTAATGGGCAACGGCCCTATTGTTTTCTTCTCCTTTTTTTTCATGTTCTGAACCTAAGGCCCTTTAGTTTTTTTCTTCATATTCCATATTTTTTAATGGGTTAAAATTTAAAAACCTACTTAAATCGAGTTTTGAGCCTATCCAAACAAACAAACAAAATCTAAGTTTTGACGACGACGGAAAAAAATACTTTTTTTAGATTAGAAAAACAATGCTGGGAGAGTCGCTTTTTTTAAAGATATAACAACGCTTAAATAAAATTATACTCAGGAAAAAAACACTTTAATCCTTAATTTTTGACACCAAATTAAAATTTTGTTTCATTTACACAATTTATTGTATACATAATTTCTTCTCGACTCATAAAAAGTACAGTACTCCCTCTGCCCTTCAAAAAATACCACTTTCATAATAATTAAGGTAATGATTGATTATTATTTTTTATGTTCGGGTACCTTCCTTGATGCCCAGCTGGGTCCTCGGCCTAGCTATGTTTGGAGAAGTTTCCTGGCGGAGTGTGACGCGCTTGCAAAAGGGTGCATTTGGAAGGTGGGTAATGGTGATCGTATTCGTATTTGGTCCGATCCATGGATCCCGTCCTCTACGTCAGGCTTACCTCAGTCCCCAGTCTCTCACCTCCAATCAGACGCTACGGTCAATAACCTGATGGAGCTAGATGGTGGTAGGTGGAATGTTTAGTTGGTGCGCCAGATTTTCAATCCCTCTTAGTGCGATTCCATCTTCGCTATGCCGGTTAGCCTCTTCCGTCCCCCTGATAGGATTGCGTGGAGATACTCAGACTCGGGGAATTCTGTTAAGAGTTGCTATCACTCCATTCTTGCTGAGGTTCCTGTTCCCGGGCCACAAGATCCTTCTGGCTTTCGATGGTCTACCCTATGGAAACTTCAAATCCCGCCCAAGTGTAAAAACTTTGTCTGGCGTCTGGTTCATAACGGACTCCCAACTAAAGAGTACCTTTTCAGCAGAGGTATCATTGGAGAGGACTCCTCCCCTTTTTGCCATGGATCGATTGAGTCTATCAACCACCTTTTCCTGCATTACCCGGTTACACTCAACATCTGGAATTTCAGACTCCTCCCCATTGGATGCCAATTCTCTCCGACCGATCTGCTTATCAATTGGCTTGAGAAACTTAGAAACTCGGCTAATATTTTGGCCCTGGAAGAGGTGATCGTTACTCTTTGGGCAATTTGGAACTCAAGGAATGACCTAGTATTCAACTCAGTGTCTACTCCCCCACAGGAGGTCCTTTTCCGTGGTGCTCGTTTACTAGGGGATTATAGAGAAGTCAATGAGAGAAGTCTAAATGAGTACATCCCTCCCGCTCGGACCTCAGCGTCTGTTTGGCTCCACCCAGGCGCTGGGATCGTCTGCCTCAATACTAATGCAACTATTGGTCCCTCCCGGACATGTTTGGGCTTCTTAGCTCGTAAGAGTGATGGAAGATGTATCTTCTCTAGTCATGAGTGCATCTCCTTCCGTATGGACATTGCTGTAGGTGAAGGTTTAGCTGTACGTAGAGCCCTCGAGCTTGCTAAGTCACGTGGTCTCGGCCGTAGTTAGGTCCAATCTGATTGCCTTGAGCTGATCCATGCTATCCACTCAGAGACTCATCTTCTCTCCAGTTTGGGGATAATCGCTGTGGACATCTCCCGCCTCGCTCAGCATTTTATTTCCTGTAATTTTGTTCATGTTCGTACAGCTGCTAATGTAGAAGCTCATGCTCTCGCTAAAAGAGCCTTTGTAACTGGTCTGTCTGAACTTTGGAATGGTTTATGCCCTCAATAGCTCGATTGTTTCAGTATTTCCTAGTAATGGAAGAATTCATTTTCAAAAAAAAAAAAAAACAAGATTAATGTGGCTCTTGGCCAACAACTTGTCTCCCTTTGAATCATGGCATTCTATGTTGTTGTAACAACATCTTTTTTCCTGACATTTTTTATTTTTTATATTTATGGGAATGGAATTGATGTTAGTGATTCAACTCATGTAATATTAACACAAATCAATTGTCCATTATAAATTTCGATTTACGTCCATAATAAAATATCTTTTTGTTGGCAATCTTAAATTAAAAGAGACTATTACAAAGTAAATTTAACAAAAAACTTATATGCTATTATTTAACATAGTATCTAAGGATTGTACACCAAAGTGCAAAGAGAATGAACGTCGCCGAAGAATAAAACCTTAAACAATCACTAACTACAGTGGCTCTTCAAAAATTAATGTATGGGACCATCAACATCCAGGCTGTCCTAATTGGCAAAACGGATAGGCCAAAGTGTTTAAAAAAAATTAACGTGCATAATAATTCGCCCAGTCAGTTTACCATTTAGGTGGGAAAGGAAAACTGAAGTTTAGCGAGTGGGAAAAAACCCCAATTCCCATAACAAAATTCTTCAAACAACAGTTAATCGGTCACTGCGTGTGTGATGAGATTGAACAGGATTAATATGTTGAAATCGATAGACCCGGCCCAAGTGGAGAGGGGCAGTGGCGAAGGAGTTTCTGCTTCTGGAGTTGGAAAAAGGGTTTGTACCGTACTGTCAAGAGGTTTGAAAGTTGAGTGGTTGGGCAGATTCAAGAATCGTGTGGTTAGGAAGGGAGTGACATTAATTTTACCCAGTTTGAAGTAGTGGGTGGATTCATTTCATCTGGCGAGCCAAGTATTTCAATAATACTGTAGAATTTATTTATCGCTGTTCAAATGTCAGTCTATGATTTATTGGAAGTCCTTTTTCGTTGGTTGGTATCATTACTCCATTCATAATAATGTCTTCAAAAATTAATGTATGGGACCATCAACACCCAGGCTGTGCTAGTTGAATTCATTATTTGATGATACATCTTCAGCTGAGCTCTATCGAGGCATTTGGAAGAGAGTAAGAAACAGAGTAATTTCTTGGTCCTTACTTCCATTCCTACACTCATTTCTTCATCTGCGTGCATTCTTGTCTCCTTCATCCTTACCTTCTTAGCCCTTTTAAATTTCTTCTTCTTTCTTTATTTTACAGTACTTTGCTTGGCCCAGAACTAACTAATCAGTAATCATTCTTCCTTAAACTGATTCCTCACCTCAAAACTACCAACAAAAAACCAACTAAAACAACATGTCGTCCGTTCTGAACCCCTTCCTTAGCAAACTAAGCAATTGCTTTCTGGAATCTGTGTGGGGCTTTTTTGCCAGACATGCAGGGTATGTGCACAATCTTGAAGATAATCTTGCTCATATGGAGACAGCTGTTGGAGACTTAATGGCGTTAAAGGAACGATTGACACGAAAGGTTCATGTTGAAGAACTGCTGCCTCAAATGAAGCGGTTGCCAGAAGTTAACTTGTGGTTCGTGAGGGTGGACATTGCATTAGCGAAAGGTCATGAGTTGATCAAAGGTGCTGACCAAGAAGTCCAAAGGTTGTGTCTTGGGGGATATGGGTCCAGGAACTATCGGTCAAGCTCCATATTTGGAAAAAAGGTTGACGAATGCCTCAATGGCCTCAATGGTCTACTTGCTCCAAAGACCATAGGAGATCAGTTCGGAGTTGTGGTAGAGGAAGCACCTGCAGAATTGGTGGCTGAGCTGCCTTGCAATACACCAGTGGGCCTTGAAACAAAGCTTGCAGAGGTTTGGAGTTGCCTTGAAGATAAAAATGTTGGAATAGTTTGCTTGTACGGGATTGGAGGCGTGGGGAAAACTACCCTCTTAACCCAAATTCGCAACAAGTTCGTTGACACGTATAAAGATTATCTTGTAATTTGGATTGTGGTGGGTAAAGATTGTAGTTCAGAGAAGATTCAAGCAAATATTAGAAAAGAGACTGGCTTTTCCCATGAACAATGGAGTACCAATGACATTTTTAACAAACTACGAAAAGAGAAGTTCATCTTGTTATTGGATGACATTTGGGAGCGATTTGACCTCACAATGATGGGAATTCCTTCTCGAGAAAATCTAAATGGGTCAAAGATCATATTCACAACACGTTCACTCAAAGTGTGTGGTGAAATGCTTGCTCAAAGAAAGATCAGAGTTGAGACTTTGGAATGGGAGCACGCGTGGGAATTGTTTCAAAAGTATGCTGGAGACGATACCATCAACACCAACACCGACTTACAAATTCTTTCACTTGCTTGGGATGTGGCCAGAAAGTGTGGTGGTTTGCCAATTGCATTAATTACAATTGGTCGAGCCATGTCGTGTAAGACGGAGCTAGAAGAATGGTGCCATGCTGCTCAAATCTTGAAAGAACCAGCTCTACATCGACATAATATAGAGGATGAGGTATTAAATGATATGGAGGTTGAGGTATTTTCACTTTTGAGATTCAGTTATAATAATTTACCAAATGATAGAGTGAAATCGTGTTTCTTGTATTGTGCCTTATACCTAAGTGATCGATCCATTTATAAGGATCTCTTGATAGAATATTGGGTTTGTGAGGATTTTGTGATAGATGGTTATGATATTGATGCTTTTAGTGAGGGATACTCCATTATGGGTACACTTGCCCGTTCATGTTTATTAGAAGATGAAGGTCAATTTGTAAAGTTACATGATGTGATACGGGACATGGCTTTATGGATAGATAAAAAGAATGTTTTGGTGATGACTGAGATGCAATTAACGGAAGCACCTAGTGTTGAAAGATGGGAGGGCGTGACAAAGTTGTCTTTGATTAACAACAACATTAAGAATTTAACTCAAGTGCCTAGATGTTCTAAGCTTAAGAGCTTGTTTCTATGTGAGAATGAAGAGTTGTATGATATCCATGAGGACTTTTTCCAATCAATGGATGTGTTGGTTCTGCTAAGCCTATTTGACACTGGGCTTGACAAGTTACCACAAAGCGTGGATAATTTAGTTTCCTTACGGTATCTTGATATATCATATACAAGAATAAGAAGATTGCCAGCTGAGTTGGCAAAACTGACAAGATTGAAACTTTTGAATTTATCTGGTCTTAACCTTAAAGTCAAGAGATCACTGTTATCTAGTTTGTCATCTTTAGTAGTTTTAAAAATGGAAAATTGTGTGTATACTTATCTTGAAGAAGAGGAAGAGGAAGAAGAAGAAGGAGAAGAAGAAGATGACAATACATTAATAATAAGTAAGGCATCAGTGAACGACAATGAGATGCTCTTGGAGGAACTGCAGTGTTTGAAGTATCTGAAGAAATTGGTCATCACACTAACATCTGTATCTGTTCTTGAAACATTGTCTGTCACAGACAAATTGCTGAGTATTATTAAAGGTCTTTGTCTTAAGAAGTTCAATGGTTCGGAAAAGCTTAATATTAGTTCATTAGAGAATTTGGAGCATTTGGCCGAGCTTTCTATCATGGAGTGTGCGTTAGAGGATATATTTGCCGATTTTACTCACAACTCTTCGGCAATCTTAAGAGAGATGAGTTTCGGTTCCTTTAGATTCGTACAAGTGGATTCTTGCAATGAGTTAAAGGACTTGACGTGGCTTATATTAGTGCCAAATTTGACAACTTTGTTCATTGAAAAGTGTGACAAAATGGAAGAAATAATTGGTTTGAGGTTCGGCGACATGACCAGGCACCAAAATCTGAAGCCATTCTCCAAACTTTCTCATCTAGTATTGCAGGATTTACCACAACTGAAGTCCATTCATCCAAATGCTCTGCCCTTCCCATTCCTGGGTGAAATAAGGAACTTCCATTGGACTCTAACAGTAGAGAAGGGCGTAAGATTGACTTCAAGGCTGAAAAAGAATGGTGGGAAGCGATTGAATGGGAAGATGATGCCACTAAAGCGGACTTATCATCGCGTTTCAAATGCACTCTCTTTTGAAGAAGGTAAATAATTTCTCATCTTATCATGTAATTAACTGTAGTCTTTGGAGGCAATAATATTCTCATATTTTGTTTTTGTTATTTTTTAGTGAAATGTTATTACAAATTTGATTCATCACTTACAATTTTGCTTTGCTTCTTTTTTGTGTTTAGCTGTAGGTAACTATTGACCAAGGGGAAGCAGATGGCAGAGAACACAAGACTAAATATGGTGACAGTTTAGCTACAGTCCATAGGAGATCTCTCTTCTTTTCTTCTTTTGAATTGAATTGCTTTTGGTTTTGCTCCTCCTAATGCTGTTAGAGAATGCAGTTTTTTTTCTTTTTTTGGATGTAGTAATTGTTGGCCAATAACAAGATAAAAGACAATCCCTTTCTTCATTTCTCATTATCGTTTTTATTTCTAGATTTTTTTTTAAAAAAATTATAAATATAAAACATATTTGGTAAAATGATTTTTTATTTTAAGTTTATTTTTTCACGTGAATAATTTATGAAAATGTAATTATAATTTTAAAATTAAAAAAAATGGTTTTTATTTTCTATTTTATGTTTTGAAAATCAGAAAAAAATACCGAAATCTTTTACCAATGTAATGACTAAATTAATCATATAAAAATTTGATTGGTAATCTTTTATAAAAATATGGACTAAATTAAACAAGGAGCTAAATTTGATTGAAAATATTTTATAAAACAATGATTAAATTAATCATTTAGGAATTTAATTGATTTTTTTAGGATTTTGAAGATTAAATTAATAATATAAGGTTGGAAATTTTTTACAAGGACTATAAATTAATCAATATATAAAAGTTTTAAAAAAATAGAGGCAGCTGATAATGCACCGATTCCTACAATAGCCATCACTATAGGAAATCCTTTTTGGTTTAAAAGTTTTAGAGATGTATCTTAATCTTAACTATTATCGCCATCGTATTGCATTAGAGCCGAAATATATATATATATATATATATATATATATATATATATATATATATATATTTTAGGGTTTTAGGGTTTAGGGTTTAGGGTTTAGGGTTTAGGGTTTAGGGTTTAGGGTTTAGGGTTATAATCCTTTTATTCCTATTACTACTAACCCAATATGTGCGAACATTTTACCTGATTTTTTAATTTTATTAATCATTTCTGGAGTAAATAAATCTATGGTTTCTGAGGTATCTACTACTCTAAGGCTTTTCGTCTCTATTACTTCTCAATAATACTGTATTTATATTTAGGGGTCCTACTCTGTATAGAGTTCTTGGATTTAATGCATCTAATTGTTCATTATTATATATTTCTAGATTTCTTTCTACATCTATTTCTTCTTCTAGTTGGTACTCTTTCTAAGAAATTTCTTTTTTTTATCGTAGTATCCGTATGCCTGTGGTGATATATATATAAACCATCCTTTTCTCTGTTGGAGTCCAGCTCATATTGGCTGAAGGAGAGATTTGTTGTGGGCCTAGCCCAATTGGAGCTGTTTGTTTTAGTTTGATTAGAAAAAGAAAAAGAAAAGAAAAGAAAAGATTAGAGTATTACTCGGAGTAGGATTGTGTAACCTAATTAATTAGGTTGTCCACTAATATAAAAGGTGGGTGGTGGCTAGGTTGTGAGAAAGAAGAGAGACAAGAGAATTAATTAGGGTTGTTGTTGAGCATCCTGAGAGATTGTGAGAGGATTTGAGCATCCTGTGAGAGAGAAGAGAGAAAACAGATTTTGCCAAACTCTGTGCAGCTGCGGGAGAATCGTCTCAGCGACTTCGTTCACCGTTGGATCGGAGTGAAATTTGGACAACAGGTGCAAACTTCTGGTTCTTCAATCTGAACGGTTGGATCAGTGAGAAGTTGTCCGAGGTAGTAGAAATCCTGTCCTGATTGAAGCAGTGGAAATCTAGTTTTGGTTCTCTATTCTCATGTCTCTTGTTTTTCTCGGATTGATTGATTGATTGGATTGTTTGATTGGTACTATTGGTGATAGTGATGTGTGTAAAATTATTCCTATAGTTGAGATAGGGATTTTGCTTGGTTGTACACATTGATCATCATATAGTGGATTGACTGGCTTGGTCCCGTGGTTTTTTACCTGTTGAGGTTTTCCACGTTAAAAATCTCTGTGTTCTTGTCTTGATTGCTTTTGATTGCTTTGATAGCTAGGGGTCATTGATTCTTGGGATAAGATTGTTTGCTGCGCAAATTGATTGTGGATTGGAATTAACCCCAACAACTAGTAGAGGAGCTTAAGGTTTGAAAGATGATTGACAACGCAAAGATTGAGCTTTTCGATGGACAGAATGATTTTGCAGTGTGGCAGACAACTGTGATGGATTTGTTGACTATGAAGGATCTCGACGTCGCTCTTGGTGATAAGAAGCCAGAAGGAATGAAAGATGGTGATTGGGCAACTGCCCTGAAAATGGCGACCAGTCAGATCGGGCTAGCATTAGCTCCATCAATAAAGTATGCCATGATGGGGGAGCAGACACCAAAAGGAATGTGGGAGAAGCTGGAAAGTATTTATGCTTCCAAGTCTGTGACAAACAAACTTAGTCTGAAGTTGGACTTGTATTCGTTGAAGATGGATGAAGGTATGAGCATCCATAAGCACTTGTCGGATTTCAATCGGGTGTTGACGAAAGTGCTCAATACAGGGGAGAAAGTAAAAGATGAGGAGCAAGCGATACTTCTTCTTTCTTCATTGCCTGTGTCATACAAGTCACTGGTGCAGTCCCTTACAGCAGGGAAGACAAGTTTGAAGAAGGAGTATGTGACGACTTTCCTGATAGATAATGAGAAGCTTTTAGGAGTGGAGAACAATAGTAGTGAGAGACTAATGATTTCAGATGGGTCATTGATTGATTGTTTATTTACCTTGTTTTATTGCCTCTTTTATTATTAATCGAGATAATAATTATGCTACTTTGAGCTTGTTTCCTTCCTATTTTGCTCTTCAGGCTTAATAATCATTAAATGAGGAAAAGAAACAAAAAGCTTGAAGATTAGAGCTGAAACAATCAATCGGTGTTGGAGTTTTGATTTCAGCCTGCTTTCTGCCGAGTTTGGTCTCTCCATCCCTAGGCCTTGACATAAAGCGACCGTGTCAGAGTTCCAGCCTGGACAGCACTGAGCATACTTTTGTTATTTATTTGTTAAAGCTGGTTCAGCCAGCATGGCTGGAGGACATGGGCACGAGTGTTAGTGCTTGGATTCCTTCTTCCACCTTGCAGAAGCACCAAGGAGACATCAATGGAAGAATGATGAAACATTCCCCTTGTATTATTCAAGAATATTCTCTCCAAAAGTGATGTAGTGCCCAGCTCCAGCCTGGTGTGGCAGCACATGTTTGTGAGTGCTGCAATTATTTTATGGTATAGGCTGGACCTTTGAAGCGGAGGAGAGGAGAAGAAGAAAGGCTATTAAAGGGAGGACGGCAACGCAAACAAGGCATCAGATCAGAGAGGAGATCAAAAAGCTGCACCACTTTTCCATTTTATTTCCAGCATTTCCTACTTTGAACAATAAGTTTTATTTTGTGATTTTAATTATGTATTGTGGCTAAACTCCTCTGATTCTTGGTAGAGATTAGAGGTTGACTATCCATGTTATTGTGAGAATTTGTTGGTTTTAATATGAATGTTTTTATATTTCTTTCCTTCTCATTTAAATGTCAAAACCGTTCTTGTTGAATTTAAAGCTTGATCAACTTGTGATTTGATTTGAATGAGTATTGTCAGTTTCTCTGATGTCAGCGTGATTCCTGCATTAAGGGAAGATTAAGTAGACAACTAGTAACTAATAGACATAAGACTTGTCATTAGAAACTAGGAGAAAGGAAAGAATAGGTCCAGGGCTGAGTAAGTCCATCCCTAGGCCTTGGGATGGGTTTCCCGTGTGTTTACAATTTTCCAGCAACTCTTAGGCAAACCTTGAGAAATTGTTAGGAGAGTTAGGGTCATTATTAGAGTGTCTCTTTTAATTGACTTGTATAGGGGGAAACTTAGGAATTCAGAATGTCTCTTGTTCCTATAACATCTCTATAAATCCATTCAGAAAATGTTTTGTCAATGATCAATTGCAAAGGATAGTCACCTTGTAAAAATCTCTACCAAGGATTGTTTCTTTCCTCTGATTTCACTTATTATTCCAGTTGTATTTTGTGCATGCAACTTTCACTCACTTATTTATATTCACGTACTGTTTTTAATTTGATTATAACTACAAAACTCCCCCTCAACTTTGTATCGATTTGGTCTTTATAAGAGAAATAAGAATTATTCGAGATTGCCTCCCTGTGGATCGAACCTCTCACCACTGTCTGCATTCACTTTGTAACCTTTGGTCGAGTTGAATATAAATTACAATTTGCACTGGGTAGCGACGCTCAGTCAGTCATTAAGTGGACAGGATCATCGTGGTAGAAACAGAGGAAGAGGTGCTTCTTCCAGCTATGGAAGAAACAGATCTAGTTCAAGACCAAGGGCAGACTACAGTGAGAAAGAGTGTTACTATTGCCACCAGAAGGGTCACATCAAAACATACTGTCAGAAGTTGATGACTGATTTTGAAAGAACTGCAGAAGAGTAAAGAAAAGATTGGTGATGCTGCAACTATTCATGATGATGATGCTGAATTGTTGGTAGTGCAGAAAAGTGAGGAACAGGTAAGAGATTCCTGGATTTTAGATTCTGCATGTTCTTTTCATATTTGTGCTAACAAAGAATTGTTTAGTACATTTGGTGATTGTGATGATAAATCTGTCACATTGGCCAATAACGAAAAACTAGAGGTTGAAGGCATTGGCAATGTGAAGATCAAAATGCATGATGGATTGGTGAGAACTCTCGGCAATGTGAGATATGTGCCGAAGTTGAAAAGAAATTTAATCTCTCTTGGAAGATTGGATTCTCGCGGGTATAGATACACAGCGAGAGACAGATTGATGAGGGTAAGCAAAGGCGTAACTGTAATCATGAAGAGGGAGCTTGCTTCCAACAATGTTTACCGATTGATTGGAACCGCGGTTAAGAGTAAAGTACAAGGTACTTACAAAAGATTGAATGATTGTGATGGCCAGGTAGAGTTACCTAGGAGAAGAGTTAGCTTTGCGGTGTTGACCAGTGAGAAAGCGAACTTGACTTCTATTCAGATTGCATGAAGATTGGTGATTCCCCCATGATATGAGCTGGAGGGGGAGAATGTTGGAGTCCAGCTCATATTGGCTGAAGGAGAGATTTGTTGTGGGTCTAGCCCAATTGGAGCTGTTTGTTTTAGTTTGATTAGAAAAAGAAAAAGAAAAGAAAAGATTGGAGTATTACTTGGAGTAGGATTGTGTAACTTAATTAATTAGGTTGTCCACTAATATAAAAGGTGGGTGGTGGCTAGGTTGTGAGAAAGAAGAGAGACGAGAATTAATTAGGGTTGCTGTTGAGCATCCTGAGAGATTGTGAGAGGATTTGAGCATCCTGTGAGAGAGAAGAGAGAAAACAGATTTCGCCAAACTCTATGCAGCTGCAGGAGAATTGTCACAGCGACTTCGTTCATCGTTGGATCAGGGTGAAATTTGGCAGCAGGTGCACGACTTCTGGTTCTTCAATCTGAACGGTTGGATCGGTGAGAAGTTATCCGAGGTAGTAGAAATCCTGTCCCGATTGAAGCAGTGGAAATATGGTTTTGGTTATCTATTCTCATGTCTCTTGTTTTTCTCGGATTGATTGATTGATTGGAATGTTTGATTGGTACTGTTGGTGATAGTGGTGTATGTAAAATTATTCCTATAGTTGAGTTAGGGATTTTGCTTGGTTGTACACATTGTCGCACCCCCTTTTTCGTTGAAAACGAGTTTAAGGTTCGGGACGGATGCTAAGCATGAATGGATGCTTCGCATAATACAATGAAGTCGCCACCCTAATTTCTAAGGTTTACGGAACCTAAGCGTCATGGCATAAAATAAAAAACTAAGGCTTGGTCTAAACCATTAAACAACAGTTCGAGGTCGTATTGAGGACTTGGGAAGGTGTTAGGAACCCAAGTCACACCCTTAAAAGGTTACCGGTAAAAGGTGTTTGAATACAGTTTTGATATACTAAGGTTTGTTTAAATGATCGAATCATGTCAACCTCCTCTTCCCATGAACTCAAGTCACTTTCCGATCATTTACATAGGCCAATGATCGAATCGTGCCAACAAAGTCCGCTTACCGAATTGGGACACTTTCCGATTATCTAAACATTTTTGACGCGATTTGGCCCTCAAAGGTGATGTTACATCTTAGCATTTTCGTAGGGACATGTTATTTCCGATAGGGACACGAAGGACGGGGTTACCGTTTGTTGGTTATGCTAGAGCGGACGTTTCCCCCCTTTACATCATTGGGCCATGCATGATTATCTAGTTACTAAGTGATCCTAACATGGGTAAAACTAACATTGTACCATTTTCATGAATGCAAATAACCGGTATGGGTTTGAAGCCATCATGCTCATATAACAAATATAACAATTAATTCCATGGCATGAGGAAGCAAGTGATGTAAACATGTAAGCATATGGGTTGATTTTATTCATGCATACAATTATGGTTTTTTAGCAATTTTAAATATCATACATACAATTAATATTTGTGAAAAGGAAAGACATAAAATAAATAAAAGAGGCTAGAAAGCGTACTAGCGTTGCGTGCTCTTGATCTTCCTTGCAAGGTGAGAGCATTAGTGATAGTTTCGGAAATAAATAAATAAGAAAGAATGCATGCAAGCATTTATTTAAGTTGACAAGAAATAAACATAGCAAGTAGCAATTAATTTCATATAAGTATATGAACAATTCAACCATGGCATCCTCATTATCATCATGTGAGTGTTTTAATTAAGCAAAGCATGGCATAAACATCATTTAAAACATGCAAGCATGGCATCATCATCATTTAACTCATACAAGCATTTTCATGGCATGATACATCATTTAAATCATACAAATTTCATGCAATCCAAATATAAGAAAAATAAAACATGTAAACATTTTATTCATTTTATTCATTTTATTCATTTTATTCATTTTATTCATTTTATCACGAAAAGCATATGATCATCTTTTATCATTTTAAACACACAAGTAAGCATGCAAACATTTTAACATTATTTCGATGAAAAACAAAATGGGTCCCACGTGGGATTTTTGGACATTAAAAAATGGGCTTGGCCGAAGCCAAGCCCACCTTTTAATTTAAAAGCATAAAATGAATTAAACCTTTCTTCTTCTACCTTACCTTTCCCACCATTACCTTACCTTCTTCTTCAAGCAACCGCCCCCCCATGGCCAAACTCCTAAACCTCCACCATTCTTACCCCCAAATGGTTGTAACAATTATACTACTAAAGCATTAAAATCATGGCAAAAAAACAGCAAGCAAAACAAGCTCAAAACAACATCAATTTTGCATGGAAAAGCAAGCCAATTAACATGCATATATATCCATTAATTACTCAAAGCATCATGCAATTAAATTGGGGCAAGAGAGACATACATAGCATGAAAGCTAAGCATAGTAGACAAGTTATAACAGGTTATTCATGCATTATAAGCAAAAATAAAAATTAAAGAGACTAAAGAGAGAGGGAGCTTACTTGTCCGGGAGAGCTATTTACCAAGAAGGTAGTGCAAGAAATGGTGATTAAGAGGAGGTTTTTGGTGTCCTTGGTTCAATGCTAGAAGCTTGCTATTTATAGAGAAAAGGAAAATTTTGGGTTTAGTTGGTTGTGTGGCTAGGGTTAGTCGAATTGTTTGTGTGGCTAGAGTTGATTGTGTGGTTGTGTGGCTAGGTGATGAGCAAGCTTAATTGTGTGGCCAAGGGTGTTTGGATGGGACTTTATGATGATCTAGGTGAGTTGGAGTGGTGTTGGAAGGGTAAGAATGCATTAAATGGCATTTATGTGGTACTTATCTCACTTTTAGGCACAAAATGGGATATTTTGGTACGAGCGAAATCGTCGAAACCGTAAATAATCCCGAAGCGAGATCTAACTATGTGTAGAAAAATAAGCCGAGAAAACTAATATACAGTGAAGAAATGCAAAATTTGAGGTGACGTGTTTATTTTCTCTTTCGGAAGTGTCAAAACGTTTGTGCGCAAAATAAATATCCTTACGACAAAAATTGAACGAAACTGAACGCGGTGGTGTGAAAGAGAAAAATAGCACGTAATTATCAAACAAAGAAATAACGAATTCGACCCTCGGTCCCGGGAAACTTACTCGGGATCGAAAGAAGTTCGCAAAAAGACAAAAAATACGAAAAACTAAAAAGACACGAAATGACACGGAATATTTAAACAAACTAGACTAGGACCAAAAATCGACATAAATTTGATCTAGACGAGCTATTAAACGTGATAAGCATAAAATTATGTAAATGTGACAAGAAAAATGGTCAAAAATCGGGTAGCAACACACATTGATCATCATATAGTGGATTGACTGGCTTGGTCCCGTGGTTTTTTACCTGTTGAGGTTTTCCACGTTAAAAATCACTGTCTTCTTTTCTTGATTGCTTTTGATTGGTTTGATAGCTAGGGGTTATTGATTCTTGGGATAAGATTGTTTGCTGCGCAAATTGATTGTGGATTGGAATTAACCCCAACAACTGGTAGCGGAGCTTAAGGTTTGAAAGATGATTGACAACGCAAATATTGAGCTTTTCGATGGACAGAATGATTTCGCAGTGTGGCAGACAACTGTGATGGATTTGTTGACTATGAAGGATCTCGACGTCGCTCTTGGTGATAAGAAGCCAAAAGGAATGAAAGATGGTGATTGGGCAACTACCCTGAAAAAGGCGACCAGTCAGATCAGGCTAGCATTAGCTCCATCAATAAAGTATGTTGTGATGGGGGAGCATACACCAAAAGGAATGTGGGAGAAGCTGGAAAGTATTTATGCTTCAAAGTCTGTGACAAACAAACTTAGTCTGAAGTTGGACTTGTATTCGTTGAAGATGGATGAAGGTATGAGCATCCATAAGCACTTGTCGGATTTCAATCGGGTGTTGACGAAAGTGCTCAATACAGGGGAGAAAGTAGATGAGGAGCAAGCGATACTTCTCCTTTCTTCATTGCCTGTGTCATACAAGTCACTAGTGCAGTCCCTTACAGCAGGGAAGACAAGTTTAAAGAAGGAGGATGTGACGACTTTCCTGATAGATAATGAGATGCTTTTAGGAGTGGAGAACAATAGTAGTGAGAGACTAATGATTTCAGATGGGTCATTGAGTGGACAGGATCATCGTGGTAGAAATAGAGGAAGAGGTGCTTCTTCCAGCTATGGAATAAACAGATCCAGTTCAAGACCAAGGGCAGACTACAGTGAGAAAGAGTGTTACTATTGCCACCAGAAGGGTCACATCAAAGCATACTGTCAGAAGTTGATGACTGATTTGAAAGAACTGCAGAAGAGTAAAGAAAAGATTGGTGATGCTGCAACTATTCATGATGATGATGCTGAATTGTTGGTAGTGCAGAAAAGTGAGGAATAGGTAAGAGATTCCTGGATTTTAGATTCTGCATGTTCTTTTCATATTTGTGCTAACAAAGAATTGTTTAGTACATTTGTTGATTGTGATGATAAATATGTCACATTGGCCAATAACGAAAAACTAGAGGTTGAAGGCATTGGCAATGTGAATATCAAAATGCATGATGGATTGGTGAGAACTCTCGGCAAAGTGAGATATGTGTCAAAGTTGAAAAGAAATTTAATCTCTCTTGGAAGATTGGATTCTCGCGGGTATAGATACACAGCGAGAGACAAATTGATGAGGGTAAGCAAAGGAGCAACTATAATCATGAAGGGGGAGCTTGCTTCCAACAATGTTTACCGATTGATTGGAACAGCGGTTAAGAGTAAAGTACAAGGTATTTATGAAAGATTGAATGATTGTGATGGCCAGGTAGAGTTACCTAGGAGAAGAGTTAGCTTTGCAGTGCTGACCGATGAGAAAGCGAACTTGACTTCTATTCAGATTGCATGAAGATTGGTGATTCCCCCATGATATGAGCTGGAGGGGGAGAATGTTGGAGTCCAGCTCATATTGGCTGAAGGAGAGATTTGTTGTGGGCCTAGCCCAATTGGAGTTGTTTGTTTTAGTTTGGTTAGAAAAAGAAAAAGAAAAGAAAAGATTAGAGTATTACTCGGAGTAGGATTGTGTAACCTAATTAATTAGGTTGTCCACTAATATAAAATGTGGGTGGTGGCTAGGTTGTGAGAAAGAAGAGAGACAAGAGAATTAATTAGGGTTGCTGTTGAGCATCCTGAGAGATTGTGAGAGGATTTGAGCATACTGTGAGAGAGAAGAGAGAAAATAGATTTCGCCAAACTCTGTGCAGCTGCGAGAGAATTGTCGCAGCGACTTCGTTCACCGTTGATTCGGGGTGAAATTTGGACAGCAGGTGCACGACTTCTGGTTCTGCAATCTGAACGGTTGGATCGGTGAGAAGTTTTCCGAGGTAGTAGAAATCCTGTCCCAATTGAAGCAGTGGAAATCTGGTTTTGGTTCTCTATTCTCATGTCTCTTATTTTTCTCGGATTGATTGATTGATTGGATTGTTTGATTGGTACTATTGGTGATAGTGGTGTATGTAAAATTATTCATATAGTTGAGATAGGGATTTTGCTTGGTTGTACACATTGATCATCATATAGTGGATTGACTGGCTTGGTCCCGTGGTGTTTTACCTGTTGAGGTTTTCCACGTTAAAAATCTCTGTGTTCTTTTCTTGATTGCTTTTGATTGGTTTGATAGCTAGGGGTTATTGATTCTTGGGATAAGATTGTTTGCTGCGCAAATTGATTGTGGATTGGAATTAACCCCAACATTCTCATTATTCGATCTGCAACGTTTTCTTTTTCTTTTTCTTTTTGGGTGTAGAAGCTTTTTTTTTAAAAGCTGATTAAATTAAAAAACAACACAAGTGTGCCAAATAAATAAGGCCTAAAAACTTAATTTTTTCTCTATTTTAAATATGTCACTACAATTTCTATGCAACCTTACAGCCAGTTTTTATTTTTTTATCAATATTTTAGACCTTAAATTTTTTATATATATTTTTAGATAAAATCGTGTAATCAAGTTGAGCCTTTTCAATTTTGAGTCCAAAAGGAAGTGAAATATATCACAAAAATTGAGATTTCACATAAAGGAGGGTAGATTTTTAGGAGTTTAAGATCATTCCAATTATAATTGCAAGACTAATGTATTGGATAATTGAAGAAAGAATTGAACCTCACAAGTATGTAGCTATCATGAAGTGTTCTAGGGGACAAGGTTTTCTTTTCAAATTGGACTTTGAGAAAGCATACGATTCAGTTGGGTGGGGCTACTTGGATGATGTCCTGGGATTCATGGGTTTCAGTGATAAATGGCGTACGTGGATAAGAGAGTGCCTTAGCTCTGCCAAGGTTTCGGTGCTAATAAATGGCTCCCCTTCCTCGCAATTCGGAGTAGGACGGGGACTTCGACAGGGGTGTTCCCTCTCCCCTTTCCTTTTTAATATCTCTGCGGAAGGGTTGCATCTAATCCTTCGGAGAGCAGCTAACCAGAGTCACCTAAGGGGTATAGGAAACGACAGCATAGGGTGGAGGGTCACTCATCTTCAGTTCGCAGATGGCACCCTGATTTTTGTCAATAACGACGAGACTGAAATTCAGTGTGTCAAGGGAATTCTCAGGTGGTTTGATGCGTTCTCGGGGTTAAAAGTAAACTACCACAAAAGCTCTCCCGTCGGTATAAATGTCTACAAGCAGGACGGATTAACAGTTGCTAGAAGAGCGGGGTGCAAGTATGAATCACTACCTTTTAGAGATTTGGGATCTTTTATAGGGCTAAGACCGCGGAGGGAGTCTAGCTGGGAGTTCCTTATTCAGAACATGCGCAGGCGGCTGGCCACGTGGAAGGGTGCTTTATTGACGATTGGTGGGAGGCTGACGTTGATAAAGTCAGTTCTGAATAGCATTCCAGTCTACAATATGTCCTTATATCTCATGCCAAAAGGAGTGATTCGTAGATGTGAGGGAATTATGCATCGATTTATGTGGTGTGGAGAGGAGCATAAAAAGGGTTTGGTCAAGGTCAGGTGGGACAAAGTAATCAGTCCAGTAGAAGCAGGGGGTTTAGGTGTAGGTTGCTTACGCACCCGCAATGTGGCTTTTTTATTTAAATGGTTGTGGGGAGTCTTCAGCAACGAGCAGAAGCTTTGGGTTGAGTTAGTGCAAAAGGAATACAAGCTTCAGAAAACCGGAGATATTTGGCTGATCAACACTGACCATATGTCGATGATCTGGAGAGATGTCCTGCGCATGTGTGGTAAGGATTCTATGGTTTTGGACTACTGGACACGTAATGTTCGCGTGAAAATGAGAGGATGGGAGGATGTCTGCTTCTGGTGGGACATATGGGCTACTGGCAAACCTTTAGCAATTATATATCCTAGGCTATATTCCATTTCAAGCCTTCGTATGGGCAGTGTGAGGGATTTTGGCCATTGGGATGGGGATGTGTGGCGCTGGGACTGGCAGTGGCGTAGAGGTCTTTTTGAATGGGAAGTTGATGTTATGCGGAATCTGCAGGACACGCTCCCCATCCCTCGCCAAGAAGGTGGGAGCGCAGTTACGAGATGGGGGCAAGAAGAGACAGGTGGCTTCTCAATTAAATCTTGATGTGTGGGGCTGGTGTCTACCAGGCAGAACGATGAAGAAATGGAGCTCCTTCGGTCTTGTTGGAAAATGAGAGTTCCTTATCGCATTAGTTTCTTCTTGTGGTTGTCGCTTCAAGGTCGGATTGCTACCCAGACACAGCTAGCACTTCGCAACATTGTGACCCAGGAAGCAAATGTTTGCCCCTTCTGCCTTACTCACGAGGAAACGGTCCACCATTTAATGCTCCATTGCAAGTTTGCTGACGCAATCTGGGATAAGGTGTTGCGTTGGGTTGGTTGCTACTGGGTGCGGCCAAGGAAGGTGGCAGAGGCTTGGAGGTCGTGGAAATCCTTGCTAGTTTGGGCACATGTCAATCGTGAAGGACATGTGGCAGGCCTTGTTAGCAGCTATTTTGTGGACTATTTGGCTGCACAGAAATGCAGTTGTTTTTCGCCAAGAAACTCCTTGCCTCATTCATGTTGTTTATGCGGTTTTCAACCATTGGCAAAATTGGCTCCAGGGTGCAGACAACTCCTTCCCCTACTCGGCCAATCAGATGATGCAAACTTCAGACTGGCTGCACTTCTGGGGGTAGCGGGGTTTGTGTAGGCCTTAATTTCTGCTCAATGCATTTTGGGTGATTAATTTGAGCTGATGCTCTCGTAGTTGTTTTTTTTTTCTGCTGCGTGGGTTGTCTGTGAGTGTTTATCTGGTATTTTTCAGCAGCTCCTGTCTAGCTGGCTGCTGCTGTAGTGGATTTTGTGTTTGTTGGTCCGTGTATTGCCAGCTGCTCCATTCTGCCTTGGGGTCTGTTTGGCGTTTCGGTTCTAGTCCGAAAAGTGTTGTGAGTAAAAGTGTTGTGGGAAAAACACTTTTGCGCAAAGCAGTGTGCTGTTTGGTAAACATTTTTTAAAAGTGCTATGGGAAACGAGAAGTTATTTTTGGTGTTTCGTAAAACTATAAATATGAAAGAGTTGGAGTATAAAACCCATTTTTAAAAAATTAATAAAAATAGGAAAAGTGGATCTAGAATTACTTATCTCGAGATGGAGATTTTATTGTGGTAGTTTTTAATTTATTTTGTTCATTATATAAAGTAAAAAAAATAAAATTAAAATGAAAAAAAAATAGGAGAGAGGGTGCAAAAGTAGCTTTGCAGGCAGCTGCGTTTGTCACTGGAGCAATTTGCTCCAGTTGGACAAGCAAGGAAATTGTGAAGGAAACACCTTCTTTGGCTTTTGGGTTGGGAAAAGCTCTACTCCCCACCACAACGTCAACCCCAAACGCTACCTTGGTTGTAGCGGGATGGGTGTGTGCTTGCTGGTTTTCACAGCAGTCCCTTTCCTGTTCTGTCATGTTCTTCATGACTCTTTTTTCTTTAATTAATTTCAGCTTATTAAAAAAAAATGAAGTGTTCTAACTTAATTAGACGTTTGTATCGATTTCTATGTATATAATATTAAAACTAAAAAATGAGAGTCCGAAGTAGTCAGCACCCAATGTGAGTCATTCTATGGAATATAAAAAGAGATTGAATTAATTCATAATTGTTAAAAACAAAGAGGAATATATGAGTCCAACGCTTTGCTAACAAACAACAACAGCGGCACATATGATATATCTATTAATGTAATTATTTATTTATAAAAAAATGTGAAATTAATGTTTAGACAAAAATATCTATTTCATTAAGGGTAAAATAGTAAATTTAAAATTTTCACACATTATTCATGCTTTTAAGTATAAATAGATTAGATTATTTTGACACGTGCAGAATTTATTTGAAAATATTAAAATATAATATTTATGTACAAAAAAGTATTTCACACAATTTTTTGGTATAGTATAAAAGTTTTAATAATGTATATAAAAATAGGATTAACATAATTTTTTACTATAGTGCTTAAACTATATTGTAGAAAGTATATTAGTATTGTTATTGATGTCCTAATGCAGGTGTCAGTAGAAAAATCTTGTATTAATTTTAAAATAATTAATTTTAAAATCTTACAATTAAAATAATTTTAACTCATCTAAAGTAAATTATAATTTTTTTTGTAGATTTTTTATTTTAAGCTAAAAAAAAATTATCAATTCGCACCTTCTTTTTTTTTCCTTCTCTCATATTTGTTTTTTTACAGTTCTTATTATAACAATGGCAACACATGAAATAGAAAACAACAACAACAATAACAACAACAACAATAACAATAATAATAGTTAAAAAAAAAAAACCTAAAAAGAATTGTGATCGTAATTAAATAACAGGGACAATTTTGTTACTGCATTTGCCCTTTATTTTTTTTCTTCTTCTGATAATAATATCATATTTTGTTATCTTTTAAAAAAAATACTTTTTTATTTTGTTGGATTAGAGTAATAGTAGTGATAATAATAGTTATTAGTCATGAAAATATTATTACTATTATAAATAAATAAACTATTTCAATTATAAAATATTTTTTATTAGATTAGGATGACTAAAACGTTAGAATATTTAGATATCTCATCTAATTCATAACTTCTGGTTTTTTTTTCTATAACTTTTGGTTTAGAACATGATTTTTTTTTTTAATTATTCCATATCAACTTCATCATTACTCGTCACCCTTATTAAGGATCAATGAGGAAGATCTTTTATGTACTTTTATAACAGTCTATTAGGTTACATAAATTTACTCTTATACATTTATTATAAATTTTTAAATATACAAATTTAATAACTTACTCAGTTGGGTAATATCTTATTGAAAAAATAATTTAACTTTAAGGTTTTTAAGACTTTAAGTTTAAGATAAACATTTATTTAATTATTTTAGGTATAATTATAACTCATAAATTAGTAATTACGTAATAATCAATTTATTTTATTGTTGTTTTTTATATATGACTCATGCATATTGAGATGCACTTTTCTTTATAGGCAGAGATGAGATTTGAACCTGACTCATTTAATTTTACTTTTTAAATTTAAATATTCAAAAATCACTAATTGTAATGATATCCTATTGCAAATCTTTAACGTTCTAACAACTTTAAGTTTACAATAAATATTTATTTAATATATTTGATGTAAAATTATAACTTTTAACATATCATTTTTTTTTTCACAGTTGAAGCCTAGGTATATAACAAAATACTAATGAATTTTTTGTTAAAAATAAAAAAATAAAACCCATAAACCACTTAAAAGATATGCAAAATTAATATTGCTATGTATTACCAAAATTAAATATGTTATAAAATGTACTATTTTTAAAAATACGTTAGACTAATCTTTTCAAACTTAAAAGATATGCAAAATTAATATCACTATACATTACCAAAATTAAATAAGTTATAAAAGTATTATTTTTTATATTTTTTAGACTAATTTTTTCAACTTTTCTTATTATTTTTAAACGAATTCTAATTAAACTTGTTATGTTATTTATACATGATGTTGTAATTAAACTTCTTAGTGCATCTCATTTTTATGATGTAGGTCATGTGTTCGATCCATGGTATTATAATGATAACTAATAATATAACCAATTTATTTATAAAAAAAATTATTACTTTACCTAACACATATTTTAGGGTAAACTACATAATTTTTCTTATAGTTTTAAAATCTTTCACTTTGGATACTATAGTTTTAAGACTTACATTATAGACCCTATAATATCCTAAATTTTTTAATATAAACATTATAAGTGGTTAAAAATATATTTTGAGTATCTCTTTTTTAATTTCTCTAACTTAATCTTTTATATTGTTCAAACTCATTAATCAACTTTTACAACTTAATTAATTTTAGGAAAAGTTATAAATTTATTCTTTTTATTTCTCAGTTGTAGTTGTTTTATTATTTTAGTAACTTCAAAAGTAACTTTTTTCTCAAACAATAAAGCATTTACTACCTTAAAATTATTATTAAGATATTAAAATAAAAGAAATAAAATTAACCCGTGTAGAAAATATTTTATGTACAACATATAATATTTTTTTCTTAAAAGTAAAACTAGTGTACTTTTATTTTGATAATATAAGGATAATATTTTCAATACTTATCACTTCAAAATATGATGTAAATAAAAAATATTTTTCTTTATTTTACTATATAATTTATCTTTAAAAAAGTATAAATATTACATCTATTTTATGGTTGTGTAATTGTCTTAAAATCAACCACTTTACTAAATAAAAAAATAAAAAATATTAACTCGAATAAATCATATTAATTTTAAAATATTATAATATTATTTGAAATAATTTACATTTATAGATAGATTAACATATATGTCTTATATTGAGGATGTAATATTGAATTAATAATATTTTTATATTTTAAGAAAAATTTATCTGACATATGTTTCATTACTAATGGTAAAAATAAATTATAATAAATAATTAAATTAATATTTTACGACTTACAATAATAATAGCCTAATAATATTTTTTTCCTACTTTCATGTCCTATTTTTTGCAGTTTTTTTATCAGGTACATACCTCATACTAATATATTTACTAAGGATACAATTTGGTTCAATTTCTTATATACATGAAATAATTTTACCCATTGTGACCGTTTTTTAGAAAGATTTACACATTGTGACCGTTTTTCAATTCCATGCTCCAACATTACATTGCATAGATTGATCTCTCACAATCTCTTTGAACATAGTAAGCAACACGGTGTTGTTGATATGATGCCTTTTTATGCATGTTTTTCCCTCTCTTTCAGGTCTAACTTCACACTTGATACTACTAATTTGGCTTGTTTTCCAACCACTTTGTAGATTTGGACTAAAGAGAGAAACTTGCTGAAAAGCGCGTCATTTGGATGCATTTCTGCTGATCTTACATCGTCGAGCCCTAGATGCAGTTTTGTCGTCGAGACCTACAGTCGGGACCTAGACGAGATCTTATGTCTAGGCCTAGACGAAGCACGTGGATGTTTCTTTTCGGATGACGCTTGACCAAAGATGCTAAAAAGATTCTAGCGGGATTCCATGTGCAAATCATCCAGCTCATCAGAGAATATTCCTCCATACCATTTTGTCCCCTAGTGGGGTTGTTAGGCTATATATAGAACCTTAACTTTAGGTTAAAGGGGGAGGCTACTCTTTAGTATATTTTCCATCTTTTGAGGGTTTTCAATCATTGTAGCCGCCTCTCTAACATTGGGATCTGTTCTTCCTTTATTTTTCCAGAAATTGGAGCCCCAAGCTCCAATTAGTTTTTAATCCAGATTTTCATTTTCATCTGCACCTCTTCTCTGTTTATGTTGCTTTCTCCATCTATCTTGTGCATGATTTCCAGCATGAGTGGCTAAATCTCTTAGTCTTGGCAGGGGTGTTTTAAGGATTGCAAGAGGATAGTTGGGAGGTCAAAGTGTTCTTAAAATGTGTTCATTGTTGTATCCGCTTTCTTGCCATTTTATTGTCATTTCGTGTGAGATTTGTTGGTAGTTTGATCACCTATTTGCATGTTTCTCATGAATATTGTCATTTCCATGGTAATAACTAACGTGAGGCCATGGAATAGAGTAGGCACCTGGTCCAGAGTCACCATGTCGTTTGGTCCAATCTGGCTAGGGCAAGAAACCGGTTAGGGCAGACTTCTCAGTGTCTAGTCCTAGACGTGTCTTCTCTCCACTTCACGGGCCTGTGTGTATGACCCATAAGCGTACCTTGGGCACAGTGTCACGGCCACTCCCATAAGCGTACATTGTGAGTGACTTCTCTTAAGAAGAGAAGTAGGGAATCCACGTGAAAACAGGATTCCTATAACACGTCTATGGCGTGAACGCAGTCTATCCTTGCACCGATGGCCGACTAGACCTCGACGCAATCCGCCGTCTACCCCTGCTAAGATTTCTCCTTTTATCTGATCTATTATCTTTACTTACTTTTTTATTATCTTTATTACACCTGTTAGTCTTTACCATTTTTATTGATATTCTCTTGCTTTATTTTCATTCCCTTTTTATTTAATTATTTCGTTTGTCTATTTTCATTCCCTTTTTATTTGCATTTTTATTCTCTGTCTCGACATCAACTGCCATCGTTGGCTAGATTCGTCTAGACCGACCGACCCCCTCCCCCCCTTGTGTTACTTTTATGTCTGTTGCATTTTCATCCTCATCATACATTTAGGGCAAGATTAAATTTAGTCCTTCATTTTCCCTGTGGTTCGACCCTGACTTGCCGCTATATACATTAATTTGTGCATCTAGCCTATCAGGATTATAAATATTATTTTTGATGCATGTTTCGACGACGCACCAGTTGTCGTGTTGGTAATCAACCAAGGAATGGTTTCATAACCCATGCAAATTTACGCAAAAATGATAAATTTTAAAAATATATAAAAGTAATTAAGTGAAATACGTAGTAAAAGTTTACAAGAATAATTTTATAGGAGGATAGTTTCGCTATTTAACATATTTTGAATCTTCACTAAATCATCTTTTCTTTTATATTTTAGCATTTCAGTTATTAAATTATTTAAATAAATATTTTTAATGTAATTTTTTTATTAATTATAATTTAATATTATGATGTGAAGATTTCATAGTAGAAAATCACCTTCTTTCATTTTTCATACTATAAAAAAATATTTAATATAAATTTGAAGTCTAAAAAATTAATGTAATATACACTCATAATTCATAACATTAATATTGAATCATTTTTTTTAAAATAAAATATATAGTTAATAAAAATACATTTTATTTTTGCCAACTTTCGTAACTCATATATTTTTATATTATAAATTATTTACTATTTTGAAATTCTTACTAAAATTTACATATATGGTAATTTTTTATTAACCAAATAAATTTCCATTTATAATAGAAATAAAAGTGCATTACTTAATATTAATTTATAAATTTATTCACTCTCTAATTTAATATTATTAGTGTTATTTTAAAATATTATTATAAGCTACTCTCATGTGATTTTCTAAAATGCTAATGAATATACCGGACCCGATTTTCTTTCCACTTTTGCCATATAGAAATGATATCATTTTTTTTATTTTAAAGTTTTTTTTTGTTGCTGTTGTTTAGCTTGAAATAGAAGCCATCATCTAGTTTTTATCTAAAAAAATATATAAAAATCTCAAGAAAATAAGTTTACATATTCATTAAAATTATACTCAAAATATTTATTTTGTAACATTTTTTATTTTTTATATAATAATAATAATTTTATTAAGTTTATTGATTAAAAAGTTAAATATATTTTTAGGTAAACTATATAAAAAAACATTAAAGTTTACAAAATTTTCCACTTTGAACCCAATAGTTTTGAAATTTGCAATATAAGCCTACAGTAAAGTTACAATCTTGACCTTTTTTTTTTTTTTAATAAGCTGAAAAATTTTATTCACTCCCTACAAGAGGGAGGCAAGAAGAAGGATAGAATGTACAAAGAAATGCTCCTCAATAGAGAAAGCGACTTACCAAAACAAGAAAGAAAACCAGCACTGAAAGGAATACAACAGACAAGACTACTGAGCTATCCGACCAAACGAAAGTAACCAGGACGGAGACAACAACATCATACCCAAAGTGTAGGGAAAAGCATGATCTGAACTCTTTAACCACCTATACCAATACGAGAAGGCGCAGTTGAAAACCCGTCTCAAACAAAACGTTTCTTGATGAAAAACAACCTTGTTTCTTTGTAACCACAAGCTCCAAACCAAAGCATAAAATAGAACCCTCCACTTCTCTTTGACCTTCACCCCTCCCCAAGGCACAAAGCTCACCCATGAGCCCCATAGGTCACCAATATTCCTTGGAGGACACCAGGACACGCCTAACCAACACGTCATAGCATTCCAGCATGTCATGGACGTTTTACAATGAAGCAAAATATGTTGGACAAATTCACCTTGCTCATCGCACATAGAACAAACATTGTCTTCCTCAAGGAGCATCCTACGTTTCCATAAAAATTCCCTAGTCACTAAACGCCCGCGCAGCGCCAGCCAAAGAAAAAATTTGACTCTGTATGGGACTAAATTGGTCCAGCACGACTTTAGAACTGGGTTGGCTTGGAAACGCTGAGTATCATAACCCAAGCACCAGGATCCAACCGAATACTCTCCTTCGCAGTTTAACTGCCATCTATTCTTAACAACACCTTGTATATTGTTTGGCACCGTGAGTTGAGATGTCAAGCAAACCCAATCTTCCATTTCCCACTCAAATAGCTCGCGGCGCCACTGGTTATTCCAGGACCACTGGTTCCCATTCCAGACTCCAAGATCAAAGATACTCCCATTTGCATTGATAGATAAATTGTAAAGTCTTGGATAGACCATAGCTAAAGGGGTCTTGTTGTGCCAAGGATCCCACCAGAAGGACACACAGCGGCCATTACCCACAGCAAGCTCAACGTGTCTCACCCAAAAATCGAACCAATCACCTCCCTTAAAAAATAAACCAAATATATCACGCCAAATAAAAGAGACCTTGGCCACTGAAGCCTTCCATAAGAACCCAAAATTTGTGAAGGCATACTGTCTTCTAACTATATCCGCCCACAATTTTCCGCTCCCATTACAAAGGTCCCACACCCACTAGAATAAAAAAGTTGCGTTCCGACTTCAAGATTACCTATTCCCAAGCCCCCAAGCTCCTTCGGGCGAATCATATCTTCCCATTTAACCTTCGACAGCCCACTTTTAGGCTCATCACCACTCCACATGAACCGCCTCATAATCCCTTCACATTTCCGGAGCACAATTTATGGCATCTTATAGATAGACATGTTATAGATAGGAAGACTTGAAACCGTTGCCTTGATCAAAGTAACACGCCCGCCAACAGACAAAAGATGACCCTTCCAAGTCGCCAACTTTGTTTTCATCTTCTGAATAAGGAAATCCCAACTAGATATTCTCCTAAGATTAAGCCCCATAAAGGAACCAAGATACTTGAAAGGTAAATGTTCGTACTTGCGCCCCGCTCTCCTGGCTAGACATCCCCCAACCTGATCACAAATGTTGATTTCCACAAGAGTGCTCTTATGAAAATTGACTCGTAGCCCAGAATAAGCCTCAAACCAGCGAAGAGTCCCTTTCACTCCTTGTATCTCACTCTCATCATTCTTAACAAAAATCAGAGTGTCGTCTGCAAACTGCAGATGAGTAATCTGCCACCCAGCCTGCTCGTTACCCACGCCACTTAATAAACCCATTCTTTTGGCACGGACCAAAATGCGATGTAACCCTTCTGCAGCTATGTTAAAAAGAAAAGGGGACATAGAGCATCCTTGTCTAAGCCCACGACCAACTTGAAATTGACTAGTAGGGGAGCCATTAATCAAAATAGAAACTCTGGAAGTACTAAGACACTGCAAAATCCAACCCCTCCAACGTTCCCCAAAACCCATTTGGCGCATCACCTCCTCTAAATAACTCCATTCAACCGAGTCATAAGCCTTTTCAAAATCCAATTTGAAAAGTAAGCCTTGCTTCTTAGACTTTTTCAAGTGATTAACAACTTCATTAGCTGCCATCACACAATCAAGAGTCTGTTTACCTCTCATAAACCCATGTTGTTCCTCACTTATCACCTTCTCAATCACCCTTCCCAACCTAGTCGCAAGAATTATAGAAATAATTTTGTAATAGCTACTCACCAGACTAATAGGATGAAAATCGCTAAACTTCTTAGCGGCATTTGACTTAGGCAGAAGCATGATAAAAGAGGAGTTGGCCCCCTTCGGAAAGATTCCAGTTCTAAAGAAACCCATAATCAAGACACAGAATTCAGGACCAATAATATCCCATGCATTCTGGATGAACCTAAGCGAGAAACCATCAGGACCGGGAGTCTTATTACCATTGCAACTCCTAACAGCTTCCTAAATCTCCTCAGAAGTGACCTCACCTTCTAACCAATTAGCTTCAATGTCACTCAATCTATTGAACCCCAAGTCTGGAATCTTGACCTTTCTAATGGTTAGAAAATTAAAAATGGTAAAGATTATTATTAAGTTGATTTAATTATTTTATCAATCACTAATTATTTTAATTTGTTAAAATATAATAATTAATTTGTTAAGGGTGATGTTCATTTGAACCAATTAAATTATAGGCTTTACTATGACATTTATAGTACAAAGTCAAAACATTTAATTGCAAATTAGATTCGTTTCTCTCTTCTTCCTTCAATTTTTTCGCATAAATATGATCTCATTTTTGGTCTCCTATTTTAACAAAGACATTCATATCATCAAATAAACTAAAGTTTTCTGGGTTATCAATATCGTGAGCTTAAATTATTCTAACATGAATTTAATTTTATTAAGAAACTCAATACTGAATGACATTATTGATTATGTGTTATCTTCTTATTTTTAAGAAAAAAGTTAAATACATGTCAAAATAGTTTAATACTGTTGCTACCCGATTTTGGATTTTTCTCGTCAATTTTTTCATATTTAGTGTTTACCGCATTTAATAGCCCGTTTATGTCAAATTTCAATCGATTTTTGATTATGGGCTATTTATTTTAATATTTCACGTCATTTCACGTCTTTTAATTTTTTCGTATTTTCGACTGTCTTCACGCGAACTTTTCTCGGTCCCGAGTAAGTTTACTCGGACCGTGGCTCGAACGCGTTATTTCTTTAATTGATAATTACGTACTATTTTTCTCTTTCACACCCTCTCGTTTGGTTTCGTTTAATTTTTGCCGTAAGGGCATTTATTTTGCGTCCGAACTTTTGGACAGTGCTGAAAGAGAAAATAAACACATTAAATTGAATTTCGCATTTATTCACTGTATACTATTTATTTCGTCTTATTTTTCTGCACCTTTTAGTTTTTTCGGTTTGAATTTATTTTCAGTTCAAGCGAGTCCGTAGATCGAACCGAAAATATCTCGTCAGTGTCATAATTAATATGCATTAATGCATAAATTTGCACTTTGATCACAGCCGTTGGATCAACATACTTTGACTCAAGTATGCACATCCAACGGCCCAAACTACTTTTCATCATCACATTTTCCTTGTCAGCAAGCCTTCAATGCGAAAACTCAAGTTGTTTGCAGAGGCCGTCGCTTCCTTTCACTTCAGCCGAAAAACCCTCTCTTCCCAGCCACAGAAGGCAAGACTTGCTCACCACTCTGGACGGCCCAAGCCACTCGCCGTTGAAGTCCGCGCCGACGCCCACGCGCACCCGACTCACCACACAATCGTTTGAGCTCTTGCCTATAAATAGCACTGATCTTCACCATCGCGCGGACACGGGTTGTCACACCTATTCACCACCAACATCAAACCGAAAGCAGACAGGAGCATTGTAGGTAAGTTCCAAGCTCTCTCTCTCTAGCTTCTCTCTCTTGATAATTTGCGTTTATGCATATATGAACTGAATTGAAGGTTTAAACTTGTTTTAAACGTTTGATTATCAAGTTATATGGTCTGTTATTGCTCCAATTTAAACATTTAAGGCTCGAACTAATTAATCACTAATTATTGACATTAATGCGTGTTTTTTTTGCCATGAGAAATTGCTTGCCTTCCATGGATGTTTTGGGCTAGTTTTTGATAGGTTTTGTTCGTATAATTGTCATGATAATTCTATGCACGTTAGGAGTCAATTTCGTGTCGAATTATTGCTTGATTATTGCCCACAGTTGCTGCGTTTTTCCGAAGAGCTGCGCATGCTTTTTGCTACTGTTTTGCTTGTGTTTTGCCTACTGTTTTTGGTTGGTTTTGCTGCTGTGTTGAAGAGTAATTGTTCTGTGCTAGTTAGGGTGGTGTTAGAGGAGGTTTAGGAGCTTGTGTCGCCGGCCATGGAGCGCCGGCGACGACGTGAAGGAGAACAGCCATGTTGGCTGTTCTCGGCGAAGAAGATGAAGGTGACGGGCTTGAAGCCCGTCCCTTCCCTCATTTATTTTCTGATGGGCTTGGCTTGGCCAAGCCCATATGTCTATTTTATTTTTTTTGTATTACTTTTAAACATTCGTATGGAATCGTCAATTTATTTAAATTGTTCGTATGTTTTTAACATGTTTAATTGGCTAAAATTAATTGCATGACTAGTATGCTGTTTTATTTATTTTACACCATGTATGAAGTTTTATTTAATTTATATCATGTATTTTACCTTGAATTAAATTGTTTGTTTTATATGATGTTTTATTTGCTATGTGTTGTGCTAATTTGTGGTAAAAATTGTAAAATGCTCACATGATGATTTATTTATTTTCATGACTGTTTTGTATGAAATAAAATGATGTGTGCGCTTTTTATTATTTATCATCTTAAAATTCGTACTAACACTCTCATTTTGTAGGTATAATTTCAAATCTTTCGACAAAAGTACGTATTTAATTTTCTGTAATTTAATTTAAACGTTTTCTGTAAGGATTTTGCATGTATGGTATCCAACAAATTAGAACACCAAGTAGGGGCCTCCTGACCCATTAAAATTGAAAACATCATTTTCACGCATTCGAACATGATAATTATCCGTCAAATATTTAAATCGTATGTTTGGAACAATAATTAATTGCTAAACTTGTTGTAACAATTAATTGCTTATTTTCACTTGTTGTAATAAGTAATTACTCTTTATCAACTTGTTGTAATTAATTAGATATTTTAATTATCGTAATAATTATTTAGATAATTATTCCGACCTCCAATTTGTAATATTTAGGTAAGTAGTTTTTATTATGAATTGTGGTTTGTAATAAATTAGCTAAGTAGTTAAATCGTGTATGTTTGTATACCTAAGGATATTTATGTCAATTGTCGTCAATCGGGATTCGTCCAAAAGGTAAGATTACCGTAAACGTTTCCTTGTATGCTCACATGAAGGTCCAAAACCTTAAACCTTATCGAATACGTGACCACTTAGGAAGCAATAGAACCACCCAATCATAGGTATGATATATAGAATTGCTAAAACAATTAAAATCAATCTCACATGAATACTATGTTTATATCACTTGCGTTTAAATGCCATGAGATTAATTGTTTTTCTTGTTAAGTGATACGCATGATGGTTCCAAAGGCCAAACCAACCTATGTGCATTCATAAAAACATACCTTGCTAGTTTTGACCATGATAGATCGCTTAGTAAATAGATAATCATGCATGGCCTAATGATAAGGGGGAAACGTCCGCTCTAGCATCGAGACAAAATAGTAACCCCATCCCTCGAGCCCCAACGGAAATAACACGTCCCAAATGCTAAGATGTAACGTTACCTTAGAGGGCCCAAATTACATGTTTAAAATATTTTCAAAACACCTCGCATACCGGTAACGTTTTTAGGATGTGACTTGAGTGCCTAACACCTTCCCAAGTCCATAAATACGACCTCAAACTATCGTTCTTTGGTTTAGACCATTGTGCCTTAGTTTGTTTATTTTTATGCCATGACGCTTAGGTTCCCTAAACCTTAGAAAATTAGGGTGGCGACTTCATTGTATTATACGAAGCATCCATTTATGCTTAGCATCTGTCCCAAACCTTAAACTCGTTTTCAACGAAAAAGGGGGTGCGACAGTTTGGCGACTTCACTGGGGACTAGTAGGGTCGAAGCCGGTTTTATGGTGTTTGCTTTTTTATTATTTACTTGCTTTGAAATAAATTGTTTTCGTGATTGTTATATGTATTGGCTTTAATAAATTGTTCATACGCATCTCATGCATAAATGCCTATCACCGGCCATAACACCAAATAGGATTAGGATTGGTAGTAGTGAAGTCCTGGGGCCCACGCCTTGGTAAGCTTTCATGAACCCTAACTTGGATGTTGAACCCTTAAATGGATTGAGCGCATAGAATCCTTGTCATGATTCGGTCAACGCTCTCGTATCCATTTATAGGGGACCCCTTTTAGGGTAACATTCGGGAACTTTCCAGCTAGTTAGATAGAGTTGGAATCACCCCAGCATATGCATCATGTTCGTGCATTTATTTTGCCGATGCCATGTTTATGTGTTATGGTTTTACTTTATACTTGTATTTTCCTCATGTGGTATTTTTTTTTCGCTAACACAATAAATTTTATTTTCTTCTCGTAAAACAGCCCCACCTTACTTGTTCACTCAAATAGCAACACCCACGATGCTTTCACTTAATACTTTCGGGATTTCAAGCTGCATCGATCAGTTAGAATAAGGGGATATGTTGAAGTCAGGTTTTGTCGACCAAGATTAGGAAGGGAGAAGTGGAGATGCAGAAAAGGAAGATTACGTCATTAGAATACTTTTGGGAGGAACGAACAGATTTCGACTTCCAAGATTGACGCCTTCAGGATCAAGCATCAGTTGCTTAGATTTTTTTTCTTCACCCCATGTAACAATGTTCCTAGACTTTGTCTACTAGCTTTGGGTAGATCTAGAGAGTCAAATCCGACTTACAATAAGGGTAGCCCTTTTAAAAAAAATCAATGACAAAGTTCGTAATTATTCAAATAATTATGGAATGCATTTTTCTTTCACTTCACACATCCAAAGGACATCCAAAGGCTATCACCCATGATCAAAACAACCTTTCCCAAAATAACCACATATAAAGCCCACGAAAGAAAGCACAAAGGACTGACCTTGGAAATAAAAGCACACTAAATAAAAAAGAATTCGGAACGCAAGGGCAGTTTGACTTTCTCGGCCTCAGCTGCACAATCTTTTGTCTCGGCCAAAATAGATACGATTTGCTAGGATTTTCCGTTTGCCCAAAACATGAAAGATGTCGGCAACAGGTTTAAATTTAACCATGCCAAATTTCGTAAAGTTCTGGATTGCCAAACTCTCACAAAAAAAATTCAGAACACAAGAAGTAGTTATTCTCGGTCTCAGCCGCACACTCTTTTGTCTCGGCCAAGACAAATGCGTTTGGCTCCAAATTGTCGCTCGACCAAAACACGAAAGGTGTTCGCAACATATTGAAGTATGTCCACACCAATTTTTAGGACGTTCTGGGTGACACATCTCCTGAAAATAATTTAGTCGTGAGGATGGGTGCTCTACTCGGTCTCAGCTGCGCGTCCTTTTGTTTTGGCTAACATCAACACGTTTGGCTCAGAATTCCCGCTTGGCCAAAACACGGAAGATATTCATAACGCATTGAAGATTTCCCACACCAAAAATGGATTTTTTTTCGAGCAGCACATCGCTCGCAAATAATTTGGACGTAAGGAGGATAGTGTTCTCGCTCTCAGCCGCGCACTCTTTTGCCTTGGCCAAAATCATTACGGTTTGCTCAGAATTTCCGCTCGATCAAGGCATGAAAGATGTTGATAACGGGCCGAAGTCTACCCATACCAAATTTTAGATTTTTTAGGGCAGCGCATCCCTTACAGAAAAATTCAGAGACGCAAGGGTAATTGTGCCTTTTCGGTTGCAACCGTGCACTCTTTTGTCTTGGTCGGTATAGACGCGTAAATGGCTAAAAGGAGTGCCATAAATTTGATTAAAATTCATCCTCCAAGTTTGAATGTCGACATGCGAGAAAGAGCTACTATGATTGTTGTTCAAAGTACTTCCAAGCTGGGCCTATCGTCTTCGCTCTTCATAAACGTAACTCTCGTCGCTCAAATAATTGTCAAAAACACCCCTTGGCACGGTGGCCTCGTTCTTCAAGTCAATAATATCCTCATAAAACTCGTCACGAAAGAAGAGTTCCAAGCATGTTAGACACTAGCCACTCGCACAGGTTTGCCTCAAAGGTTTCGAATATAGCATCCAAAATCGCGTTGCGTCATTGGAATGAATAAAAGCTTCCTTCGTATCTTCACCAAAGTATCATCTTCTCACTCGTCCTGAAAGTATTAAGTGAAAGTGTGGCTGGAAGGGTGATTAAGCAGTGTGGAGGCCTTAGGGTTGCATCCCCCATACTCACTTTATTTCTCTTCACTTTTCTTTTCAGGTTAACGATGGCTCCCAGGAAGCGAGCTAATCCCCATATTTCAAAAAATCAGGTGGCGGTTTAAACCCCACCTTTCAAAAAATCGTGTGGCGGTTTAATCCCCACTTTTCAAAAATTATGTGGTGGTTTAATCCCCACTTTTCAAAAATCATGTGGCTGTTTAAACCCCACCTTTCAAAAATCGTAATCGTGTGGCGGTTTAATCCCCACCATTAAAAAAAAAAAAAAAATCATGTGGCGGTTTAAACCCCACCTTTCAAAAATCGTGTGGCGGTTCAAACCCCACCTTTCAAAAAATCATGTGGCGGTTTAAACCCCACTTTTCAAAAAATCATGTGGAGGTTTAATCCCCACTTTTCAAAAATCATGTGGCGATTCACACCCCACATTTCAAAAAATCATGTGGCGGTTTAATCCCCACCTTTCAAAAAATCATGTGGCGGTTTAAACCCCGCCTTTCAAAAATCGTGTGGCGGTTCAAACCCCACCTTTCAAAAAATCATGTGGCGGTTTGAACCCCACCTTTCGAAAAAATCATGTGGCGGTTCACGCCCCGCATTTCAAAATAATCATGTGGCGGTTCACCCCCCACATTTCCAAAAAATCACATGACGGTTTGAACCCCATCTTTCAAAAAATTAGTACGACGGTTTACACCCCTACTTTTTTGCCAAAAATTTAGTGCGGCGATTCACCTCCGTTTTCTCCAATTTTTGATCGCAAGGAAGCTCCATCAATAGTCGAGCCTACGACTTTAAACAAGGGTGCTTCGTGGGAGGTACAATGAGACTTGCGAACTTGGGGGCAAGCAAGTGAAGTGACGACCAGAAGAAGGCGTTGAAAAATGTCAAAGCTCATTTTTCAGGGAAGTCGTCCTTTCACACTTCAACAATTTATGTTTCTGCAGTTTACATTTCTGGAATTTTGCATTTCAGGTGCAACGAGGCTTGCAAACTTGGGGGCAAGCAAGTGAAGGGACGACCAAAGGAAGGCGTTGAGAAATGTCAAGGCTCATTTTCAAGGGAGTTGTCCTTTGTGTTTACAATTTCCCCTTTCGCAATTTACGCTTCTGTGATTTGTGTTTTCACAATTTTCACTTTCGCAATTTTGCATTTCAGGTGCAACAAGACTTGTGAACTTGGGGGTAAGCAGGTGAAGTGACGACCAGAAGAAGGCGTTGAAAAATGTCAAAGCTCATTTTTCAGGGAAGTCGTCCTTTCACACTTCAACAATTAATGTTTCTGCAGTTTACATTTCTGGAATTTTGCATTTCAGGTGCAACGAGGCTTGCAAACTTGGGGGCAAGCAAGTGAAGGGACGACCAAAGGAAGGCGTTGAGAAATGTCAAGGCTCATTTTTCAAGGGAGTTGTCCTTTGTGTTTACAATTTCCCCTTTCGCAATTTACGCTTCTGTGATTTGTGTTTTCACAATTTTCACTTTCGCAATTTTGCATTTCAGGTGCAACAAGACTTGTGAACTTGGGGGCAAGCAGGTGAAGTGACGACCAGAAGAAGGCGTTGAAAAATGTCAAAGCTCATTTTTCAGGGAAGTTGTCCTTTCACACTTCAGCAATTCATGTTTCTGCAGTTTACATTTCTGCAATTTTGCATTTCAAGTACAACAAGACTTGAAGACTTGGGGGGCAAGCGAACGGAATGACGACCGAAGGAAGGCATTGAAAAATGTCAAAGCTCATTTTTCAAGGGAGTTGTCCTTTGTGTTTACAATTTCCCATTTCGCAATTTACGCTTCTGTGATTTGTGTTTTCACAATTTTCACTTTCGCAATTTTGCATTTCAGGTGCAACAAGACTTGTGAACTTAGGGGGCAAGCAGGTGAAGTGACGACCAGAAGAAGGCGTTGAAAAATGTCAAAGCTCATTTTTCAGGGAAGTCGTCCTTTCACACTTTTGCAATTTAGTCTTCGCCATTTACATTTCTGCAATTTTACATTTCAGGTGCAATGAAGACTTGCCAACCTGGGTGTAAGCGAGTGAAGTGACGACCAAAAGAAGGTGTTGAAAAATGTCCAAGCTCATTTTTCATGGGAAGTTGTCCCTTTACGTTTTTGCAATTTCCGTTTCCGCAATTTCTGTTTCTGTAATTTATGTTTTCGCAATTTTAAAATTTCCACTATTTACATTGTTGCAAGAGTGCGTGCATAATGTTGGCTAAAAAAAAAACCTTAGTTTTCGCAAAAACTTCCTCTTTATACATGTACTACTTGGGGCTAAAAGAAGGAAAACAAAAACATCCCACGTTTTCTGAACGTTTTAAGTCAAAACATTCAGCATTTTACGTTCATTGGAAATTGTATGAACATACATGATCTTGTCTGTTGGCTCTTATATCCATGACATGTTTAGATGTAAGCGATCACAAACATATCCCTGTGAGTATTTTGGGCTTTCACGCCTTGTTTCTTTCATGAGTGTAAATGCTAAACTAGGTGCTAGTTAGATTTGCATAATATCCAGGGTACATGAACTGTCAGACATGGGATAACGGTAAGATGGCAGGGGACTTTGCTTTGCTCTTCTTCCACATTTTCATTTTTAACATTTTTTCCCTCAAAATCCATATTTTGTACACCATGTACAACTCTATCAAACACCCAAAAGCCTTTTAACCAAGTGATTTAGTGCTCGACTGGGACCGCCAAATTGGAGTTACACGTCAAGCAAGGGGATGACAAGGGAGCCTTTAGAGGCCCACTGACAAAACAACGCCAGAAGAAGGCCAAAATAAATCAAGACTGGGAGAATTCTGCCAAAGATAGAGAGAATGATAGACCAAACAAGAGATTGTACTTGCTTTGCTCGCAAAACAAAAACAGAAAAAAAAAAAAAGAGAAAAGGAAAAAGAAAGAAAAAAAGAAAAAAAATAAAAAAAATCAATCAAAAAGAATCAAAATCAAAAAGAGAGGGTTCAAGGAACACAAAACAACAGAAGAAGCAAGCACATACCAAAAAAAAGCTATCAAACGTCAACCACAAAATGCTTTCAGAAGGGAAGGAGATCATTCCTTGAAAATATCACAGAACTTGGGCATGGTGCCCTCAAAACAATGAAGAAGAAACATCTCCAGCAAAGATTCAAGGATTTATGCACTTTGCTCTCACCACGATCAAATCGTCGAGCATCGTTCACCACAATTTGTCTTCATCACAATCAGTCGTCGAGCACGAACCTTTTGCAAAAAAAGAAAGGAGCACAAACACAACACCTCTCCTTTTCTTCTACAAATTCCTCCTTTCTTTCTCCCTCGCAAAGTCCTTTCGATTATTAGTAGACCCGTGCATGTGCATCTTCATTTGAAGTCTATTCACTCGGATTGACATTGCAAATTTAATTTTTGTGCTATGTTTATTGCATTTTTTAGGAGTGTAAACACATAGCCTTGTTTTCTGAGCGTAAGCGAAAACACTAATATCTGGTGAGGATTGCTTACAGCTGCATGTCAGGGGAAAGTCTTGTTCTTGAAGTCGTTATTTCCTGAACAAGACGCAGACGTTATCTAGACTTGTATCAATCATGTTTATATAACGAAAATTCGAACGAACATTCTTTCAAAGAAAAAGTGAATTGAATTGAATTTCTTAAACAAAGAGGTCATTTTCATTCCACACAAAAGGACTTGGGGGCAAGCCAGGGGTTAAATGTAGGAATATTTGATGTTCCTCACATGGGTCATTTGCTCTCTCTTTTTCTATCTGTTGCTGCTTCGTGTTTGTTTCCTTCTCATTTGCAGAATACAGATATGGAAATCAGCATTCAACCATGGGTCTTCGATAAAGAAATCATTGTAAAGCCCTCATAATGGATTTTTTGTTAAGATCCAATCAACATTGAATGGAAAACGTTACCACTCCTCAACCATGGGTCTTCGATCACAACATCGTTGTAAAGCCCTCGCCGCCTTGGATTTCCATTAAGATCCAATCAACATCGAATGGAGTACGTTACCACTCCTAAATCAAATTCATGTGGCGGATCTTGCACCCTCACGTTCAAATCAACGTCAGTACTCATGGACGAGCCGTGATTTGGTCACCCATATCAACCTTGTTTTAGACAATGGTCTCCAACCGTTCTCCATTTCAGTCCATGCGGTAAGTTCAAGGTAAGACTTACTTTCCTTTTACACCATCTGGTTAGTGTTGTGATTGGTCACATCCCCACATACAACTTGTTTATCTAAAATTCTAATTTTCTGCATATCTATATAACTCCTCCTTGAGCGATTATATTTGCAGCACCAGCATTCAGAGAGCGATACGAACCTACATCAACATTTTCCACAAACGACCTCCGACAATTGCGGTATCCCCGTTCGGATGTCAAATTTACATTTTCCACAAACGACCTCCGACAATTGCGGTATCCCCGTTCGGATGTCAAATTTACATTTTCTGCATCGACTTCCGACAATTGCGGTATCCCCGCCCGGATCTCATTTCTTCATCAACATCCTCACTATCAAGGAAGATCATCACATCCTCACTATCAGAGAAGACCATCTCCTCATTATTCGAGAAGACCATATCAACTTTCCTCATTATCAGAGAAGAGAAGATCATCACACCCTCACTATCAAGGAAGATCATCAAACATCCTCACCATCTGAGAAGGCCATTTTCCTCACTATCAGAGACATTTTCCTCAATAATCCGACCAAAGGTGCGTTGCTTTGAACCCAAGGTAAGTTCCAAACACTCATTTAAATTTCTGTTAACGTATGGACTGCGAGTGCACATCACCGCCGAGTACGTATTTAAATTTCTGTCAAACGTATGGACTGCGAAGACACATCCTCGCCGAGTACGTATTTAAATTTCTGTCAAACGTATGGACTGCGAAGGCACATCCTCGCCGAGTACGTATTTAAATTTCTGTCAAACGTATGGACTGCGAAGGCACATCCTCGCCGAGTACGTATTTAAATTTCTGTCAAATGTATGGACTGCGAAGGCACATCCTCGCCGAGTACGTATTTAAATTTCTGTCAACGTATGGACTGCGAAGGCACAACCTCGCCGAGTACGTATTTAAATTTCTGTCAACGTATGGACTGCGAAGGCACATCCTCGCCGAGTACGTATTTAAATTTCTGTCAAACGTATGGACTGCGAAGGCACATCCTCGCCGAGTATGTATTTAAATTTCTGTCAAACGTATGGACTGCGAAAGCACATCCTCGCCGAGTACGTATTTAAATTTCTGTCAAACGTATGGACTGCGAAGGCACATCCTCGCCCTACGACATTCACTCTCTGTCAATTTGTATAAATCGCGAGTGCTACCCTCGCCCTGCAGCATTTACATTTTTACGACTTACGTTTCTTTCTCTTTCTACAGGTTGCGGTGCAATCCGGACGTGGTAAGTACTCAGGACGACCATCTTTACTGCTCATCAAAAATTTCAGTTACACTGTATTTTTGATCAGACAGTAAAGAGGGGGCAACTGTTGCTACCCGATTTTGGATTTTTCTCGTCAATTTTTTCATATTTAGTGTTTACCGCATTTAATAGCCCGTTTATGTCAAATTTCAATCGATTTTTGATTATGGGCTATTTGTTTTAATATTTCACGTCATTTCACGTCTTTTAATTTTTTTCGTATTTTCGACTGTCTTCACGCGAACTTTTCTCGGTCCCGAGTAAGTTTACTCGGACCGTGGCTCGAACGCGTTATTTCTTTAATTGATAATTACGTACTATTTTTCTCTTACACACCCTCTCGTTTGGTTTCGTTTAATTTTTGCCGTAAGGGCATTTATTTTGCGTCCGAACTTTTGGACAGTGCTAAAAGAGAAAATAAACACATTAAATTGAATTTCGCATTTATTCACTGTATACTATTTATTTCGTCTTATTTTTCTGCACCTTTTAGTCTTTTCGGTTCGAATTTATTTTCAGTTCAAGCGAGTCCGTAGATCGAACCGAAAATATCTCGTCAGTGTCATAATTAATATGCATTAATGCATAAATTTGCACTTTGATCACAGCCGTTGGATCAACATACTTTGACTCAAGTATGCACATCCAACGGCCCAAACTACTTTTCATCATCACATTTTCCTTGTCAGTAAGCCTTCAATGCGAAAACTCAAGTTGTTTGCAGAGGCCGTCGCTTCCTTTCACTTCAGCCGAAAAACCCTCTCTTCCCAGCCACAGAAGGCAAGACTTGCTCACCACTCTGGACGGCCCAAGCCACTCGCCGTTGAAGCCCGCGCCGACGCCCACGCGCACCCGACTCACCACACAATCGTTTGAGCTCTTGCCTATAAATAGCACTGATCTTCACCATCGCGCGGACACGGGTTGTCACACCTATTCACCACCAACATCAAACCGAAAGCAGACAGGAGCATTGAAGGTAAGTTCCAAGCTCTCTCTCTCTAGCTTCTCTCTCTTGATAATTTGTGTTTATGCATATATGAACTGAATTGATGGTTTAAACTTGTTTTAAACGTTTGATTATCAAGTTATATGGTCTGTTCTTGCTCCAATTTAAACATTTAAGGCTCGAACTAATTAATCACTAATTATTGACATTAATGCGTGTTTTTTTTTGCCATGAGAAATTGCTTGCGTTCCATGGATGTTTTGGGCTAGTTTTTGATAGGTTTTGTTCGTATGATTGTCATGATAATTCTCTGCATGTTAGGAGTCAATTTCGTGTCGAATTATTGCCCACGTTTGCTGCGTTTTTCCGAAGAGCTGCGCATGCTTTTTGCTACTGTTTTGCTTGTGTTTTGCCTACTGTTTTTGGTTGGTTTTGCTGCTGTGTTGAAGAGTAATTGTTCTGGGATAGTTAGGGTGGTGTTAGAGGAGGTTTAGGAGCTGGTGTCGCCGGGCATGGAGCGCCGGCGACGACGTGAAGGAGAACAGCCATGTTGGCTGTTCTCGGCGAAGAAGATGAAGGTGACGGGCTTGAAGCCCGTCCCTTCCCTCATTTATTTTCTGATGGGCTTGGCTTGGCCAAGCCCATATGTCTATTTTATTTTTTTGGTATTACTTTTAAACATTCGTATGGAATCGTCAATTTATTTAAATTGTTCGTATGTTTTTAACATGTTTAATTGGCTAAAATTAATTGCATGACTAGTATGCTGTTTTATTTATTTTACACCATGTATGAAGTTTTATTTAATTTATATCATGTATTTTACCTTGCATTAAATTGTTTGTTTTATATGATGTTTTATTTGCTATGTGTTGTGCTAATTTGTGGTAAAAATTGTAAAATGCTCACATGATGATTTATTTATTTTCATGACTGTTTTGTATGAAATAAAATGATGTGTGCGCTTTTTATTATTTATCATCTTAAAATTCGTACTAACACTCTCATTTTGTAGGTATAATTTCAAATCTTTCGACAAAAGTACGTATTTAATTTTCTGTAATTTAATTTAAACGTTTTCTGTAAGGATTTTGCATGTATGGTATCCAACAAATTAGAACACCAAGTAGGGGCCTCCTGACCCATTAAAATTGAAAACATCATTTTCACGCATTCGAACATGATAATTATCCGTCAAATATTTAAATCGTATGTTTGGAACAATAATTAATTGCTAAACTTGTTGTAACAATTAATTGCTTATTTTCACTTGTTGTAATAAGTAATTACTCTTTATCAACTTGTTGTAATTAATTAGATATTTTAATTGTCGTAATAATTATTTAGATAATTATTCCGACCTCCAATTTGTAATATTTAGGTAAGTAGTTTTTATTATGAATTGTGGTTTGTAATAAATTAGCTAAGTAGTTAAATCGTGTATGTTTGTATACCTAAGGATATTTATGTCAATTGTCGTCAATCGGGATTCGTCCAAAAGGTAAGATTACCTTAAACGTTTCCTTGTATGCTCACATGAAGGTCCAAAACCTTAAACCTTATCGAATGCGTGACCACTTAGGAAGCAATAGAACCACCCAATCATAGATATGATATATAGAATTGCTAAAACAATTAAAATCAATCTCACATGAATACTATGTTTATATCACTTGCGTTTAAATGTCATGAGATTAATTGTTTTTCTTGTTAAGTGATACGCATGATGGTTCCAAAGGCCAAACCAACCTATGTGCATTCATAAAAACGTACCTTGCTAGTTTTGACCATGATAGATCACTTAGTAAATAGATAATCATGCATGGCCCAATGATAAAGGGGAAACGTCCGCTCTAGCATCGAGACAAAATGGTAACCCCATCCCTCAAGCCCCAACGGAAATAACACGTCCCAAATGCTAAGATGTAACGTTACCTTAGAGGGCTCAAATTACATGTTTAAAATATTTTCAAAACACCTCGCATACCGGTAACCTTTTTAGGATGTGACTTGAGTGCCTAACACCTTTCCAAGTCCATAAATACGACCTCGAACCATCGTTCTTTGGTTTAGACCATTGTGCCTTAGTTTGTTTATTTTTATGCCATGACGCTTAGGTTCCCTAAACCTTAGAAAATTAGGGTGGCGACTTCATTGTATTATGCGAAGCATCCATTTATGCTTAGCAACCGTTCCAAACCTTAAACTCGTTTTCAACGAAAAAGGGGGTGCGACAAATACCACATTATAAATATCCATGTAATCTTTAAATTATTTTGGATAATTGTAACTTATTTTGTCTATCTAAATAAATATAGTGATTGATTTGAGCTAATTAAAAATTTGGTTTAATACACCCGGTGATCCCTAACGTTTGTCAAAATATTTTTATTAGTTCTTAACGTTTAAACATGTTCGATGTGGTTTCTAACATTTTATCACAATGGTCAAATTAGTCCTTTCGTCAATATGATGACTAACACCATTAGTTTTATTTGTTAAATATTTTTTTAACAAATAAAATTAGTATAAATAAAACAAATAGTGAAAAATAAATAATATATAAAATAAAATAAGAAATTTATGGCTGGTGCTTGAAAATTTATGACGCTAAAAAGTAGAAATTTGTGAGGCAAATAATATTAATGAAAATTAGTAAACTATAAATACGATAACTAATTACAAACATTTTTTTGAGCTAAATGGACAACTAAAAATTACAGAGAGTATTGTTTGACACATTTTGCTAATCTCAATACAGATAAATTATAAGTTGTCTAACTGGTGGTACCATTATTTGGGGAAAAAAGTCAATTTTATTTTTTTATTTTTTTACATTATTTTAATATAATAAAGCATTCATCAATTACTTTCCCTTTCATATATAGTTGACCATCTTTTATTATCCTTTTCTTTTTTCTTTTTCTTTTTCCTTCACCGAACAAACAACTCCATTTCTTAAAAATATCAATAAAATAGAATTGCTAAGGCAAAACTTTTTTCAACTTTATGATTTTTATAGTGAAATAAAAAGAAAAATACACCTTTAAAATAGTGGGCAGTGGACATACTTTTCCTTTTACATTGAAATGCGAGTTGCACGCTCCTTTTTTAATTACTATTGGAAATGCGAGTGGACACTAGAAAGTTAATTTATGTCAAAAAAAAATTAATTCTATTGTTCATTAATCTTTTTTTCAGCTACCTTATTTTATTTCTTACAAGCTACTCGTTTCTATTATATGATGTTAGAACTATTGTAATTACAGATAATATTTAAAAGAATAATTTTTTTAACCCTTACATGATTGTAATATTAATGAATAATAATAACAGTGTATTAGATGTTTAATTTTTTCCTTGCAATATAACATTTCCTATTTATACACCAAAAGTCTCCTTATTCCTTACATCTCCTCAAAATCTGTTTTTCTCTGTTTCCCTTTTGAAGTCTTCACCATGACTAAAAAATTACACCAAAACCACACTTTAATTCTCCTACTTCTCTCCACCGTAATCCTCTCCTTCACCGTCACCACCACCACCGCAAAACCCGACAAGTTCTCCCGGATCCTTGCCCCAGCAACACTAGGCCTCAAACGAGAGAAATTGAGCCACCTTCACTTCTACTTCCACGACATCGTCAGCGGGAAAAACCCAACTGCCGTGACAGTTGCGCAGGCGCCCACCACAAACCTCTCATCAACCGGGTTCGGGTTGGTCGTAATGATCGATGACCCGTTAACGGTAACACCCGAACCCACCTCCAAAATTGTGGGTCGGGCACAGGGGATCTACGCCTCTGCTTCGCAAACCGAATTTGCGTTGCTGATGACTTTGAATTTCGCTTTCGTGGAAGGGAAATATAACGGGAGCAGCCTCGCCGTGTTGGGGCGGAACAGGGTGGCTTCCGCCAGGGAAATGCCGATCGTCGGTGGCAGTGGGCTTTTCAGATTTGCTCGCGGGTATGCTCAGGCGAGGACTCATACCTATAATCCTGCAACCGGAGATGCTGTCGTAGAGTATAATGTCTATGTTTTCCATTATTGACCCAAAAAAATATCATGTTTTCTAGTGATTTTCTGGATGTTTTCGATTTGATTATGTGGTGGTAACTGGTAACTTGGTAAGGAATGAATGCAATAATTGTGCTCCTTGTTGTTTTATTTCTGATCCATCTTGTCAAATTCTTGGTGTTTTTGTTTGACTTTGACCCCTTCGTTTTTTTAACCCTATTTTTCTTTTACTCAGTAGGCCACACTTAAATTAGCCCATTGGAGTCTTTTTCAGAAGTCCATAAGGTGCTGCTTTTTGCTTTTACAGCGGCTCTGAATTTGGCAAAAAATCATTTTTATTAATTTATTAAGAAAAACAAAATATTTTTCAACTTTTTTAAAATTTTAAAATATAATTTTATATTTTATATTTAAAACATTAAATTTGCATGATTCTATCATTTTTTGTGTGACGAAAGTAATGACATGTAGCACAATTTGATGGATATTTAGACGATAATATTACATTAAGAAAATTTTGAAAGTTTAGAAGAAAAAATATATTAAATAAAGTTCATTAAAAAAATTAACAAGTTTAGGGACCAAAATTATTTTCAACCCATCATTTGTCAAGCAATCCTCGTCAATTTTGTTACTAACGGTATTTGATGTGCCAAATTCTCCAACTTTGTTAAGTGGATCATGGGAGAATGAAAAATCTAGCCATTTTTGTAAAATCGGTGGCCAATTAGTCCAAATTAAAAGTTCAGTGGCTAAAATGAGAATTTTTAGAAAGTCTGGTGGTTAGACTTTCTTTTACCCTTTTTTAAAACAAGAATTAAACACCTTGCATCTCCTACCTTGGAAAAATTATACAGTGCACCTTATATTTCAATTAGGCACAGCACCTAAATAAATAAAGTGGTTATAAATGGATGAATTTTTTTTAGTTTTGTTCCATCACTACTTAAATTTATAATAGTATTTTCAAAATTCAAAATTTTGAAACTATCTAATATGTAACCATCGACTTTAATGTGTGATTTTTCTATTAACTAATGCGAGTGAGTGAATAGAGTAATATAACACACCGAGTGTACTGTATAATTACTCCTTACATTCCCAATTAGCTTAAACGCTTTTGGAACTGAATTGGGCATGTCTTGATCACTTTTGGAACAATAAAATCAGTTGATGAATAAATTTTAAATTGGTTTTTTGAAATAAATCGTTTGAGTTTAGTTTTATATTTATTGATAATACAAAAATTCATTATAAAATTAGATAAAATTAGGTGTTTCTGTTAAAAAGATATTTAATACATGTATATATAAAAAACTCCGATTAAATAATTAAATTTTAAACTTTATCTCTCTTTAGTTCAAATTTCCAACCTGATTCTGAAAATATAAATAATTTTAGGGTAATAATAAAATATTTGTAGACCATGGTAAACAAAGATCGGTTTTTTAGCAAGGCACGGAATATATCGTCAAATATTCAATATGATTCCACAAGATCTAGTTTCGTTCAAGGAAGGGATTCTAGCCAATTGAAGGGATCTTCTGATCAATCCAGAGATTATTTCGATTCCATTAGTAATGAGGATTCGGAATATCACACATTGATCAATCAAAGAGAGATTCAACAACTAAAAGAAAGTCTTTTGACTCCTCCCTTTCTTCAAACGGAACGAACAGAGATAGAATCAGACCGATTTCCTAAATGTCTTTCTGGATATTCCTCAATATCCCGGCTATTCACGGAAGGTGAGAAGGAGATGAATAATCATCTGCTTCCGGAAGAAATTGAAGAATTTCTTGGGAATCCTACAAGATCCATGATACAAATGCATGTGAATTTGGGAAAATCATAGGGTGTATTAGAAATGACATCTCACCCCTGTAATTTATCATACTCCGACCAATAAAATCAACCACGTGTGTTATTATATTTATAAAAAAAAAACTTTTTCCTTTTAGGTTTTCTCTTCTTTTCGTCTCCGTCTTTTCGCTTTCTTTCTATGCCCAAATACCTCCAATAGCCACAACCTCCATCTCCGCCACAGCAACTGCTACAGCCACTACAACCACAGCCACTCTCCCAACCCAACTAGACCACGCCGGCCCACCGCCCCGGCTCCAAAACGGCAACCAATGTATGTGAAATTGACAACCAATGTAATCAGCCCCGGTCCAATTTGATAACACTGGACAAACTAAAATCCTGTCGTTGTCCCACATTTCTTAAGACAACATTCTATTCTATGTTTTTTTGAACAAACATTTTATTCCATTAGCTTCTGACGAATACTTTCTTTCATGGCCAATGGTTCTCCATTCAAATTCAAACAGTTTTCTTGATGACTATGTGACATCATCTGATAACTGCTGTCCTTTCATAATCTTTAGCAATTTGAATAAAACGTGATCGTCAATTAAATGACTGAGAATGGACAACATAACATTACTTGCGTGAAAAAAAAAATTATCGATTAAGATAAATTTTAATTTGTAAAGTTCAGACGTAAATATTCAAATCTCTATCGTTAGATCATTTAGGTACTAAATTGACCCGTAATCCCAACACTCATTATATACACTTCCATCTCCCTCCTAAACCCCCATCCTCTGTTTTCTTATATGTTCCCTTTAACTCTTCACCATGACTGAAAAATCCCACCAAAACCACACTTCAATTCTCATAATTCTCTCCACCGCAATCCTCTCCTTCACCGTCACCACCACCACCACCGCGAAACCCGACCAGTTCTCCCGGATCCTATGCCCAGCAACACTAGGCCTCAAACGAGAGAAATTGAGCCACCTTCACTTCTACTTCCACGACATCCTTAGCGGAAAAAACCCAACTGCCGTCAAAATTGCGCAGGGGCCCACCACAAACCTCTCATCAACCGAGTTCGGGTTGGTCGCAATGATCGATGACCCGTTAACGGTAACACCCGAACCCACCTACAAAATTGTGGGTCGGGCGCAGGGGATCTACGCCTCTGCTTCGCAAACTGAAGTTGGGTTGCTGATGGTTATCAATTTTGCTTTCGTGGAAGGGAAATACAAAGGGAGCACCCTCGCCGTGCTGGGGCGGAACAGAGTGTTTACCGCCGTGAGGGAATTGCCGATCGTCGGCGGCAGTGGGGTTTTCAGGTTTGCTCGCGGGTATGCTCGGGCGAAGACTCATACTTATAACCCTGCAACCGGTGATGCTGTTGTGGAGTATAATGTCTATGTTTACCATTATTGACCAACATATATAAATTTCACGATTTCCTGTTCTTGTTACAAATTAAGAGTAAAAATAATTAAATAAATAAGGATGACACAAAGGGAACTTCAGTTACAATTTACATGAATAATACCTTCTTTTTTTGTATGTGCATTTATTTTACAATTAAGCCCTTGTGTATGAGAAATTTATTATTTATTTATTTATATTTAGGGTGGAATTTGAATTTGGGTTCGAGTTTCTACTGGTATATATATTTACACAATTAAGACAACCATTAAGCTACATGTTCATTCGAGAGATCTATTATTGATCGTTGCATTTGTCAAATTTATCTCGATTAGGTACATTTTCATAATTATTTCAGTAATTTAGAAATTTTAATAACACCAAAAATTTAACTCAATTTCATGTACACAACACTCTTCATCGTACATAAAAAACAATATAGTTATTCATCAAATATTTTTTAATAATTTTAAATAGTATTGTGTAAGATATTGAGTGAAATTTTTGAGTTAGAATTTCTAAAATTTGAAAAAAATTACGCCGAATGACTAATGAAACAATATTTATAAATATGAGAATTGGGCGGAGATTTTCAAAATGTAAGGGCATAATTGCGAAAATATTACAAACGCACCAGGAAAAAAGTAATTAGGCTAATATTTAAAGTTTAAGATTTTTTTTGTCGGATTTTCTGACCAATCCAGAGATTATTGAGATTTTATTTTATTTTTATTCGATTATAATTATGTGAGAGTGAATCCGAATTTTGCTCAATTTTATAAAAAATGGAGGAGATATTTTTATATCCAAGTTGTTTTCTTGGCATAAATTGTCATTTTTAATGTCTGAAAATGATAGTTAGTTGTTGAAATTGGCTGTTATGTGAGCATTCCTAGGAATCACTGTTTCAACAAAAATACTTGAATTGACATTATACCATAACAAAGAACAATGGAAAGAGGAGTTGAAAGAAAGGACAAAAGAATATATGCTATTTCTAAGAAAATAAACAAAAATACATTTGAATTACACACTATATACCTAACTAGTTTAATTTGATTGAATTGACCACCAACCAATTTAGGGCAAATCCAATCTAATAATATAAAAAATATTTGTAAGATTTGTTTGGAATTGTATTCTATTTTTTTAATCATAAATTTAATAGTTAAAACTATTTCTAACAGAAGTATATATTTTGTTGCTTTTATTAGAAATAATTTTGACCATTGGATATGTGGTGGAAAAAAAACCCGGATTGGGAGGTTAAACGAGGGAGATAAAGAGTTTAAAGTTTAGAGATTTAATTGAAGTCGAACCGGGTATAATAATATAAAATAATTATATATATACATAAATATTTAAACTCATTTTTCCATAAAAAATGTATTTTTTGTTTAATTTAGCAAGGAATTATTAATCTTAAAATTGATTTCAAAATTTAAAAATCAATTTGTAACCTCAAAACAAGAAAAAACTATAAATAAATAAGAAAATATGAAAAAAGAGGTATATATACACATTAATATTAAAACCTTGCAAATCTTTGATTACACAAAACCAAACCCCCCTTCTCCTTACCTTGTCCTTAAAACGTGCTGTTATCTTCTTGATGTCAGAGTAGGAATACCTTTAGTGACATCAGATCATTGTGATTCTGAAGAAATTCTTCAATCGTGCCGTACAGTGATAAATACCTCATTCGCCACTTATAAATCAAAAATACAAAAACATATGGACCGCCTAATAACATCACTGCCACATGAAGCATTGCTGCAAATATATATGAAAATATTTAATGGATTAGATAGGTTTTCTCAACGATAAAATACGTCTTTGCGGAATGGCCGAGTAATATAGATTACGAACGTATACAAAATTTCTTACCTAACAAAGGGAGTATTGTCCCAAGAAAACCTGCAGAATAATTAAACCTTAATGTTGTTTATTATAATATTGAGCAAAAAAATAGCAGAAATAATAAATTCAAAGGTAAACTATATAAAAATCCCTTTAGTTTAAAAACTTCAATTTTTAACATTTCTAGTAATTAAAAAAAAATACAAATTTCAAAAAAAATGTAACAAACATGGGAGAGTCCACTTCATAGAAAAAAAATGAGAAATATTTTTTAAAATATTAAAAAATAACAAATTTAGAAACAAATTGTAAATAAAATTTAAATCATTTTTTTCATAGTCTTAGATACACTATATTTGTTGCATTTTTTTGACTAATTGTTATAATTTTTTTCCATTTTGACTATTTTATTTGAATTTTAACTATTATAATTTATAACATTTCCAAACTTTTAAATTACATAAGGGTGAATTTTATATAATTTACCCTAGATTAAATTGACAATGCGAGAATAACTCACCTTCGATAATTGGTATTAGATTCTCGTACCATTTACTGGCTGCAAAAAGATAGTAAATGAACATTATAATTATAAGAACATGAATGTGATATTTAAATTAAGAAGAAAAAATACGAGTTGATGTATTATTCACAATGTAAGGTAATTAAGGGTATTAAACGTTGATTTTATATGATTTAATTATTACAATGACTACAAACTACATTAAAGCTGCAAGGTAATTAAGGGCGCCTGCATGCCTTATCTACGTTGAAGCAGGCACAAAACTCGTGCATTATATTATAAATAATTATTTATTCAATATATGTTAAATAATATTCATTAATTTCGCATAACATGTATTTTACGTAAAATTGACAATTAAAAACTAATGAATTAAAACTAAAATACTAACATTGTCTTGCATAAATATCGTTATCAATATTTGTACACACTTTCAATTATTTTTGTAAATAAAATGAACGGTTTGCAAACATTTATATAAAGAATCATGCAACCTTTTAAATTCTTGAACATCATATTTTTCAAATTCTATAATAAATTATATTAAATTAAATAAATAAATTATGCATATTAAATAAATTTAGTTGTGTATTTGAAAAGTTCTAAAATTTTAAAATAAAAATGGAAGGGATGTGGAAGGGAAACACTTAAGAAAATATGCGGTTGGATCATGATTCAACCAAAACTCATTTCGTTCTGTTTTTGAAAATCTTGATGTAAACCAAAACTAGCAATAATCTCTGTCTAAATATTGATTAGGTACGGCTGTCGGTTAAGTTTTCCATTTCTTCCTCATTTTAATTGGATTAGGTACCGCTGCTCCATTTTCTGCTCCATTTTTCCCGGAATTATTGAATATAAATGTTTCTTAAAAAAATCCTATAATTCTAGTTAACCCTATATATTAGTTTAAAAGTCAACTCTATAATAGAGTTTCCTAAAAGATGAATTAAATTTTTCATCTCAACATTGAAAAGTAAAATGCCAATTATGATATGTGATTTAAGTAAAATGCATCACATACCAACAGCTTTATAAAACTTTTATATATTTAATTTATGTGATGAAATTTAAATAATATATTTTAAGTGTGGTGTGGTTGTATTGTAATATATACGAATGAAACAATTACGTGCTGAATTAATTAATTAAGGATAAGGAATGGAACTGCATGCCCTAGTGACTGCTTTTTCTGCCCTGATTTAGTTAATTAATCAATCAATCAATTAATTAATTAATTGATCATGACTGTTTTCATAATTAAAGCTTTCCGAGCTATAGTTTTCTAAAGTTTAAAAGTTTGCATATCAAACATTAATATAATATTTTGAAAAGGAATCCACAAAACAAGCATTAAGGAAACGTGGATCACCAGATAAAGCCTAACTTAGAAGATAAAAGCAAACCACTAATTAAAATAATTTATTATTTTTAACAAAAGACAATGAGGTGTTTTTGAAATAGAGTATTTTGCACACCTGCAAGCAAACAGCCAGCGGGGAGTATGATTTACGAGAGTGGGGCATTGTCTCACGCCGATCGCAAAGTTTCAGCCAAACGTGGGAGGCACGAAGATAAGGACACTACAAAAAAATTGTCTCATTTCGACGGATACAGAATAGATCTGTCGAAAAAGGGTCCTTTTCTGTTGGAAATGAGTCATTTCGACCGCTCGAGGTCATCAGTGAATGACTTATTGAACAACCAACATTTTGACCAAAATGATTGCCGAAAAATATATTTCGACCGACCTTAGACTGCGAGAGCGGTCGAACGATATGACCGTTGAAAATTGGGTTGGCATTGACATCCATTTTCGACGGCCATAGCGGTTGAAATTGCTAATCATTTTCGACCGCATTATCAGTCGCAATCCTTTTTCGAAGGCCTCCATCGAAATTATAGAACTCTTTTCGACTAAACTGTCCGTCGATGCGCTCGTCTCCATAGGGTTACCGAGGGAGAACGCGTCGAAAATAATCATGTGTTTTCGGACCGCATTATCCGTTGAAGTGTCAAATGTGAAACAATTTCGACGGACAAAAGCTGTCGAAAATATTGAAGCATTTTCTACCACTTGCGTCCGTTGAAAAACTGAAAAAATGTTAAATATTTTCGGCGGGTTAGTCCGTCGAAATGATTTGACATTTGACTATTTTGACGGAAAACACGGTCGAAAAAGCTTGAATATTTTCGACAGCGTCGTTTGACCCAAACAACTATGGCTACAACTCATTTTACTTGTCATGTATTTATATCATAATACACTTGGCTGCTTTAAAAAGCAATTTTTGGTTCCTGAAAGCAAGGTCTCATTTTCTATATATTTAGTAGTCCCACCCACCTTAATCTCCTCTAAAAATAATTCTCTCCTCCTCCACGCCATGGCCAAAACCACCAAAAACCTCCTCTTCCTCTTTACTTTTCTCCTACTCTCCTCCGCTCTTGCCTCCGTTGATGAATCGGAAAGATTTTACAAAAGGATCTCCCCAAAATCGCTAGGCCTAAACTTCAAGCGCGAGAAGCTAAGCCACCTCCATTTCTACTTCCACGACACACTCAGCGGCTCAAACCCAACTGCCATTCCCGTGGCCAAAGCCTCGAGCACCAACAGCTCCAAGTCACTCTTTGGCCTCGTGACCATGATGGATGACCCATTGACCACCGGACCCGAACCCAACTCCACGGTTGTGGGAAGAGCACAAGGGATTTACGCATCCGCTTCTCAAACTGAGATTAGCTTCTTGATGGTGTTGAACTATGTTTTCACTCAAGGCGAGTATAATGGGAGCACCCTTAGCGTGTTGGGACGGAACAGTATTTTCTCCGGCATAAGGGAGATGCCGATCGTCGGCGGAAGCGGACGTTTCCGGTTTGCAAGAGGCTATGCGCTTGCCAAGACACATGATGCTAACTTTAAAACAGGAGATGCTGTTATGGAATACAATGTCTATGTCTTACATTATTGATCGATTTTCTTGCTATTAAATTATATGTGATTTGTGAATTTTCTATTTAAGTTAATAGTTGATTTGATGGTAAGGTTGTTTTCTAATTTTCTTGTTAAAAGACTCCAAAGAAAGAGACGTTGCTATAGTGTCCCTATTTTGATTTGTGTGGACTTGCTCTCTCTTTTTTTCTCTTTTTTTTGGTACGGGACTTGTTTTATAATTGAATGTAACAATGTTGCTTGGCACTTGTTTTATTCGTGCGGGCGTTAATTTGAGAAGGTTCTTTCTTGTGTTTGTATACAAAGAGCTAATGTGTCGTTCCAATTAAAAAACATTAGGATAGTTTTGAGCTCTCAGAGCAAATATGCTGGCGCGCAGGAATGAAGTGATGTAGCACCCGCAAGACTCGCATCGGCATATCATGCAAACCTGCCCGCCCATTTGGGGGTATAGTCTTACACATGAATAATTATACAGTACATTTGGTGTATCATGTCACTCCGTTTATTCAATTATATTAGTTAATAAGGAAACTACACGTCAAAATTGATAGCATATAATTTTTAATTTTTAATCCTACTTATTTAATATTTTTATACTATTAGTTTTCACTCAATTAATATATTAGATAATATAAAAAAATTAGTGTGCTCAATTAAATTAAATATTTATTTATTAATTTTAATGCAATTTATGATATATAATTTTACAACTTTTCACTTGCCCTATTAAATTAATTTATTATGTATAATTATTCTATTTAATTTAATATAATTTATTATGGAATTTGAAAGAAATGATGTTCAAGAATTTGAAAGGTTACATGATTCTCTATATAGGTGCTTGTAAATCGTTTACTTTATTGACAAAAATAATTGGAGATGTCTACAAGTATTGATACTAATATTTATACAAGTCAAGGTTATTTGCATTTTTATTTATTTTAGTTTCAATTTTTTAGAGTTTAATTGTCAAAATAATTATGTATTACGTAAAATATTACTGTACATATTATACGGTATTAATGAATATTGTTTAACATATATCGTATGAATAAATGTTATAACATAATTCGTGCAACATGCTAGTTTTAGACTAATGTACGTATAATATTGATTAGGTACGGCTATCGGTTAAGTTTTCTATTTCTTCATTTTAATTGGATTAGGTACCGCTGCTCCATTTTGCCCGGTTGCCCTAAATAAAGTCTACGATATGATTGGGATGGACGATTCTACGAATCTTTTGGAGCGATTATTGAATAAATGTTTTTGTTAGTAAACTATATAAAAAATATTATAAAGAAATAAGATTTTTACTATACTTTCTGCTAAGTTTAGCCTTTAATATTATAGGCAGAAAGAAATACATTTTTTAATGAGCTAGGGAAATTTTACACTCGCCCTCAACTAAATTTTAATTCATAGTTTATTAATTCTAGATAAAGTAGAAATTACCTCCATAATTTAAGGAATTTAGAGCTGATTTTTCGTCTGATGATGATTGTGATCAACTCACGTATATTAAGCCGTTCTAATTGTAAATTGTTTTGATTAGTAAGCCGTTCTTAAATGATTTGTTGATTCACTCTTAACGTTCTCTTTATCAGGATCAAGTATGACGAGATTATGTTTTGAGAATGAACTAGCACATAAATAAATAAAAAGGATCGTTCATATAAGGTCATCATCTACTATATATTAACTAATCCTAGCTTACCTTACTCATCTCCTCTAATATTAATCATCTCCTCCTCCACACCATGGCCAAAACCACCAAAAACCTCATCTTCCTCTCTATTTTTCCCTACTTTCCTCCGTTCTTGCCTCGCTTGATGAATCCGAAAGTTTCTACAAAACCCTCTCTCCAAAATCACTACCCCTAAACGGCTAAATCTCAAACGGGAGAAGCTAAGTCACCTTCACTTCTACTTCAACGACATAGTCGGCGGCCCAAACCCAATAGTCGTCCCTGTGGCCCAATCTTCGACCACTAACAGATCCAAAACCGTTTTCGGGCTCGTGAACATGATAGATGACCCATTAACCACCTGGCCCGAGCCCAACTCTACACTTTTGTTTTTTTCTTTGAATTTAACTCTACACTTTGTTGGAAGAGCACAAGGGATTTATGCATCCTCTTCTCAAAGTGATGTTAGCTTCTTGATGGTGTTGAATTTTGTTTTTACTCATGGAAAGTATAATGGGAACATCATCAGCGTGTTGGGCCGGAATAGTGTTCTTTCCGGGGTGAGGGAGATGCCGATCGTCAGTGGAAGTGGGTTTTTTCGGTATACGAGAGGGTATGCGCAGGCTAAAACTCATCATGCCACTCCTATGGTTGCTGTTGTGGAGTACAATGTCTATGTTTTTCATTATTGATTTCTTGTTATTAAATTAAATTATGTGACCGGAGAAGGTCATGATCACCTCTTTTTATTTTTATTTCATTTTTTTGGTAGAAAAATGGCTTCGTTTAGTTTGCTTGTGGTTGAATTTTCTTGTTAAAAAACCCAAATCTTGAGAGATTTGTAGCTCTTGTTTTTGTTGGTCCCTACTTTGATTTGTTTGGACTTGCTTTAATGTAATAATGTTGGGTAGGTGTGTGAGAAATTTGGGGAGATATTTCTTTATGCATGTTTGAGTAACTATAGAGTAGATTTTCATGTTCGGATTGATGGTTGTATATTAGGCGGTTTTAAAATTTTAAATATTAAAAATATTATAAACTTATGTAGTGATGAGATGAACCTTAAAGAGAACTGTCCACGTGTTTACAAAATATTCTGATTGCAATATTAATATTTTATAATTTTTTTAAATATTGCAATTTTAATCTTTATAATAGGTTACAGAAAAAAAATCTTTATAATAGTTTAAAAAATTAAAAATAGTCAAATTTATTTTATTTTTCTTTTTATGTTTTCGTTTTACATTTTTGAAAGACTAATTTATTGTTGTTGATCGATTTGAAAGCTAAAGTTTGTAAAAAATTAAAATTTCTCATTAGATAATGACGTAATATCAATAAAAATTTAAACTCAAGTTCGAATCTCATTTCTATTTATAGAAAAAAAAATTGTCTAGACTAATTTCCCATATTCCATGTAAATTTGCAGGATACACCTAGCTAGTGTTATTGACTCAAAGACGCGAATAAAGAAAACAAAAAGAGATTATTGCTCTTTTTATTAATTTTGAAAGATGCACGTTTCTTAGTCTTTGTCCTTTTTCGTTTTGTCTTTATAAAAAGAATTCTCCAATATAACATATAAATTGATTAGGAAAATGCTGGGGTGACTAAAAAAATACCGTTGATGAAGAGTATATGACTCCACTATAATGTATTGCAATTAAAACCCTCAATTTTTAAGTAAATAATATTTTTGAAAAAAACTAACCAATGAAAAAAAAAACACTTAAGTGGGGTCACTATTATTCATCTTACCCTCACTATTATTCATCTTACCCTTGGAGTTAGGCAAACATTGTCCAATTGATTATCATTAATGAAAACGAAAAAAAAATCATTGAGGTCGGAGGTAAGTGTTTCATTTACTTTTTGTGGGTTTCCTTTTATGGTCAAAAACATCCCGTAATTTCGTTTGCATGCCAATTATTTTGAATTCGAGTCGGGTAGAACCCTAAACGACAATAAAGCTCTCCCTCATAAATTTTAACACAACTACATATTCAAAACTCAAACCTGAGACTTTTAATTAAGGTAGAACAACTCTACCAGTTGATCTACGTGCTTATAAGTTATTTAATATATTATTGTGATTTATAAAAAAAGAGGTTAGCAAAAAGCCTATTTTATTAAATCTGACCCAATCATAAAATAATCAACCCTATCATAAACTAATCTATCTTCTATAAAAGGGTTGATGTTAGGTTCGGTTTTGAATTTGGATTTAAATTCAAGTTCGGGTTTAAATTTGGGTTTAAATTTGAATTCGAGTTGGAATTCTTACGATTTTTTTTATAAAAAAAATCATTAATTTTTACATTAAAAAATATTAGACCCAAGCACCAAGTAAACACACAAAACATAAATTAATCTAGCTACACCTCATTGGCTTCTTTAAGAATATTTTTGACCTCGCTTCCCATATACTGTATTAGTAATCCCACCTTAATCACCTCCTCCAAAATCATCTCTCCTCCTCCACGCCATGGCCAAAACCACCACAAACCTCCTCTTCCTCTCTACTTTTCTCCTACTTTCCACCGCTCTTGCCTCCGTTGCATCCGAGAGTTTTTGCAAAACCCTCTCCCCAAAATCGCTACGCCTAAAGCGTGAGAAGCTAAGTCACCTCCACTTCTACTTCCACGACATTCTCGGCGGCCCAAACCCAACCGGCATCAATGTGGCCCAAGCCCCATCCACTAACAGTTCCAAATCCTATTTTGGGCTCGTGACCATGATCGATGACCCATTAACCACCCGGCCCGAGCCCAACTCTACCGTTGTGGGAAGGGCACAAGGACTTTATGCATCTGCTTCTCAAAACGATCTAAGCCTCTTGATGGTGTTGAATTTTGCTTTTACTCATGGCAAGTATAACGGGAGCACTCTTAGCGTGTTGGGCCGGAACAGTGTATATTCCGGCGTGAGGGAGATGCCGATCGTCGGCGGAAGTGGGCTTTTCCGGTTTGCGAGAGGTTATGCGAAGGCCAAGACACACGATATCACGCCTATTGTTGCTGTTGTCGAATTCAATGTCTATGTCTTCCATTATTGATTTCTTGCTATTAATTACTAAGTTATTATTATATGTGATGTTTTTTTTTTAATATTCAAGTTAATAATTGTTTTGAATTGATGGGTGTCATGACTCATGTAGCTCCGAATTAAAGAATTAATAAGGGTAAGGTGTGCATTTTCATGGCATATTTTTAGTAATGTTTTAGTGTTATCCTATTATAAACTCCAAAGAGAGACATTGCTACTAGGGATGGCAATGAATATCTATATCCGCATATCCACCCATAACCATCCTCGTTTAAACGGGTATGATCCGCTTTAATTGGGTGTAGTTTGAATATGGATAATACCTGTAATTATAAATGCGGGTATGGATATACTCATATCCGTAAAATACCCACAACATACCCACAAAATACCTCACCTTCGTTTCTCCAAAATCTTAACCTCACTGCACTCCCATTTCCTGCGCGCAGCTCTCCACCACCCTCTCAGCTCTCCACCACCCTCTCTTCCGCCAAACTCGAGTTCCTCGGCTTCTCTCAGAATCTCTACCCTTCCGCCGCGCCTCCTCATTTCCTACAATCGTCTCCTCCACCAAACCCGCTAAACCTCAAAAATCCACTGCTGCACTTCTTCTTCCAATACTGTACCTCATCGTACTTTAAACCCCTCCACTCCAGGTATGGCCCTTCATTACCTCTTTAATTTTGGGTTTGTTTAATTATAGATTTTTTGCCCTTCACTGTCTGATTTGATTTCTGGGTTGTCATTTCAGCTAATTAATACTTCATTATTATAAAGAGATAATTTGCTGTTTTTGTACAAGAGTCGATTTATTTGTTGTAAAGTAGAGGGTAGGTTATCAAACTTAAAGAGAAATATCAACCCAATAAATATGGGCCACTTCCATCTTTGTACCGTTTCACTGGTCTAAACTATGAAGTGGCCTCTAGAATCTGTCTTACGAAGGTTGGATTGAAAATGATTCATGGCACCCAGTTTATGTAATTTGGATTCTTAAGATTCATGGCTCCAAGTACTCAGCTGGGTGCTCTTTTGTCTCGATGTTCTGGCTCCAAGTACTCTGCTGGGTGTTCTGTTTTTCCAAAATGTTACTCTCTAGTGCAAAGAGACTAGCAATAGGGGTTTCTGAGACGGTGATCGCTTGTTGTAGGAAAACTGATAAACTGTAGAACTTGGAGCTACATTTCTGCTGGATAATAGAAGCTTCATACCTAAGGGAAAATTGATCTTTCATCAATTTGTATGATTCCTTTCAGGTTCTTGCCTTTTGTTTTGCAGTTTCTATTTTATTTGTTGTAGCGATTCATAGTATGATGAATAAGGTCTTGAACACATAAGAATAAGTCTTATGGACAAACCAGTCTATTAAGAAAGTTGATGCATTTTTATTTCTGATAAGCTTGTTTTACATTGAATTTGACCAGCAGCTTCCATCAATACCTAAATAGTAACTAGTGTGTGGCTTGGTATGTTGTCCATAGTTACCCAGACTCACACTTCTTCACAAGGACCCATAAGTAGAAAAAAACTATATATTAGTTTAAAAGTCAACTCTATATAGAGTTTCCTAAAAGTTAAATTTAATTTTTCATCTCAACATTGAAAAGTCATCGGCTTATAAAAAAAATATTGAGAAGTGATGAGGTAGACTGATTAGTATATGCAAACAAAATGATGATTGACTAAATCAAATGCGAATTATGATATGTGATTTAAGTAAAATGCATCACATACCAATAACTTTATAAAACTTTTATATATTTAATTTATGTGATGAAATTTAAATAATGCTCTCTCCGTCCTTTTTTAACTGTCGCTTTAACTTTGGACACGCATATTGAAGAGCTCGGATGATTCACTATTTGAGACAATTTTCCCCCAATTTTTTTCTCGGACGTTCGTTAATCCTTAACGTACGTTAGAAAAAAAGTACGAATTTTTTTGGAGTCAAATAGTGAATCATCCGAGCTCTTCAATATACGTGTCCAAAATCAAAGCGACAGTTAAAAAGGGACAAAGGGAGTATATTTTAAGTGTGGTGTGGTTGTAATATATACGAATGAAATAAACAACTACGTGCTAAATTAATTAATTAAGGATAAGGAATGGAACTGCGTGCCCTAGTGACAGCGTTTTCTACCGCTTGCATCTGTTGAAAAACTGGAAAAATGTTAAACATTTTCGACGGCTTAGTCCATCGAAATAATTTAAGGTTAACGGTGCGGTATGTACAAAAGGTCTCATGGTGGAATAAGCCAAATGTATTATGATATAAATACAGGACAAGTAAAATGAGTTGTACCCATAGTTGTTTGGGTCGTATTCAATTATATTTTGTTATATAACTTGTCGGCTGGGTTCTAAATTTATAAGAATCCGAACCGAACATATGAAGAGAAAGAGGGTTAAAGGTTTTCAGATTTTACAATAATCTAGAAAAAAAATATTACTCCCTCCGTCCCACAAAGTATGACGTTTTAGCTTTTGCTTTTACTGTTTCGGCACGTATCTTAAAACGGCCGGTAGACTCACTATTTGAGACAATTTTGCCCCTAATTTTTTCTGGGAAGTACGTTAAGGATTAACGTACGTTCACAAAAAATTTCGGATTTTTTTGAGGTCAAATAGTGCCTCATCCGATCTCCTCGATATGCGTTCCCTACTAAATATTGGGATGCGAGGAAGTCATACTTTGTGGGACGGAGGGAGTACTATTTAGTCAAATGTATATTCTCTGATGAGTTAATCTAGTTGTCCATTTATGTTTTCACGTTTTCCACATTCTAGTTAGTTAAGAGTTAATGTCAGTAGTTGATAAAGTCATGGTTAGTTGTTAAAGTCATGGAGTAGTGGGTTAAGTGGTCAGTTTTATTCTTAGAAAACATGGGTTGTAATGTTAGTGGTCAGTTATGTATTTGCCTATATAATGATAAATCAGAAAATGATGCAGTAAGTTGAGAATCGACCAAAATCCTCTATATTTTTTATTCTACATCTTCAAGTCTTTTCTGGTTTAAAACCCAACATTTGGTAGCGGAGCCGAAGGTGATCAAAGCTGAAGATTATCAAGGCAATGGGCAGTAAAAAGGAAGATGAATCAAGCACGATGTCAGTTTTCAAACCGACAAGAGGAGCCTCAATCCCGATCCAATACCCAACGTTAAGCGAGACGAATTACGGCATATGGGCTGTCAAGATGAAGATAATCTTGCGTTCGCTAGGAGTATGGTCAGTGGTCGAAGGTGAAGAAGTGAACGATGACAAAGATCAAGGCGCCATGGTAGCCATTTCTCAAGCAGTACCTGATAATGTGATGATGGCAATATCAGAGAAGGAGACGGCAAAGGAGGCATGGGACGCACTCAGGGAGATGCGGGTTGGCGAAGATCGTGTCAAGAAGGCACGCGTACAGGTGCTGAAACGACAACTCAACAAGTTACACATGGAAGAGTCAGAGTCAATAAACGACTTCTCCATGAAGCTCACGACATTGGTGGGTGAGATTCGCTCACTGGGCACGAAGCTCGACGATAGCGAAGTAGTTGAAAAGCTATTCAGTGCTGTTCCAGATAAATTCCTCCAGATTATTGGAACAATTGAGCAGTTTGGTGATACTGAGAAGATGTCAGTCTCAGAAGCGATTGGTCGTCTCAGAACCTTCGAAGAAGGACTTAAGGGGAGATCGCACTCGAAGGGAAGTGGAGAACAATTACTCTTCACACGAGCCGAGTGGGAGGCAAGAAGTCCAAAAGCAAAAGGAGATGAAGGTTCCTCCTACAACAACAAAAGAGGAGGTCGACACGGAAGAGGACGTGGTCGAGGTAGAGGAAATGGTGAGCGCTATAATGAAGAGCAAAAGCCACGCAACTTCGACAAATCAAAGGTGAAGTGCTACAATTGTAATGAATATGGTCACTTTGCAAAAGAGTGTCATAAGCCAAACCGAAGAGAGAGAGCCAACCTTGTTACAACACAAGGTGATGATGAACCGGCGTTGTTGATGGCTGAAATTTGTGTTCTCAACCATGCAATACAGAATGAACGGGTGTTACTACACGAAGATAAAGTGGTGCCAAAGATTAGCAGCACCCAAGACAAGGCTTGGTATCTAGATACCGGCGCTAGTAACCACATGACCGGCTGTATTGAAAAGTTTGCTGAAATTGACACAACTATCAAAGGAGCAGTCAAATTTGGAGATGGTTCGACTGTAGAGATACAAGGAAGAGGCTCGGTTCTGTTTGAATGTTTTTCAGGTGAACATCGTGTACTTACCAATGTCTACTACATCCCGAAGTTGAAAAGCAATATCATAAGTCTTGGCCAGCTAGATGAGAACGGATGCAAGGTTGTAATCGAAGGAGGAGCAATGTCTATTTTTGACAGATCACAAAGGCTGCTAGCAAAGGTGGACAAGTCAAGGAACCGGTTATACGTGCTTAACATGGTACCAGCTCTACCTGAATGCCTGCTAGCAAGAAGCAAAGAAGAAGCTTGGCGATGGCATGCAAGATACGGGCATGTGAACTTTCATGCTTTGAAGCTGCTAAGTCAGAAACGGATGGTGCACGGTTTGCCCATGATCGAGCATGAAGAACGCATCTGTGATGGTTGTCTGATTGGAAAGCAACATCGGAATCCTTTCCCAGCAGTGGCAAAGTTTCAAGCAAAGTCACCTCTTGAACTATGGCATGGTGATTTGTGCGGGCCAATTAATCCTGCTACACACGGAGGCAAGCGTTATTGTTTGCTATTGGTTGATGATTGTAGCAGATACATGTGGCTGGTGCTAATCCGAAACAAAGATGAAACATTTGAAGCATTCAAGAAAATCAAAGCTTCAGCAGAGATGGAGAAAGGCAGCAAGCTGAAGGCTTTTCGCACTGATCGTGGCGGCGAATTCACCTCAAATGAATTCAAGAATTACTGTGAGATGTCAGGAATCAAGCGTTATCTCACAGCTCCTTATTCTCCTCAGCAAAACGGAGTTGTTGAACGAAGAAATCAGACGGTGGTAGGCATGGCAAGGAGCTTGTTGAAAAGTATGGAAGTTCCAGGAGAGTTTTGGGGAGAAGCAGTAGCAACTGCTGTATATCTCCTGAATCGAGCACCAACAAGAAGCGTCATCGGAAAAACTCCTTATGAAGCATACTACAACCGCAAGCCAACGGTTGATCACTTTCGCATCTTTGGATGCATGGGACACGTGAAAGATGTCACTCCTCATCTTTCAAAACTTGCAGACAGAAGCAAGCAAATGGTGTTTATTGGCTATGATTCAAACACAAAAGGCTATCGGATGTTTGATCCAAAGTCGAAACGAGTAGTGATGACACGAGATGTTGTGTTTGAAGAGGATAAGAAGTGGGAATGGAGCAAGTTTCCAGAAGCAGAAACAGGAGCAGCAGAGAACACTCTTACAACACACTATTTTACCATAGTAGGTGCAGCTGATATGACAAGTCAAGAAGATAGAGAAGACTTGTGTGCTACACCAACGGTAGATGCTGGAAGGTCGACAGTAGATGCTAGAACACCATCGACATTCGGTGGAAAATCAGCATCGACATCTGATGAGGGTTCATCAGTAGGGCCACAAGGCAAGCGTGACCTCAGAAGCTTGTATGATGCAACAATTCCAATAGAATTGGAATACTCGGGTTTGTGCTTACTAGGAGAAGAGGAGCCATCAAATTTTGAAGAAGCAAAGGCAGATTTGATGTGGAGAAGAGCAATGGAGGAGGAAATTTATTCCATTCAGGAAAATGAAACTTGGAAGCTCGTTTCATTACCTGAAAGCCAGAAACCTATCGGTCTAAAGTGGGTTTTCAAGCTAAAGAAGGACGCTCAAGGTAGAATTGTGAAGCATAAGGCGAGACTAGTGGCAAAAGGGTATGTTCAACGACAAGGCATAGACTTTGATGAAGTCTTCGCCCCTGTTGCTCGACTAGAGACGGTACGGTTGTTGATTTCTATTGCGGCACATAAAGGATGGGAGGTGCATCATATGGATGTGAAGTCAGCCTTCCTCAATGGTGTTTTGGAAGAAGAAGTGTATGTCATTCAGCCGCCGGGATTTGAAATCAAAGGAGAAGAACACAAGGTGTTAAAGCTGCACAAAGCTTTGTACGGTTTGCGCCAAGCACCTAGAGCTTGGAACTCAAAACTTGACAAGTTGATTGCATTGCATTTCATCATGTTTTATTGTCCATTTTCTAGTTATTTTGGATAGTAATTCTATTGATATTCCCTTTTATTTCCCACATTTGATCAGGTCTGGTTTGGAGGCTGAATGGGAAGAATTCACGAAGTTTGGAGCCGAAGCTGTTTATTCGAGTCTAGGCCTGGATCTTGGCCTAGACATATTCGCATCTGACGCAGTGCGCTTACCAGAATCGTCTTGGCCTAGACTCCGGCCAAGACTCCTTTGCGATCAGACTGCAGCTTGGAGCGATTGAAGTATTTTTGGAGTTGGACTCTCACAGCTGGCACGTAGCAGCTGTCCAGCAATCTTAGAGGGATAGGAAGACAATCTTATGTAGAATCCCGCATGGGATCTCCCTCTTTAATTAATTGCGATTTAGTTTCCATATTTAGAACAATTAATTGTAATAATCTTTTAGGAGATTATTTAGGAGATTATTTAGGAGATTGAGTTGGAGAAGGACAGAGGAGTTTTAGCTTTCTTATAGCTGATCTCGTCCTCCCCTTTTCCTCACTCTCTCTCAGACGCTCTTTCTTCTTCTTTCGCCATTGTTAAAATACTTTGCTCCGAATTTATTTCGGATTTATTTATATTTATGCAAGTTAATTTCTTTATCTTTTATCCATGAGTATGAGTAACTAAAAACCCATTCTTGGTAAGGGTTGATGAGCTGAAGTTCTTAATGCAATCGTGAGACACAATCCGTTCTTCACAATCTCTTTCTTTGTATTTATTTATTCTTGAACTTAATCCATCGCTTACTCACTAGAGCCAAGGTTTGATCATCCTTGTTCTCTAGGAGAGAAGAGTTGTAACCAGTCTAGAAGGAGAGGGAGTACCCGCCGGCTAGACGGAGTAGGTGACTAGTCTCGAGCAGACTAGAAGGATAGGTAAAATAGGTAGAGACCAGATTGACAACCTAGGAACTTAGCCTAGGTACTGTCTTCCCCTGCACCATTGAAGAGGTGAGCAACCATTCAAGACAGCAGTCAAACGGATAAACCCTTTAACCAGCAAGGTGTCCCTTGGCTAGGATTATCAGGAGAGGGAGTACCCGCCAGATAGTTTGAAGAGGAGGGAAGATAGGAGGGAAAAGGAGTTCCTCCCCTCTATAGCAGTACTATGAAGAAGAGATGAACATACTTCAGTCTATGATCGATGCATAAGAACGCAAGCTCACCCATCGCCCTTACCTGGAATTCCGTATCACAAGACTTTTTCCCAATCTAGCCCGCAGTCTTGGCCTAGACTTCGGCCAATACTATTTTATATTTTAAACTGTTTTCATTACTTTTTGTTTTGTCTTTCAGTTTCAGATACCAACCAAACCCACTCTCAGTGACGAGGAAGTCAAACTCAAGAACTACATTTCCTAGAGGTCTCTATGGACGATCCTCTTACCATCATCTACAAGCTATTGTAGACAGTGATAAGTTGTATTTCTACCCCCAATTCCATACTTATTTCACTCTTATATTTGACGTGTTCGACGCGCGGTCACAAGTCATTGAAGACACTTGGTTTTGAGAAGTGTTCTTTAGAGCATGCCGTGTATACGAGAAATCAAGGTAAAGGGAATTTGATTGTTGGAGTGTACGTGGATGATTTAATTATCACTGGAGAGTTTATGCAGGACATCAACTTTTTCAAATCACAGATGAAGAAATTGTTTAGCATGAGTGACCTTGGGTTACTAAGTTATTATTTGGGAATTGAAGTCTGCCAGAATTCTCAAAGGATTACACTCAACCAGTCGACGTATGCAAGAAAGGTCTTAGACAAATGCGGTATGAAGGACTGCAACCCTTCACAAATTCCGATGGAGCCTCGACTGAAATTGAGCAAGGAAAGCACAAGTCCACCGGTAGACACAACCTTCTACCGAAGTGTTGTTGGCAGCTTAAGATACCTATTGCACACGCGCCCAGATTTGGCATTCTCTGTTGGCATGGTGAGTAGGTACATGGAGAAGCCCACAACAGAGCACATGGTTGCAGTGAAGCATATACTACGGTACGTGAAAGGAACTTCAAACCTTGGCTGCGTTTATGTAAAGAAGGAAGGAAACATGGAGCTGATCGGATACTCTGATAGTGATCTAGCTGGTGATACTGATGACAGGAAGAGTACCTCAGGTTTCATATTCTTCCTTGGGTCAAATCCTATTAGCTGGTGTTCGCAAAAACAGAAAGTGGTTGCGTTATCTTCCTGTGAAGCAGAGTACATCGCTGCCTGTGCAGCAGCATGTCAAGGAGTATGGTTGGGGCGATTATTGGCAGATCTGTTAAAGACCGAAGTTAAGAAAGTGGTTCTAAAGGTTGATAATCAGTCCGCAATTGCATTGAGCAGGAATTCAGTTCATCATGAGAGGAGCAAACATATTGATACTCGATTCCATTTCATTAGAGATTGTGTTGAATCAGGAATGATTGAAATTCAACATGTTTGTACAAAAGATCAACGTGCAGATATCTTGACAAAGTCACTTGCAAGAGTGAAGTTCTTGGAAATGAGAGACGAAACTGGTGTACAGATCGCTAGTGGAGGACAACAAGCTTAAGGAGGAGATTGATGAGTTAATCTAGTTGTCCATTTATGTTTTCACGTTTTCCACATTCTAGTTAGTTAAGAGTTAATGTCAGTAGTTGATAAAGTCATGGTTAGTTGTTAAAGTCATGGAGTAGTGGGTTAAGTGGTCAGTTTTATTCTTAGAAAACATGGGTTGTAATGTTAGTGGTCAGTTATGTATTTGCCTATATAATGATAAATCAGAAAATGATGCAGTAAGTTGAGAATCGACCAAAATCCTCTGTATTTTTTATTCTACATCTTCAAGTCTTTTCTGGTTTAAAACCCAACATTCTCCTCTTGGTAGAATGTAGAGACTCATTGTTCCCGCCCTATTCTAGTTCCTCTATTGTCTTTTTTTGTCATGTTCTCATTGACCTCAATAAAATTATTTTACTGCTTATTAAAAAAAAAAAATCATAATACACTTGGCTGCTTTAAAAGGCTATTTTTGGTTCCTGAAAGCAAGGTCTCATTTTCTATATATTTAGTATTCCCACCCACCTTAATCTCCTAAAAATAATTCTCTCCTCCCCCACGCCATGGCCGAAACCACCAAAAACCTCCTCTTCCTCTTTACTTTTCTCCTACTCTCCTCCGCTCTTGCCTCCGTTGATGAATCGGAAAGATTTTACAAAAGGATCTCCCCAAAATCGCTAGGCCTAAACTTCAAGCGCGAGAAGCTAAGCCACTTCCATTTCTACTTCCACGACACACTCAGCGGCTCAAACCCAACTGCCATTCCCGTGGCCAAAGCCTCGAGCACCAACAGCTCCAAGTCACTTTTTGGTCTCGTGACCATGATGGATGACCCATTGACCACCGGACCCGAACCCAACTCCACGGTTGTGGGAAGAGCACAAGGGATTTACGCATCCGCTTCTCAAACTGAGATTAGCTACTTGATGGTGTTGAACTATGTTTTCACTCAAGGCGAGTATAATGGGAGCACCCTTAGCGTGTTGGGACGGAACAGTATTTTCTCCGGCATAAGGGAGATGCCGATCGTCAGCGGAAGCGGACGTTTCCGGTTTGCAAGAGGGTATGCGCTTGCCAAGACACATGATCGTAACTTTAGAACAAGAGATGCTGTTGTGGAATACAATGTGTATGTCTTACATTATTGATCGATTTTCTTGCTATTAAATTATATGTGAATTGTGAATTTTCTATTTAAGCTAATAGTTGAATTGATGGTAAGGTTGTTTTCTAATTTTCTTGTTAAAAGACTCCAAAGAAAGAGACGTTGCTATTTAGTGTCCCTATTTTGATTTGTGTGGACTTGCTTTCTCTCTTTTTTTCTCTTTTTTTGGTACGGGACTTGTTTTATAATTGATTGTAACAATGTTGCTCGGCACTTGTTTTATTCGTGCGGGCGTTAATTTGAGAAGGTTCTTGCTTGTGTTTGTATACAAATTACAAAGAGCTAATGTGTCATTCCAATTAAAAAACATTAGGATAGTTTTGAACTCTAAGAGCAAATATGCTGGCACGCAGGAATGAAGTGATGTAGCACCCGCAAGACTCGCATCGGCATATCATGCAAATATGCCCGCCCATTTTGCCGGTATACCAGTGTTTTAAAAATCGACCCGGCTGACCCGTTGAACCGGATTCAACCGGGTTTAACTGGGATTCGACAGGGGTTCGACCGAATTGATCCATTGGTACAGTGTGAACCGTTCACTCAGTAAACCGTTCGAGCTTAGATGATTGAACCGGTGTCTATAATGGGCCGATCCATGGCTGTAATGGGCCGGCCCATCAAATTTTCTATATTAAAAAAAAATTTTAAAAATTTAAAAAATAAAAAAATTTAAAAAATCCAAAACGGCGTCGTTTTGTTTTGACATCGACCCGACCCGGTCGATAGTAGGTCGACCGGTTCAACGTTTTTCTAAAAACCAGCCAGGTCGACCGGTTTTTTCCGGTTTGATTGCAGATCCGGTCCAAAAACTGAACCAACTCGAAATCCTCTTTGAGTCACCGGTTTACCGGTCCGACCATCGAGTCGGTCCGGTTTTTAAAACACTGTGGTATACTCTTATATATGAGTAATTATACAGTACACCTGGTGTATCATGTCATTCCGTTCGCCCATTCATATTTAAAAAGTTACACATTAGTGGCATACAATTAATAATTTTTAATCCTACTTATTTAATATTTTTATGCTATTAGTTTTCACTCAATTAATATATTAGGTAACATAAAAAAATTTAGTGTGCTCAATTAAATTACATATTTATTTATTAATTTTAATGCAATTTATGATATATAACTTTAAAACTTTTCACTTGCACTATTAAATTAATTTATTAAATTAATTTAGTATGTATAATTAATCTATTTAATTTAATATAATTTATTATGGAATTGAAAGACATAATGTTCAAGAATTTGAAAGATTATATGATTCTCTATATAGTGCTTGCAAATCATTTATTTTATTGACAAAAATAATTGAAAATGTCTAGTGTTGAATATGAAAAATCTATCGCAAATATTTTTCTTTTCTTTTCCCTTTATGGCACATTTCGTCTTTTTTATACGCATGCTACATTTCGTGTTTTTTATCATTACTACTAGCACTCTAGCAGCACCTACTTTCTTCTGGAAAACTTTTATGAACTGGCACACCATTTTATGTGTGCTCTTTATTCAAAAAAGCGAATAAATAATCAAGTAAAGATTTTTACGGATTTCGCTCTTTTAATATTTCTTATAATATGATTAGTCATGTTATAAAAATCTGAGAAACTACCATTAATATTAAAAAAAAATTTATAATTATTTGCCCCTCCCTTTTCGTCTTCCTCACTCTCCATCTCCATCTCCATCTCCACCTCCTGCTCCACTCTCCGCTCCACGCTTATTTTAGAAATCCGACACGTTTTTTCTTGCCCAGACCCACTTTGGAAATTTATCAACCAATCAACACTTGCAAAATAGAAAAAAACCAAAAAACCCCAAATATGGGGCAGCGTTGGATCTCATCCTTAGATCGTTCGAATTCAACAAATTCATGTCGTTTCCTCTGTGCCCAATCACCATAAACTTCGGCACCTTAAATGTACCCTTGTTCATTTCCATCCCTAAGAAAATCCAAGAATCAAAAAACTAATCAAGCCCAGAAAAAAACAATGCCAAGAACGATGACCCATTTGAATTTTTTCGATATTTTTTTTTATCTTGGGCGGGGAGGCAGGAGGAGTAGACGGAAAGAGAGAGGTTTTCCAGCACATGGTCGAGATGGGCATGTCGGAGACATGAACAACTTTGAGAGCCATTGTTTTTTTGAGGGAAAAAAATTAAAGAGAAAAAATAGGGATTTAAGAGAGATTTTTTGATCTGGATTAATCAAAGGGATGGGTCAGAAGTGAAGGTGTTGAGGAAGAGATAGTAAAGGAGTGTGGAGAGGAGAGTGGAGCGGGAGGAGGAGATGGAGAGTGAGGAAGACGAAGAGGGAGGGCAAATAATTATGAAAAAAAATTTAATTAACAGAAACAAATTAATGGTGGTTTTAATGAAATTTGTTAGTCATGTCATCAAATTATTTAGACTTTTAATCTGATCATCTAATTTTATTGAATGGCTTAAATCCTTGTAACATTTACAAAGAACATTAGAGGAGCCAAATCTGATTTTTACTATACTTTCTACTAAGTTTAGGCTTTAATATTATAGGGAGAAAGAGATACATTTTTCAATGAGCTAGGGAATTTTTACACTCGCCTTGAACTAAATTTTTAATTTTCCTGCTTTCCTCCGCTCTTGCCTCGCTTGATGAATCCGAAAGTTTCTACAAAACCCTCGCTCCAAAGTCACCTTCACTTCTACTTCAACGACATAGTCGGCGGCCCAAACCCAATAGTCGTCCCTATGGCCCAAGCTTCGACCACTAACAGATCTAAAACCATTTTCGGGCTCGTGAACATGATAGATGACCCATTAACCACCCAGCCCGAGCCCAACTCTACACTTATTGGAAGAGCACAAGGGATTTATGCATCCGCTTCTCAAAGTGATGTTAGCTTCTTGATGGTGTTGAATTTTGTTTTTACTCATGGAAAGTATAATGGGAACATCATCAGCGTGTTGGGCCGGAATAGTGTTCTTTCCGGGGTGAGGGAGATGCCGATCGTCAGTGGAAGTGGTGAGGGTATGCGCAGGCTAAATTATGTGATCGGAGAAGGTCATGATCACCTCTTTTTATTTTTATTTCATTTTTTGGTAGAAAAAGGGCTTCGTTTAGTTTGCTTGTGGTTGAATTTTCTTGTTAAAAAACCAAATCTTGAGAGATTCGTAGAACTTTTTTTTGTTGGTCCCTACTTTGATTTGTTTGGACTTGCTTTAATGTAATAATGTTGGGTAGGTGTGTGATAAATTTGGGGACTCTCCACCGTAAACATACAAAACATAAATTAATCTAGCTACACCTCATTGGCTTCTTTAAGAATATTTTTGACCTCGCTTCCTATATACTGTATTAGTAATCCCACCTTAATCACCTCCTCCAAAATCATCTCTCCTCCTCCACGCCATGGCCAAAACCACCAAAATCCTCCTCTTCCTCTCTACTTTTCTCCTACTCTCCACCGCTCTTGCCTCCGTTGCATCCGAGAGTTTTTACAAAACCCTCTCCCCAAAATCGCTACGCCTAAAGCGTGAGAAGCTAAGTCACCTCCACTTCTACTTCCACGACATTCTTGGCGGCCCAAACCCAACCGGCATCAATGTGGCCCAAGCTCCATCCACTAACAGTTCCAAATCCTATTTTGGGCTCGTGACCATGATCGATGACCCATTAACCACCCGGCCGGAGCCCAACTCTACCGTTGTGGGAAGAGCACAAGGACTTTATGCATCTGCTTCTCAAAACGATCTAAGCCTCTTGATGGTGTTGAATTTTGCTTTTACTCATGGCAAGTATAACGGGAGCACTCTTAGCGTGTTGGGACGGAACAGTGTATATTCCGGCGTGAGGGAGATGCCGATCGTCGGTGGAAGTGGGCTTTTCCGGTTTGCGAGAGGTTATGCGAAGGCCAAGACACACGATATCACGCCTATTGTTGCTGTTGTCGAATACAATGTCTATGTCTTCCATTATTGATTTCTTGCTATTAATTAAGTTATTATTATATGTGATGTTTTTTTTTTTAATATTCAAGTTAATAATTGTTTTGAATTGATGGGTTGTCATGACTCATGTAGCTCCAAATTAAAGAATTAATAAGGGTAAGGTGTGGATTTTCCTGGCATATTTTTAGGGCCTGTTTGGCGTTTCGGTTCTAGTTGGAAAAATGATTCTAAAAAAGTGTTGTGTGGAAAGTACTTCTGGAAAAGTGCGGTGGGAAACGAGAAGTTGTTTTATGGTGTTTGGTAATAATTGCGGTTAAAACTATGGTTGGAATGTAAAATGACCATAAAGGGCATAAAACCCATTTAAAAAAATTTAACTAAAATAGGAAAAGTGGATTTAGAATTACTTATCTTGAAATGAAGATTTTATTGTGATAGTTTTTAATTTATTTTGTTCTATTATATAAAGTAAAAAAATGAAATTAAAATGAAAAAAAGAAAAGAAAAAGGAAAGAGACTCCAAACGCAGCAGCTGCTGCACTAAAGCATTTTGCTCCATCTGATGGGCAGGCAAAATTGATTCTTGAGAAACCCACTGAGAAGCCCACTTACCAAACACCAATACACTCCGTTCAAGGTTGGGGAAGCACTTCTTCCAATCCAACCTTGAATGCCAAAGGGGCACTAATTGTTATCATTAGTAATGTTTTAGTGTTATCATATTATAAACTCCAAAGAGAGATATTGCTAGCACTTTTTTACTTGTCCCCACTTTGATTTGTTTGGACTTGCCTTATTGTAATAATGTTGGGTCCAAGACTACGTGGTGTGAAATCTAGACCATTCTTGTTTGTTTGTAAACAAGTGGAGTATTATATCGTGACGTTTCAATATTAATTAGCAAAATTTTATTTATGAGATGCACCTTATTTATGTTTGTAATTAAGTTGCATGAATTACAGTTAGTTGGTATAAATTATTTAATACTTTTATTTTTTAAATAAGATCGTCAGTTTAATTATTGTATATGGAAATTATCTGGTTGGAGCACTTTATCTTTTAATTGGTTAAACTAATGCGAACTTGATTAGTCTTAACCTAATGGATATAAAAGTATATAAAATAAAATATATATAGGTTTACGTAAATGGTTTGACATTTTTATAATTTTTAAACAAGAGATGAATTTGATTGTAATGGAGAAAATGAGTAGTATAAAACAAGATTAGTAGCTATACAAATCCTTAATTCATACTTAAAAATAACAATTAAAAGTAGCTAAACGATACATCATCAGATTGGCTGATGGAATCGTAAAGTAGTAGAGTTGTTCGTAGTGGGAGGGACGTTCGATCAGGCTTACTTTCTTTCCTTGACTTTGTTCACTTGACAACAAAAATAAATCTTTGGTTTCAATTCCCTTCTTTATTTCTTTTTATTTCTTTTTTTTATAAAAATAGTTATTTTATTTATTATCATTACAATATTAAAAATTGAATTCATAACCTACGTTATAAAGAAAACACGTTATTTTGTTTGTGTTGTTGTAATATAATAATGTTGGGTCCAAGAACTTAGTTGAGTATATTTAATCGAGCTAAAATCATTTAAGAAGAAATACAACCAAATGACCAAAGACTAGAAAATACAAGTGTATACTAATACTAATTATTAATAATTGAACTCGAGACTATTAGCAATTCTTTGCTATCAACAGATAACAAATATCCTACATGCTCTCCTAGTCTTGCAAGTTCGGAATAGAAATTGATAATAATAATAATAATAAAATGAAGGGCTAGCTATTTTCCAGCATGCACTGATTTTTTTTTGATTTTTTTTTACAATTTTTTTTGTCTGTTAATTTGTGTTTAAGAAGTACATTCTGGATATAATTGTGATGCTGCAGCTGCAAGTGCAACTGAGATTGAAATTCGGTGCATTTGACTGTGATGCGATTAGTCAAAAGATGTGATTATTAATTATGAAACTAAGCATTTCGTATTCGCCTCAATTAAAATTCGGCCATTGTGCACCTTAAAATTAATTGCCACTCACTCAGTGCCAATTAACCAACAAAACTGCGGCGTTTAAGTTTTAACCATAAAAAAATTAAAAATTAAAAAAGAAATGAAAATGGTCGGCCTTCAATTGGTTTAATTTATATCTCTATAATTATAAATTACTTTAATTTAGGGGTCATTCTAGAAAAATACTACTACTAGACCCAAAAAAAAGTTGATACTTATCCACATAACGATGTGCTATTGTTATTGTTTCGTATGATACTATCCTATGTTATCATCGGAGTATTTAAAATAAAGTTTTTGAATTTGACTCCTCTAAATTACATTTTTATTATATCCCAAAAAACAAAAATGTATCATTGCACATTTGAATTAACGAAGCAATCTTTCTTTCCTTATATGGAGACTGTCCAATGTCCATAGGTGCATTCGGACCTAATTAATTGAAAGGAAAAATGACATAAAATATCCCTGAACTTTAATGTTTTATTTAAGTTCAATTTTTATTTTTTTTGTTTAATTACAATCTTAATCTTTGCTAATATTGTCATATTACCCCCTACTGCAACAGAAATCCGATGTGACACAGTTGACTATCGTTATATGCCACGTCCTCGATGAACAGGGAGGTAATTAAAAAAAATAAAATAAAGGGTTGCGATTAATCAAAAAATTAAAGTTCAAGATTGTTTTATGTCATTTTTCTTAATTTAATTAATAACTCAAATTCATCTTTTCCTTTCTTTTTTATATATAATATAATATAATAATAATAAATAAATAAATGGAATTAATACTTCATTGCTAGAATTAGAGGTAATTATGATGAATTTAGGAATAAAGTTGCCTACAAAATAATTTAACAATTAAAGGTAATTATGATTAATCTGATTAATTATGATTATTAATAGAAAGGCAATAAAGGTGGAGAGAATCTAGAAAATTCCTATTCGTTTAAATTTCCTGAAAAAAAATCCATCCAGCAGGTATGAATTGAAGAAGGAAAAATAAAAAAGAAACAAAAACAGAAAGTATAATAAAATAAATATGGCAAAAAGACATAAAACAAGCCTGAACTTTAATGTTTTTATTTAATTACCCCCTGGTCAACGCGGACGTGGCAAGCTGACGTGGCATATAAAGTCGGTCAACGGTGCTACGTCGGAATTATGTCACGGTAGGGGGTAATATGACAATATTAGTGAAGATCAGGGTTGTAATTAAAAAAAAAAAAAAGATAAGGGTTGGACTTGAATAAAACATTAAAGTTCATGATTATTTTATGTCATTTTCCATTAATCGAAAAAGAATTTTGCCGTTTTTTTGGAAATTTCGACTCGAATCTAAAATAATCAGCACTCGGTGCATTACCGAAAATTGAATAGTCTTACATTAAAAAAAAGGTGAGGAAATGAGGTTGATTCTAAGCATACGTGTGAAAGTGGAGGGAGGGATCTCTTTCCAGAGTTCACAATTTATCAGCGTTTTCTAATCTGACGTGCTCCCTCCGTGTTAACATCCGCTGACGGGTCCGCCGTGTTCGGGCGACAGGACGGCGTCAGCCACTCGGTTTTTTTATAAAAAAAATATTATCTTTTTCTTTAGAGAAAAGATATTACTCCGTTCATATTAGATGACGTTTTTTTATTATGATAGCCAAATACAAACACTCAAAAATGAGAATCGTCGACAGGCCTTCTAACATTCTATTATATTTTCAAGATCATGGTTCGGGAATTCGTTCGAACTAATCTATATCAGCTCTCAAAACACACTAATGAATCTACGACACGATCTCAAGTATAAATACCAGCCAAACCTTAGTCAGCTAGTGACGATCTACTGCAAAGGGTCTTAACCCTGGCTTGTGCCCACTTCAATACTCTCCCCAACCGGCGTACTGCCAGAAAGAGAATTTGAAGCCTCTGCCTGAGCTGGGTTAGCATTGTCCATGGATGAAACCACCATACCAACTCCAGTCGCCATACTTTCAGTTGTCTGGATCGTGCCCATTTCAATCCTCTCCCCAACTGGAGTAATGCCAGAAACAGAATTGGAAGCTTCTACCTGCGCTGGGATAGCGTTGTTGACGAATGAAACCACCATACCAACTCCAGTCGTCTTACTTTCAGTTGTCTGGCTTGCGCCCACTTCACTGCTCTCCCCAACTGGAGTTAAGCCAGAAACAGAATTTGAAGCCTCTGCCTGAGCTGGTGTAGCATTGTCGACAAAAGAAACCATCATGCCAGCTCCCGTTGTCTTACTTTCAGTTGTCTGGCTTGTGCCCACTTCAATTCTCTCCCCAACTGAAGTTAAGCCAGAAACAGAATTTGAAGCCTCTGCCTGAGCTGGTGTAGCATTGTCGACGACTGAAACCACCATACCAACTCCAGTCGTCTTAGTTTCACCTCCACTTGCCTTGGCAAATGGTATAAAATCAGCACCATGGTTTACTTGAAGAGAATCAACAGCAGCTGGTTGTGCCCTTTCTGGACCACCATATGTGTTGGAAGCCAAAATATTTTTCACATCTTCATTCAAATTAGTCACTAAATTCTCACCTTGGAAGTTTCCAGTTGCACTCACTGCAAGTTGTCCACAATCAGCTCCTTCAATTGCAGGACCTTCCATTTTATCCAATTCCAATCTTGATTGGCCATCAATGACACCCGAATTACCAGATAGTTCACCTTTAGCATTGCGCAGTTTGTCCCTAAAAAGTTTTTGTTTCGATGATCTCTTTCTAGGTCGAGCCTTCTTTGATCTGGGAACATTTGCAGTTTCTAGTGGAGTTTTAGTTGTCTCTGGGGTCTTCCTTTTGGATGGAACCACCGCGAACTCAGAGTTCTGGATATCACACCAATCAGATGAACTCGATTGAATAGCTAATAAAGCAGTTCTAGCAGCTTTAATTTCCGCTTCTTTTTTTGTTCTTGCTGATGCCCCAATATACAAAATTCCTCCAATGTCCACGGTACATTTGAAGAGAGGCGTTCGACCTGGAACTTCTTCTTTATGGCACAGATAGAATGGAATTGCATAGTTCATCTTTTGTGCATATTCCTGAAGCAGGTTTTTGCACAATCCTGTTTCATGCTGTGGAAAGTAAAAAAAATTGTCACCAAATAGTGTGAAAGCGAGCAAAAATACCAGGAGCATTGTTTATTAATCAAAATATCACTATGAAATCAAACTCCCATACGGTAAATCTATAAATTTCACACAAATACCGAAAATGAAGTTACAACTCTATTGAACATGACCACAAAAATAAAAATATGGCGATTTCCCTTAATCTAAAGACAGGAGACAGATACATCAGGATAAAAGGTACAACATTCAGGTCATCTTCTTCCCAAACAACGTAGTATAGGAAAGTCATACATCATACAATGTTTCCTTTTTATGTATTTTGTGTCTTGCTCAAAGATATTGGTATGTACAGTAGCACAAAGGAAGAAGTAGTAAACTTACAACAGGTTGGGAAGTGCTTTGATTAATCTTTCCAGATTTAGACAACTCCAAGAGAGCAACCTCAGCAGCCGACTGCTCTGCCGCCTTCCGATTTAGAAAGCCAGTCAAAGAATCATATCGAATATCATTGACAACAACCGTCGACCGAAAGTAAGGTTGATGGGAAGGTCCTTCCTTGGTTGTCTCATAAACTGGAGTAGGTATTCCTACTTTTTGTGCATATTCCTGTAATCGACTCTTGAAAACATAACAATTGGATACACCTATATCACAAAAAATGTCACAGCATCAGTTCTAATATTAAAAGCTCTCAATTTAATGACACATCGGTATAATTTAATTTCTACTCAGGTCTATGTTTGTGCCATTCCTATCAACACTACATAAAACCACTAAATCCTAATCACCTATACATCAAATGAGAGTTTTCTATGAGAATTTTTAGCCCGTTCAAGTTCAGCCGAACCAAAGCAAACATCCACTTTCTATAATCAAGCAATTGAAAATGATTACCCACCACTAACAGATACATTACACCATATACATCATTAAAACAACACAATTATGCAATATAAAACATGCCTTGAGTTTACCAATTAGCAGTCTACCTGAGCTGGGAGAAAATGACACCCTCGGCATAGAAGAACCAGAGGAGTTTTGAACAAAACGATTAGAAGCATCAGCTTGACCAGCTACCGTGCTCATTGCTTTCAGTCTCTCTCTCTCTTCTCTATTCAGAATCCTCCGTAGAGACTGAAAATGGTAAGGAAATGATTAAAGGGACTTTGAATCTGATAAAAAGAAATTGTAAAGCTTGAAAATGGTACCTCAAGTTTTTTATTCCAAAGCTTGATTCTGGTGTAGAACTCTGTCAATTAATATTAGAAAAACAATTGTCTGTTCCAGTTGGGTTCTGATGAACCCTAATTCGAGCCTGAGTTTTTTTTTTTTTAAATGGAATACGAGCCTGGTAAGGAAAAGCAGAAACGACTACGGATTGAGATTTTGAAGCCGAAGACCAGTTTTTGGGTTTTGGCAGAACGAGCCCGAGTGTATTTTGGGCCTTTGTCCTTTGGGCCCGAGTGTTTTTGATGGGAGAGTTAAGGGTGATTACCAACATTGATAGTGCACTCCACTACTTATTATGACAATGTTGAAAAAATCTTGCTTTCAAGTTTATCTAAATAATGCTCGAATAATATTATTAGTCTTATGTTCAAAAAATAGAAGACTTCCCAAAAAGACCAGAAAAAACAATGATATTTATGCAATTATTTTGGACAGTAAATATTGATCACTTGGAGCGGCAAACTACTTATGACGGGTCCTATTTGAAATTTTATTAAGTTATTATTTTCTAGGCACTAACTTTTGCAACCTATAATTCTTTTTCTTTAATATTTTTATTCTTATTTAAAAAATATTTATTTTTACTTATAAACTAAAATTATGCAACTTCTTGTCTTCTAACAGTCTTCAAACACCATAATAAATAGGCAATAACCATTGGAATACACGAGCAGTGATTGGTCTCTTCAAGTGATTCCTTTAAATTTGTTTATGTTTCTTTTGTGGATAATGCTACACCAACAAAAAATAAGATACGAAACCCTTATTTTTTTTAAATCTATTATACCTTTAATTTTTTTTCAAAAGTCTATTACACCCTTAATTTTTAATAATTCTAATTTATTGATCTTTTTGCTAAAGTTTGTCCATTAATTGTCAATTAATTAAACACTACAATCCGCTTGTAATTGCAATTTATCTCTATCCGACAATTTACTATTTTCTATCCATTATAACATATACAATTTATTGATATTTTTTTCCCGAAAATTGTCCATTAATTAAAAACTTGAATCGATTGATTTAACCTACGTACATCTTACCTCAACCCCAACCTTTTTGCCAAAAAATGTCAATTAATTAATTATTCGCATCACACAATTAACCTACCACATCACTAATCTGGAAAACTAAATAACACTCAACTTTGTGTCATTCCTCGCCAAATTCTAAGAACGGTTTTTATATTTATGATACGAATTATATATTTATTTAGTTTAAGTCGTATGTGCATGTGTTTGATTCATTATTTTTAATTTATTTAGCGTCTAAGACTATCAATGCTTTTAGTTGTATGTGTATGAGTTTGAGACATGTGTATGTGTTTAAATCATTAAATTTAATATTGCCGAAAATTGTATAACTCTAATTTATTGTAGGTTAATTTCTTGATTTAATTTAATTACGAATACTTGAGTTGTAAAATCCGTAACGCTATTCTATTATCGTAAAATCAAATTGGAGTTATACTTACACGTTGATTTTAATATTTTCCGTGCTTAAAAATACCATAAATATATATTTTCCGAGGGTAGTCCCGACATAAATACTCTGAGGATTAAGTCAGTAGTCATTTAGTTCAGTTAACTATCATTTAGTTCTTTAGGTTTTTTTTTGGTTGGTTCAGTTAACTATCATTTAGTTCTTTTAAGTCTCGAGTAAAAAACTTGAACAATTATCCATAAAATATGAAATAATTTATACTTTCATTTTCTAGTAATTTCTAATATATGTCTAATTAATTTTATTAAATAGACAAATAAACTAGAAATATTACATTTTATCGTTGACCAATAGTTTAGGAGGTTAAATCATGAAATAAAAATTTTATGATTTTTTTTGCCGTTGACCAATAGTTCAGGGATGTAATACCTATTCCTTTTTTTTTGGGTCAATAGATAGGAATTGTATTAAAATAAGAGATAAATTCTTTATGCAAAGTTAATCCAAAATGATCAAAATTAATAAAAGAACTCAAATAGGACTTATACATCCATACGATAGGCTACCCAATAACAAACTAAGTCTTAAGTTTTTTCCCACCTTTCAAGTACACAATACAATTGCACAAATAACGCACAAAATACACAAATTCATTTAAAGCGACAAACAAACACGAAATCCACGAAAACGCATGACGACAAAGAAAAAAATATGCTCACATTGTGCTCTTTATCCCAACATTATTACTAACTTAGATACGAAAAAAGCAATGATTGACAATATTTATTGGAGAACGAAGACATTGTATTCCACAATAGCAACACCAGAGCCATCTTTGTAATCATAAGTCTTGGCTTGGGCATACCCTCTGGCAAATCGGAAAAGCCCACTCCCGCCGATGATTGGCATTTCCCTCACGCCGGAGTTGACACTGTTACGGCCCAACAAGCTAAGGGTGCTCCCATTATACTTGTCATGGGTGAAAACAAAGTTCAACATCATCAAGAAGCTAATTTCAGTTTGAGAAGCGGATGCATAAATTCCTTGTGCTCTTCCAACGATTGTGGAGTTGGGATCGGGTCGGGCGGTCAATGGATCATCCATCACGGTCACGAGCCCAAAAAGGGATGTGAAATTGAATGTGTTTGGGGCTTGGGCAACATTAATGGCGGTTGGGTTTGGGCCATAGATCGTGTCGTGAAAGTAGAAGTGAAGATGAGTTAGCTTCTCTTGGTTGAGGTTTAGGCCTAGTGATTTTGGGGAGATGTTTTTGTAGAAACTCTCGGATTCGGAAAGAGTGGAGGAGAGTAGGAGGCAAATGGAGAGGAAGAAGAGTGTTTTGGTGGTTTCGGCCATGGTGTAGGAGGAGAGTACTGATTTTTTAGGATGCTAAGTGAAGGGGAAATACTTATTATATAGAGAAATTTAACTAGTTTGAGGTTTAAATTTACTTATTATTATAAATAGATAAAATTTCTCTTCTTTTGCTAGAGCTAGATTTATAAAAGAAACACAAACATGTACATAGCAACCGACGACATTAACCATCTCATCTCGACATAGCTCGGCCGTCATTATCATCATTCTATCAATCACCTCATATTTAAATATATATATATTAATGCTTATTCGATTATAATTTGTATATGACTACTAACTTAATCCTCATAATATTTACGTCGGGATTACCCTCAGCATTTCGCAGATAACAGACGGTCAAGATTTGAGTCACAAATCCATCGATTTGAATCCACTCGTTGCTCATCACACCCGTATAAACAATTCATAACATCTGGGCAAAAAAACAAACAAACGGTCGTCTACAACGTGCTGCTGGAAAAAAATCAACAAAAGAGGAGGAATTAATGGATTGTATATTGTTACTTACTCCACCCTTCTTTCTCATGGAGATTTTTTCATTAGGTAATCCAGGATTTATGTTGCTCGTCCATATTTTTTAATTGGAACACATCGGTAGGTGTAGTAGATCTCATACCTTTATAGTCAGATATGCAAATAAATTATAAAATAACATTACAATATTAATATTCTTTTTATCTCTAATATTATTATATTAATTTACCTGATGTCATGAATATAATTAACTTGTAATTGTAAATTATGATTTCCATAGTAGTTAATGTATCAAAATTTAAATAATAAATGCACTTTAAGTTGTCGACTTTTAAAATGAATTAAAGTATGTTTGCATTCACCTCTATTTATATGAACTATTTTTTTAATGCACAAATACCATACCATTAGATTTTTCGTACAAAATTCTAACAATATATTAAAAAACTAATTTATCACGTTATTATAGTATTAAAAATAAAATAAAATAAAATGGGGATTGAATTTTTTTTTTTACGTAATAATATTTTTTAAGTTAAATAAAAATTAAGAAACATGAACAAATTTAGACGAACCACTTGAAGAGACCAATCACTTCTCGTGTATTCCAATTGTTATCGCCTATTTATTATGGTGTTTGAAGACCGTCAGAAGACAAGAAATTGCATAATTTTAGTTTATAAGTAAAAATTAAATATTTTTGAAAATAAGAATAAAAAAATTAAAGAAAAAGAATTATAGGTTGCAAAAATTAGTGCTAGAAAATAATAACTTAATAAAATTTCAAATAGGACCTCGTCATAAGTAGTTTGCCGCTCCAAGTGATCAATATTTACGGTCCAAAATAATTGCGTAAATATCATTGTTTTTTCCGATTTTTTTGGAGGTCTTCTATTCTTTAAACGTAAGATTAATATTATTCGAGCATGATTAAGATAAACTTGAAAGCAAGATTTTTTCAACATTGTCATAGTAAGTAGTGGAGTGCCCTATCAATGTTGGTAATCACACTTAACTCTCCCATAAAAAACACTCGGGCCCAAAGGACAAAGGCCCAAAACACACCGGCTCGTTCTGCCAAAGCCCAAAAACTGGTCTTCGGCTTCAAATTCTCAATCCGTAGTCGTTTCTGCTTTTCCTTACCAGGCTCGTATTCCATTTTTAAAAATTAAAAAAAAAACTCAGGCTCGAATTAGGGTTCATCAGAACCCACCTGGAACAGACAATTGTTTTTCTAATGTTAATTGACAGAGTTCTACACCAGAATCAAGCTTTGGAATAAAAAACTTGAGGTACCATTTTCAAGCTTTGACAATTTCTTTTTATCAGATTCAAAGTCCCTTTAATCATTTCCTTACCATTTTCAGTCTCTACGGAGGATTCTGAATAGAGAAGAGAGAGAGAGAGACTGAAAGCAATGAGCACGGTTGCTGGTCAAGCTGATGCTTCTAATCGTTTTGTTCAAAACTCCTCTGGTTCTTCTATGCCGAGGGTGTCATTTTCTCCCAGCTCAGGTAGACTGCTAATTGGTAAACTCAAGGCATGTTTTATATTGCATAATTGTGTTGTTTTAATGATGTAATCATTTTCAATTGCTTGATTATGGAAAGTGGATGTTTGCTTTGGTTCAGCTGAACTTGAACGGGATAAAAATTCTCATAGAAAACTCTCATTTGGTGTATAGGTGATTAGGATTTAGTGGTTTTATGTAGTGTTGATAGGAATGGCACAAACATAGACCTGAGGAGAAATTAAATTATACCGATGTGTCATTAAATTGAGAGCTTTTAATATTAGAACTGATGTTGTGACATTTTTGTGATATAGGTGTATCCAATTGTTATGTTTTCAAGAGTCGGAATGTGCACAAAAAGTAGGAATACTTACTCCAGTTTATGAGACACGCAAAGAAGGACCTTCCCATCAACCTTACTTTCAGTCGACAGTTGTTGTCAATGATATTCGATATGATTCTTTGACTGGCTTTCTAAATCAGAAGCGGCTACTGACTTAGAGTTGTCTAAATCTGGAAAGATTAATCAAAACATTTTCCAAACTGTTGTAAGTTTACTATTTTTCCTTTGTGCTACTGTACATATCAACATCTTTGAGCAAGACACGGAATACATAAAAAGAAAACATTGTAGTTTCTTTTCTTTCCCAACCATGCTAGTCATGTTTGTAGTCATACCATCTTGTATGATGTATGGTTTTCCTATACTATATTGTTTGGGAAGAAGATGACCTAAATGCTGTAACTTTTATCCTGATGTATTTGTCTCCTGTCTTTAGATTAAGGGAAATTGGTTCCCTTCTATTTTCTGAAAGTGTGGTTTGGTGAAAAGTTGGATTACCATCACCAAACAATTATTACCCCGCCATATTTTGATTTTTGTGGTCATGTTCAATAGAGTTGTAACTTCATTTTCTGCATTTGTGTGAAATTTATGGATTTACCGTATGGGAGTTTTATTTCATATTGATATTTTTATTAATAAACAATGCTCTTATTATTTTTGCTCGCTTTAACACTATTTGGTGACAAATTTTATTACTTTCCACAGCATGAAACATGATTATGCAAAAACTTGCTTCAGGAATATGCACAAAATGCAATTCCATTCTATCTGTGCTGTAAAGAAGAAGTTCCAAGTCGAATGCCTCTCTTCAAATGATATCTGTGTCAATATACAAAATTCCTCCAATCTCCACGGTACATTTGAAGAGAGGCGTTCAACCTGGAACTTCTTCTTTATGGCACAAATAGAATGGAATTGCATAGTTCATCTTTTGTGCATATTCCTAAAGCAGGTTTTTGTACAATCCTATTTCATGCGGTGGAAAGTAAAAAAATTGTCACCAAATAGTGTGAAAGCGAGCAAAAATACCATGAGAATTGTTTATTAATCAAAATATCACTATGAAATCAAACGGGGTAACAATTGTTTGGTGATGGTAATCCAACTTTTCATCAAACCACACTTTCAGAAAATAGAAGGGAACCAATTTCCCTTAATCTATAAACAGGAGACAGATACATCAGGATAAAAGGTACAACATTCAGGTCATCTTCTTCCCAAACAATGTAGTATAGGAAAGCCATACATTATACAAGATGGTGTGACTACAAACATGACTAGCTTGGTTGGGAAAGAAAAGAAACTCAAATGTTTCCTTTTTATGTATTCCGTGTCTTGCTCAAAAATGTTGATATGTACGGTAGCACAAAGGAAGAAATAGTAAACTTACAATAGGTTGGGAAATGCTTTGATTAATCTTTCAAGATTTAGACAACTCCAAGTAAGCAGTCGCCTTCCGATTTAGAAAGCCAGTCAAAGAATCATATCGAATATCATTGACAACAATCGTGAGACCGAAAGTAAGGTTGATGGGAAGGTCCTTCCTTGGTTGTCTCTAGTAGGTGAGGATGAACAGGAGATGGCTGCTCGATGATGGTCCTGAAGATGTGGTCTTTAATATGATTCTCCGTGAAAATAGAGTTTTGTGCTTTAATATTTACATGCAATCTTTGAATTTGTGAATTGAGTATATGATTTTGTTGTCTAGTTTTCGGTAATGATAGAAATTTGAGAGAAATTGATAATAAATGAATTTATGTGATTAGAGTAGAAAGATGATTTGTTTTGAGTGTTTTTAGAGAAAAGTGAGGTTGTTGATATAAATTTCGTGCCGGAGAAGAAGATAAAACTTGATAGATTTTTTTGTCAGTTTCGCATGGTTTACTGAAATTAACCCATGGGGTCACCCTTCATTTGTGAACGTTGCTGGTGCGCTTTTTTGATTTTTTGTTTTTTCCCTAAAGCATATGATCTCTTACACATGTGGTATACCGTATACCTGTCATCTTTCAAACTTATCCTCCAATTCATTGCTTTCCAGCACCTTCCTCTTCTTCCTCTCTATCTGCCTCCTACTCTCCTCCACTCTTTCCGAATCCAAGAGTTTCTACAAAACCATCTCCCCAGAATCACTAAGCCTAAACCTCAACCAAGAGAAGCTAAGTCATCTCCACTTCTACTTTCACGACACGATCATTGGCCCAAACCCAACCACCATTCATGTGGCCCGAGCCCCAACCACATTCAATTTCACATCCCTTTTTGGGCTCGTGACCATGATGGATGATCCATTGACCGCCCGACCCGATCCCAACTCCACAATCGTGGGAAGAGCACAAGGAATTTATGCATCCGCTTCTCAAACAGAAATTAGCCTCTTGATGATGTTGAACTTTGTTTTCACCCATGACAAGAATAATGGGAGCACCCTTAGCTTGTTGGGCCGCAACAGTGTCTACTCCGGCGTGAAGGAAATGCCGATCATCGGCGGGAGTGGGCTTTTCCGATTTGCCAGAGGGTATGCCCAGGCCAAGACTTATGATTACAAAGTTGGCTCTGGTGTTGCTATTGTGGAATACAATGTCTTCGTTCTCCATTAAATATTGTCAATCGGTCAAAGAGCACATGTGAGAAAAATTTGGAATGATGCCTTTGTGTTTGTAAACAAGTGTGTTAGTTAAATTAAAGATTAATGTGACTTTTCGAAGGGTAATAGGTTAAATCACAAATCTGAAAATTTTAGCGGGAAGATCGGTAATAAAACATATTTTTTAAATATTTTTATCAGTCTATTAATAAATGAAATGTTATTCTTTCATAGTTCTTTCTTTGTCTTCATGCGTTCTTGTAGCCTTCGTGCTTCTTTGTCGCTTTATGTGAGTTTGTGCGCTTTGAGCAATTATATTGTGTGCTTGAGAGGTGGGCAAAACTTAGAATTTAGTTTATTATTGGGTAGCCTATTGTATGGTTGTAGGATCCTTATTTGAGTCCTTTGATTAATTTTGATCACTTTGGACTGACTCTGTATTGTTTGTAAAGAGTTTCTCCTTATTTTAATACAATTCCTATTTGTTGACAAAAAAGAAGAAGGTAATAGGTTGTTTATCCCCTGAACTATTGGTCAACAACAACAAAAATTCCCTGAATTTTTAATTTCATAATTTAACCTCCTGAACTATTGGTCAACGATAAAATGTAATATACCTGGTTTACCTGTCTAGTTAATAAAATTAATTGGACATATATTAGAAATTACTATAAAATGAAAGTGTAAATTATTTCATGGATAATTGTTCGAGTCTCTTACTCGAGACTTAAAAGAATTAAATGATACTCCATCCATCAGTTTTTATATGACGCGGGCCCACGGATCACGATTATTAAGGGTGGCCTAGCTTGCGACTGTAGCGGCCCAGTTTCTGTCAGAGTTTGTCCATGGGCCAGCTCTCTCCAACGGTAACATTTTGGGACTCCGACCCAAATCTTCTTGTTGGCGTAGTTCGAGCTCGTCCTAGCCCATATTTAACGCTGAGAAACGTGTCTCCTATCCTTCATCAAATCCCCTTTCCGATTTTGAAATCCATCGCAAACCCTAGCCCGCCATCCTTACACCAAAATTTTGGGCAAAAATCGAGCGCAACTTATTTCCCTCCATCCGAAACACATCAAATAATTTCGAATTCGAAATGGATTACAAATATCTGACTCCCTCATACTCCAACATTTTCAAATCGATCACCCCCTTTCTCCATCACCCGAAATTTTTTGGGGCTCTGAAATGCCTTCGGTAAACCTTGATCTTAACGGATTTCCACACAGTCCACAATCCTCAACATCTAACGCGGTCGGGCTTGAGGATTTGGATGCCGCTGTCAATTCTTTCTTCGAAACTAATAATCTCAATCTCAATGGTCCAGAACCGGGTGTTGATGAAGCCTACAACAATCCAGAGCTTCGAGAAGAAGCAGAAAACTTGCCTCTGCAAACTGAAGGTGGCCTTCTTCCATTTCAATTTCTTTAATTTAAGTTCCAATTCCTTTTAATTTTTCTTTGTGGCGTTGTTCGTTGTTGAACTGGATAGTGCGTAGGAAAGAGTTGAGCGGTTAAGAAAGACAGCAAGCATACGCGTGCTTGCTGGAAAGGATGCGTAACGGGATTTTGAAGAAAGGGTCAACCAGGGTTGTTGCAGAAATGTTTGGAGTTGGTATTCGATCAATGCAAAGACTCTGGAAACGTGCAAGGGAATTAGGAACCCACGACCATCAAAGTCTAAGAGTGAGGAATTATGGGCGTAAAAGGTTTGTGTTTGATGTGGAGAGGTTGAGAGATATTCTTCTAGGGCAGAGGACAACCATTAGAGTCGTGACCCTTGTCTTGGGTGTGTCTAAGGAAGTTGTGTCTAAGTGGTTAAAAGAGGAAATACTCAGGCGCCACACAAACGCAATCAAACCCTCATTGATACAAGACAATAAGACCAGCAGAATCAAGCACTACCTCTCATCTATTGATCCTGCCACAGTTCCACGTTCTCCAACTTTCAAGCTTATGGAGTACACCGTGCATATCGACGAGAAATGGTTCTTTTTTAGCAAGCGATCACAGAGATATTATCTAATGCGTGAGGAGAATGATCCAGTAGATCCATTAAGAACTCTAATTTCATTCCCAAAGTTATATTTTTGGCAGCTGTTGTGAGGCCAAGATTTGATTCTAATGGCATTTGTATTTTTGATGGTAAAATTGGGGTATTCCCTTTAGTGGAGTCTGTAGCAGCTGTTAGGTCGAGTCAAAACAGACCTCGAGGTACTTTAGAGATTAAACCAATTGCCAATATAACCAGAAATGTGATTAGATCCTTCATGATAGAGAAAGTGTTGCCAGCTATTGCCAATAAATGGCCTAGAGAGAGTATCTTGGAACCCATTTTCATTCAACGAGACAATGCAAAGTCCCATATTCACTTTGATGACCTTGATTTCTTATGTGCAGTTGAGTCCAGTGGTCTGAATGTGTCTCTTGTGTGTCAACCTCCTAAATTCTCCTGATATGAATGTGTTGGACTGACAGAGGCGTCGCAACCACTGCATAAATGTAAGTTCAACTCAGTGCTAAACCACAAAATATAATGTAGATAGTGATGAGAGGATCGAATCCACAGGGAGGAAATCTTGAATAATTCTTATTTTTCTTGTAAAAACCAAATCGGAACAAAGTTGGGGGGGAGTTTTGTGATTGTTACCAAATTAAAAACAATACTTGAATGTAAATCAGTGAGTGGGAGCAGCATGCACAAAATATAACCGAAATAATAAGTGAAATCAGAGGTAGAGAAACAATCCTTGGTAGAGATTCTTACAAGGTGACTATCCTTTGCAATTGATCATTGACAAAACATTTTCTGAAATGGATTTATAGAGATGTTATAGGAACAAGAGACACTCTAAATTCCCAGGTTTCCCCCTATACAAGCCAATTAAAAGAGACACTCTAATAATGACCCAAACTCTCCTAACAATTTCTCAAGGTTCGCCTAAGAGTTGCTGGAAAATTGTAAACACACGGGAAACCCATCTCAAGGTCTTGAGACGAACATACTCAGCCCAGAACCCGTTCTTTCCTTTCTCCTAGTTTCTAATGACAAGTCTTATGTCTATTAGCTACTAGTTGTCTACTTAATCTCCCCTTAATGTAGGATAAACACTGACATTAGAGAAACTGACAATATTCATTCAAATCAAATCTTAGGTTAGCTACGCCTAGATCTAACAAGAACGAATTTGGCATTTAAATGAGAAAGAAAGAAATACAAAAACATTCATATTAAGTTCAACAAAGTCTCACAATAACAAAGATAGTCAACCTCTAATCTCTACCAAGAATCAGAGGAGTTTAGCTACAATACATAATTAAAATTACAAAATAAAACTTATTGTTCAAAGGTAGGAAATGCTGGAAAATGATGATGAAGATGTGCAGCAGCCCGTTGCTCCTTGCTGTCCTTCTTTCCCTCTGTCCGTTCTCGTCTATCTCTCCTGGACGAAAATCCTCACTCTCTATAGCTCAACCATTCTCTCCTCCCACTTCCCCAAGGAGCAAGCACTCAAAGATAAATTAATTGCAAGCATGCAGCTCCAAAAACAAGGAAGAGACAAGAATAAATTCTTGTCTAGCACTAAGAAGAGATGGAATATATTCCTTATGGAGTCTCCAAGGAGTTCTTGAGTCAAAGAAATAAGGGAACACGAGATAATGGAGCTTAGAAGCTGTCTAGCATGCCCAGGAGACAAGAATAGCACTAAGAAATAAAATAAACCTTGGCGCGCATAAACATGGCCGGACTGCCCAGAATTTCACCAGCGCAGACGATCCATCCCTAGGCCTAGGGATGGAGACAGGATGACTTCCACGAACAACCTCCAAAATCAGCCTTGATTGGAAATGCTCTATCTTTCACCGATTCTACTCCTTTTCCTCTCTAATGATATTTCAAGCCTGAACAAAGGAAAAGGGAAGTAAATGGCCAAAAGAAGCAAATAAATACCCTCAATCCACAAGAGAAAGAGAGCATAAAACATCTAATCTAAGCAACCAATCATGGACTTAGCCTTCTTTAGAGCAATTCAGTCACTCCAAAGCAAAGAGTGTGCTACGTTCCTTGTTCAATTGATTGGGACTGTTGAAGATGCATATAAAAAATTCTCAATGAAGAACAACAATTTTATCTTTTTAACATTACAGACTTGCATGGTTGAGGTGTTAAAATGTGATGGGAGTAACACATACAAGATCCCCCACATGAAGAAGCATTCACTTGCAAGATTATGGGCTTTACCAAGAAGCATTTGTTGCTGCCCAGAGGTGTTTGTCAATGCAATTGGTTTAATCTCTCCATAGCATATTTGAGGTACCTGTTACATTTGTGTTTTCTATATACGAATGTGTTTTGAATTTTTGGGAGATGCATTGAATTTTCTTATGTGTTTGCAGGAATTTTTGGTGATGGTGGTTGTGCATTTCGACTGCTTTAAACACCCTGTCATTGGCTGGTTGCAATTGTGAAGATGTAATTGGATTTATTGAATGGCTTGTAAATGCACTTTGATATTTTTTTATAGTTAGTGCATATTGTGCAGCTGGTAATGCAGTGACATACTGTGTTGTGTATTTAGTTTAACTTTGATGATCCAATCTATTGGATATGTCAAGGATTGGATCAACAAAGTGTAACTGTTTTGGATTATAAATGTATGTATTGAAAGCTACAATTGTGCACACAGTTTGGATCAATGTATGAATGTTTTGTACTTTAACAGGTTGTACATAATGACACATCCCCTATTTTCCAGTTGTTTTGAATCCATTGATGTACATCATGACATATCCCCAATTTTCCAGTTGTTTTGAAACAATTTATGTACATCATGACATATCCCCTGTTTTGCCAACAAAGTTCTTGAAGAAAACTAATTGCAGAGAATAACTGAGATTGAGTAAAACATAAAAACTAGAACACATCTTTATTCAAATGGAAAAGGGGGGTACAATAGAAAGGGGGGTACACAGGGATTGATAATGTTAACAACTACTCATTCATTTTTTGGTATGGCTGGAATCTTGTTGCCATAACTGTCCAAAGCACTCTGTGCCAGCCTTGCAATATTGATGATGGCCTCCAAGCTCTCATTCTTTGCTTCAAGGAGTAGAATGGCTGACTCCAGAGCGACAAGACAGTTGCTTACCGTGTCAACAATAACAATGCCATCATTTGCATGAAATCACTATTGTGCATGGTTCTTCAGCATCCTCAGCCTAGCAGCATAGCTATTAAGCCTGGTGATGTCCTGGTTTGTTGCCTCCAACGTACGAGTAGCCTCCTCAATCTCTGCCTGAATGTGGCCGCCGACAACCCCTCTACCTGCAAGGTAACTCTCTGCCTCTCTTGCATCCATAGCAACAATTAAGCAATATAAATCCAGTAATCCAGAGAATAATTGATAAATAAAAATAGAAGTGAAGAAATAGGGGACGCAGAGTGTTTGTTTATATAGAGGAGTTGTGTCTCTTCTCACAAGGATTAGGGTTTTGGGTGTTGCAACGTTTCCTTGGAACGCCACCACTGTGAACGGCTGCTAAAGGAATCCCAAAAGAATCACAATATTTTAATTTTGGAAAATTGCATTAAAATGGACAGGCATGTTTGAATTGAATAGGGAAAGTAAATTAAAAGCTGAATTTCAACTGTAATGGCCGAGAATCTCTCAGCCTACCTTACCCTATTTCATTGGTATGGACACCAAGGTGGCTGTTCAGAGTCATGTTCACTCAGGAACACTATTTGAACACACATTCCAACTTCTTTTGCCTCCTCTACTTCCCTTGCCGCATCTACACTCAATTAGCACGTCTCTTTATGTTTTCTTGTTGGTCACGGACTCAATAAGAGTTCTCTATAAAAAAACCAATACTCCATTGATACAACACACTATCAAACAATTGCTGATCACACACAAACTCACACTTACCTCTATTCAACCATTCCTCTTCCAATCCTATAACCATGAATCCTCATGAGGCAGAGAACATCCTAAGCCTCGCCGGTTCAGTTGGTGTTGCCCTGCACAAGGAAGTTACTGAGGTGAACCACATGTTGCTCTCCACAGAGCAACAAATTGACAGGATTGCGGAAGTCTGTATGAGACTTAAGCAAATCAAAACTGATGTGTCTCTACGCTTATGATGAATAAGGTATGGAAGCAGAGGAATTCATCCTCACCATGGGCCACGCCCTTCGTCCACTGGCCAAAACCAAATGCAGGTTGGAGGCAAAAAGAGACAATTTGAGGCTGGTCCTTGACAACCTAAATGCTGCAGTGAGGGCATCAAACAGGTTTGCCAACAAGCTTCCTGCAATCCCTAAATCAAGCTAAACTTCATGTTGTACTACTTAAATGCTAATGAGAATTGTTATGCTAATGAAAATTTTCTGTTTAACATTATCAATAAATGAGAATTGTTATGTTAATGCTATCATATTGTTTGGTTATCTGTATGGAACAAATTAAAACACTTACACAGACATAAAAATAAACACTTTATACGCATAAATATAAACACTTCTTTTTCACATTTACAGTTACTGGACTAAATTCTATACAAGTCAAAATTAAAATTATGCAATTTCTGGCAACATAAATCCAGAAATTACATGATCCAATAAGCACCAAATTGCCAAAATAAATAAAATTAAAATAGAAAATTACATTAATTAATGGAAACCTGGTAGAAGGATGCGCAACATGAGGATGAAAGTCCTCTCGTCGACACTATGAGTAAATTGCCACCTGCCTGCGGTTGGCAATTTGTTCAGGTCAAAATCCCTATCTTCAGGAACTACTTCAGTCACTGGTTTGCCTTCATCATAATCAGCAGTTGGTAACTGATTCAAATCAAAACCTTTGCTTTCGTGTACTATCGGAGAAAGAGGGAGGGAAATTTCCACAATGGGTAATTCATTTAGATCAAAATCCAAAAGGGGTTTTCCTTTCCTCTTCTCATTGACTCTATTGGCGAAATCAGTAACCCTTGTAAGTAACTGATCCTCCGAATCAGTAAACCCAGTATTCGAATCAAAGTCACTCACCTTCACCAGCGAACTCTCGTCTTGCCCACCCACATCCTCCAACAAAGTGTTGTCTTTCTCATCCCTCTCATACGTATCTTCCACGATCACTTCGGAGATCGTCTTTTCCTCTGCGGACATAACCATTTCTTCATCGTCGACCGCGACCGAGTCTGGCACGGTCATATTATAATTGCCGTCGAACTCACAGTAGCTGTCATACTACGAATCCTCAAAATAAAATCCCTCCATTTTTTGCCTGATTTTGTATGAGCAAGAGAGAATGGAAACGAGAGAGAAGGAGGAGTTGGAGAGGATGGAAGTGAGAGGTCTGTACCCTCTGTGTTGAAATGATGAATGAAAATTGGGGTAATAGCTTAAAACACCCTTGTACTAACCGCGAAAAACAAACTCCTCCCCCGAACTTCAAAAACGCTAATACACCTCCCATGGACTATTGTTTTCGGGCAAAAAGGCCCCTCAATGCACATTTTTACAAATTTAAAAAAATTCTAAAAATTCTAAAAAACATGTAAAAATTCTAAAAAAAATGTAATTAACCTAAAAATCAAGAAACATTGTAAAAAATTTCAAAAAATCACAAAAAATGTAATTAATTATGGACAGAAGGGGCTAATTGCACGATCAACGTAGTTCAGGGGAGGTGTATTAGCGTTTTTGAAGTTCGGGGGAGGAGTTTGTTTTTCGCGGTTAGTACAGGGGTGTTTTAAGCTATTACCCCATGAAAATTTTGAATTGACGCTCAGGAATTTCAATCAAATTTCGTTTACCCCTTAGCCCTTGAGTGACATGTAGTTTTATCGTCGAATGACTCGTCACACTAGGGTCAGAAATGTAAACTCACAAGGGGAGACGACACAGTTATCTAACACATCAGTTATTCCCGGGTTGACGTTTTTGGGCTAAAACGTCAACTAATTCCGGACGGAGGGAGTAGTTAATTAAACCAACCAAACAAGACCTTAAAAAACTATTAACTAAACCTAAAACTCACCCTCTCACCTTTCTCCTCTCTCTCTCAGCACCCAAAAAATGAAAAGAAAGAAAGACAAACTTACTTTTGTCTTGTGTGTGTGTGGCTGAAGCAAAAGAAGACTAAGGAGAGTGAAACTCAAGCTTATCAACTACCCAATTTCATCTTTAATTCTCTTCTTCTACCATCAATATTTTATGGGTTGCTTCTTGTGTGGTGAAATTGATTTGGGGGAAATGTCTAATTGATGAGTGTTGATGAAATTGATGTCATGAATTATATTAATTGTGGTTAGATTGTTCATTTCTTCATTAAAATGAGACATGCATGATGATTCTCCATGGAAATAGAGTTTTGTGCTTTAATATTTATATACAATCCTTAAATTTGTGAATTGAGTATATGAATTTCATGATTTTGTTGTTTAATTCTCAGGTAATGATAGAAATTTGAGAAAAAATGATAATAAATGAATTGGTGATGATTAGAGTAGAAAGATGACTTGTTTGAGTGTTTTTAGAGAAAAGTGAGTTGTTCTTGATGTAGATTTCGGGCCGGAGAATATGATAAAACTTAATAGTTTTTTTTGTCAATTTCGCATGATTTACTAAAATTAACCCATAAGGTCACCCATGAACCCTTCGTTTTAATTATTTATTTAATTTACTATTTTTCATGACATTGTTTATGGCATACTGTGACATACCATGAAACCACCCATGACATTTTTACTTAATTATAAGTGTTGATAAATGATGAAATCTCATTTAATGGGCATGATTGTACTCATAAATGAACTATGATTTGTATGACACATCACATGATTATATGGAACATGATGTGTTGGTTGCTTGATGTGGAACATGATGTGTTGGTTCCTTCAAGGTAATGTGTTTATGGACTACTTTGTAATACTCTTGTGTATTGATTGACTAGGATCGTCACGTGTTTATACTAGTCCTAGGCGCGGTAGTTGTGTTTCTTGTCGCTATCGAGGTGAGTAGATTATTTATGTTGTTGTATTAATTGTTGTACACTATTTTCTTGAATATCCTTTAGGGTGCACAACGATATCAATTGTTGGTTACCATATGAAATGGAAAGCACTACAGTGCGGTAAATGAGATGGTGATTTCCTTGTTATATATATTATTTGATTATGTTGGTAACCGTGGTTGTGAATGGCCGATTGTTTCTCATGGTTGCAATTGATTCACGGTTTTAAAGAGCTCTCTATTGATTTAAATACTAACCACCTATCGCGATAGTAGAGCCTATAGGTCACAAACAGCGTGGAGATAATGAGTCATGATTAGTTGAAGAGGTAGACTGAGTTTTTATAACCTGGGAGAGTCCAGCCTGCATTCGCTTTGGCGACGGTGTTTTCTGATTTTATGGTTCAGCCATGTCAACTGATGGAATAAAAATGTGAATTGTATTACATTTGTGAACTCCATTCTATTATAAAATCTTGCGTATGTAAGTCGATATAAGTTTTCTACTCACTGGCTCCCTCGTAGTGGAATTTGTTGTTCTTATTCAGGAAATGAGGAGACCCATGTTCGGGCATCTTCCTTGTAGGACTCCGTGTATGTGAGCTAGGACAGATGTCATCTCATGGATACTTTTCCTTAACTATGCATCCGAGAGTCATTATATATGTATTTTTTGACTCTATCACCATGATGTACCTCTTGTGGTGTTACTACTATGTGACTACTAATAGGGTGATGTCGTATTTATAAACTACAGTCGTAGTGTATTACACTGTTGTGTATGTTTGACTAGCTGGATAAGCTACGGTATTTTGGTGTGCTTGGATTGATAAGTCACTGGTTATGATATGGTATATCGGTTAGTTCCTGTGTAACTAGATGATGAGATGTTGGACTTAAAATGTCTTATGTATGTTAGTTCCCAAGTGAACCCGTGATTGTAATCTTGTATGTTCTTATACTAAATATTGCATATGATTACTTTTTATCTGTTTATTTGGATGTCAATTTCTGTAATCCTTGTTGGTTTGGTTGTACGGGACTTAGGTGCGATCTCAGGTTTGAGGTCGGCTTGAGTCGTAAGGTAGCACAACAGGCAGGTGAGTCTAAGCTACACAAAAGACCCACTGGATTTTTAATTTAATGATTTAACCCCTGAACTATTGATTAACAAAAAAACCCCAAATTATCGGTTAATGGCAAAACACCCTTGGTTTCAATTTCATGATTTAACTCCTGAACTATTTTTGAGGGTGTATTTGGGAATAACAATAGTTGGGGGATGAAGTTAAAATTTTCTGATTAGTCAGGTAACTAGAATCTTTTGCGGCCCTTGAGTAAGATTAATTTCGTTCTTGGGTTAAATTTGGTATTTTGCCACGTGTCAAGTACAAGAGCGGGTAGCGCCTACTAGCTTCCCGGCCGGACTGAGTGTGCGCAGCTAAAGACTCTACACAGAGGAACCAGCGAGTGGGCAACTGCGCGCGCGGTTGTAGCGGAATTCGAAGGAGCGAAACAATCACGATCCAATCCAAATCCATATCCATATCCATTAAGGGGAAACGAGAATGGGGACGCGTGAAGTATACGAGCAGAAGCTAAGGACCGGCAACATCTACCATCACGATCCCACCATCAACCCCGGTCTTGGCACTCCTCGCTGTCCTCGTTGCCTCTCCCTCCTAAACCCTAATAACGTAATCTCAGACCCCCTTCCTCCTCATCTCTCTGTGTTTCTTCTCTCTATTGATGCTTGAATTGTGTTTTTTCGTTCTTGTTTTAGGAAAAGAAAGAGTGGACTATCACTCCCATCTTACATGACGCCACTGCCGTGGTGAGTTCCTCTTCTTCTTCGTCTTTTTTGTTTTTTATTTTACGACCAGTGTCGTCCCGTACCACCTGTTTGTAATTGAGGCTCCTGCAGAATCTTAAATTTGTTCTTTTCTAGTCGTGAAGTGTTTTGTTATGTGTATGTGCTGAAACTCTGTTTTGGGAATTGGCTAAGATATACAATTAAACCATACCAAATTTTGTACTCACAATGGTTTTCTACGTGCCCTCTGTTTCTGCTGTCTGGAATTCCGTCTCTGTTTGTATGTGTGGCAATCTTTTTGTTTAGAATAACGCTACCAGGTTTGTGTATCTGATATATGTTATTATTGGGTAGGCTGGCACGGGTATTGGCGGCATGCTTAGTGCAGTTAACGGTTTAAATACAGGTAACGTGTGATTTTTGCATTTAAATTTTTGGAATTATGTACAGTTATCCACTTTGTTTTTAAGGGATGTCTTATTCCATCTTTTGTGTTTTCAGGGATCCCATTCCTCCAAAATCGTCTCAAAGGACCAAAATGGCTTCCTTTTGTAGTTGGGGTAAACCTAGTGTTCTTCATTACTTGCATTTTTTTATGTTCTGACCTGTGAATTTTGTGTTGTATTAAAAATTGTTGAGTAACCAGCACCCTCTTAAGCTCACTGCATGTTATTTGTTATTTTCTTGTCAGCTTCCTCCTCTGCTAGTTGTTTCCGGGGCCAGTGCTGCATTTGGAGGTAGGAGCAGAACCTTTGTTATTGGTATTACCATTCAGTGATATTATTCTAACTTCTCATCATGCAAACATGATTAAGCTTCATCTTAAGTCTAAAAACAATCAATGCCCCCTTATTGTGTGCATTAAGTTTACTAAGACCTTGAGCTTCTGCATATCTACAAACTTGAATTTACTTGGTTATGAACTCGAAGGGGAAATTTTGAAGCATGACTAAAAAGATTGCACTATGTTCATATTTACTGCCTTTCCTTGTTTTCTTCATCTTTCATACTTTTTGCTCTATTGGAGTGTCTAATTGCGTACAACGTGGATGTAGTGGAGAAACTTGATATGGTATCTCTAGATTTCTTTTCCAACACTTAGGCCCTTAAAATCTGTTCCTAGTTTGTGGAAGGCTTTCGGATTATGAATTTCCAGATCTTAAATCAATAGGCCACAAGATGAATTTACCCTAATGATTTGAATTTAATTTTTAATGGGATTTTGGGGCAGTGATTCTTATGTTATTCCAATTTGGTTCCATCATAGATATAGAAGTATAGAAGTGGGGATACGCTTAATAGAATTAAGCGAACTGAGTGCTATGTTTATTTCTTATGCTTATTACGTAGATGTTCAACTCACCAATTTGGTGGTGACGAGATAAACTGTGACTTTTCTCTTTGGCAACTTCCATTTTTCCAGTTGTTTCTGGTTGTCAATGATCACCCACTGAATCATTTTCAGTAGTTTCCATCTTGTGAAACTTCATTGAAGTGTGTGTATACACCCAACACAGATTGTTTTCTTGTTTCATCTTTGTCTCTTGTGAATAGAATCACTACTGCTGTGTATATGGCTCTCAAACTTCTTGCTTTTAGGGAACATAACGAATGGATAGAGTAACTTTTCTGGCCTCCAATTAAAATTATTTAGGCCTTTGGTACTTGCCACAGATTTCTGATGCTCTAGGTCCTAGTTAAACAAGTAAATAGCATTATGCAATGGATGATATGAACTATTGGTGTTATATGCTGGATAGTTATGTGAGAGGGGATGTATTGTCAACATTCTGTAACAAACGGATGGATAGTAACGGAATGATGGACAGAAGAAGTCTCTTTGGTTTTATTATTTCCACAATTGAGTTTTAGCTAAACTTATGGAGATGGAGCTACAACTTTAGAGGTCTAAAGGACTTTGATTGTTTTTGTGAGTATCAATTTCGAGTAATTCAGAAGTCTAAATATTTTGGTTTATACAATGTGTTGATGTGCAAAATTCACATCTTCACAATTACAGGCTTGCACAACACTAGATGGGTGCTTAGGCTAGTAGCTGGTCATTGTCATGCCATGTTGAAATCTCAAATTTATGCTTTGCTCTTTTTGCATCTAACATAGTTGTAAATAAAGTTGTTATACCAAATTTCTTATTTGTTTGATGGGTTACGCAATGTTTGTTTAAGTGAAAATGGAAGTGTGGGTTCCCAGTCAATACTCTGTTTTTGTGTTGACAACTCAATTGCTGCAACCATTGAATTCTGTTTCATGAATTAAAAATTAGGCATTGTGCAACAGATTTGCAATTGGAACTCTGCGCATGTTAAACTGTGTTATGAGGTTCCCATGTCTAACTCGAACGATGTCACATCCTGTTATCAAGTGCATATTTTAATTCTTACAATCTATGTGGCATTACAGTTTTTACCATGGAGGACTGAGCCTATATGCATTTTGAATGGCTTTCTTTTCTCTCTGTTCAAAGATTGGTCTTTGCAAGACTAACTTGATTTTGTGCCATTTGGGCTGGGCCTTTGATGCTTCTGAAATCTGTTTGTTCAACTCCTACAGTACTTGTACTTGCTATAGGTCTTTCTACAAAAATGGAAAAAAAGTATTTGCTATGGGTATAGATGAAACTTGAGTAGCAATCATTCACTGCTGATGGCAGACTGTTTAAAGTGCAATGTTGCTGTTGCAATTATTTGAAGCCATGGTTTAAACTGTACATTAGAAATGTTGTGCTTGGTTGATGAATGGAGTTTCAATTATTTTGAGAATGCTCCATGTACAGACTTTTGTGCGGCTGTTTGTTCTTCAAGTTTTGGGTTACATTCAGTTCAAATGGATTGCTAAAGCATAATTTTGCAGGTTATGTGCTTCCAAGGTTTACTCAACTCATTGTGACGTCCTACTATGCTGCTTCTAGTGCCTCAAATTATGGGATTTCACTCCTCACCCGGCGTATTGAAGAAGCTCATGCTTCCCAGCCTCAGCAAGAAAGGCTCAAATGATTCTTGCAGGTGCACATATTACAGAATCTACTTAACTTCCCATAATTTTGTAATCAATATTATATTTGCAGGTAGGAATGAGTGAACTTGTAGTTTGTGTAGCATTGTTATAATTCTCATATTCTGGGTGAAGGCCTTTCCTTCTATGCCAAATCAAAGTTATCACTGTTAAACAGTGTGGCTAGATGCTTCTTGTGCTTTAGAAGTCTCATTTCGAAGTGCTAATGGTCGCAAATCAACATAACAGTTCTCTTACCAATGCATGCCCTTATGGAAGAAAGATCAACTCATCAAATGTAGGCTAAGCTGGTATTCTGCGTAATTCTTGGGTCATTTGATAAGTTGAACCATACAGGGATGTGCATATTGCTAATCTTTGGGAATGAATGTAGGCATTTGAGATTCAGTGGTGAAGTTATAGTGTGCCAATTACATTCTCTGGTTTCCCTAGTTTCATCATTTTTTCTTCCCCACGTTTGTTAGGATTGGTGTCAAGAGTTGTGTTCAAAGATTCCCAGTTAGTTTTTATGAACTTCCTTAATCAAACACGACGAATATTTTTGGTTTATAGAGATTTGGATAAAGGGATACAATTTCAAACTACTGCATTGACATTGGACTTGGCATGGGGTTTTGTTATTTTTGAAATATTTTAATCAGAGTTGCTTAAAGTTCATTTAAATGGACGTGTAAATGTATAAGCGTGGGGGTCCGTTTATTCTTATCATAGGAATAGGATAGGATGAATTCCCTTCAGCAGCTAGGGCTGTGCCCTATTTCTGGGAAACTTGGTAGACAGAAGATAACAAAAGTGTCAAAACGTGCGTGTTTTAGGGTAGGGCCCTGGAAGTGCAGCTGTCGACGTATGCAATGCATACGATAACATAATTCAAAGATTGCATTGTACTAGTCAGTAATGAATTGGCGTATCTTGTCCTTCTCTACTTCTCTACTTCTCTACTTCTCTACTTCTCTACTCTAAGATATAGATGACCTCAAAGATCAAAACTTGGAGCTTTGAGTAGACATGGGACATACAGAGGAAAATGAAGGGAATGAATTTTTTTGTTTTTAACAATGTGGTGGAAAAGCAGAGGTGGGTGGTGGGTCAGGAGGAAGGATTCACTAAGTTATGCCTGAATTTTTTTTAACATTATGATATATGCTTGGGAGACTGAGCTTAGAGGTGACAACACAACTGTTTTAATGGTGTGGTATCACTTGTTCTCTCGTTGGTAGGCCTGTAGGGCTTTTAGTTTCTTTTCCATCACTTTTCGATGGTTGTGGATTGTGAATTGAAGAGACTTACCTAGTTCATCTTCGTATGATACATATTTGTTTTCTCCTGATTTAAATTGGACTTGAACACTGTTTATGTTTGATGTGCTGATGGATCTCTCTTAAAATTTGCAGTATAGGGTTAGAAACCCAAGTTGGGTGTGGGTTTGGTACTAGGTTTAGGTTTACAACCCTCTGCATTATGGGGGCAACTGATGAATGGAAGCAAAAGCATGGCCTCATATGATGGATGACCCCGTATTTACTGTTTATTTCTTAAAACATACCAATAGCTAGCTACTGGGGAGGAAAAAAAGTGGAAACAAAAGGTGCAATGGAACAGGGTCAGTTCAAAAGGGGGAAAAAAAGCAACAAGTTGGACTAGGTTATGAGCCAAAAGAGACTAGCGCACTTTAAATGTGCTGTACATCAATTTTTGAGCTAAAGAATGGTCTGGTATCAAGTTGATGTTCTGGAGATGAATTTAAGTTAATGTATTTTTACATCAGAAGGGTTGAAGTCTAACAACTAATTGAGTAATGTTTGTTTAATTACTCTTCAAAAGCAGGATTTCGATGCGTTTTCAAAATCATTAGCTTTGCTGCAAATTGAGTTTTATTCTAAGCAGGCTTGAGGTGGTTTTGTGACAGACTGATCTTTTTAGTTCTGCTGCATGGTGTTTGATTTCTTGGTATGATGTCATGATATGATATGATGCCCTCAAACAAAGATAAGCCATGCTTTGTCGATCAGAGAAAAAACAAAATGTTGGACCATATGTTGCATGAGTTTCTTGGCATTCAATGCTCTAATCCATACTGCTACCTAATAGACAGTAAAATACTGATAATATATAATAATACTAATAATAGTAAAGTCTGTATATACGTATACAGAGACTAAAGTCTTGTATGGGTAATGATGTTATGCCAGTTTTGCACTCTACAATTCAGTAGAGGCTCAGGTTAGCCAAAGGGTAGTATTGTGAGCTACTGTATAAACTGTCAACCTCGTTTGCAACTTTATAGGGTTGTGGACCGATGTTTCTTAAATTCCACTGGTCTCTCTTATGTACATGTAACAGGGGAAAAAGGAAGAAGAAGGAAGAGAAAGAAGAGATTGAAATGAAAGTAAGTGGAAAGTGGTCCTAAATGATATAATGTATGTACCTCTCTCACAAGTCTTTATTGTGCATCTTTATGTCTTCTTACTCCTCACATGCCTTCTCCTACATGCATTTACTTGTGGACCCCTAGATAGTTGGGCTTGATGTTAACAATGGAGGGGCTCTATTTCTTTCCTTTTTTCCTCAAATTAAAAGTTACCCTTAATTTTTCTTGCAATATGTCTATCAATCAACTCATATTTCGAGTTCGAGTATGGAAAATGATGAAAACCATATTGGTAGAGTTACAAAATTTGTCAATATGCTTGAATAAGAATTAGTCTCTAGTGATAGCAATGAAAAACTAAAGCAGAGGCATCCATTTTTTTTATTGAAAGGAAGGTTGTAGGGTACCCTCCCTCAACCAAAACCCAAATTACAGAGATGATAATAGTGGATGAGAAAGGAAAAAGAGAAATGTGATTGGGTTTCAGTTTTGTTGGATAGTGAAAGTTGCAGAGTGTTTTATGTCCATGTACTCAAAAGAAGCATCTTGTCATGAGTTTAATTTTATTTTTGTGTGCAAAAACCTTTCATAAATGCTGCATTCTTATTATTGCCATATTGATGCTTGCTAGTTGCTACTATGCCATAAACCCAGGACATCACCAGTTTTATCCACTTTTTGTTAACTACTATGAAGTTGATGTTTTAAAAGGTAGCAGTAACATTTCTAGATTGACCATTACTACTTATTAATGCTCTCTTTTCTTATTTTTTCCTTACATGGAGAAGAATATAGACAAAATGATTCGAATTCGAAATTTTGTCTTTCTTATTTTGTATTTAGTACTCTCTCCCTCTCAGTTTTTCATCTTGATTTTTTTCCATCTACTTTCTAACATTCAGTACTATAAGGCCTGTGCAGCTGTATAGCAGGACAAAAGAGGTAAAAAATATTTGGTACACTGTACAATAGTTACATTGTAAAAGATCCAAAAGTACATAAACTAGAAACAGTAGAGGTTGGTGGTCACTAGTCATCCTTTTTATCGACAAATTTAGATGAGAAAAAACAGCAGAGGAGTACTAAGAGTTTCAGTCACAGGGAGTTTATATGGAAATTTTAGTTGAAAAGTTATGGAGTGAAGGGTAAGAAGTTTCTAAATTTGGACTGAAAACAATTGCTCTATACCTTACAGGTACTGAGTTTTAGTTTACTTAAAATCAACGTTTCTCATGCACCTGTGTTTGTATATAATTAGTCATTATACCATGTTAATGTTATATAGTGATAGATTGATGGGTGAAACTTCATTTTCAGATTTGTTAAATCACGTTATTCTAATTTAAGATTATTAATTAATTAATTAATGGGGTCGTCCTTATTAAAGTGTAGAAATTAATAATTAATTACTTAGCTTTGCATTAAAAGAAAAATTTTGAGGTTAAGATGCCAATGATAATTTGCCCAAAAAAGTGAAATGCATATAGACAGTTTCAAATTGATACATTTTTCATTTTTCCTTTTTTTGGAAGGATGTTTAAATTTGATGTTAACTAATCTAAGGTTTTGCATCAAATTATTGTCAGTACAATAACTGGAAAAAAGGTTGGCAGCTCTAGGATTTATTGTTCATATTCATTACTTCCTATGTCTTTCTTTTGAGAATAATTACTTCCTATATTTAATTCGTTACGAGTTGTGTACGATAAGAACATTTGTGTATATACAGATTTATAAGAGTTTTAATTATTGGTTAATGTTTTAATCACTTTAAAAGTCTATTTTTTAAGAGTTATGATATCATGAAAACTCTATTCAATAACTGAAACAACTCATTTTTACTTACACACGTTTTTCTAAACCAATTATAATTATTGATTTTCTTCTAAAAGTAGAATTAATTGTGACCATTAATTTCACAATAATTGACTTGTGTAATTATACTTTTTGGGGAAATAAACCCATAAAAGTTCCTAAGAGTATTGATTATTAAGAGTATGATCTAGTTAAAATTCTTTAAAGTAAATGCATATTTATTGCTTGTAGTTTATTGGTATTATGTGTTAATTAAAACGTGTAAATCTCGAACTCGAGTCTTTTAATTGAAATCACTCAGCTTGCACATACGGTATGGTGGGTACTTGTACAAGTTTCAAACTGTTATATTTTAGTTTGAGTTTGATTGATCATAATTATAGCTTAACATAGAGTTTTGTTGTTGCGGTTTAATTATGATATTCACTGAGGTCTGTATTGCAAGTGGAGGATATAGATTTATGCGTGCGCATACACACATATATTCTTCATAACCCGATTTCATTACCGGTAAATTATGTTTTTACTTTTAATTGCTAGCTTGTGGACTTGTTCTATAATGGATGGTAAAATTGACGACAATTATGAAGCTCTTGGATTTGTCTTTGTGAGAAATGTTAACCTCATAATTAATCAATGATGTGCTAAAAATTCAATTCAAGCAAGGAAAGCTGATCAGATCAAGCTTTTAAATGAGATTTCAATTTAATTATCAAATGTATGTACTTCAATTAATCTACACATTTCCATTTCACTTTCGCATTAATTCGATGGATATTAGATTTGCGAATTATAAATCGTATTTTATGGCCCCTCATATTCCAATCAACCAATACAATCATCACACGTCCTCTTAATTATCAATCCAAATACGTTGTAGCCTGTAGGACACAACATACAGCAGGTGAGTTCAGGTGCCTCCACTTTAATGAAACATTCTTATATATATATATATATATATATATATATTATTAGATCAATATTATTATTATTTTTTCTCGCCCAATATAGGGCAACAGACAAAACACAAATTCCAAAATATAAATGATTATATATATAGAAAATAATAATGATGTATGTTGATATTTAATAAATAGTAAAATGGATTTATAAATAGTAGAATTCATATATAAATAGTAGAATGCAGAAATAAAAATTTGGGTTCTGAGAGCCGGATATAGAGACTATTTTGCTTTTTATAAATATATTTTCATATTTTATAACAGAGGTATCAACACCTATTTATAAGAAGTATTGCACCTATCTATTAATGGATGCAACTGTTGGTGCAGACGCAACGGTTGGAATGAGCACAACGGTTGGAACGGACGCAACGGTTGGAATGGACATATTGTTTAAATATTCAACAATATATATATATTTATATTTATAGACACAATCTTACACAAAATTTTATAATTCATCAGTGTTTCTTTCTGTAGTTTTGTTAGTAATTCATCGAATGATATGCATCTATATAGTTAACATCCATGAGGAACTCTCGCCCTCCTGTACGTACTGCCGCCAGAACAGTGATGATAATAATAATTTAATTAGAGAATAATAATAAAAAATGTGACACTTTGAGTAATATGTTTTAATTTCCCTCTTAGCAGACATTATAGCTAAGTGTACGAATAAAGGGTGAGAAAAAAAATAAAGAGGGCAATCTAACGAGCTACCTATATATATAAAATATGCAAGCATATATATTCCTACACGTGATGATGATGTTACGTAATTAGTTGAATAATAAATAAAATATTTATATATAAGTATTGTTTAAATCCCAATTTAACTAAAAAAGAGATTCAAATTCACAAATTCAACTCATCTAAATTAATAAAATGGCTCGAACTTAATACATAATTTCTTTTCACAAAAACCGATTCGTTATATTCTGAAAAAAATCAATAAGTTGCAAGCTAAGTGAACGGTAATATATACACATAATTAAGGTGAATTTTTTTAACCCTTTCTATTTTTACAAAATAAAAAGAAAGAAAAGGAAAGGAAGAGGTAACTATTTACTAATTAGTTACACATCATAGTTTGGCAAACTAATTAACTGTGGGTAATAATATATTATCTAGCTAGTCTGCATTTTCATGAAAAAACCAAAAAACCAAAAACCAAAAACCAAAAACCAAAAACCAAAACACAGAAAACAAAAACAAAAAACCTTATCACCTGATCATTCACCCCCCTCTCTCATCACCCCACCTGTCTCTCTAAACAACAAGTATCACAGATTCATATGTGTTCATCACACACACGTGTGCTGTCCTCACCAGTCACCATGCTCATGCAACTCAAAATTATTCCACTCTATCCATACATTCCTAACACGTGTGTTCAATTTTCTGGAGCAACACATTGATATTTTATCCCCTAGCCTGCCACCATTTTTTCTAACTAACAAAATAGTAAAACATGAGTACTTTTTTTTAAAGTGATTTAACCTTTTACACTCTTAATCATATGTTCCTTTTTTTTTCAATTTTTTTTTGAGATTAGTTAATATAAAACTCTATCCACTTTTTTTCTAAACACATATATAATTTAATTTTACTATCAATCAAAGTATGTAATTAATAACAAAATTACAATTAAAAAGAAGAAGATCAAGAAAAGCATGTAACAAATCTCCAATTCCAACTCGAATTCCATTGATTTTTCCAAAAAAGAAAAAAAAAGTAGTAGCATGGACTTAATAACTTTTCTTTCATACTCGAAATGGATAGAAAAGACAGTGATGAAAATAAAAATTAATTTTTTGTTTACATTATATTTCTTCGGGTTCAAACCACGTGTATTTTTTAACTCGTTTGAAATAGAACTGCTCAATTAATTAAGGAGAGAAAATTGTTGCCGGTTCAGATTAATCAATAATTAATTTAATTAATCTCATGGGAGAAGAAGGAGAGAACAAAATTAAATCTCAGCTTTCCTATTTTTTTTCCTCTAATAATAATCCAAGTTAATAATTAATTACGATAAAATTATTATTACTATTCATTAATCATTGCTACTACAGATGAAGATCTAAACTCACATGATCTTGCAAGCTCGATTTGGTCTGAGAATGATGATCATATGATCCAAACCGTCCAGCGGAAGTGGGCCCACCACCCCCCGCCACAACTTGTGAATGTGGTGCCGCCGCCTTCAATTCCTCTCCAGCAAATAACGGCACAGAATGATGTTGATGATGATGATGCATCAAACGGTCACGATGAAAACCCGCCGAAGCACCAACACTCGTCCCGTGATGAACGGTCGGGATCCTCCACAACCCTAGCGGGCTTCCGTTGATGGGCTGCTGCGAAGTACTGGAGGAATGAGAAGGATACGAAGTCGTCAAGGAGGACGAGCCATTGTTGTAAAACCTACCGGTACTGACCGCCATGTGGTTGTTCCAGGAAGGGTAAGTGGAGGGTGCGGCCGAGTCTAGTCTGTAGTTCATGAGACCGTAGTAATTATGGACGTCCGGGAAGGAGCCACTGGTGTGGGCCATGGCGGACTGGAGGTGGGCCCGCTTCGCGTTCTGACGCTCTCTCTTGTGCGCGTTTTGGTGGCCGCCTAAGGCTTGAGAGGTAGGGAAGTTTCTACAGCAGTAGTGGCACTCGAATCTCCGGTTGTTATTGCTGTTACTGTTAGTACTATGAGGATTATTGTCGGTTTCTTTGGCCGACGACGTGTCGTCGGTAGTTTCGCCTGAATCTGCTGACTCATCAGCTGCTGCCGCCGCGGCTGAGACCGCATCGTTGCCACCGAATTCTTTGCCGAAGAGACGGAGGGTGGTGCCTTTCTCTTTGACGGGTGAGGGTGAGGGCGCGGGGCGGATGAAGGGGAGCTGAGAGAAAGATTCCACGTTCATGAAGTCGTGAGTCTCTCTCTCATCAACCTTATCCATGAACGACAAAGCGGATTTAGGTGCTGACCGGCCGGAGTACTAAACCGGAGAGAAAAGAAGCGGTTTTGAAAGGAAAGGGAGAGGAGAAAAATGTGGGAGGGAGGAGGAGAGGAAGGGATGGATGGGTATGTAAAGTAAATAAGGGGGAGGAGAGGATGGGTGGGGCCTATAAAGGGGAGGGAAGGATGTGAAAAACAACTGAAGTTTGGTACTAGAGTTTCAACGTTTCTCATTGGTTACCTAAAAAGCTTAAGTGCAATCTTAATTATATATATGTAAGACTACCCACTGGCGTTTGGTAGAGTACTTCAACATTCTTTATTAGTTATTTAAGGAGTAAGTTCAATCCTTATATGTAAAATTATTAAATACTTAATCATCGGAAGAGGGTTGCTGGGGCCTATTAAAGGAAGAGAGGAATAGATGTGAAAATCAATTGGCGTTTAGTGCTAGTGTTTCAGCACTTCTTATTTAAATTACTTAAAAAGAGCAGGTTCAATTTTTATATGTAACTAGCGTCATCTCGCTTATAAATTACGTTATTTAATAAGCACAGATTTAATCCTTTCATGTGTAAAACTATCACCGTAAAACTTGATTTAGATGTATATAAAAAAACTATAATCACTAGTTACATGTAGAAAAACCATGGATTGAATTTTAGTAGTCTTAATTAAAGAACAGAAAATTATTAGGCGCTTCCCGAGTCAATGGTCCCATTTGCTACTTTGAGGATGACGATTATCAAAAGTATATCTATATAACAATCTTTAATTATGCGGTTCAATTATTTGTACTTGAATTAGGTAGTCTTCAATTCCTGCTTTTTTGTACAAATTTTGGCAAATAATAATTGGGGTCGAAAACAATAATGATATAGTCTGTCCGGATTTTTTTAGTCGTATAGTTTGATCATTTTATTTTATGTCAATTTTTTATTTTCAATGTTGTTAGTTGATACTTAATTTTAATTATAATTTTTATTTTTTTCATAAATTATAAAGTTTAATACAATAAATTTAAAGTACGTCATTTTTTTATTGGTCAATTTAGAGTAAAGTGTATTTATAATCAAAATTAATAATTATTTTGCTCCGTATGATTATGATTAAACGGATAATTATAAAATTCGAAGGGAATAATTAACCTTACAAACTATATTAATTGTTATCTTAATTACAAGATTTTTCTTGATAATGCAAAGGAATTTTAATTAAGTGTAACTAATTGCAGGTGGTAAAAAGGCATTCCAGCTGGAGGTTAATGGACATAAACAGCAAAGGCTTTTAAGATGAAATGCCTTATGATTGAACACAAACGAAAGAGATTAAATGAAGAATTGTCTAATTAAGCAATTTGTAGGTTAGGTGTTGATTGTCAAGGATAAACTTAGAACTATATGATTAGTGCTAACTTGATTTGATTCTTTTACTCTCAAGCCAACTCATAATCATAGTCTTATCATCATCGAGCCGAACCGATGTTCCAACCGATAAACCAAATATCAAATTATGATTAGTAAATAATAATTTAGAGTAGGTAGTGCTATAAGTATTAATATTTTAAAATGTACATACACATGTCTATCATTTCTAGGTTAATTAGATGTAAATAGATATAGTTAGTTAAGTATTTATTAGTTTTCCTACAATTAATAGTCATGCTTTCTCACCATTATCATGATTTAATGCCGTTTTTCTTATTAATTATAATTTGTGACTTCCTCCACATTTTTGTTTTTTCTTTGGTAATTATAATTATGTAGTAGTCGGTTGTCACTTCAAGCGAGTGACAACTATAAGAAGACGTACGTTTAGGTATTAGCTAGGCTAGACTTACATTGAGGAGAAGCACTCGTCAATGGTTTTGTTACATAATTGAAAAGCTCCATATTGCCATAATTAAAAGTTCGAAAAGAAAGTTTGGTCTTCCTCAAAATAAATAAAAAATATATATTAAAAAAAGGTGTTCAAAACATAAAAATCAACATTTGATTTTCTACATGGGATTGATTTGACCATGACAAGTACAATGGTTTTCTGCGCCCATGCCAACTACTTGTCTACTCCTGAAATAATTGATCCCTATCTTTTTCAATTACTTGTGCATCTACCGTTAATTTTAAATTCGAGCATAAAAAAATGAAATAAATTACGATAGAGAAATTATCTATTTTGATTAGAGTGAATAAACAAATAAACGTTCCGTGAATATATAAATAAAAAAACACATGAATAAGATGTTCCAATCTCATATTGCTAGTAAATATAATTTTTTATTAGTATATATTACTTCATTTGTTTCATATCGTTTAATAGATTAAGGAAGCGATTTAATAATGATAGATACATTAAAAACTTAAACTAACACTTTTAGGTAATGGGCCTGAATGTTACAGCCCATAGTAAGAGTCATTTATTTCACCACTCTTTTTCTCGCACATTTGTATATTTGCAGTTTTGCACATAAGTGTATCCATCAATCAAGATTAATGGAAATTCTGGAAAACAAGTACGGAAATTCTGGAAAAAAAATGGAAATTCTCTCCGGAGGACCAGGTACAAGCAGTTGGTGTTGGTTCTTTATAGCTGCTGGCTGTTCTATATCTGCTGCTGGAAAATAGTCCTGGAAATATTGTAATTACGTACGAATGGAGGAAATGAGAAGCCAACTTGAAATTATATAGTACTCACTTTCTTTCTTTCATAATTATTCCTAATTGGGTAGTGAATTAAACATTGTCGTAATTACTCTCTTCCCGTTAAACAAAAAGTGTATATTGGATCATTGATATATAAAAAAATTAGCTTTAGAAGCATTTTATATATTGATTTGGTGTGAATAAAATTAATTACCTTTTTCGCACACTCTAATATTACTTTTACCAATAAAAAGAAAAAAGACTAAATAAAATACATTTGAGTATTGGGTAATAATTTTTTATTGGGCTTCGTTATAACTTGGACCATTAATTCAATTTTTTTATTAATCCTCGTACTTCTGATTTCTTATTAATTTGATATTCACACCTAATATTGTTGGCCGAATCTTTAAACCAGCTAACATGGTGTTTCTTATGATGTATCACACTAAATCAAATGGTATTTTTTTAATAAAAAAATATGACGTATCATTTAACGTGATATTACTGATTTAACGATACAAACAACATAACAGTTATTGGTGGAGTTGACTCTAGTCTCGTAGGTAGCTAATAAATATTTGGTTTAGTAATTATTGTATGAAACATGGCGTTAGACGTGAGGGATAAATCAGTAAGAAACTACGAGTACAATGATTAAAATAACACACGAAAATAAAATGAAGGGCTAAATTATCACGAAATTAAAATCCGAGTACATTTATGTGTTTATATAGTTTTGGATTAAATGGAAGTACCCTTTTGATTGGAATTGAATTGAATTGATCACCAATTAAGTAAATGTGCTTGGGGTCCATCTCATCTACAAGTTTCAACATCAACAATAACTACCCTTCATTCAGGCAAACCTTCCCACTCACTGAGGTTTTCGGGACCATTTTCCCTTTGTATTAGTACTTGAATGGAACTGATCCATGTAGAAAATTATCTGATGTGAACCCAACCATACTTGCTGTTTCCCGTTGCCTCTTGATGTGGGAACATCATGTGCGATGGACATCTCCTCCTAAGTCCTACACACTAATCAGAAGCTATGCGCCGTTCATCACAATTACCAAAATCAGAATTTATATTAGTTATTAATAACATTTCTAATCAGGAGTACACCCAAAAAAAAAATTTTTTTAATGTTTTTGTCATGTTAATTAGTCTGTTTTTTACCTAACTTGATGCCCACCTCTTGATGAAATTTTTTAGGGGGATCAAATATGATATTAATTTTTTTTTAGAGACTATAACATTATAGAAAAAATAACAAAAATATAAAGACAATCCTATAAAATTTAAAATTTGAGGAGTCAAATATAACAAAACATCTTAAATATAAAATTTTAAAATTTTAATGATATTTTATAACCTTATACTTTAATGATTTATTTAATCGCACCCTTGCATATAATAATTGTTTGTTTAATTACTCCCTTATTTATATATTTTTTTGTTTAATCATTCTTTTATCGTAACTGAATAATAATATCATTCAATTTTTTGACAAATGGCATGTCATTACATCATGTCACGTGGCATGGTATAATGATATGTCACATGTCTTGTCATCGTTTGAAGGTAAAATGATAACGCGTGATCATGTGCCACGTCACCATATGTACTGATGTGGTAATATAGCCACGTGTCGCATGCCATGTAATAATTCCAACTAGACTCCCCTACAAAAATTGGGTCACCATCCTAATCAATAATTATGGCCTAATTTTTTAATCAACATGGCTTAATTGTTGTTTACAAGTTAGGGAATTGAAAAATGGAGGTGAGGTCACTATCTGGTTGTTCTCTCTATTTAATTCTCTTTTCTATTATTAGGTGGATCGAATGCGACATTGGCTACAAACTCTCCTGTCTTTGAGCCATATATGTATCTCTTTCCATCTAATGTGTGTTCCTATATTTGGACCGATTGAAACTTTGAGTGGTGCTCATCTTCTCTACCTCTCTAGCTTCTCTGAAAGAGACCATTTATTTTTCAATCACCACCACCACCACCATTACCATCGTCCTTATTTATTTATTTTCACAGTAATTATAAATGGAATCATTATTCATTGTTTTACAAGTTTATTTTTTTACTCAAAAAGGAAAAATTAAGTTGATCTATCAAGTCATGAATTAGGAGTTTTAATGTTTTTCTTTGCTAATTGCCATCATCCTATTCAGACATTTATTTGCCTGAATTTATTTGTGAAAGCATTTCCAATAATATGTGCCAACGATAGAAGCAATAAGCATATAACTCATTAGAATACACTGATTCAAAGAAACAATAATTATATAAAGTAGACATGGTTGATCACATAGTAAGCAAAATGGTTAAAATACTAGCATTTTTAATATTAATATTTTGGATTATTAGCACCACCATCCTATAAACTATCATCATCTGGTAAATAGATCATTTAATAATTTTTTATTGGATTCAGCTCCCCTAACTATTTTTTATTATAAAGAAGCCCCTACGTTAAATTTTCTATTCAAAATTTAAACTTATTTGTTTTGACCATATTTTTTTATTCTCTTTTACTTTTAAAAATGAGAAAAATAGGATAATAATTTTTTCAAATTGAAAAACTTAGAAAAAAATTTAAAAAAATCAGAATTAAAATTTAAAAGTGATAAATATTTTAAAATCTTATAAAAGAGTAAAAAATATGAAATTAACAGCGATGCTTTTATTTTTTCCTTTTTTCGATTTTTTCCAACAAAAGTTGCTACTTTTTATAATTTAAATTCATCTTTTATAATTTTTTAGAAATTGTATAATTCTTTTTATGGATTTATTTTCTTCTTTTCGATTTTTATTTTTAGAAAAATAATAAATTATTTTTAAAAAAAATGGTTATGTTCATATGTACTTAGCAATTACTAAGTTAAAATAAATTTTTAATTTTATTTTGAAGTGTAAATTTTTTGGAGAATTTTTAAAAAATATGGTCAAAGTAAATATATTAGTGTTTTGGATGGAAATACTAACAGATGGATCTCTTTACAACGAAAAAATAATTAGAAAAACTGAATCTAACAAAAAAAATATATATATTGAAGAGTATATTTGACAGACAATGATAGTTTAGAGGGTGTACTATTTATCTGGTAGGCCTCTTTGCTCAACCTGAGATATATGTTTGGGTATATTTGTTAAAATTAATAATGTCCGAAAGATCAGATATTGATTTTTTTCCCCATTTTTAAGGCAGATGAGATCAGAAAGGAAAGGAACTAAGGAAGAATGTGGCCTAGTTATGAAATTCGATACATGTGGAGAATATAACATTCGAGCCCACCACTGATAGTATTATAGAGCCTACTACACTATATATAATGGATTTAAGTTAATTTGTTTTTTTGTCTAATATCTCTAAATTCATCGGAATAAAATCAATCATATTCCTATCCGGTTGCCTACTAAAAGATAAAAATATTGGTTCTAACTATTAAGTTTTTCCCAATAAACTACTAACTACTAGTAATTAAGTTAATTTATGATTATTATAAAGTGCTCTCAACGGTCAGAGGGGATGCAAGTTTTTCACATTTATATATTAACCATATTATTAATTAGATTTCAAACTCAGTCAAATTACGAAAATAACATAACATAAAGTTTCATACTCAATTTTAAGGTGTTTTAGAGTACATTTTTGCTCAATTTTGTCAGAAATCTACGTATTAAATTTCATTTAAGTAAAATCAGATCAGGAATTAACCGTTTTCATAATTTTTACGGTTGTTCGGAATGCTGAAAAAGTCTTTCACCAAATTTAAATTATTTTTTTATAACAATTTCTCAAATTATTATTGTTATTTGTGGGCATATATATATATATTCTTCTTTGGAAAGAGATTAAAAGCAAGAAGAAGAAGAAGAAGAAGAAGAAGGCACATCAAAATACACAACAATATGCAAAATGGGGCTAACTATGAGTGATTATGATGGAAGAGAGGCTTTGAACTCGATCGATAAGAGGATGGATAGCGCTTTGAACTTGACCTTTAAAACCCTCGATGTGTACTGACCATTGTTGTCTCAAACTTGAGTTCTTGGAATTTTTGGACCACGTCCTTGGCCATGGCATCTTTTCTTTTCTTTTCTTTCTCTAATTTTTAATTTTTTATATTTTTTTCCTTTTATTTCAGATGTTGTATTAACCATGTGGGGTTAATGTTTAATTATTTCATAGCTCTTGTCCCTTTCCTCTCTCTAGATATGTCATTATTCGAATTGTGAATATCTATCTATCTATCATGATTTTTCAATATCATCATTAATATTTTCAAGAAATAAATGGAGTTGGTTTACTTGTAAAAAAAAATCGATCATTCTTTGCTTATATTTTTTTTGGACGTAAATAAGAATGTAAATAAGGTAATTGGAACTTCAGCCTTTATCCTTCCTATTTCAGAGACATATTGTTCATTTTAAGGAATTTATTATTAATAAAATTACACGTGACAAAAAAAAATTATGTCAGAATATAATATAATGATTGTATTTGAGATGGATAGAGAAATCAAAAATCAATGCACAAGCATGTTAATTGTTGGTATGATGTCAATTTTTTTTTAAACATTTTCTCCATGTATATTATATAAAGAATTTAGTTTATATTATTAAATAAAGAGTAACCATCTTATTCCTTGGATTTTAAATGGATTTGTTAGTGATATAGACAATGAAAGGTTATTTGTTGCTTCATGGTTTCCAAGGCCAGCACATGATTGCAATGTCATAGAAGACAAATTAAGAATCTCTAGCTAGAAATCAAAGCCCATTAATAAATTCCATATCCTGGCCCTTCATCTTTTGTTTTTGTTTTTGTTTTTATTATAAGCCCTCATCTTTTTAATTACATCGATTTTATGTTTTGGGTTTTTTTATTTAAATAAACTAATCCTTGTGATTTTCTACATGCTAGAGCTTTTGAACTAGCTAGAGAGAGTTTAAAAGCATATATTTTAGTAAGCTGATGAAATATATATATTAAACTAGTTATATAAGTTGTGCACTGGATCGAGAAAACTAAATTAAAGTTTATAAATATACGAATATATATATAAATATGAAACTAGGTACTCATAGCATGACAAACATTAAAGTTAAAATGAAACTCATCCAACATAAAATCAATCATCTTACAAATAAAGTCTAAACGGTACGTAACTTGATTAAGACTAATTCTTACTAATAATATTTGCTAATGAAAAATATCTATGTTGTAAAACCCAATAAAATACATGGGAAAAAAACTAGGATTCATACAATAACCATAGACATGGGTAGGGCAAGGTTTTTACGTACACCTCGTATTTGGGACTGAAATGGTGAAAGTGGGCTCAAGGTCTGCCCTAATCCTAACCGGTTCGGGCTAAGGTCTACTGAGCGCGGGCCAGATTACTATCGTGAAACCAAACAATTATCTACTCAATTGTCAAACACCATGTGTAAAGTGGTCATTGGTGAATACACACCACTAGTTATTGGAACTCCCACCTTAAAAAGGTGCCTTTAGAGAGAGGTGTTAGGACTCGGGATCCATTCAAATTTGTGAAACCCCACATTTGAGAATGGACAATACACATCGCAATGAAAGAAGCCTGACAAGAAGTGAGGACTGTAACTTTAAATTCTTCGGAGATTTTCAGATCTCCAAACAAGTACTACCATAATTCATGTAGACCAATGTGTTCGGTTTTGGTCCCGGACACAATAATATAGGAAAGAGAGGAGGAGAATTTATTTTTACAAAAAAATAAATAGATTCATTCATATATTTTATGTATTTATATATAATATAGTATGTTAAATGAGTCCGACATTAAAAAATTACAGCCGTAGTATCTGAATTTGGTAGTTGCAAAGTTAACGACGTTCACATGAATGATGTTCCCCCCCCCCCCCCCCCCCCATTTATATATAACTCCAATTAGTGAACATTTTGGTCCACTTCTTTGATTCTTGATGTTGACACAAGAGACAATGTTGTTATAATATTACCATCTCCTTTTTTCTGAATTTAATTATTACCTACCTAATCCTCTCTTACATTTCTAATTACTTAATCATTCATTAACTCAACAAAGAAAATGAAACTCAACAAATAAATTAAACTTATATTTCACAAACTACGCTAAAAGTTGTTAACTCTTGCGAAAGTTTTTTCAAGTTTGGTTTGGAAGGTCCTATCAATCTTCCTATCATCCTACGTGTTCTATATATTTACTCTTCCAAAAGAAAATTAATTTCGTTCAGATCTTAAGAAAATGTGACTATTTTAGTATGATTCTTCTTCTTCTTTGCGACCTTAAACGTTTTGTCATAAGTAATTTACCTGAAAGTTAACTTTTTTTTACTATTTATTTATGAAATGATTGGTGTTAATTAGTTATCTAGCTTCCATCTCTATCAAAGTCTTGTATAGTTGCTGCTATTGATTGGTACTTTTCTGAGCGAGCGGGAGTATGATCCCCACATCTAGGTGGTGAGACCTAAGAAGGAGAGTTAATAAGAGAAGCTAAGTTAGTTCTTGGCTGCACTTGGGTGTGGGGGTCATATGACTAAATGGCCCAGCTAGCAAGATCTATCGATCGATATATATAGCCAATGCAATATGACATCCTTAATTGTATGTAATAAGTGGTCCAATATGTACATATGTAATTATTTACTCTCCTCCTATTGCTGTCTTGTTTTCAATTTGAACCACTTTCCCAACTCATGTCTTGCTTTGTTTTCTTCCTCCTCTTCCAATAATGTCCATGGGACAGTGTTGGTGACCCCAACTGCTTGATGCAATGCATTCAACCTCTTCTCACAATATTATCAGTTCTCGTCCAACGGTGAAAAACTTATTTATTTCTCAAACCAATATTAACAGAGTTAGTAACATCTTACTTCAGAATTTGACAATACTTAAATGAGATCGATTTCGTATTCTGAAAGAACACAAAGCCCATGTAAACAAAAGTTGTATAACTAGTTATGGAAACTGGGCTCAGCCTCATAACTTTTATTTTTCTTTACGATCAAAATAGCAATTTAATGTTTGAGATCTTTTTTTCAGGTTATATCCTTTGTTTACTTTAAAAAGGATAAGTATATAATTATTATTGTAGTAATTAATTGTGTCCAGTTGCAAAGAACTTGTACTGCTATTTTCACATGCTAGTTTCAGAGGGACCATTGCGTTGATGGGATCCTAATTGATGACATTAAACATATCGGTTGGCATTTTTTAGAGCTATCTAAGAAATAAGTAAATTCCTTATATAAGATTTGTAAAGTAATTAATCTAAATTAGGAGTTTGATTGGAATTTTTTAACTAACACTTAAATGATCATGCAAAATGGACCATTTATAATTTCTGAGGGGAAAGTTTATCTCTTTTTGGTTTTAGTAGCTGGAAATTTGGTGGCTTTTACTAAATAGATGTATAAATTATGAAGTGATTAAAACAACAATTGTATTATATGCATTGTCTTTAGGGGTGAACATTCAAAGCTTCGGACCGAATTATGATAATTTTAAATCGAATCGGATCGGATTGAATTTTCTTTGTCTTTGCTAATTTTAGAATTTAGTTAATACTTAAACAATGAACTAGCTAATTGTAACTTTTATTTCAATTTGCCTTTTTGTATCACTTCACTTATCATTGTAAGAAATATATATCATGGTAAAATGTTCATATTAGAGATGATTATTCAATAAAACTAAAAATATTTTACTTGCTCCCTCTGAATTTTTATAGTTGTCCAATTAGGCCAAAAATATTATTTGTAATTAGTCGTATTTATAAATTTTAGGAGCTTAGTTGGTATTTTTTAATTATAGTTTTTATTTCTCATTATTTACAAAGTCTAAATCAATCAATTTAAAGCACGTTAAGTTTAGATTGGTCAGTTTAAAGTGAAGTAATTAATATAGTGAAAAAAGATAATTATTGGTGTATTTGTAATCGAAATTAATAATTATTTTAGTTTATGATTATAGTTAAAAATATGTTTATAAAAAATTCAGAGGGAATAAATGATAAGAGCCTTAAACTACCTTTTTTTTCATTAAAAAGAGAAGGAAAGAAAAGAAAAAAACAAATAGAGATATGTGGAGTGGAATTTCTTGCTGTTAACATTTGGGCCGAACTGAGCCCATATTGTCTAACCCACAACTTCGACCTACCTGCTCCTGCATCGAGAATAAAGCCCATGAAGCCAGCCAAAATGGGCCTCATATAGTTTTGACGTGAAATAATGGAAAAAAACTATAATAATTAGTAAAAACCTCTACAAATTAGTCTTTAAAAATATAAATTTTTTTAAAAATAAGGCCCAAATGTTAGGAGAGATTCTTTGGAAAAAGAAGAAGGTGCCATACCTTTGAAAATATACTAATTTTATTTAAGAATTTCTACTAGTTTAATGTGGAGTTAAGAGTTCAAACTTCAAAATGTCACCCACTCAACCTATTATATTATATGATTTTTTTTGTTTCCATTAATAAGTATTATTTCTAGTTTTATAAACTTTTTTCTATCATTTTCTATAAAGTACATATATTGACATTGATACTAGACATGATACATATATTGACACTGCGACACAGAAAAATTAAAAATAGTATGAAATTGACATGATATATATGTACAAAATTTATAAAAGTATGCACATATATAAAATTACTAAAATTATGGAGGAAAATTAACATTTTTTTATTAATATCATTTATATCAATATAAAAAATTGAGTTTCAACAAAATTAAATACTAAATATCTATTTGACATTATTAGTTGTTAAAAATAATGATCAAATAAATTAGATACGAGAAGTAGTGAGCCGAACACTTATATTAGTGCAAGACGTGGCAGTGACTCACAACTCAAACCTGTCGTTCATATTTTGACTGTTAGTTACTTTCCTCTCCCTCGACAGGAAATAACTGTCTAGTAACCAAACATCATCAAATGCATCTGCTGTCGTATAAAAAACAAAAATAAAATAAATTTAGTAATACATGGTTACTAATTTATATGTTATAATTATACTTTAAATAATTAAATAATTTTTTATCGTAAAATAAAAAATTTTAAAACTTTAAAGTTAAATTAGTTTCACAAATCCTTAATGCGGATGACGAGTATTAATGAAGTTGATATTGAATAATTAAAAAAATTAAATAAAAATTATGTTTCAATAAATTCTGCATGTACAATACCATATAAAGATTCTGCTATTTAACAGAAAGGAAAATGCCCTCTCTAAAAACTCTCTCTCTAAAAAAACCCTCTCATCTCTTTCTCAAATTAGGGTTTTCCCTTGGGCTGCCGCCGGCCTCTTCTTTGGCCGGGAGTGAATTGAGCGTCGACGGTGAGAGCGGTGGAGACAGCGGCTGTGGAGTTGCGGCAGCAGGGCTAGTTTTCTATTTTGAGTTTTGAAGGAGGGTGTGGCGCGGTGGTGATGTGAGGAGTTATTGCGGTGGCGGCTGTGAAGGAGGTATCCGACTGGGGTTTTCGGTGGTTGGGTTTATTTTTGTGGTGCTGTTTGTGGTCGTGGGTGGCAGCGTAGTGACGCCGGGTGGAGGCAGACTGAGGTCTTGGATATGGCGGTGGCGTGGTTTTGGTAGCGCCATCCATGGTGTTGTTCTGATGTTGGCCGGACGGGATGGCAGGGTCCGACGGTGGTGGCGACGAGGCTGGTTTTTGGGGGCTTCGTGTGGGTCGAGACCGAGGTTGGATCGGTTGTTGACGGATGTCTATTTGGCCGAGGATGTCGCGCCGGAGAAGGAGCTGGTGACAGCGCTTTGAGCTGCCTTGAATCATTGTGATCTCTAGGGTTTTGGACTAGGGTGCTTGGGAGTATTTGGGCCTGGGCTTGGGCCCTGCGTGTATGGCTGTTTTGGTTCGAATTTTTGGAACCATTTTCGGGTTATGAGTTGTGTTGTTTTGTTAGCGTGAACTCCGAGTCAGTAGCGATCTGTTTCTCCCGGTTACATTCGTGGGAAGTGATGAGTGAGCTCGTTGTCTGTCGGTCTAGCCAGTTTGTTTGGCCGTGTCTCTTGTATTGCCTTTTAGATCGTGTTCTCTTTGGTCATCTTTTTATGATCCTATTAATATTATTTCTGCCTATTAAAAAAAAAACAGAAAGGAAAATGCTGATACTTGGTTTGATGGAATGCATGAATCCAACTATATGATCCCTCACTATAATATATTTAGACAAAACAAACGGTTTCAACTAAATTAAGGACTCATGGGTGAATTTGAACTCAACTATTTTTTTATCAATAATTACAGAAAGGATTCAACTAAAAAAAACTAAAAAATTATGATTAAGCTTATAATTTAAAAATTCAACCATAAATCACCCATAAATATTTTTTTGCATGAGAAAATGTTAAAAATTAGTAAAAGACCCATTACTGCTGCTTGAGCTAGGTGGGATGAATCCACGATGGTTATGGTGGGAGTAGTAGGTTGCAGTCTGGCTCATCCGTAGGCACACCACCTCATCTTGGGCTAGTTCCAATTGGATCTGAAGTGAGGCAATTTGAATTTGTTGCTGCAGAGCTGATAGTACTAGGGGTGTACACGGGTCGGGTCGGATCAGTTTTATATCTAACCCGCCACCGACCCGCCCGTCATGTAACGGGTCGGTTCGGGTCGGTTTTAAGCACATAAAACCGTGGGTTGACGGGTGTAGCGGGTCGGGTCGGGTCGGGTCGGGGTCGGGTCGGGTCGGGTCGGTTATAGCGGGTTGACGGTTATATATCTGGTCTTTAACAAAAAAAAATCTTACAAGATCCATCATCTCCCTCTGCACATGCTCATCAATCTGCAAAACCCAAAAAAAAAAGACCCATTAAGTATTAACACCAAAATTCCCAGACCCATTTTGGAAATAGCATAAGTGAAGGAGGTATGCCGCAGATAAAATCCAGAAAATGAAAAACCGCAGACAAAAACCAGAAAAAAATACCAGCAAAAAAATAGAAAAAAACTTCCCATAAATACAGAAAAAAATCCCAAATAACAACACATTAATAGACAAATCACAACAATAACAACAAACCTGAAGAGAAGAGGGGTCGGTCGAGGGAGAGGACGACATTGTGATGGAGGCGAGGAAATCCGGCGAAGGGGATCGGGATCGGGATGGAGAGGAAGGAGATAGATGTGTACGGATCGAGATCGAGAGGAAGGAGATCGGATGTGTACGGGATCGGGATGGAGAGGAAGGAGATCGGATCGGATGTGGAGTAGAAGGAGATCGGATTGAAGGAAATCGGCCGAAGGGAAGGAAATAGGAATTTGAGAAATGGGAAATGGGAAGGAAATGTGGCGTCTGCGCCTTTATTTACTTACTTAGGGTTAGGGTCGGGTCGGGTCGGTTTTATTGCGATATTTACAAATCTGACCCGCGCACCGACTCGTACTAAATTGGCGGGTCGGTTAAGTATTTGTATATGAACGGTTATTCAATGAACAGTGCGTTTTTGCGGGTCGGGTCGGTTCGGGTTGGCGGGTTGGGCGGGTTGGGCGGGTCAAATGTACAGCCCTAGCTGATACTGTATGGAAAAAACTTGGGTAGATCATGATTTACCTACATCATAATCTAGGATGATGACACGTGTCCCAAATAGTGCTAGAATACCACTATTCTTGATACTTTTGGACACGTGTCATCATCCTACATCATGATGTAGGTAGATCATGATCTACCTAAGTTTTACTGGATATTGTATCAACCCAACCATACACCGGATCACGCACCCTGGCGTCAGCCTCATACATCACTGCATCCTCTCTCAAGAGAACCGGTAGATCCTGCATAAGTTGAACCGCTTTAGTCTTTTTAATTGAGCCGTGTCATGATTACTGAATACTATAACTTTGTTAAATCTATATAAATATAAAAATTACATGGTGGAAGTTTGAAAAAAAAACACTTAAAATTATTTCATGCTACCAATTTTTAGTATTGTTACAAAAGGACATCACTAATTCTTTTTTTTTTTTTTTTTGCCCACACTCTTCCTCTCTACCCTTCCCTCTTTGCTCTTGAAATGTAGCTTTATTTTATCTCTTATCTTATTTAATTAGTAGGTTTTGTTTGTTTCTAAGATATGTAATTCAAGAATTAAATATTTTTTTAATAATTCTAAAGCATAAAGAAAATAAATTGTATATACTTATTTTGCATAGATAATATTTATTATATTTACTAATTTTGCTATATTTTAAATTTTTTATTGCTAATATACCCGCCCAATCGAGACTAGTTTCTATTAATAGGTTTTATTTAGCGGTGTAGATTTTGGTTTGGAAAATGTTTTACATACAAATAAATTCTACAAAATTTTCATATTAACTGATATATAAAAATATAATTGGTATGTTTAAACTAATAGAGTCCATAAGTGAATTAATATATACCAGTCATATTTTGATAATATCAGTTGCTATCAAAAGTTTTTAAAATTTATTTGTTCGTATAACACTACTCTTTTGGTTTTATTTAGCATTATTATTTACTATATATACTCCCTCCGTCTATTTTTAATAGACGCTTGGAGATATATAGAAAACCTTGATGTGTGTGCGCGAGAGTGGAGAATGGTTTGGGTGTTAATCTTGGGTTCGACTAAGCCTTAAGTGATAGATGCAAGTCGATGTTAGGTCTTGTCATGAGACATGCATGAGACGAAGTTATACGAGGGTTCTTGGAGACTACTGGCTGGCCTAGATGCGTGATCTAGGCGCCGCACGGACCTTGAAAAAGTAAGGTCGTGACACAAAGGCAACAATCATGGCAAAGCAGATTGCCTTATCCTGCATAATTTGGCCATTAACTGGAAACATTCTTGAACACATGGATGTCTAGCATAGCTACAAGAAAATGGTTCCATAGGGAACCTCAAACGTACAATTTTCATGCCATTATCTCAAAACTCAAAAGATGCCAACAAGAGCAATCCCACTGAACCTAAAAGTTTCATCTTAGAAAGATTGCACACTTGTAGAGCTAATTTATGCAAAATTGTTCTCTAATCATTACGCGATTATGCCAAAATAAAGTCCACTTTCAGGATGCAAGCAGAGCACATTGCCTTATCCTGCAGAATTCGGCTATTAACGAGAAACAAACTTGAACACACAGACATGAATATCCAACATAGCTACAAGAAAACGGTTCCATAAACTCAAAACCCCAACAGAGCTAGGTTTTCAGCGTTTTCAAAAAGGCAAAACGACACACATCCTTTATCGTTTGCACAACACAACCAATCAAGTACAAGGCAGAACAATAAAAAGTTCAACCAGAGGAAAGAAATCAACTAACCCAAATCGCCGCCTCGCTTGGCGGAGCTGCAGTCGGAGAAACGAGAAGCGATGTCCTCGAACTTAGCTTTACCAGAAACAATGTCCTCTTTGAGTGCTTAGCTTTACCGGAAACGATGTCCTCTACGATTGGTGATTTTAGAACTTGGGTGTATTGATTCCTTAGGATTCAGTCAAAACAGAGAAGGAGTAGTGAGAGAAGCTGAGGGACGCGAAGGTGTGGAGGAAGCGGGAGAGGAGGTGGGTGTGGTGGTGGAGGCCGGTGGAGAGGATGAAAGCTATTTTTTTCCATACCCATTCGGTTATTTTGCGGTACCATACTCAATTATACCTGCAATTATAAATGCGGGTATGAATAATACCCAAATTATACCCAATTAAAATGGGTATTACCCGATAAAGTAGATATGCGAGTATAGGTACCCATTATCATCCCTAATTATTGTTGCTTGAGCTAGGTGGGATGAATCCACGATGGTTATGGTGGGAGTAGTAGGTTGCAGTCTGGCTCGTCCGTAGGCGCACCATCTCATCTTGGGCTAGTTCCAATTGGATCTGAAGTGAGGCAATTTGTTGCTGCAGAGCTGATATTGTATCAACGCAACTATACACCGGATCACGAACCCTGGCGTCAGCCTCATACCTCACTGCATCATCTCTCTCGAGAACCGGTAGATCCTGCATAAGTTGAACCATTTTAGTCTTTTTAATTAGGCTATGTCATGATTACTGAATACTAGTATAACTTTGTTAAATCTATATAAATATAAAAATTACATGGTCATGGAATATGTGGAGGTTGAGAAAAAAGCACTTAAAATTGTTAAATTTTTTATGTGTTAAAATTTTTACGTATTGATACATGATAATATCAAATTAAATATTACTCATTAGAATAACAAATTAAATCTAATAGTACTCTTTATATTTTATAACTCATCATGAAATTTCAAAGTGTTTTTTCCCCATTATTTATTACTCCCTCCGGATTATATTAAATGACGTCCGCACTGTAGATACGCATATCGAGGAGGCCGGATGACGCACTATTTGACCCCAAAAAATTTCGTACTTTTTTTTGAACGTACATTAATCCTTAACGTACGTCCGAGAAAAAATTCGGGGAAAAATTGTCTCAAATAGTGAGTCATCCGACCTCCTCAACATGCGTGCACAAATAGTAAAAGTCGTTTAATAAAAGACGGAGGGAGTAATTTACATACATTATTTAGCTAGGTCAATAGTAAGGTCCTTTATATCTCTCTCTATTTTCTACTACAAAATAAAAACTTTTTTCCTTTTTTGGGTTTTGTCCTTTGTGCTTTCTTGTCACTTTCATTTATTTCAGGTAACCATAGTTTTTTTACTTTAATTAAAGACAACGACCATTTTGTTCGTGTAGTTGTCTAGTTGAGGCCTAATGAGCATTTAGGTTTGCAATTTTTCTTTACTTCAATGAACTTGAGCTTTTCTGATAAAAAAAAGAAAAGAAAAAAGAAGCACATAGAAGAATATGTATATAAAACAGAGAATTGAAAGAAAAGAAAAACCATGGAGAAGCATTTTAGAATATCACCACTTATAACCTTAAGAGACAAATAATAAGGAACAGAGGGAGTAGGAATCAATTTGATGGAAATGTATATAGAAAATCTATCCTTTTACCACATGGGAAATTCAACTAATATATGTCCATTTTAGAGGGAGGACTTTCTACTTTCTAGATTCTCTAGAGTCGGTGATGTAGAAATTGGAAAGTCCACAGATTTCCTTTTGTTTTTCTTTCCAATAGAACCTAAGGGAGAGAAGCAGTGGCCATTTAGGAAGGCAAACAAAAACTATCCATAATCATCCATGAATTATTATAATATACATATTAAAAGGTAAAAAGTAAAAAGAAGGGTGTTGTGCAACAAAAAATAATGGTTGCAATATGAATTAGATCATCGGTTCAATTCATGGCATTATTCATGATATAATAATAATAATAATAATAATAAAAAATGGATGCATTACAAAATAAAACCATAAGTGAACTCACCTCAAAATACTTATAGAAGTCTGCTTCAGTATTCAATGCATGCTCAGCGGGAGTTACATCAATCAACTTCACTTGATCATCCCTACAACATATGCAAGGATCAGAACAATCAGGGAGTTCATCGCACTTCTCAAGACTAATTGGTGACAACCGCTTCTCTTCCAGAATGCTAAACTTTTCCATGATCATTGTATTCACCGTCGTGCACAAAATACTGCTTTGGGATGCAAGCATTGCCCTGTTAACCTTCATTGCATGCGCAACTTCAAAAGCACTATGCTTCAGGCCAAATGAGCATTTGCAAGGTTGACTCAGAATTCGTATTGCATATTTCCTTAATACTGGAAGATGACTCGCACAAAAGTCCCACCATATACCTACAAGAATAATAAGAATGTATAACTATTTGTTCAGGGAGGAAAAGCAAATGTAGCACGCAAATGTAACTAAAACTTACTAGGGTGAGTAGTTTCCAACATTTTGTATGCCATTGGAGTGAACACCTTTGATACTTTACAGCGATAAAGTTGCACCTCCTTTAGGAAACTTTCCTTTTCTTCATTATCCACCAATTTCTCCAGCATAAACTCTATGCCCTCCTTCAATTTGCCATCCTCTTTAAACTTCATACGACACATGTAAGCAGGGTTCAAGAAAGCTGCAGCAGCATGCATTGGGTTGATGATGCTTTCTCTTCGCATTTCAATTATCTGCATTATCTTTTCACTGTCGTTACTGAACACCTTCATTGCTTCTTTTGCCTTTTCCATTGCTTCATATAAGTACCCTGAAGTGCATCTATCATCTTCCACCAAACGGAGAACCTGGACAAGTGGCTCCATAACTCTTAGTGCCTGTTGTGCTTGATTCCAAAACTCATCACTGTTATCCTTTTTTTGTCGTCTTCCGAATTTAACTGGCGCCAGCTATCAGATGTAACAAGCTGAAGCAGTTCATGCTTGTTGTTAAAAATAGATTGGAGCATTTGGTAATTGGATGCGAACATAGACTGACATGGATGCTTTAATTCCTTGTGGTTCGTGAACTGTCTTATGACAGATAAAATGTTGACGTATATATAGCTGACAATAGATTTTGCATCTCCAATTGCCACTTCTACCCACCGAAATTCATCATGTATTTCCTTCAATAGAGAATTTATCTCGTGAGCAACACATCGAACCATATAAATTCTTGGATACTCCCTAGAGAGCATGGGCCTAATAGAGTGAAAAATTGCAGCATCATCGGTGATAAACTGCACAACATGATCAACCCCTATGATACGATCCTGGTTCCTTAGGATGCGTAGCACCAATTTTGATCTTTATTCAAAGACGGATTTCCTGCGGAAATAGATAACTCGACGAGTACGAGCTTAGACCACTTAGCTAACCTGTGCTAAGAGCCCTAATCGATTTCAAGTCAAGGGTCTTGAATCGGGTTCTTAGGACTAGACTCAACAATGTGAGAATCACACTAAGATAAACGACACAATAATACAATTCCAAGATTTACTTGTATACGACTCAAGTATTGCGGACTCAAGAAGAACAAGGTTCAACCAACTTGAACAAGGGGCGGAGATTGAAGAGAATATCTCAATTTATCAAATAACAGCCAACTTAATAAAGTGGCCAAGTGGTTCCTTATATAGGTTACAAACAAACCCTAATAGCAAACCAAATAGGAATAGAAGTAGGACTTCTAAAATAGGAAGATAACTTAACTAATTAAAACTGTCTAATTAACTAATTAAGCTAAAATAATTAAAGTCAACAACTTAAACTTCAGTCAACGCGCGCTCCTGGACACGCGAAACGGGCAGGGGCCGTTTTGAGCAATCGGCACGCAAGACAGATGAGTGAAACGGAAATGGCTGAGTGAAACGGTCAGGTGCCGATTAAGCGAAACGGACAAGAGCCGTTTTGAACGAATCGGACACGAGCCGTTTTGGTGACAAACGGTCAAGTGTCGTTTCTGGCAGAATCATCTTCGGGCATTGTGAATGTAAGGAGATTCACAACTCTTGGTGTCTTCTCTCTAAGTGTAGCTTCCTCACTTGTCCTCTCACATTCCAGCTCCTTGTGAATGAGAGATGACAAACGATCTTGAAGCTTTCTAGCTCTGGCTCGAGTCATTGGACTAGCTGGTGGTAACGGTAGTTGGATGCGTGGATTCGCATCATTCCCTCCCCCTTCGGAAGGATTCGCCCTCGAATCCGAATCGGCATCAGCTGAAAGTCCATACTCGTCATCTGCATCAAACAATTCTAAGTCAGAAACATTAAAGGTAGAGCTAACGGCACCATACTCACTCGGCAACGCCAGTTTATAGGCATTGTTGTTGATCTTCTCGACAATCTGGAACGGTCCATCGCCCCTAGGAGATAGCTTGCCGCGGCGTTGGGCAGGAAAACGCTCCTTGCGCATATGCAACCAAACCCAATCGCCAACCTGGAACGTCACTAGCCGTCGGCCATCGTTCCGTTTCAGCATCAGCTTCTCATTCATGCGCTCAATGTTCTGCTTTGCCTTAGCATGCAATTGCTTGACAAAATCAGCCTTCTGGGCACCATCTAAACTTACAGCATCACTCAAAGGTAAAGGAGTTAAATCCAAAACAGTTCTAGGATTAAATCCATACACTAGTTCAAACGGCGAGTAATGAGTAGTAGAATGAACAGCACGGTTGTAAGCAAATTCAATAAACGGTAAATGATCAATCCAAGTAGAAACATGCTTACGAACTAGGGTGCGTAAAAGGGAGCCAAGAGTCCGATTTACCACCTCTGTTTGCCCATCCGTTTGTGGGTGATAAGATGTAGAATACAATAACTTCGTACCAAGCTTCTTCCATAAGACACGCCAAAAATGACTAAGAAACTTAGTATCTCTATCACTCACAATCGTCAAAGGGATACCATGCAAACGAACTACTTCACGAAAGAATAAATCAGCAATCTGAGTAGCATCATAAGTAGTAGAACATGGTATAAAGTGGGACATCTTCGAAAATCTATCCACTACAACAAAAATACTATCCTTTCCGTTCTTAGACCTAGGCAATCCTACCACAAAATCCATAGATAAATCGGTCCAAGGGTGAGAAGGAACAGGTAACGGCATGTATTCTCCATGACCAGCCGATTTAGACTTGGCTCTACGACATATTAAACATCTAGCAATAATGCGCTCAACATCACGCTTCATGTGAGGCCAGTAAAAATGATCATGCAATACATCCAAAGTTTTAGTCACGCCGAAGTGACCCATCAAGCCACCACTATGGGCTTCATGCACAAGTAATTCACGAAGAGAGCAATGAGGAATACACAAATGTTTGCCCTTAAACAAATAACCCTCATGCTTGTAGAATTTAGAACCAGAAATAGAAACGCCATGCAAATAAATATCACCAAAATCAGAATCGGCAGCATAGAGTTCTATAATATGCGAAAATCCAAGTAATTTGGCATTGAGAGAAGTAATTAACGCGTACCTGCGTGATAGAGCATCAGCAACTACATTCTCTTTACCTTGCTTGTATTGAATATGATAGGGAAAAGCCTCAATAAATTCCATCCAAACGGCATGGCGCCGATTGAGCTTCCCTTGTCCCTTGAGGTACTTCAAGCTCAAGTGGTCAGTGTGGATGATGAACTCCCTCGGCATCAGGTAATGTTGCTATGTCTCCAACGCTCGGACAAGAGCATAGAATTCCTTGTCATAGGTTGGATACCTGAGTTGCGCATCCTTGAGTTTCTCACTGAAGAAAGCAATCGGCCGTTTCTCCTGCATCAGAACGGCACCGATTCCTAATCCGCTGGCGTCGCACTCGATCTCAAACGCCTTGCTGAAGTCGGGCAATGCTAGCACGGGAGCGGCACAGAGCCGTTCCTTGAGGGTAGCAAACGCCTCCTCCTGTTGTTGCTCCCACCTGAAAACAACATTCTTTTTGGTTAAATCATTCAATGGAACGGCAATGGTGCTAAAATCCTTTACAAAACGCCGATAGAAACTCGCTAATCCATGGAACGATCTCACATCGGTAGCGGCCTTCGGCGTCGGCCATTCCCGTATCGCGCGGATCTTCTCTTCATCCACTTTAACGCCTCCTGCGCTTACAATGAAACCAAGAAAACCAACTTGTTCCAATGCAAAAGAACACTTACTAGGTTTAGCATATAATTTCTGCTCACGAAGTGTTAGAAAAACTTCCCTAAGATGTAAAGCATGCTCATCCAATGATTTGCTATAGATTAAAATGTCATCAAAATAAACTACAACAAATTTACCAATTAAGTGCCGAAGTACATGGTTCATTAACCTCATAAAGGTGGTAGGAGCATTAGTCAAGCCAAACGGCATAACCATCCATTCATATAAGCCATACTTAGTTTTAAAAGCAGTTTTCCATTCATCCCCTTCTTTCATACGAATTTGGTGGTAGCCACTCATTAAATCAATTTTAGAAAATACTATACTACCACTTAATTCATCTAACATATCATCCAATCGAGGAATAGGATGACGATACTTTACAGTGATTTTGTTGACTGCTCGACAATCAACACACATGCGCCAAGATCCGTCCTTCTTTGGGACCAGAATGACTGGAACGGCACATGGAGACAGACTCTCCCGAACGTACCCACGCGCAAGCAAATCGTCAACTTGCCGTTGCAGTTCCTTTGTCTCCTCTGGATTGGATCGGTAAGCCGGCCGATGAGGAATTGCCGATCCAGGAACAAAGTCGATCTGATGTTCTATGCCTCGAATCGGAGGTAAGCCAGGTGGCATTTCTTCGGGTAGAACATCTCCAAATTCCTGCAAGAGAGAAGATATACCAATCGGAACGGTGTGGTGCCGTTCCGTTTCATGTGAGGTTAAACAATAAGAGCGAAAACGGATTAGAAGTAGAGGACGGCTTGCGTCAAAACAATTGTTATGAGAAAGCATGGCTCTTCTTACTTCGCTCCCCTTGGCATATACACTCAATTTCTTTTTATTTACCTCTCCTTTTCCCTCAATGCCACTCTCAGCACGCTTACTCTTTTCGTGCGAATGTTTACACTCGCCCTCTGTATGCTTACTGTTTTCATGCGAATGTTTAAGGCTCACACTCTCAGTGTTTCCCTCTATATATTTCACACTCAAACCTTCTTTTTCTCTAGCAAGCTGTTTTGAAATTTCATAGTCAGCATGTGACTTAGCAAGCCATTGCTGATCCTCAAACACTTCAGCTTGTGTTAACGGTGCCAAGGTGAACTTCTGACCATCTTTAACCAATTTGTAGAGGTTCCTCTTCCCATCATGATTCGCTGCGCGATCAAACTGCCATGGGCGTCCAAGGAGGATATGGCTTGCTTGCATCAGCACAACATCACAGAGAACTTCATCTTGGTATTTGCCGATACGAAACTTAACAAGCACCTGTTTGGTTACCTTAATACCGTTGTCATCCGTCATCCAATGTAGATGATACGGTTTCGGATGCTTTACCGTCGGCAAGTCCAGCTTATGAACCATCAGCGCACTGGCACAGTTGGTGCAGCTTCCGTTGTCTATGATAATGGAACAACCCTTGTGATCAATCACCCCTCGGGTGTGGAACAGATTGGTCCGTTGCTCCTCATCACACACTTCTTCTGTGGACTGTACGCTCAGGGTCCGTCGGATTACAAGCAACCGAACATGGTCACCTCTCTGATAGTCAATATCCGAATCGGTCTGACCGTTTCCCTCAGGTTTCGTTTCCTCCTGTTCATCATCCGATTCTTCCTCGCCAGTCGGCCTGATGATGAAAACTCTTTTATTCGGGCATTCTGATTTCTTATACCCTCGGCCGTTGCACTTGAAACAGATAATTTCCTTAGTGGCTGGCCGATCCACTGGTGGAGTGTAAGGTTTGGTAGTAGCCGTTTTGGAAGGGATAACGGCACTAGCAGATCCCTTTGAGACGGTAGGGACCATTTTGTCGTCTTTATTCCAAGACGTCTTTTTCCAAGGTGTCGACCCAGTAGATTTATAGGAACTCCTAGCTTTCCTATGCTTCTCAATCTTTTGAGCCATATGAAGCATCTCCTCTAGAGTATTGTATTGCGTCAGCTCCAAGGCGTCGGCAACGTCTGCATTCAAACCAGCAAGAAACCGAGCCATCGTTACCTCAGTTGCTTCAGTAATCTTTGCTTGAGCCAAAGCAATTTCCATCTCATTAAAGTATGCCCCAACTCCTTTGCTGCCTTGCTTCAAGGTTTGAAGCCGTTGATGAAGCTCACGGTGAAAGTGGGTAGGGACAAACCGTTGTCGCATCGCCTGTTTCATCTCACCCCAATTACCAATCGGGCCAGCAAAAACAGTTGTGTGTCGCAGGTTGAGCTGCTCCCACCAATGACTAGCATACCCACTGAATTCGACTGCTGCTATCTGAACCTTTTTACCTTCCGAATAATTGTGACATAAGAAGATAGCATCTACTTTCCTTTCCCAAGTTAAGTATGCATCAGGGTCGTCAGTACCCTCAAACGGAGGTATTTTCATTTTGATGCTGCTGAGATTAGCATCCGAACGGTCATCCTCCCGTTCTCTCCTACCATCACGACGGTCTCGTCTCTCTCTCCTCTGTCCATCCCTTGTATTTATCCAGCCTTCTCCCCCATCAGGTTCTCCTTCCAAATCAGAATGTGGTAATTGTGGACCACGTCTGGCAAGACACCGAGGAGGGACCAAAGCAAGATTTTGCCGACGATTCACATCACGTGGTCGATGGACGTTGTCATCTTCTTCGGACAGATCAGTCAAACGGCCATCACGTTGGTTATTCGCGGCTATAGGAACTGGATTAATGGTACCTAACGCTTCCACCCTAGCCAGCCTTGCATCGGCAGTTAGCTGCCGCTCATTTACAGTTAATTGCCGTTCATTCAATGTTCGGAGCTGTTCCGTCATGTTGGCTAGTATAGCCGATAGATCGGGTTGTTGTACTCCCTCTTGAGACATCTTTTACTTTTCCTGAAATTCACAACACCAAAGAAAACGTAAAATTGCACTAACCTAGCACTCCCTCACGTGTTTACTCTCGTGTTTAATCACTCTAATAATCTCACAAAATCTCTCAAAATTCCCTGCAATGTTCAAGTGTTAGTGAGACTCAAGAATCCAAAGAAAAGCTTCCAAGAAGACTCTCAAAGAAAACTAGCACTGAAAAGAATGGTGACACTTGATATTTGAGTAATTGTAAGAACAACCAATCAAACAAATAGCAAGTAGAGTAGAAGGCAATTTCAAGGAATCAAAGAAAGCTCAAAATTGACTCGAAAGGACTCAAACAAGTTCAATTTCAGTTATGATTGTAATACCCAATCGCAGTGCAATTTAATTCCTTGATAAATCTGGTTTTTATGGAGCAAATACTTCTATATATTTTCGTATTGGCAGGATCGAATCCCTTTCTTTTCTTTGGGAAATTTCCCTGTTGATTTGTTTTTTTTTTTTTTTTTTTTTTTTTTACAGCAAAACACAATTCAGTGTTTTGATCAGAACTTTTTACTCTGAACTCTGAATCGACCGATTCTTTTTGATTCGGGAGCCCAACAGATTCAGCTTTCCAACGAAACCACAATCACTAAAATCGGACTTCAGTTGCTATATATATGAATATAAATTCGACAACTGATACTGAACAGAATTTTCTCTTGTATTTCGTGACCTTCTTGTGGGTAGAAAACGCAAGTAATTTAGCGAATTTCAACACAACAAACTGGAACGAAACACAACCAATTGTATTCAAGTAACTAACCAAGCACAGCAAAGAAATCGGTTTTGAATTGAGTAGAACGAAATACCGATTTCAACGATGAAAACTTGAAAACAATTAAGATACTTACCAATCTTTGAACGCCTTAAGCTCCGCTACCAACTGATACGATCCTGGTTCCTTAGGATGCGTAACACCAATTTTGATCTTTGTTCAAAGACGGATTTCCTGCGGAAATAGATAACTCGACGAGTACGAGCTTAGACCACTTAGCTAACCTGTGCTAAGAGCCCTAATCGATTTCAAGTCAAGGGTCTTGAATCGGGTTCTTAGGACTAGACTCAACAATGTGAGAATCACACTAAGATAAACGACACAATAATACAATTCCAAGATTTACTTGTATACGACTCAAGTATTGCGGACTCAAGAAGAACAAGGTTCAACCAACTTGAACAAGGGGCGGAGATTGAAGAGAATATCTCAATTTATCAAATAACAGCCAACTTAATAAAGTGGCCAAGTGGTTCCTTATATAGGTTACAAACAAACCCTAATAGCAAACCAAATAGGAATAGAAGTAGGACTTCTAAAATAGGAAGATAACTTAACTAATTAAAACTGTCTAATTAACTAATTAAGCTAAAATAATTAAAGTCAACAACTTAATTTTCAGTCAACGCGCGCTCCTGGACACGCGAAACGGGCAGGAGCCGTTTTGAGCAATCGGCACGCAAGACAGATGAGTGAAACGAAAATGGCTGAGTGAAACGGTCAGGTGCCGATTAAGTGAAACGGACAAGAGCCGTTTTGAACGAATCGGACACGAGCCGTTTTGGTGACAAACGGTCAAGTGTCGTTTCTGGCAGAATCATCTTCGGGCATTGTGAATGTAAGGAGATTCACAACTCTTGGTGTCTTCTCTCTAAGTGTAGCTTCCTCACTTGTCCTCTCACATTCCAGCTCCTTGTGAATGAGAGATGACAAACGGTCTTGAAGCTTTCTAGCTCTGGCTCGAGTCATTGGACCAGCTGGTGGTAACGGTAGTTGGATGCGTGGATTCGCATCACCCTATTTCTTCAATTAAAGAAGGAATGATCTCCTCCTTAACAAAATCTAAACTACGATGCTGTGAAACTTCATGTAATCTCATAAACAAAGCTCCTTGCAAAGAGTATGCAATAATATGAATGAAATTATGGCACAAACCAAGCATTATTGTGCAACCAGTTTTCTTCCATGAGTCTTTCACATCAGAGGTATATTTCTGAACTTCCAACTGAACCCGAGGAAGAGACTTCCTTTGCAGCATGGAAGAACTTGGTAGCTTATACTCAGAACCACATTCAGCTACACCCCTCACAAAGTCAGCGAAAGATGGTGTTTCAACAACATCAAACCCCATGTTGTTAGAGACCAGGAACTTGGCAAGCTTTTCATCCACTATGGAATTATCCTTTTCAATTGTTTCTGGGGTAAAATTGTCAAGAAAAGCTCTGGAGAAATACCGGGAGGAACATTCACTGCTTTCCTTATCCCCGACTTCAGTTGAAGTAACGGTGGTTCTAGATCTCTTGCTAGAATTTTCAAGTTCTGAGTCTCCTGTCAGCCTAACATTGCCATGATTTTCAATTTCTAGCTTTGCTTGCTGTCTAACTTGGTCAGAAACTTTCTTGCATGCAAGAATTCCGCGGCATTTAATACCAGACAAATGTGATTTGATCCTTGGAATACCTCCAGAAAAGTCAAGTTTACAAAACTTGCACCGAAAGCGATAAGGACTTGGTTCTTCTACATAATCCCAAAACGGATCTCTTCTCCTTACCATGATAGCTTTCTAATGCAGAAAATAACAAAGCAATGCAAACTTTACACGGAAACAGAAATTGAAAACCTGCAACGCAAATCTTCAATAAGAGATCTCACCAGACTAAAAAACAGATACTTCAGAGGAAAAAAATACAAGGATTGGGGAAGAAAAACAACAACGGAAGGTTGATATACATATTACATAGTGTAAGATATTATGCACCTGCTGTTCAACTTCCAGGCACACAAAAACAGAATCATAAGATTGCACGTATGGCTCCTTAATAGTAGAGCATCTAATAAACAGCTTGCCACTTAAAAACACAAACTAGTCCTCTTTTGACACTCATTTTGACATTCTTTACGTAATTACAGAAAAAGAAAAAGAATTAACATCAACATTGTAGGTGTCTTCTAGTAAGTTATACTAGCAACAGAAGACGTACTAAATGAGCTGAAATGCTGAATGTTTCACTTCAAAAGACTTTATCTTATAATTAACGACTAGAATAATTAAATTCTTGATTGTTATGCATGAGGGATATGCTTCTTCTCACTACAACCAACAAACTTAACTGAGAGGGAAACCTCAATGTCGCTCCCTAAATTCCAAAATTAAAGCAAGGTTGAAGCAAATCATTTCCAACACTAGAAAATCTAGTCAAAATGATTTGAGTCCCAAGGGTAAAGGAAACCCAGAAGCATCAAGAACATAACCTCATTAAATTGATCAATTTATACATTTTTCACACAAGATTAAGAAAACATGGGTAAATTTCTTTAATTAAATTAACTAGCTAGAGCATAGTACACTAAACATGTAGCAGTAATTAGTAATTTACAGGAATGAGAAAGAAATTAAGAAGGTGAAGGAAGATACCTGAGACAGTGAAATGGTGACAAGAAGAGGAGCCGCAGAAGCGACTTCTTCTCTTCTTTCTCCTGTGTTTCGAGTCTCGATAGAGAAGAAGCTGCGAAGGAGAAGAATACTCGTTTTTTTTTTATCAACACCCTGTATCAAAATCTTTATTTTTTCATGGCTAAGAATTGTAGACTCTCATACGGCTATGAAAGCATATGGGAGTTTCTAAGAACAAGTCATGTGATGTAAACATTTACTAAACTATTTTTTCTATATAAATTTTGTTTTGGTAGGACCATTACTCTTAATAACATGGAAAATGCATCATCCAAGGCATTGGATTAGTTGACTTAGAGTAGAGGAAAAAATATATATATAATCCTAATCGTTAAATCTTTCCTGCGTTAACGATAAAATTATTTTCTTCATTAAGAGTAAAATAGTAAAATTAAAAATTTAACAAAATTCATTCATATTATATATATATATAAACTCTAAAAAAAAGTTATATTAGGACCTATATATTTGGTTGGGATTTTTCTTTTCCGTTTTAAAAAGAGGCAAGCGCGTGAAACACCAAAAGCAAGTACGTAACCGACGTCTGCAAGTACGTAAACGACGTTTGCAAGGACGCCTCTACCGGCTTTCCTAGCAAAAGAGAAACTGCCCGTGTTTTTCCACAGGAAAATGCTTTCATAGCCATATGGGAGAGTCTACAATTCTTATGGCCACCTTATCAAATGCACTCCTAGCCATTGGATAAGTTGACTTGGAGTGGAGGAAAAAATAAAGGGCCAATAAGACTTTTGATACAGGGTTTGACGTCTAATATAGTTTTAATAACTATAACGTGAAATGAGAAAAAAACTATAATTAATGAAAACCTCTAAAAATTAGTCTGAACAAGCAATAAAAAGTTAAAAACGAGTGTTTATATTCTTTTTTTTTTAAGCTCGATTGGACTTACTTGAGACTAACACTCAAGTTTTAGAGAGATTCTTTGGAAAAAGAAGGTTTCATACCTTTAAAAATATAAAATAGGCTAAATGTTTATTTTAATCCCTACGTTCATCTAAAATTTTAGAATTAATCCTTATGTTTGTTTTCGGCCGAAATTGATCTCTATGTTTATATAATTGGCTGAAATCAGTCCAATTGATTTAATTAAATTATTTTTTTCAAAAAATTTCAAAAAATATGTTTCTTTATAAATATCTTACATGATAACATGGTCAAAATAATTAAAAAAAAATCTTTGTTATTAATTCAATGTAGGATTTTAATAAAATATATTTTTTAGGATTTTTGAAAAATAAAAATTAATTAAATTAAATCAATTGGATTGATTTCAGTCAATTATACAAATATGGGGATCAATTTCATCCAAAAATAAACGTAAGGACTAATTCTAGAATTTTAAATAAATATAGGCACTAAAATGAGTGTTTAGCCTATAAAGTACATATAAAATTGATCTGTCATATTATTATTAACTTAGTCCATTATCACATGTGATTGACTAATTTCATTTAAGAATTTCTTCTAGAGTTCAAAATGTCACCTACTCCACCCATTATATTATATGATTTTTTTTTTTTCCATTAATGACTAAAAAGGAAATAAAACAAAAATAAAGAAGTTATGAGAACTAATTGACAAAACAGAATGCAAATAAAACAGTAAACAAACAAATAACAAATAAGATCAGATGATAAAGAAGTTCCCAGTAAAGATATACCCAAGGTCATAATTCACATGTATTGATCGTTGGTACAAAAATATTTAAAATCGAGTTTCATAGGGTGGCTATAGAAGTCAGGTTCACTTTGACTTCCTACTCTCCTCTTAAACAAGTTACTTAAAGAGACCCTCTACTAAGAATCCTAATCTTCTAGCAATCCTAAAGTTCACTTATAAGATTTAACTAGTTGATTGATAAAAATAGGGAGAGACCGTCCCTAGACTTAGGGAAGAGACTTCTCGCCCCTATAAACCTAATTCTTCTCATTCTCTAACTGAGTCTCGGCTGCCCACAAGTTAGTTGCCTATGGATTCCTTCTAATAATGTAGACCCAAAGTTATTAGGAAAAACTATAATTATTCAGGTTTAAAATTTAAATTGATTACTCTTAAATAAAACAAGAATAAATTGACAAGAAATCAGAAAGAGAAGAAATATGAAATTCATAATTGATTAAATTCGTTTAGACCTCACAATACTGGAATCATGAACCTTGAAATCTTTACTAGGAATGATTTATTTAGCTAGAGAAAAATATAATAAAATAAAAATAATTGCATAAAATCGGAAATCTCCTCATCTCAATGAAGAAGACGAGGAGAGCAAGAAAATAGTGGAGTTTCTATCTACTGTAGAGAATATGGACAGAACGTGAGAGGAGAAGAAGAGGTCCCTTCTCCCTCCAACTCTCCTCTTTATATAATCTAAAAAACTAGTTAAAAATTGTTCTTATCTCTTAGAGTTCTAGATAAAGTACAAAACTAATTGTCCTTATCTCTTAGAAAGTTTAACTAAATTGAAACTCTACTAGATAGGCGTCCTCTGGAACAGTTGTGCAAATGCGGGCTTTCTAGCTTACGGCCCAGGCCCACTGTATTGACTCCATCTGTGCTGAAACCGTCCTAGGTCTAGGGAAGAGACCACTTGCGACTTTCTCCTTGGCCTAGGAGTTGGGCACATTGCTCTGTTGTTGGAGCGCAAATCTCCTAGGTCTAAGGAAGATACCATTTGCACTGATGTTGAGCTCTTTGATCCACTTTCTTCTTTTTGCTCTATTTTCTTGGCGTTTCTGTTCCTTTTCTTCTTCTTTGATTCTTTTGTCTAGTTTCTACAAAAAGAAAGAGAATACACCAAATATCAGCTGTATCATCATCTAAAAAGGGTAAAATATATGATGAATTTATACAAAATAAGCATCCAATCAGTAACACTTAGGTGAAATTGGGGGGTTTTGTTTAAAACTCAAAACTGAAAAGTAAACAAAGCAAATAAACTTCTTGGTCAAGACACAAATTAAGGCGAAACAATCAGATGAGAGAAATTCCTAGTAGAAGCTTAGCAAGGGATGAGACATGAGCAACAATCATTGACGTAGGGGTATTTATCTTCAATCTACAGAGTTGTTATAGGATCAAGGTACTCTTATGACCCCTGCTTCCCTCCTGTAACAAAACCACCTCAGGTACGCTTAGAGATGATTCCTAACCAACTAGCACCTTGATGGTTAAAAGGTTTACTAAGTTGGCTGATGATCTACTAGGGGAAGACAACTCCAAACCTAGTATCCTCGGTTGTCAATCGGGACTAAATCAGGTTAACCTTTCACACTAGCGGTACTTCAGGCTAATTCGCGGTAGATCTATCAGTGCTAGGCGTCTACTTCGATCTTCTTGGTCCGTAAGTGGCCCAAACGGGTTGCCGTAACTAAGAAGAATGACTGTTGTGATAATCAACTTAACCCTAGATTGACCAAATCTAAAATCAAAAAGAAAACACAATAAAATTATTATGAGATTAGTTAAATGAGGATTTAAAGATTAATAAAGAACAATTAGGTCTCATGCAAGCTCATGCTCATGCTTTAAACGCTTCTACTAAGAATATTTATTTAGCTACTCATACTCATATGGAAAAAAAACGAAATATGAATTGAAATATAAAAATCCTTCGTTGCCGAAGGAGCAAAGTGTATGAACGACGACAAAGATGAAAGTAGAGAGAGAAGAGCCAAGTTTTGGGCGAAGTCCCCTTCTCAAATAACCTAGGCAGAGTATAAATAGTCTCCTCTGCCAATAATATCTCTAAAACAATTAACATAAATAAATCATAATTAGACTCTAAATTGTATCTAATCGCATTAGACATCTTTCGTAAGTATCGCTCGAAATCTTCTGCCAGCTAAGAGGGATCGTTCTTGGCTAAGAGACTGACCAAGAAAGGTGTCTGCACAGCTTTGTCCAGATTTTGCTCTTTTCTGCCCCTTTTCTACTTTTTCTGTTTCAGAGCTGTTTTCTGCAAATATAGAGAAATTCATCTTTAATCAATAGAATCACCATCTAAATTACATGAAAATAGATAGTAAAAACAACTACAATTTAAGCTCAATCACTGACATTAAAACTAGATACGATACATATATTGACACTGCGACGCAGAAAAATTAAAAATAACATGAAAACGGACACAACATATATACATGTACAAATTTTATAAAAATATCTATAGATATACAATTACTAGAATTGTAGAGGGAAATAAATATTTTTTTATTAATATCATTCATATCAATATAAAAAATAGAATTTCACCGGTATAAAATACTAAATATTTATTTGACATTATTAATTATTCTTAATAATTATCAAATAAATTGAACAAATCTAAACACGTGTCATGTCGCTATATGTCAGTGTTGAAAATTAATCCGACGCGATACATAGCAAAACATAGCTCATTGTTCGATTATTTGTAAAAGAAAAAGGTTCAAGACGTGGCAGGGACTCACGACTCAAACCTGCCGTTCAATATTTTGACTGTTAGTTACTTTCGTCTCCCTCGACAGGAAATAACTGTCCAGCAACCAAATATCATCAAATGCCTCTGCTCTCAAGGTAATATTCTCCCTTCACTTTTCTCCAACTTTCCCTCGCTATCTTCAGCTCAATTCCCTTCTGTCAATTCCCATCTATCTATTGTTTGGTGTCTTTTGCATCGGAGCTGAAACCCTAAAATGATTGATCGAATTGAGTGTTTTTTTTTTCTCCCTCGCTTGAATTTTAGCTGATTGGAATCGGTTTCTTTGTTACGGTACATGATTGGACATGAAAGACAGCAAATCTACTTCAACACTTAAGCGCGTTTTAGTGAATTGTTCTGCCCAGGTTTGTTGAAATTTTTTCAGTGACATGTTTGTATTTCCTGGTGAAATTGTAATGGGCATGAAGTTTGCTTGCCGGTATATTGGATGTGTTTTTTAAATTTTTTTATTATTGTTAATATTGAATTTGTGGTGTTGCAGGGAAAAGCCTATGGAGCATGCGTCGCAGCGAAGGCTCCAGAAATCGAACGTGATATGTGCTTGAAAGAGTTTCTTGCGCTAAAGAACTGTATGCAGAATACGGTATGAGATTGTGAGTTGTTTGAAATATCTGTTTAAATGAAAAAAAATGGAAGGAGATCAGTGAAAGAGCTCTTGGCATTAGTTGTGTGGGTGTTGCATTTTTAATTTATCGAGTTTTTTGCTTGACAGATCCGTGGAAAAGCTTAAGGATCGTCAATTTCGTATCTAGTAAGTATTGCAAGTGTTATCTTAGCTGCTCAAGGAGTGTTCTGGAAAGACTGCACTACTGTATCTGTGTTGATTATGCTCTTCCAGCTCCACGATATGGTCCTGTATTAGGAATTTCTACTTCCGCTGCATATCATCTTATTTTTTACCTCAAGTTTGGGAGGTGGTGAAATTAGGGATGTCTGGTAAAGCATCGAGTTCGCAACTCACTGTTGGGTCAAGTGGATCTGGAGCGTTGTCACATGTTTATGTTCAATACCCACCGTTACGATGCGTCCTTCCAGGATCAAAGGGTTTATACTATGATGATGGAAATAAGCTACTACTCTGTCCAACATCGAATCAGGTAATATGACATTAAATCAGCTTTTCCAAGGATCATTTGCTTTATTGGTACTTTCTTCAATGACTGTAGAGTATAAATTTCACAACTAAAATATGTTGGATTTACTTTGGGAAAGGTGGTTTTGTTGAAATTTTCTCTTTTGTTTTTACTCTTAAATTCAGGTTTTTTCTTGGAAAACTGTTCCCTTTGATCCTCATATTGCTCCTACCTCTGATTCGATAAGTGAAGGGCCCATCTTATCAATCCGTTACTCTTTGGATGCAAAGTTCATTGCAATCCAGCGAACTGCACAAGATATACAGTTCTTTCACAGAGAATCAGGGGAATCCTTTAACCATAGGTGCAAGCCGGGGTCAGAGAGTATACTAGGATTCTTCTGGACAGATTGTCCACTTTGCGATTTTGTACTTGTGAAAAGCAGGTATTGTAGAGAAGCTTTTTCTTTTCCCCTTTTTTGTGTCTATGTGTTTATCAAAAGAATAAAGTTTGGCAGCCTTGAAGTTATTAACCTCATGATGTATATAATTGGGTGTCTATTGACATGAGGCTGGTAGTAGGAATATGGAGATTAAAATTTGTGTAGGTGACATATTTACCATGCCAAAGTAATTTTCAGCTTATAGTTGCATGAAATCTTGCTGTTATCAGAATATCATCATGGGTATATCTATAGTGAGAGTTATGCAATTATTTTCTAGAACATAGCAAATATTCAGGCTCCTTTTCCTGACATTTTTCTTTCTCAGTTATTCTGTGCAATATTCCAAGGTGATAGTGTCTTACTGCAGTGCTTCAACTTACTGTGATGATGCGCTCTGTCATGCTTGTTAACTTAATATTTATATTCCAAGTAATATTTTACTTTATGCATCACAGCGAATGGTGATGGGGATGCCAAAATTCTTGCTAGAAGATAGTGTCTTATAGAATACTTCAACTTACTGTGATGATGCACCCTGTCATCTTTAAATTGTTTCCTTTCAACATCTTTAAAAAGGAAAAGTAGTCTTTTTAGTTGTCTTTTTCTCTACTTTGATTTAGTAGATTCTGTTTTCAACTTTACATATTGCCAAAAAAAATTCTTTTTCTATTTCACTAAAATGGAGTTTCAAGTGTACCCACAGTGGGCTGGATTTGCTTTCCTGCAATGCTGAATCAAAATCACTTAACTTGGTGGAGACGAGGAAATTGACTGTCAGCTGGTATGCCTATACACATGAGAGTCGCTTGATTCTTCTTGCTTCAGGAATGCAATGCAAGAGCTTCAATGGATTTCAGGTACCCCTGCAAGTGCCATTATTATTTAACTTAATGGATTTCAGGTACCCCTGCAAGTGCCATTATTATTTAACTTTTAATGCCTTAATTCTAATCTTTGCTGTTCATTAGGCTGTATGAGATTCCTCAGGAAATTAAGACATGATCCCCTATGTTATAATACACCTCATATGGCAGTTAGTATAACAATATTCAATGTGGATAAAGCCACGGATGCTTGATGATTATGAGTATTATTTAAAAGTTGAGAATTCTTTAGCTACTCTAACAAGGTTATGGTTTTTACTCTCCAGCTTTCTTCTGCCGGGATTATTCGCGTACCAAAATTTGAGATGGTAATGGCCAAATCTGAGGCTAACACCAAGCCTGTCTTAGCAGCTGAAGACATCTACATCGTCACTGTGTATGCTTATTTTAATCATTTCTTTCTTGTGCTAATATGCCTAAGTTGGTTACCTGTACTAATTCGCTTTTCAATATTTTCAGCTACGGGAGGATCTACTGCTTGCAAATTGATAGAGTTGCCATGTTAATTCACTTGTATAGGTTTTATCGAGATGATGTTGTACAACAGGTGATTTTTCTTATTTTCTTAGTTTCTTCTGTTGTACTTGTGTGTGTGGGAACCTGGTAGGAAGCTTCATCTTGACCATTCTAGGACGAAACTTAATTGCTTACAGGAATTTTCATTTTGACCATCCTGATAGTTCTTGTGCTGTCTTACAGGGCTCCTTGCCAACCTATTCAAGCAAGATTTCTGTGAGTGTAGTTGATAATGTACTGCTTGTTCATCAAGTGAATGCAAAGGTTGTCATACTATATGACATATTTGCAGATTCTCAAGCACCCATATCTGCTCCACTTCCTCTGTCGTTCAGGGGTTTTCCCAGGTCCAACTCTTCTTCTTCCATTCGATCTAATGGCAAAGAGACTCCAAGCATCGAGGCCAACATAAGTGATCGTGAAGCAATCATTTATGCTGATGGTTGGAGATTTCTGGTTCCCGATCTCATCTGCGACATTACTAATAGCTTGTTATGGAAGATCCATCTAGATTTAGAGGTGACTTTTTATCAGTTTTCCTTTTCCTCTTTTTGATATTCAAATAATTTTTTTTTTTAGTTAAGTGTCTGTGCATTCCCTTGCAGGCAATTTCTGCCTGTAGCTCCGAAGTTACATCAATACTGGAGTTCCTGCAGCGACGAAAGCTGGATGCTTGTAAGGTGGACTTCTTCTTACATCACCATATGTTCTTTCATTATATAACATGTTTCTGTACTTTGACAGTGTATAAATATTTAATTTGATGTTTCTTTATATGGGATGTTTGTAATATAATAAGATCACTTACCCACTCAAAATTGAGTTGTCATCCCTTCAGAAGAATAAAAAGTTACTGGTCATGTTATTTTCTTGTAATCATGGGGGGGAAAAAGTACAAATAGATGTATACTAGGTGGGCTTTTTAGTATTTCTTGGATTTTGTTTCCCTTATCAATTTATTAATTCTTAATTATTATACATTCCCTCCATTTCAGGCTAAGCAGTTGTGCTTGGCAATGACACGCACTAATATCTTGGAACGGAGACCAGTATCCACAGTTACCAGGGCAGTAGATGTACTGGTTACTTCATACTCCTACGCGATACGAACAGGAAGCTATCTCAAGGGAATAAAAGGAGAGAGAACTTCACCTTATACTGGAACACCTGTTGGTGGCCCAATATCTGGAACTAATGTACCCACAAGTGGCATTGATGCATCTCAAAATCCACCAAAACAAGAATCTAGTGCTGGAGTGGAAAGTGAATCTCTGAATAGATCCTCAAAATTTTCAACTTCAGACTCTGAGGACAATGCTGGATTTGGATCACTGAAAACCAACTCAAATGATCAAAAAGTTGGCTTGGAGATTCTATTAGGCGATCAAAGTTCCAGAACTGAAGTTCAGCCATCCTCTTCACAAAGTCAACATCTTGGACTGAGCAACAATCCATTAAATGCTAACATTCTTGAGCAGCAGGAGTCTCAACTTACTTCACCTGAAATTTCACCTGATGAGATGTACAGCTTTATATTTGCTCAGGTTGAGGAAGAGATGGTGGGAGACACTTCTTACTTGGTCGCTATCATTGTTGAGTTCCTTCGCAGGTATGCCATTGATTGTATCTCGTTCATGGTTTTAAAATCTTACTACTGTAACTAATTGGGTTTTTTAGCGATGACATGCAATACCTACTCTCCCTTTTAGCCACCCTCTGTGTGATTATAACATGCGAAGCTAATCCATAACATGAAGTTGGGAATCTTCTAGCCATTAACATCTACTTTGGGTGAAAAAATAGCATTGGCCACATTTAGTAAAAAGGTCATGCCTTGTTAAAATGATTGAAAAAAATTGTCTAGGGATATTTCAACAAAAAATGCTTGTGTAAATATAAACATAAACTTGATATATTGAAATAGTGGATTAGGGAGTGGCCATAAGAATGGGTGACACTGTCCTCGATGGACTAATCGATTGGATAACCTCCTCGTTTATCTCAGGACTGGCATGTTATTGCTTAGGGTTTTTTTTTCTTTTTTCTTTCTGTAGTGTAAATGGAGTCCCCAAGTTCTTTTTCATTGTGCCCATCCACAGTTTACTTATGTTCCTTAACCGGTGGCCCACTAATTTCTGATGTTACAGTGCAAATTTGGAAAAGGTTAAAGTTCAGTCAAATGTATATGTGTTGGTAGTTCAGCTTCTAGCTCGCAGTGAACGATATGCAGAACTCACCCTGTTCGTCATAAACAAGGTTATGGAGTGTTTTCCTTAAAGTTTCTCGTGAGAGCTTCATATTTTACATTTAAGCTGTGGTTTGGTTTTAAAATGAAACTGTTCCGTCGCAGGTTCTTGAACCATCGAAAGAAGTTGCAATGCAACTTCTAGAGTCAGGTCGTCAGAATTTCCAAATCAGAAAGCTGGGTCTGGATATGCTTCGAGAGCTCTCTTTGCACCATGACTATGTGGTGCTACTAGTGCGAGAAGGGTACCATCTTGAAGCTTTGCGCTATGTAAGGAAGCATAAGGTCTGTTAAACTACACTAAAACATCAAGCAAGCTTTACTTTATTGATTCTACCGTTCATTCGTTACAAAAGTACAATTATGCTCCGAGAAGTTTTCTAGTTAGGTTTGTGTCAGTTTGGGTCATTTAAGATGACTTTTCGTAACAATAATCGGTCCATGTCTGCAGGTCACTACCATCAGCCCGTCTTTGTTCCTGGAGGCAGCTTTAGCTTGCAATGATTCACAAATTCTTGCTGCTGTTATAAGGTTTTTTTCAGATTTTTTCCCAGGTTTTAGAAACACTTCAGATCACCATACTTACTACCGCATTCTCAACGAGATGAACACTGCCATAGCTGCTTGAATATCAAAGCAGACATCTTGTTATGACTTTAGAGTGTGAAAAACAACCAACTTTAGGATATGCACAGAGAAGGGACAATTATTCTTCCAACTTTTTCAGTTTTTCTTATATCTGTTTTTGCAGGTAATGGTTTAGCAAATGTTAAAATTGCAAACTTCTATTCTCTTATTACTGTCTTAGAATTTTGCTATTCAAACAAACAACAGAATTTGTCTCCGTTAACTATTTCTTTGAATAGTTGAATAGTTGGGATTATATTGACGGACAAAATATTTGGGATTGATAAAAATAGAAATAAAATTTTGAATTGATTATAATAAAATGACACAAATTTGGCCGAGTAGGTAAGATCACAAATTGTTTTTAATTTTCTTAGAGATATCTGCTCACAATCGTGATTGGCTGAATTAATTTCCAATAAGATTAATCGTTTTAAAATTGATTTTGTGTAGCGGGTAATTATTCAGTAATATTTTTTTCAAAATATGGTGGATAATGTTTCAAGTTTAAATCTCATCATCAACACTTTTATCTGTCAAAAAGAAAGATATACTTCAGTACATGGGAGAAACTATAAATTTTTTCTTGAGTGACTTAACATCAATATGCAAAAAAATATTATATTTATTTTTAGAATAAAATTAGATAAATAAATATATATATATAGTTAACAAAATAATTAAAATTATACATGTATGCAAATATTTTAACCGTCAACTGTAAAATAATAATTCCAATTTTAATTTGATTTAAATATAAAACTTTAATTTTCCTATAAATTCTAATGGTACAAAATGAGGATATATACTATATATATAGTAATATTTTTTATTAGTAAAAATATAAAATTTTAAGATATATACACATATTTTATTATCATTAATGTAGATTTAAATCTTTAATCTCCTAATTTTCATAACTAATTAATTAATTATTAAAAAAATGCAACGAAATATAAAAATAATTAATAGATATATATATACAAAAAAGGTTGCATGGAGTGACAAAACTCAAGTTAGTTCCAAGCATTTGAGTTGTAAATAATATATATATTATTAGGAAAATGCTTTATATACAATTAAATCTTACAATTTTTTCATACTAACTAATATGTCAAATATGAATAATATGTTTTAAGTTATGGGCTCTTATAAATTTTCCCCATTTTTTCTTCAATTTTTTTTAAAAAATTACAACTTGTTTATAAATATATTATGCTTTTGTCCACATTTTTTCTTCAAATTTGGAGAGAGAAAAAATCCTCATGGTGGCATTGGTACCGGATAGTACCGGAGATTTTCTCATGGTGGCATAGGATAAAGGTAATTTCATGTCAGCGGTTAACGGTTAAAATGTGACAAATCATGATAGACGATATAATTTATTAAGTATATTTTTTAATATTGTTTTAAAATATCAACAAAGTTTACGGAAGGTCTAATTAATTAAGTAAAGCTGAGTACATAATTTAAAATGTCTATCAACATTTTTTTTGTCAAATAAAGATTTAAGAGACCCAATCAATCTATTGTTATTTAAATGATTTGATAATAAGCAAAACAAGGCTGCTGAATTAAAAAAAAAAAAAAACATTTCTCCAAAACATTTACTACTTTATTGCATCCAAGATTCATAATCATAAGCTAGCTAGATTAGCTTTATTGTTGTTGTTTTGGAGGAATATTTGTGGGGGGAAATTAACCGACATGCGGCACTTGTCGGACGTTGTTCTTGTCGTCGACCTTAACCCAGACACGGTTGCAGCAGAAATCAAAATAGGTGTAGGTGCCTGGATGCACGATGATCGCAGTCACGTTTGGATTCTCCTTCTCTATTGTAGCTTTGGCTTCTGCCCCCGGCTGCCCTATTAACTCCGGCCAGCTCGATTTTAACTCCCCTAATAATTCAACAATTTAAGATAATTATTATTAAGAAAAATACTTCACACTTCACATACTAACATATCTAAATCTAATAATACAACAAATTTAGATAATATTATTGTTAATTAATGACTTAATTATTAAATTTAATCAAATATATATATACATGTTGCTGATTTCTTTTTTCTTCTTTTTTTCTACGCAATTCAAGGTGTTATTTTAGAGTGAGTATTCAATTTATTTCCCTTAAAGTTTCGGGTTTGAACCGTAGGGGAAGCAGTTGTATTGAAATACTCAATAACATCACTTACTTCAACCCGCAATGGACCCGATTAGGAACCCGTATGGGACTCTTATAATAGGGTATAAAATATAGATTAGTCTGGCCTGAAAATGAATCCAAGACACCATATTATATCCAAAATATAATAATTAAACATGTATTTTTTGTGCTGAAAATTTACTAAACTAGTCAAATTTTAGTTCTTAAATAACTAGTTTAAATTAATTTGCAGCCAAGTATAACATTTCTTTTGTACAAGATATAGTTAATGTGTTTTAAGCTATTTTAAATATTAATTAGAACGATTAAAAAAAAACCTGTGGCACTGGAGCCGATATCTCCTCCGCATCCCTGACTTATACAAGGTGGATATTTCTGCATTTTCTCTCGTTTTTTTTCCCCTTTGCTTTTTCGTATGTCAGGACGATTTGATTGTAGTGGTATTGTACGCACGTATTTATACGGTAGGAGAAGACATGCCTCCTTAATAAATTATTTGTTGCTCAAAAGAAAAATCAATTACTTTGATATACTTCCAAATAATTCGATATTGAAACCTTATTTGGTCATTACTATTGGTGTCATCCATAATCTGCTTAAAAGTTACACCCTCCGTCCGGTATTAAGTGTCCAGTTACTGTTCATGCACGCGTTTCGAGAAAGCCGAATGACTCACTATTTGACCCCAAAAAGTACGGAATTTTTTTGGTTAGTGTACGTTCGAAAAAAAGTACGGAATTTTTTTGGGTCAAATAGTGAGTCATTCGGCCTCCTCGAAACGCGTGCATGAACAGTAACTGGACACTTAATACCGGACGGAGGGAGTATAAAAAAATTAAAAATATGTATATATATTCAATTTTAGTCAAGTGGATAAAAGGGTTGGTCAAAGTTAGTACTTAGGATCGATTTGTGAACCGTCTGTATTTTTATCTTTCGACGTTGAATCTAAATTTATTTTTTCAGTTCACACCTTGTGTTGTTGCTTTTTAATACTACCCCAATTATAAAATAAAAAAAAATGAAAAGTATCAAAATGACTTCCAATTTCTTTTTTCTTTTTTTCTTATTATTAAGAAAACATCACAAAAATTGAGTTGAAAGAAAAGTTTAGGATCGACCTTATAAGAAAGACAAAAACTAATGGAGCACAACTACTCACCTAGCTTTACTAAATCTGACCTAAATAGGTAAAGTTTAGGAAGAGATCATCCATCTCCGAGAAACACGAAATTGAATAAGATCAACCTCAGTTGCAAATTTTATCGTGTTTTATATAGACTTTTTTTTTTTTGTAAGGAATCACTTTTCATATTATATTACCAAAATTTAAATTTTAAGATGTGAAATTTTCGAAAATAAAACATTCAATGAATCAAACGCAATAATATTATAAATCTAACATTATTAACCTACGAATACAATTTTTGTGTTTGGGTTGTTTTCTCATTGGGCTGTAGTATATATTTTTCTTTGATTTCAATGAAATTCATTTTTCTGATAAAATAAATATCACTCCTTTCTTATTCACCCATTCTCAATTAATACCCTGACTGAGTTTATATTCTACGATATATAACAGTAACTATTTTGCGAAAAAATTATCGAGCAATCGGAGATAAAAAAAGTCTCATAAACCAGGGAATAAGTAACAATATATTTCCAAAACATGTGTTTTATTTCAGGATTTATTAAATCTTGCATACAACTGAGATGCATAAATAGCTACATAATTAGCTAATTATTTTTATTATGTTGGAGGATTAAGATTAATGTGTTGGAAACAGAAATCTGCCCGGAGTGATTGAGGAATTAACCAATTTGTGGTACCCTCGTGACTATATGATTGCCGTCTATGATCAAATAAACACGGTTGCAGCAAAAGTCCGCAAATCCCGCCATCCCTGGTGATAAGCTCACCACTGTCACCAGCGGATTTTCACTCACAATCACCCTCTTCGCCTCCGCCTCTGTCTTCCCGACCAGCTCAGGCCACCTGAATTTATGCCCTGCGTACAAATCAAAAGTAACATTTAAGATATCAGCTATATATATTTCAACAATATCAAAAAAATACTACAGCAAAAAACTATATTGGGAAATCACCGTCTTTTGAAAACCTTATATAACTCGAACACGATTATTTTCAGTTTAAAGAATTACCTAAGGTGGAAAAAAAATACTATACTACTCCATGATTTAATCACAAGTCAAATAAAATTAATTAATTAATTAAGGGTCCATGATTTTTTTATACTAGGTGGTTGAATGAGCTTACATTTTCGACATACTAATTCATATAATATAAAACATTAATCTAACGGCTCATAGAGAATCATATAGCTGATAGCTTTGAACATCTTTTAGTTATTTTCTGGTATGAAAGAATTTTAATTATGTATATTTTTACATAGTTAAGCTAGTGAGGAAGAAAATTATTACCTTGGGCACAGCATAGTGCTGGATCTGTGCATACACCACTTGCACAAGGTGGATAAGGAGCCCTGTCAGCCATTTGTTTTCTTCTTCTTTTTTCTCTTGTAATTCTTTTCACTTTCAAGATATAATTACTTTGTAGTTTGTATGTTCTTTGGACTTTATCATATTGTATATTTATACACGAAAAAAAGGAATAGGAAGAGAGAGAACGTTGATGAATATACTTAATTTGGATTTAAAATATTCCCATTAACACCAAATATTATAGAATCGTCACTTGCAATAATGTTCATACACTACATTCAAATTATATCCATCTTTGAGCCATCATTTGCCAATTAAAAAAATTATTAAGTTAAAATTACTTTGATATACTTCCAAATAATTTCATATTGATACCTTATTTGGTCACTCATCACTATTGGTGTCATCCAATATCTGCTTAAAAGTTATAAAAAATTAAAACATTTTGTTACATAGTCTCAGTCCAACAATTCCTAAAAGAAAGATTATATATTTTCCTAGTTTGTTATTGGCAAAATATATATATATATAATTTTAGTCAAGTGGATAAAAAAGGTTGGTCAAAGTTGCTTAGGATCGATTTGTGATCCGTCTGTATTTTTATCTTTCGACGTCGAATTTAAATTTAATTTTTCCAAATCACATCTTGTGTTGTTGCGTTTTAATACTACCCTAATTATAAAAAAATAAAATAAAAAGAAAAGTATCAAAATGACTTCCAATATTTTTTATTATTATTATTAAAAAACATCACAAAAATTGATTTGAAAAAAAAGTTCATGATCGACTTTATAAGAAAGACAAAAACTTTCCATCTCTGAGAACCCCGATCAATGAATCATTTTCCCCCATTTTTTGGAAAATACTCACATAACTTTGCTAAATCCGACTTAAATAGGTAAAGTTTAGGAAGAGATCGTCCATCTCTGAGAACACACGAAATTGAATAAGATCAACCTTAGTTGCAAATTTTATCGTGTTTTATATAATTTTTTTTTATAAGGATCACTTTTTATGTTATATTACCAAATTTTAAATTTTAAGATGTGAAATTTTCGGAAATAAAATATTCAATGAACCAAACGTAATAATATTATAAATCTAACATTATTAACCTACAAATACAATCCTCTCATTTTTCTAAAAGCAAACGCACCTCAATTGGTCAAACATTTCATCTTAGGACATCATAGCAAATTACTGAGTTTTTTTTTTTTTATGTAGATCTGAATTTTATTATATTATAATGAGCAAAAGGGCACAGACGAAGCCCCATAACCCAAAAAAATCTTTGCTGGGTTAGACTTTGGAACTTTGGGCTTTACTGATTGAGTTTCTATTTTCATTATGTGAGCCTCCGTTTGTCTTGGGCTTGTTTTCTCATTGGGCTGTACTAAGAAATTGGCAAATCGATCTGAGCCTGACCATTTTTTCTGTCACCGTCCTAAATTAATAATAGCATATAGCTAAATTTTTATAAAGTTCAAATCAACAGCAGCTCTTTTTCTCACAAGTCAATGAATTGGATGATCATCAACGACAGTGTTGTTAATTGGAATGGAGACATGGATTATCAATATAATTGTTCATTAATCTTATTTAATAATATTCATTACTTATTAATTTTATATTATTTTTAATAAATTATATTCCCTCCGGTGCAAAATAAACGACGTTTATTATTTGGGCACGCATATTAAGGTCGGATGACTCACTATTTGACCTCAAAAAAATTCATATTTTTTTTCAAACGTATGTTATTAAACTAAGCATCCAACCATTTAATTTGTCATACAATTTCAAACGACACTCGAGTCCTATATTTATTAGCTATTAATTTTATTACATTAAATTTATATTAATTATATTAAATTAAGTATTCTAACCATTTGATTTCTTATTTTTAATGATCTGATGCTAAAAAAATATGTGATAGATCCAACGGTCTTTATTGGTTTGTTACTTAAAAAATGGTTTACGTGTGGCAGGAAAACACTAATTTTATAGGTAAGTAAATAAAATAAGTTCTTATGCAAATGTGGTTGGCATTAAAATATTAAAATTGTATATCAATTTAATTAAATATATATAGCTTATTTGTATAAAATTGTATTTTAATTAGTTAGTATATGCTGTTTTTATGATATAGATTAAGAGCTCGATTTTTAGTATTATAATAATAATTAATAATATAACCATTTTTTATATATAAAAAAACATAATATTAGGTTGGTCCAAAAATAAGAATTAAGAGAGAATCAAAATGAAAACAAAAACCATCCCATTTCATATATTATATAGAGATTAGCGGGTAATTAACAGGTTTAGTAGGGTCAATTCGGATCCGTAGCCATAATTGTCGAGGACTTGATTAATGAGAAAAAAGAAAAAAAAGTGAAATTGGAAACAACTTACACTCATAATTGTTAGCCGAAAAAGGAAAGTAATTGATTGCCATTTCATGTCTACTTCACTTCACCAACTGGACGCAAAAGGAAAGTAATTGATTGCCATAATCACATTCACATGACATGTCACCAGTCTTCACATGTTCGTTCCTCGTCCCCCCCCTCTCTCTCTCTCTCTCTCTCTCTCTCTCTCTAACGCATTAGTGGAAGAAGAAAAGAACTCAAAACCTTTTCTCATCTTCCCCTCAAAACCTCATCCCATGAAGCTGTATTTTTCTTTCTGGGTCTAGTTTATAACACCAAAAACCCTCAAATCAAACCCCAAAGTCCCCAAATCTTCCACATTCTGCTCTCACCACTAACCCAAAACTCCAAAGCTTTCATTTTTAACAGCTTTTTAGTGGAAATCTTAGTGAAAACAGAAGAACCAAGATGCAAACCTCAAACCCTTTTGCCTTCATCTTTGTTTTCATCACTCTTGTAGCTTCAGTGACCTAAAAATCCACCATAGAACCCTGCTCCAACTCCGACTCCTTGGCTACACACTCTACACTGACCTTAAAGTCTCAGAAGTCGCCTCTCTCTTCCAAATTGACCCCATTGCGCTTCTTACCGTTAATTCCATTGACATTTCCTACCCAGTCGTTGAGAACCACATCCTCCCTTCTCAACTCTTCCTCAGGATCCCCATCACTTGACAGATGAGAGGGCTACTCATATTCCATATAGGGACTCAAAATTGACGAGGCTTCTACAGTCTTCATTAAGTGGTCATGGACGTGTATCTGTAAGTATTGTTGGATATTTTTAAATGGCATAAGACTACGCTGTCCTAGGCAATCAATTTTTTTTGCCTTTAGAAGAGACCCCTACTTGACCATTTTATTCTAAAAATTTGCAGCTTATTTGCACCGTCACTCCGTCATCAAGCAGCTCGGAAGAGACACATAACACCTTGAAATTTGCGCATCGTGCAAAACACATTGAAATCCAAGCATCTCAGAACAAGGTTATTTTTCTCCCCTATTCTGTATACTATACTTCTCTTGGATAGCAGACTTGGTGAATCTTGAAAAGGCAATCAAAACTGCAGATTATCGATGAGAAATCACTCATCAAGAAGTACCAAAATGAGATACGATGCTTGAAGGAAGAGTTAGAACAATTGAAGGTACTTTTTAAATGACATTATAAGAAATAATATTCTTTTTGGGGGGTACTTTTTTGTGGGAAAGATGATGAACAGAATGAGTTCGCAGTATAAAAGTTGCACTGTCAGTGGTACTTCGGGTTGAATGTAGTATATTCTGTGAAGGTGGTATCTCTACTTTGTAGCTTTAATCTCTCCTCATGCCTCTCTTATGCTAAATTGAAAACTGTCATACTGTAACTTGCTATGTACACCCTCATTAGTTTTAAACTCTCTCAAGTGCAAGGAACTATATTTCATATGTATTAATTTATAAAGCCTAGGTTTCTAACATAATGGAATATAACTAACTATCCAGAGCATTTTGTGCCCAAGTGGTTTTTTGGCAAGGGGTTTATTGGTAAAATTTGGAATACAATTTTTTTCCTAATCCTGCTATAGCTATTCCACGCAGAGCTTTGTTTATTTGGTTGGTTTTTTATAGAGTGAAGGCATTCCTGATATATTCCAATTACTTGGTTGCTGCATGTGGCTGTGTTCTCAGCTTTTTATGCCTTACTCTCCAACCTGGAATTACATGCCAGAGCATTGTTTGAGTATCTGTGGTTGCTTAATTATTGGGGCATTGTCAGTACTCTTTTCATCTTTAAACCTGGAGAAATCTTGTGCGCAATGATACACAAAAAAGTTCTTCCTATTTCGTTGAAGCCAAAAGAATTCTAGGAAAAATGAAATCATTGGACCATATGTTCAGTATTTAGAACTTTCTTAGAAAGCATCAAAGAGTTATGGAATATGCTTCAGAACTTTTGTTTTTGAAGTCCTATGTTATAATTTCAACTTTCTATTCTAAATGTCTGTTTCTAGATGTTGGAAAAAAGTTAGTAGTGATTTATCCCAATTCTTCGGTGTAGGGAACTTTTGTTGAAGGAATAAAAGAAGAAGTTGTGTTATCCCCAGCCCATGCCCTTTCCCTTATAGCAGCTGGAGAAGGTAATTCTCACATCATATGCAGTAAGCAGAAATGTTAATCGAGTTGAAAGAGAGGGATAATGCCATAAATACTCAAGTGTTATCAAACTAACTATGATGCAAAGGTCTTATTAAAATTTTAATGAAATGTCTGCATTTATGCTTGTACTTGAGAGAATAATAGATATACAAGTACATCCAGGCCTCTAATTATTCATGTACATCATTCATATCAACTTCTATCACCTTCAGTGCTCTTCAAATTGAAACATTGTTTAGCAAAGAAACTGTACTATTAAGACGTGGAAGTCTTTTTATATTTGGTTGATCACTACATAGATTAGCATCATTCATTTTGGTAGACCGTTTAACATCATGCATCACTTTATTGAGAGTTAGATTATATGAGAGCAAGCTGATGACCTAGTGAGCAAATGGATGACCTGGTTTTCTTTAACCTATATTTATTAATTGTATGCATATGATCGTCTTATTTTGAGCAACCTAGTCCTATTTCTCCAAATCCTTTCCATGATTTATGATCGTATTTCTCTGTTGATGACAGAGCACAGGCATGTTGGGTCAACGAATTTTAATTTACTCAGCAGTCGAAGCCACACAATATTTACACTGGTAACCTCGCACTCCATCAATGGAAGTAGTAGTACCTTAAGGCTTTAATTCAATTTGTTGTTTTTCGACATAGCTTTATGTCTTTAACCTTTTTTCGAATAGTAGTACCTTTAAGCCTTGTGACTTTTATGGCTGGCATAATTATTTTAAAGTACACTGCTGAGCATGAATGTGGAATAAAAAGACAAAGACATATAAATCCTAATATATGTGAAAATCTTGCATAACTGAACTACTATCATCATTATTATTATTATTATGTCACTGGGGGCCTCTCTTTGTTTTTGGAAGTCATTATGCAACTACTCATACATATGCTTTGTTTAGTCTTTCTAGCCCACTCATTAACCGACAGACCACCTAAGTGCTTTGAAGATCTCTATTTGACTTCGTTGCATGCCAAATTTTGTTTTATCATGTAATCATCCAGACATGTTTTTTTTATAAAAAAAATCTTGAAATCATCTAGACATGACTTAGTTGTTACCTTTGAGTGTTCACAGTCTTATTCACGAACATCTAGTTGTTTACGTATCTCTTTCATACTAATATTTATTAGTCCCAGCATATTTTTTGTTTACACTGATCTTTTAATGGAAGGGTGCCAATTTCAGTGTTTGCTGAATTCTTAACTTGTTCAGCTTTTATTATTTCCAGACTAACCATTTTCAACTACATTTGGGTGCAGACAGTTGAGAGTAGTGCATATGGGGAAAATAGTGAAGGAGAAGCTGTAAATTTGTCGCAACTGGTAATTTCTTAAAGTTGTATCCAGGGACCAATGCCAATTACTTGCTGGTTACCTTTTTCAGTTTCCTAGTAGGCAGTTATACTTGTTGCTTGACCTTGTTGTATTCTTGTCGACATTTGTTTTTAACTTCTCCATATTTTACTTATACTTGCAGAACCTCATCGATCTGGCAGGTTCTGAAAGCTCAAGGGCTGAAACTACTGGTATTAGGCGAAAAGAAGGATCATACATTAATAAGAGCCTGTTGACACTTGGAACTGTGAGGCTTTTTGTTTGTTATTTGATAATAGCTTTCATGCCATAATTTATAGTCAAATAAAATGGCGGCGATGAATTTGATAATCCTAACTAGATTGTGCTTATAAATTAGGTGATAGATGGTGCACATAGACTTATCTTGCGATCTATTATCTTTTGGCTTCATATAGGTTATATCAAAGTTGACAGATGAGAGGGCTACTCATATTCCATATAGGGACTCAAAATTGACGAGGCTTCTACAGTCTTCATTAAGTGGTCATGGACGTGTATCTGTAAGTATTGTTGGACATTTAAATAGCATAAGACTACGCTGTCCTAGGCAATCAATTTTGTTTGCCTTTAGAAGAGACCCCTACTTGACCATTATATTCTAAAAATTTGCAGCTTATTTGCACCGTCACTCCGTCATCAAGCAGCTCGGAAGAGACACATAACACCTTGAAATTTGCGCATCGTGCAAAACACATTGAAATCCAAGCATCTCAGAACAAGGTTATTTTTCTCCCGTATACTGTATACTATACTTCTCTTGGATAGCAGACTTGGTGAATCTTGAAAAGGTAATCAAAACTGCAGATTATCGATGAGAAATCACTCATCAAGAAGTACCAAAATGAGATACGATGCTTGAAGGAAGAGTTAGAACAATTGAAGAGAGGTATTGTAACAGTTCCTCAATTGAAAGATATCGCGGAAGATGACATCATCCTCTTAAAACAAAAGGTATGCTAATGTCCTATTTTATCTCATTAGTCGTACAAATCTTTGATTTTGATTATGCTTCCATTCCATTTAGTGATACTATTGTTGAGTCTTGAGCCTTTCCAGGTAAGGCGATTCACCATTGAGGATGAATAAGGCTAGTCTGTTAATGTTTAACACCAATGATATTACTTAGCAATTTTTTTCTTCCTTTTTTGTCCTTTAACACAAACTCTAACATACTTATTACATTTTTTTCATTTTTTTTATATTTATTTTACAAAATTACCCATTAAAAAGAGTGAAAATTGCAATTTTAGAAAATTAAATTTTTTATTGTAAGTTTTAAAATTTATAAGGCAAAATTAAAGTTTTTTTTTGCAAACACTAGGCTTTTTACGTAATTTACGTAAGTAAGAATCAAAATATTTACGGTTAGTACTGAATTTTTTCGTAATGTGTAGTTTGTATATTCTAAGAACAAATTTTGTGTGTGCAATATATAGTATTCGTGCAACGCTCGAATTTGACGTTAGTATCTGTAAAGACCAACCCCACCCCTATCGTATAGTATTGGCTGAACATCATTGAGCTTCTCTGTGCTTTGTTACTCTGTGAATAACTGGCCTGAACTTGACTGGATAAATTATATTTTTGCTCTGTTTATTGATTTTATGTTTTTGCTCCTTTGTGTTGAGATTAATTTAACTTTATCTGGCTTGAACTTGACTGGATAAATTATGTTTTTGCTCTGTTTATTGATTTTATGTTTTTGCTCCTTTATGTTGGGATTAATTTAACCTTATATGGCCTGAATTTGACTGAAAAAATTATGCAAAATAAGAGAATTAGAAGATGGGTAAATCAACATCATAGAAACAAAATTATTATTGATTTCACCATTACATTATATAACAATGGGATGTAGAGTTTAAAGAAAAGAAAGAGACATACATGTAGAACAACAAACCCTAACTATAGAAGCAGTCCTCACACTAGTTAGTGCCAAATCAAATACATCTCTTATGCTCCATATGGACAATTGCAAGAGACAGCTGATTGATTGACCTAGCGTAGACATCAATAACAGTTATGGCCAATCCCTCATAATCTTCATCCTCATAGACGTTGTCCATCCCCTGTTTCACATCCTCCAACCTGTTTGTCAGCTCTTGGCTATCTTGGTTGGTCTGGAGGACCTTGTGCTCCAATTGGACAATGTCATCTTGGAGATGAGTCGCGAGGAGACTAGACAAGTTGAGGTGTGCAATCTTGGTGTCACGTTCCATGGTGGCAGAACTGCAAAGAAGATGAATCAGAACAATGCAAACTGTGGTTGTGTGGTGTGGAGTTATTTGCTTTAGAAGGGAGATATTTATAGAAGGTAATTAGGGTTAGTGAGAGGTGTATTAGTGGTTGCACTTCGAGCAGCGCAATGGTCAAACGACGCATAACTGGTTGGGAATCGAAAAATGATGTATAAAAGTTGTCCAGGTGTGTTTCAGTTGCAATAACTAGGGCAACTTTTATACAGCCTCTTTCGATTCCCAACTAGTTATGTGTCGTTTGACCTATGCACCGCTTGAAGTGCAACCATTAATACACCTCTCACTAACCCTAATTACCTTCTATAAATACCTCCCTTCTAAAGCAAATAACTCCACACCACACAACCATAGTTTGCATTGTTTTGATTCATCTTCTTTGCAGGTCTGCCACCATGAAACGTGACACCAAGATTGCACACCTCAACTTTGCTGGTCTCCTCGCGACTCATCTCCAAGATGACATTGTCCAATTGGAGCACAAGGTCCTCCAGACCAACTAAGACATCCAAGAGCTGACAAACAGGTTGGAGGATGAGAAACAGGGGATGGACGACGTCCATGAGGGATTGGCCATAACTGCTATTGATGCCTACGCCAGGTCTATCAATCATCTGTCTCTTGCAATTGCTCATATGGAGCAGAAGAGAGATGTATTTGATTTGGCACTAACTAATGTGAGGGTTGCTTCTGTAGAGCTCAATAGGTTTGCGAATGTCATTCTAGGCACTCCCACCTCTGATTAGTTAGGGTTTATTGTTCTGCATGTATGTCTCTTTTCCTTTCCCTAAACTCTACATCTCATTGTTATGTAATGTGATGGTGAAATCAATAATAATTTCGTTTCTATGATGTTGTTTTAGCCATCTTCTAATTCTCTTATTTTGCATAATTTTTCCACTCAAATTCAGGCAAGCATTATATAAATTCAGACCATATAAAGTTAAATTAATCCCAACACAAATGAGCAAAAGTCTAATTTATCCAGTTAAATTCAGGCATGTCTTATACAAATTCAGGCCAGATAAAGTTAAATTAATCTCAACACAAAGGAGCAAAAATATAAAATCAATAAACAGCAAAAGCATAATTTTTCCAGTCAACTTCAGGCAAGCATTATACAAATTTAGGCAAGTTATTCACAGTAACAAAGCACAGAGAAGCTCCATGATGTTCAACCAATATGCAATCCAACTTCTTTTATTCATAGTACAAAACAAAGCCATTTATTCACAAAGTAACAATGATCATATGATTGAGCCATGAATTGGCAAATCAAACAGTGAAGGGCAATAAAGAAGTTCAGAAAATATGCAAGCCAGTTATTCACCATTAATGAATCCATTAAATCACAGAGTAACAATGAACAAAGAATGAGTAGAGAATTGGCTGAAGAAACAGGCATAAACATTGATTCATCTATACATAAACAAAAAAGAGGAGGAGAAAATCATTGTTGGCCGTCTGTCCTCGGCCATAGCTCTATTGGACGGCCCCCCATCAAGCCCTATAGGTTTGTGTGCGGACTAATAGCATAATCCACTTGGAGTGTGGAAGCAGTTGTGTTGTACACAACAAAAATGTACACAACAAAACTCTATTAATATGAACCATTATTTAAGTAAATGAAAATCACTGGCCAGAGGAGAAGGAAGGAGAGGAGAGAGAGGAAGAAGGCGAGGAAAGAGAAAGGGGGGGGGAGAGAATGGCAGTGGTTGTTATTTCCCAAATAGTCAAGGGTAATTTCGAAACACCAAACAATAAAATAAGAAAAAAATTCTCCCCTCCCTCATGGACATTGTGCCAAGGCGATACCCTTTTGTGTCCAGAGGGAGTATATGACTAGAATGTTAAAACTGCCTGACATAGATTCTTCCACTAGGCGACGGTGGAATACAGAAATAACCAATGACAAACATAACTAAAACAGTTGAAAAGAACCCAAAAGGAAACCCAATCTCTACCATCTTCCATGAAACCATCTATCCTCATCCCATCACTTTTATCCTTCTGTTCTACCTCTTCTGGCTTTGCATTTATTGATTCTTTGTCACATGGTATTTGGATTTGCATTCCACACAATCCGTTGTTATTGGCATCAGAATTTAGGTAATTCAACCTATCCATTTAAGGACCAGTTGGAATCCGACCCGTAAGCTTATTGTTGCTTAGGTCCAAAATGGTCAGCTACAAAAGCTTTTCAATAGTCTGTGGTATTTCTTCTGACAGATTATTGTGTGACAAATTCAGACTTTCTAAACTCTCTATACCAACGAAAGCTACCGGTATACGTCTAGAAAGATTATTGTAAGAAACGTTCATTGTTTTCAAACTTTTCAAGTCACCAAAGCTACTTGGAATTTCTCCTGATAATTGGTTCTTTGATAAATCTAGAAATGTATACAGATTAATGTTGTTTGTCTCCGAAAAGATATTGCTTTAAACTCTTCCAAACCACTTTTGTATCTATCGCCCAATGAGCATATATGTCATTATTATTAGAGGCATACATCATTCCACTAAGATCACCTACAACAAATCCGGCCACCAACCACCGTCGGCCAATCACCAACAACTAGGGCTGTTCATCGGTTATTGGTAACCGAATTTCCGAATTTCCGAAACCGAAATATCGCTTGTTCGGTTTCGGTTATTTCGGTTTCGGTTATTTCGGTTTCGGTTTTCTAAAAACCGAAATTTATTCAGTTCGGTTTCGGATAGTCTTGGGCTGAAGTTCGGTTAACCAAACTAACCGAACTTCTTATACTCACACGGCGCCGTTTTATCTTTGCAGCTTACACTTACACGGTTACACCGTGTAAGGTCTCCCTCTCACTTGATTTCATTTCACAATTCACCCTACCTCATCGCTTCACTCACTCCGCCTCCCTCTCCCAAACGAAACCCACTTCACACTTCGTCCGTCGTCCTCCTCCACTTGCTCTCCTCTCTTTCCATCTCGGTCGGCATCTCCTTTCCTTCCCATCGGCATCTCCTCTCCGATCACCCACTCGGGCCACTCCACTCCCGTCGCTCTTTCCATCTCCTCTCGCTCAGTCCGATGGAGTTTGGATGGATTAATTATGGATTTCTCTTCTTTTTTGCATGATTTAAAAAAAACAGCAGGTATGAAATTTCGGTTATTTCGGAAAAACCGAACTTCCGATCGGTTAGTAATTTCAGTTTTCGGTTTCGATTAGCAAAAGTTCGGTTCGGTTTCGGTTAACAGTTTTAGGAAGTTCGGTTAACCATAGTTTCAAAGTTCGGTTTTCGGTTAACCGACGGTTAACCGATGAACAGCCCTACCAACAACCAAACCAAAACTGCCAAAATCAATTAAAACTCACCTCCCTGCAAATTAAATCAATCCCGATCTCTTCACCCGAAACAGACAAGCGTGGTATTTTTTTTGTTCGATTGGGTGGAGGAAGTCGTGGCACTATTCCACAGACAAGCGCTTGGGAGGGTTCAGCGTTGTTGAAGACGAGGACTAGGTGCAATCACGTTGCCTCTTGAGACACAATTGGTGAATTGCTACACATCTTCAAATCTTTGGCTTGCAATCGCGTGTGGGAGAGAGACGAGAGAGATCGAGGGTGAAATGGTCAGAAATCGTTGGAAAAGGAGAACGACATATATTGTCGACCGCGAAAGAATGTCTCAAACGATAAACTTTCGCGACCGAAGGGAGTATATTCTAAGAACTGATTTTTTTTTTGTAAATTATAGTATTCGCGCGTTGCGCGAATTTGGCGCTAGTGTCTGTAAAGACCAACCCCAACCCCTATACAATTACAAGTGCAAAAACTATAACTTTAACAAAAACAGTCTAATAATAACATCTAAATATAAAAAAAAAAATACTCTTCATAAAAATATCCATTTCAAACACTTTTTTCATTTAGAATATGATATAAAATTTTACTGTGCAGATATAAATAAGGACAATCATATATATATTAACATATAGTTTTTAAGTTTATATTGCTCAACTTTTATATATAACTAGAATGTTAAAACTGTCTGACATAGATTCATCCACGCGGCAGCGATGGAATGTGAAAATAACCAATGACAAACATAACTAAAACAGTTGAAAAGAACCCAAAAGGAAACCCAATCTCTGCCATCTTCCATGAAAACCATCTATCCTCATCCCATCACTTTTACCCTTTTGTTTTACCTCTTCTGGCTTTGCATTTCTTGATTCCTTGTCACATGGTATTTGGATTTGCATTCCACACAATCCGTTGTTATTGGCATGAGAATTTAGGTCATTCAACCTATCCATTTGAGGACTAGTTGGAATCCGACCAATAAGCTTATTGTTGCTTAGGTTCAAAATGGTCAGCTGCAAAAGCTTTTCAATAGTCTGTGGTATTTCTCCTGACAGATTATTGTGTGACAAATTCAGACTTTCTAAACTCTCTATACCAACGAAAGCTACCGGTATACGTCTAGAAAGATTATTGTAAGAAACGTTCATTGTTTTCAAACTTTTCAAGTCACCAAAGCTACTTGGAATTTCTCCTGATAATTGGTTCTTTGATAAATCTAGAAATGTATACAGATTAATGTTGTTTGTCTCCGAAAAGATATTGCTTTAAACTCTTCCAAACCACTTTTGTATCTATCGCCCAATGAGCATATATGCCATTATTATTAGAGGCATACATCATTCCACTAAGATCACCTACAACAAATCCGGCCACCAACCACCGTCGGCCAATCACCAACAACCAAACCAAAACTGCCAAAATCAATTAAAACTCACCTCCCTGCAAATTAAATCAATCCCGATCTCTTCACCCGAAACAGACAAGCGTGGTATTTTTTTTGTTCGATTGGGTGGAGGAAGTCGTGGCACTATTCCACAGACAAGCGCTTGGGAGGGTTCGGCGTTGTTGAAGACGAGGACTAGGTGCAATCACGTTGCCTCTTGAGACACAATTGGTGAATTGCTACACATCTTCAAATCTTTGGCTTGCAATCGCGTGTGGGAGAGAGACGAGAGAGATCGAGGGTGAAATGGTCAGAAATCGTTGGAAAAGGAGAACGACATATATTGTCGACCGCGAAAGAATGTCTCAAACGATAAACTTTCGCGACCGAAGGGAGTATATTCTAAGAACTGATTTTTTTTTTGTAAATTATAGTATTCGCGCGTTGCACGAATTTGGCGCTAGTGTCTGTAAAGACCAACCCCAACCCCTATGCAATTACAAGTGCAAAAACTATAACTTTAACAAAAATAGTCTAATAATAACATCTAAATATAAAAAAAAAAATACTCTTCATAAAAATATCCATTTCAAACACTTTTTTCATTTAGAATATGATATAAAATTTTACTGTGCAGATATAAATAAGGACAATCATATATATATTAACATATAGTTTTTAAGTTTATATTGCTCAACTTTTATATATAACTAGAATGTTAAAACTGTCTGACATAGATTCATCCACGCGGCAGCGATGGAATGTGAAAATAACCAATGACAAACATAACTAAAACAGTTGAAAAGAACCCAAAAGGAAACCCAATCTCTGCCATCTTCCATGAAAACCATCTATCCTCATCCCATCATTTTTACCCTTTTGTTTTACCTCTTCTGGCTTTGCATTTCTTGATTCCTTGTCACATGGTATTTGGATTTGCATTCCACACAATCCGTTGTTATTGGCATGAGAATTTAGGTCATTCAACCTATCCACTTGAGGACTAGTTGGAATCCGACCAATAAGCTTATTGTTGCTTAGGTTCAAAATGGTCAGCTGCAAAAGCTTTTCAATAGTCTGTGGTATTTCTCCTGACAGATTATTGTGTGACAAATTCAAACTTTCCAAACTCTCCATACCACCGAAAGCTACCGATATACGTCTAGAGAGATTATTGTAAGAAACGTTCATTGTTTTCAAACTTTTCAAGTCACCAAAGCTACTTGGAATTTCTCCTGATAATTGGTTCTTTGACAAATCTAGAAATGTATACAGATGAACGTTGTCTCCAAAAAGATGTTGCTTTAAACTCTTCCAAACCACTTTTGTACCTATCGCCCAACGAGCATATATGCCATTATTCTTAGAGGCATACATCATTCCACTAAGATCACCTAAACTAGCAGGAACTTCTCCAGTGAACTGATTGCTCGACAAATCGAGTATATGAAGACTTGTTAGATTTGACAGAAATTTTTGTATTGAGTCAAATAGGGAGTTGTTCTGAAGATTCAGAATGTTGAGGGGAACTATTTGACAAAGGGACTCTAAGATTTCCCCTGTGATATTGTCATGAAGATCAAAGATTTGGAGCGCACTTGACATTCCCACACTTTGAGGGAAGACACTAGAGAACTGATTCTAGCTTAGCTTAGCAACAATCAGCATTCTTTTCGAGCCAAGGATTTGTAGAAGATCACCTGAAAATCTAATTTTTGACAGGTCAAGAAAAACTAGGGCTGACAGGTTTGAAACAGATATTGGAACAATACCAAAAAAATTGTTACCAAACAATAGCAAGCGAAGTCCGGTAGCCTCACTAATATTATCTAGCAATTTACCAAAGAAATTGTTTAGGGACAAGTCAAGAGAGTAAAGAACATGACTTTCAAACAAGGGAGATGGTAGAGAACCTGTGAGCATATTATCTGACAAATCTATGGTATTAATATGCATTTGTGTAAGCCAAAGAAGAAATACTCCGTTGAGGTTGTTTCTGCTCAAGCGCAAGGTAGAAAGATGAGTTAGGTTGGAAATCCAAATGGGAATTTCCCCATTTAGATTGCTAGAGCTTAAATCCAGTTCAGATACCTTGCTCTTCGTATTGGTGCTGAAACTTCTCCAGTTAAGCTTGTTTCGCCCGAAACTTAACCTTTTCAAGTTCCTTAAATAGAACAATCATGGAGGGCATCACCCGATATTGAATTTCTGCTCAATTCAAGGTACTTCAACTAATCCATTTCTTGAGTTGATGGTGGGATCTCCCATGATAAATTGTTGTTGTACAAGTGAAATATTCCTACTTTGGATAACTTACCGATCTCCGCGTGTATCTCCATGGAGAGCAAGTTCTCATACAACTCCAGAAACTGCAACTCCTTCAGCTGACATAGAGATGATGGAATTGCTCCAGAAAAATTATTGCTTGCCATCGACAAGTAGTCCAAACGAGTGAGGTTCCCAATCTCCTTAGGAAATTGTCCAGAGAAATGATTGTTCTCAATAGTCAACACTAACAGATTGGTAAGTTTCCCTATCTTCGTAGGAACTTCTCCGACAAAGTTATTGTTTTCATGCGACAAGACCTGCAGATGTGTGAGGTTTGATACCTCCGCATGAATGTCTCCAGAAATCTTGTTCCACCCGAAGTTCAACTCCTTCAAGCTTGACAAATCGCCGACTTTTCTATATAAGTTACCCTCAATTGCATTATAAGATAGATTAAGGTATTCAAGCTTTCTAAGAGAGAACAATTTAGGAGGGGTATAAGCATTGAAATAATTATTAGACATATCAAGAAACACAAGTTGTGTTAGATTAGCAAATCAACTTCTTTTAGGAGCTGGATTTGCTAATCTAACACAACTTGTGCATCTTGATATGTCTAATAATTATTTTAATACTTCTATCCCTCTTGAATTGTTCTCTCTCAGAAAGCTTGAATACTTTAATCTGTGTTATAATGCAATTGAGGGTAACTTACATAGAAAATTCGGCGATTTGTCAAGCTTGAAGGAGTTGAACTTCGGGTGGAACAAAATTTCTGGAGACATTCCTACGGAGGTAGCAAACCTCACACATCTGCAGGTCTTGTCGCATGAAAACAATAACTTTGTCAGAGAAGTTCCTACGAAGATAGGGAAACTTACCAATCTGTTAGTGTTGACTATTCAGAACAATCATTTCTCTGGAGAGGTTCCTATGGAGATTGGGAACCTCACTCGTTTGGACTACTTGTCGATGGCAAGCAATAATTTTTCTGGAGCAATTCCATCATCTCTATGTCAGCTGAAGGAGTTGTGGTTTCTGGAGTTGTATGAGAACTTGCTCTCCATGGAGATACCCGCGAAGATTGGTAAGTTATCCGAAGTAGAAATATTTTACTTGTGCAACAACAATTTGTCAGGAGAGATCCCACCATCAGTTCAAGAAATAGATCAGTTGAAGTACCTTGAATTGAGCAAAAATTCAATATCGGGTGATGTCCCTCCACGGCTGTTCTATTTAAGTAACTTGAAAAGGTTGAATCTCGGGAGAAACAAGCTTAACTGGAGAAGTTTTAGCTTCGATACGAAGAGCAAGGTATCTGAACCGGATTTAAGCTCTAGCAATCTAAATGGGGGAATTCCTATTTGGATTTCCAACCTAACTCATCTTTCTACCTTGCACTTGAGCAGTAACAACCTCAATAGAGCATTTCCTCTTTAGCTTACACAAATACATATTAATATCATAGATTTGTCAGATAATATGCTCACAGGTTCTCTACCATCTTCCTTATTTGAAAGTCAAGTTCTTTACTCCCTTGACTTGTCCCAAAACAATTTCTCTGGTAAATTACTAGATAATATCGTTGAGGCTATCAGACTTCGCTTGCTATCTTTGTTTGGTAACAATTTATCTAGAATTGTTCCAATGTTTGTTTCTAACTTGTCAGCCCTAGTTTTTCTTGACCTGACAGATAATAGATTTTCAGGTGATCTTCTACAAATCCTTGGCTCTAAAAGAATGCTGATTGTTGCTAAGCTAAGCTAGAATAAGTTTTCTAGTGTCTTGCCTCAAAGTGTGGGAATGTCAAGTGCGCTCCAAATCCTTGATCTCCATGACAACATCACTGGGGAAATCCCAGAATCCCTTTGTCAAATAATTCCCCTTAACATCCTGAATCTCCGGAACAACTCCCTATTCTCCTCAATACCAAAATTTCTGCCAAATCTAACAAGTCTTCATATACTAGATCTGTCGAACAATCAATTCACTGGAGAAGTTCCTGCTAGTTTAGGTGATCTTAGTGGAATGATGTATGCCTCTGACAATAATGGCATATATGCTCGTTGGGCGATACATACAAAGGTGGTTTGGAAGAGTTTAAAGCAGTATCTTTCTGGAGATAACGTTCATCTGTATACATTTCTAGATTTTTCAAATAACCAATTATCGGGAGAAGTTTTAAGTAGCTTTTATGACTTGAAAAGTTTGAAAACAATGAATGTTTCTTACAATAATCTCTCTAGACGTATACCGGTAGCTTTCGGTGGTATGGAGAGTTTGGAAAGTTTGGATTTGTCACATAATAATCTGTTAGGATAAATACTACAGACTATTGAAAAGGTTTTGCAGCTGACCATTTTAGACTTGAGCAACAATAAACTTACGAGTCGGATTCCAACTGGTCCTCAGATGGATAGGTTGAATGACCCAAATTCTTATGCCAACAATAACGGATTGTGTGGAATGTAAATCCAAATACCATGTGACAAGGAATCAAGAAATATAAAGCCAGAAGAGGTAGAACAGAAGGGTAAAAGTGATGGGATGAGGATAGATGGTTTTCATGGAAGATGGTGGAGATTGGGTTTCCTTTTGGGTTCTTTTCAACTGTTTTAGTTATGTTTGTCACTGGTTATTTTCGCATTCCACTGCCGTCGCATGAAAGAATCCATGTCAGGTAGTTTTAACATTCTAGTTATATATAAAAGTTAAGCAATATAAACTTAAAAACTATATGTTAATATATATTATTGTCCTTATTTATATCTACAAATTAAAATTTTATATCATATTCTAAATGAAAAAAAGTGTTTGAAATGGATATTTTTATGAAGAGGTTTTTTTTTATATTTACATGTTATTATTAGACACCTTTTGTTAAAGTTATAGTTTTTGTAATTGCATAGGGGGTGGGGTTGGTTTTTACGGATACTAGTGTCAATTTCGCACGTTGCGCGAATACTATTTATTGCAAAAAAAAAATTTAGAATACAAACTACACATGACGAAAAAATTCAATACTAACCGTAAATATTTTGATTCTTACTTGCGTAAATTACGTAAAAAGCCTAGTGTTTGCAAAAATAAATTCAATTTTGCCTTATAAATTTTAAAACTTACATTAAAAAAATTAATTTTCTAAAATTGCAATTTTCACTCTTTTGAATGGGTAATTTTGTAAAATAAATATAAAAAATTGAAAAAAATGTAATAAATATGTTAGAGTTTATTTTATAGGAAAAAAAAGGAAGAAAAAAATTGCAAGGCAACTTTAAATCAAAATTTTCCATTGTCATAGGCTATTGCCACTAGCTTTTTTTCCCCAACTTTCATAATTTTTTACCATTTTTTACCTACTATAAAAGTTAAAATTACAGATTTTAAAAAATCATTAGTTTAAAAGAATATTAGAGACAATGCTAACGGCATTTGTCCATCAACAACACAAGTTCAAATCATGAAGGAGTTCAATTCATTTCATTAATAAAGTTCAATTAGAATTGAATGAATGAATGAATTCTAGTTATTTGTATAATACTTGTAATTAAAAGAATTCAAATGAATTGAAATGGACATATTGTTTGGTATGACTAAGAAACGAATTCATTTTAATTATTTGACCATTATACCCTAAACTATTGTTGTGTGTAGAAGGGAGAAGGGATAGGTTTTAGACAAGGGCATTTAAGTAATATACTAATTAATTATTAAAAAGCCAATGAATTCCTCAACCATTACACCTATTTAGATGAGAATTTTACTTTTTAGTAAATTTTGCATTTCAATTCTTACGAAAATTGAACTCTCGCGTGTTCTACTTTACCAATCGGATGATTTGGTACGAATAATTTTAAATGAACTGAATTCCTGAATTCCAATATTCAGTTCCATACCAAACGGCTTAGTGTGTTGTTGATGGAAAAAAAAATTACACAATCATTTATATTGCAAGAATTAAAATCATGTGAAGTGAATTTTTGTAAACAAAATTAATTTTGTTGTATGTAGTTTGCTCTTACTTCAAATGACCTTAATTTTTCATTTAAAAAAAATTTAAATAACCTTATTTTTTTAATAAAAAAAATAGACATTTCAGTGATAAGAGTGTGTTTTTAACAGAAGGAAAACATACTTTTAATAAAATAAAATCACAAAATAGTAACTTTTTTTTCTTCTGAAGATAAGTCACAAGACATTGGTGTGCTTAACTAGTGTGGTTGTGGCCCTTGGGTTTCTTGGGAAGACTTCTTCGGGTTTAAATCAAACCTTAAGGCTTTATTGAACCTGTCAAGCAAGACCTCAAGCAAGAAGCCTAGCCCAGTATGCATGCGTGAATAGTGACCATCGACCTCATTTAATTCACCTACCGCACAGTGACCACCTACCTCATTTAATTCATCTACCGCACAGCCACCTCCTATCACCATTAATTATTTACAGCTTTTATCTGTGTATAAACAGGAGAGTATGAACCTATTATCAAATATGGTACAGTAGAAACTCTATAAAATAATACACTTGGGACGACCAAAATTTATTAATTAAAAGAGTTATTAATTAATCGATAAATTAATAATTATTAATTTATATATTAATTAATATTTTATTAATTTATAGTAAAATACTTAGTTTACAAACACCTTTCAAGCTTCCATTTACTGTAATTATTGTATACAATGCATGTACTGTATATCAAATGAAGGGCTCAATTTGAAAGAAACCTTCAATCTCCCACCTTATTATGCTTCTTGTGTTCAATGTATCACTTTATGGACATTAAAAATATTTTCTATATAAACAAGATCAAAATACTGTAGGTTAACACAAACAAATCATACACACAACATGGCTTCCCATCTTAAAGGTGTGAAAAAAACAACAATGACAGACGAGATTCGAAGAGCATTATGCAAGCACAACAAGGATAATCCAAGTCTCACTCAAAAGCTATATATAAATCATTCATGTAATATGCTATATATAAGGAATTATTAATTTATATTTTATATGGGGTCTAAAGAAATTATCAAAAATGTATTATCTTATAATTTTAGCGAATTATTAATTTAGCACCCTATCCCCGAGTCGGGACCGGCCAAAAATATTATCTTAGAGAGTTTATTAAATAATCGAGTATTAATTTATCGAGTTTCTACTGTATATAGCAAAAAATGGTACCTGTCAAATAATTAAATGAAAGATTTTATACCTCGGTTGTATTCTGCGTTTAAAAAATACCTGTACAATAACAAAACGTCACATTTGGTACCTCCGACTCACGCCGTCCAACAATCACCGTTAAGTGTCCTACGTGACACGCCACGTCGGATGCCACACCAGACACGGCTGACGTGGCGTGCCACGTAGGACAGATCTGACCCGGTTCTTGCCAACGAGTCGGGTAAGTGGGCTTTCCCTGTTGGATAGAAATGATGCGTCATTACGTGAGACGCCACGTCAGATGCCACGTCAGAAACGACTGATGTGGCGTGCCACGTAGGACAGATCTGACCCGGTTCTTGCCCACGGGTCGGGTAAGTAAGCTTTCCCTGTCGAATAGAAACGACGCGTCGTTCATGGAAAACGACGTGTGACTGTCATCTCAGCTGATTAAAACGAGCGACGCGTCGTTCATATTAAGCTTTATCATCCTCCCATCAAGCGAATTCCGAGAATCGAACTTGGGACCTCTTGCACCCTAAGCGAGAATCATACCACTAGACCAAATGCCCTTGATGTTTTATCATTAAACCGCATTAGATATGTACACATTCCACATAGAAACATTCCTTTGGGGCATTTCATCAAACAGTTTATGCGCATCGCAATTAAACCTTGTTTTTGCATACATATCAAACGCACTGCACCCAACAAACATGTCATCTACTCAACCAAACTTCATTGCAATTGCATGAACTTGCTGAAATTTACTATATTCCTAACAACAACTCTGATCTACTCTCCTCAACCAGATCCACAACGAAGATCTAAATTTGCCCTATTCTGTTTTTCTTTTTTTCTTTTTTTTCTTTTTTTTCTTTTTACAGCAACATCAAAAATTAAAGTAAGGGGAGGATGCAGTGATGTGGTCGCTAAGATGTTTATCGACGCTCGGTGTTGCGAAGATGGGTTTTTCAAAGATTGGTATGGCAGATCTGCGGGATTCTACGGTCACGGGAGATGTAGCGGAGACACTGATGATGGATTGTTGTGGGAGGCCGGGTGGAGGACGAGGATCAGTGATGATGGAGGATGCGCTGGAGGTGGTGGGTGGAGGAGAGAGACTTGGTAGCGGTGGTGTGTTAAAGAGAGAGATGGTTGCAGTGGAGAAGATGAAAGGAGAGGTAGTGATATTGAGAATTTTTTTAGATAAAAAATAAAAACAGAGAAAGAAAACCAATAGAAACAATCAATTCCTAAAATAAAAGATGTGGATACATGAAAATATCAAAAGTTTATATATTTATCGATGTATTATATCCTACAATTTCAAAAATTATCGTATTATATTGTATCAATATCTGTATTCTTATAAATTATATTTTCAAAATAAGTAATTTTTAAAATATTTAAAATTCATTTATCCACATTTTTTTATCCTAAATTTTCATAAAGTTGTCATTCATTTCCCATTGGTATCACTTTATCACTATCGAAACTTAATCAGATACATAAAAATAATATTAAAATTTAAAATATAAATTTAATACATATTTATATTTTCAAAATAAATGATTTTAAAAATATTAGACGAACCACATCTTGTTATTATCTAAGTAATCAATGATAAAACATCAAAGGCATTTGGTCTAGTGGTTTGATTCTCACTTAGGGTGCGAGAGATCCCGAGTTTGATTCTCGAATGATAAAGCTTAATATGAACGACGCGTCGTGAATCGGAGGTACCAAATATGACGTTTTGCTATTGTACCATTTTTTGCAATACTAAAACAAGCTTCAATGTAGTTTGTATGCTCGGCTCATAGCCAAGCTTTCTATTTTCGTATTAACATATCTTTCTATTCTTCATCTATCAATTCTTCTATAATTCTATATGGTAGCGGAGCCACTCTCTAACGAGCTCTTCTGATTCTTCAGTAGTCAATTCTAAAAGTTCGAATCAAAATTCTAAATTAAACTTACCTCTTTTTCGATCATTTCTTTTATCACTGCTGCTGCTCTTCTGCTCCTCTGTTTCCTCCTCTCAATTGTTGTCCACCACGGCAGCACAACCGCCCGAGCCATCACCATCGGCTGCCTCCATCATCGCCGGTCATCTCTCTCTCGAGCTCACCACACAACCGTCGGTTATCTCTCCCTCTCGAGTTTCTATACCAAAAACAGAAGAAAAGAAATACAAAAAAAAAAAAAAATCGGAAGAAGGAATGAGAGAGTGTCGTGGAGAAAGAAAGGTCTAAACGAATAGTCTTGCTCTTTCTTTTCATAATTAATTCCATTTACAAAAAAAAATAAAAAAATTTGTCATCAGCGCAACGTGGCAAGCCACCATTAGTCGGCCACCAAGAATTCACTCTGTCATCAGTGCCATGTGGCAGTCGCTCATTGGTCCACGTGGCCCCCAGTGGCAAGTGTCATTCACATATTCATCCACATAGCCACGTGGCACACCACGTGTCTTCCTGCAGTTCGTCAAACACCACCCCATGGTATCCTTCTATTTTCCATACTCTGCCACATGGTGCCCTTCTCTTCTGCCACGTGTCCTCTTTCTACTTGTTCACATGTTCTGTTGACCTTTCAGAAGTTGACTTTGACCAAATCGGTTCAATACTTTGACCAATCGGTTCACCACCATCCCGACCGATTTTCACAAAGGTAAGACCGGTTCCTACCATGTTCATGTGTGCTCTTTCCGAATATGAGGTCCATTTGTCCAAATTCAGATTATCAATATCTGGTTCAACTCTTAGCCAACCGGTTCATCATCTTCCTGCCTATTTTTCTAACGGGTTCCGCTGGATCTTACTATTATCAAGTCTTCTCTCTCTGTTTCCAAGGTCCTTATGTTAAAATTCAGTCCTTACACATCAGGTTCAACTATCTCGTCATCTGGTTCAACTCTATTACTCTAGGTTCTCTATATTGTTGTCCACTTTTTCGAGCGGGTTCAACCACTTCATTCTCTCCACGTGTCAAGCTCCTATCCGGAGCTCTTTCCGCCATGTGTGTTGCTCCATTGGCAATCCTCTAAGCCAGATGTTGAGCTGTGTGTCATGCTCTGCAACTGACACTATTTTCCTTTGTTGTTGCAATTCTCTCTCCGTGTGTCAAGCTCCTATCTGGGGTTATTTTCGTCACATGTGATGCTCCATTGGTTATCCTCTAAGTCAGATGTTGAGCCATGTGTTATGCTCTACAACTGACACTCTTTTATTTGTTATTGTAATTCTCTCTCCGCGTGTCAAGCTCCTACTCGGGGTTATTTCCGCCACGTGTGATGCTCCATTGGTTATCCTCTAAGCCAAATGTTGAGCCATGTGTCATGCTCTGCAACTGACACTCTTTTACTTGTCAAGCTCCTATTCGGGGCTCTTTCTGCCATGCTCCATTGGCTATCTTCCCTGCCAGATGTTGAGCCATGTGTCATGCTCTGCAACTGACACTCTTTTACTTGTTGTTGCAATTATGTTGGCTATCCTCGCGCCAACTCTCTCCACGTGTCAAGCTTCTATCCGGGGATCTTTCCGCCACGTGTGATGCTCTATTAGCTATCTTCTTTGCCAGTGTTGAGTCGTGTCATGCTCTGCAACTGACACTCTTTTATTTATTGTTGCAAATTCTCGTTGGATATCACCGCAGGACTCTTTCAATCAAGACAGTTTATATTTCTATGTTCCAAACTAAGTCTGGTGTCCTCACCGCCCTCAGTTTACGAGGGAGTATTGAACCTATCAAGCAAGAAGCCCAGCCCAGCATGCATGCGTGAACAGTGACCATCTACCTCATTTAATTCATCTATCGCACAACCACCTCCTACCACTATTAATTATTTACAGCTTTTATCTGTGTATAAATAGGAGAGTATGAACCATAGTTTTAAAAACCGGACCGACCCGACGGTCGGATCAGTAAAACCGTGACCCGAAGAGATTTTCGGTTCGGTTCAGCTGTCTGATCGAACCTGCAGTCGAACCGGGAAAAAACCTGTTGACCCGATTGGTTTTCAAAAAAATGGTGACCCGGTCGACCCGCCATCGACCCTGGAAAACCAAAACGACGTCATTTTGTGTTTTTAAATTTTTTTATTTAATATGGAAAATTTGATGGCCCGGCCCATTATAGACACTGGTTCAATCCAGTTCAATTATCTAACCTTGAACGGTTCAATGTGTGAATGACCAGAACGACCCAACGGGTCAATCCGATCGAACCCGGTTCAAATAGATCTTACGGATCACTCCGGTTCGATTTTTAAAACTTTGGTATGAACCATTATCAATATATAGGCTTCAATGTAGTCTTGTATGAGCCGAGCTTTCTATTTCCGTATTAATATATCTTTCTGTTCTTCATCTATCAATTCTTCTATAATTCTATAGGCTTAAACTATAAATTATTATTTCTTGAAAAGAGAAATTAAAAATTTCATCTCTTTTCATTTTTTGTTTTAATTACTTTGGTTAAGTCTGTTGTTATACTAATTAGCATTACCAAAATGTGTGCTAGGAATTTTTTTTCTAAGAAAAATAGGATAGTAACAATATGGTAAATCAAACATTTTTCAAACTGAAAATTGAAGCGAACTATCCTGAGCCAGAACACAGTAGACTTATTTAATATGCCTAAAAGAGCGGCTAACAAATGAAGAAGCCAATCTAGCCACTATTTTATTTGCATCACCGAATCGGTTCGTCTGATCTTTCTGTAGACATATGCCACGTGTGTAGTACTGACATGTCGTTATGGAATGCGTTAAAATATCTAAATTTATATAATATCATCATAAATTAAGGATATTTTTTTCTTCCTTAATTATGGAGATACTATATACCATATATATATATATATTTCATGTTTATGATTATTTTCACACACGTGTCAACGGTGCATTAAGAATATCTAAATTTATATAATATCATCATAAATTAAGGAATATATCTTCGTTAATTATGAGAATATTATATACAATATATTTCATGATTATGATTATCATATTTCCATATCAAACTCTTGCATTAAGCGTATAAATAGATGATATTTTAATATTATTTTAACAATCTAATATAATAAAAAAATAGCACCTCTCTCCCTTTCCCACTCTCTCATCTTTCATCTGTTATATTTCTAATAACTTGGTTTTAATGTATTAATAATTTAGGCCTTTCTTAGCAATAAATGATAATCTTCTACCTGGGGGTAGGACTTTTCTGTGTTGTCTCCACTGACCATGATGACCTGGCTTGTATTTGACTCTGTAGGTGTGCCTGCAAAGTGCCGGAGGTGTCCTCCGGCGTAGAGCCTCCGACGATCAAGTTAGATCGGAGCTAATACGGGAATAATATGCTTAATGGGTTTAGAGAGTTTACCAGCATCATGCCGTGGTTCTCTCTCTCAATCTGTGTCTGTCCCCTCTTCTCTTTTAGCCTTGAGCCTTCTTTATAGCTCAACCTTGTGGGTGGTGGAGGTCCCACCATAAACCTTCATCATTATCATCATAATGCTCCCTTGCTGTAAAGGGAGAATCTCATATAATCTATGCTTCAGTGGGATCGGGATGTGTGTACGTGATGCCTTTAAGTGGGCCATTGGTGAGCTGTTAATATTCCCCCTTTATATGCCTTTATCAGAAGGAGCCGTCGGGAAATAGTATGTGGTTTGACGGAGAGGGCTTCAGAGAGGACCGTCGGATGGCCTGGGAGAGTGGCCGACGGGATTACCTCAAGAGTGGCCGACGGGATTGTCCAAGTGTGGCCGACGGGATTGCCTCAAGAGTGGCCGACGGGATTGTCATGGTTAAGGCTAAAGGTTCTTCAAGCTATGACATGGCTCAAAAAAGTGGCCCCCCTGGTCTTGGGGTAGTCAAGATTTGTTATCAGAAGCTCAAACGGAAACGAACCTGAGTGTTTACCAAAGGCTAGGCGTTTTACTGATGGCCGTCGGTTTTCTTCTTGAAACTTTCATCTTCTACCGTCGGTCTACGGTTTGATAATTTGCTTGAAATCGTCAATAACTAAAAAATGTCGTCGGTATTTGCTTTTGACACTTTGGATTTTTCTTAGCATCATCTTTTGCTTTGCAAATGTCGTCGGTATATAATCACATAATAATTCATATAATTTCTTTTAACGTGGTTCGGAGTGGCTTCCTACGTCCACAATCACATAATAATTTCTTTTAATGTGGTTCGGAGTGGTTACCAACTTCCACAATCACATACAATTTTTTTAACGTGGTTCGGAATGGCTTCCTACTTCCACAATCACATAATCATTCATATAATTTCTTTTAACGTGGTTCGGAGTTTCTTCCTACTTCCACAATCACATACAATTTCTTTTAACGTGGTTCGGAGTGGTTACCTACTTCCACAATCACAAATAATTTTTTCCGTGGTTCGGAATGAATTCCTACATCCACAATCTCATTTTTTGACATGGTTCGGAAATGAATCCTACATCCACGATCACAGATAATTTCTTTTAACGTGGTTCAGACTTTCTTCCTACTTCCACGATCACAGATAATTTCTTTTAACGTGGTTCGGACTTTCTTCCTACTTCCACGATCTCATTTTTTAACGTGGTAAGAAATGAATCCTATCCACGATCTCATTTTTTAACGTGGTAAGAAATGAATCCTAAATCCACGGATCTACATGATCAGCTTTTTTCTAACGTGGTTCGGTGTAGTTACCTACTTCCACGATCTCATTTTTTAACGTGGTAAGAAATGAATCCTATCCACGATCTCATTTTTTAACGTGGTAAGAAATGAATCCTAAATCCACGGATCTACACGATCAGCTTTTTTCTAACGTGGTTCGGTGTAGTTACCTACTTCCACGAATCTCATTTTTTAATGTGGTTCGGATACCTACGTCCATCCTTGACAAAAAAATTCTATAGTGGTTCTATAGTGGTTCGGTGTCACTACCTACATCCACTCTTGACAAAAAATTTCTATAGTGGTTCGGTGTCACTACTTACATCCACTCTTGACAATCTTTTATCATCAGAATCAATCAATATCATCAATATCAACAATTTCACAATATCATCAATATCACCATATCATCAAATATCATCAGAAATATTATCAAGGTTTACCGTCGGGATGCTTCAAGTGATATGCCCTTTTGTCAACGACATGCGCGACCCTGTATGGTCCATCCCAGTTTGGGCTTAAACTTTTGCAATTTCTGTCACTGTTCTGAATTTTAATCATACACAAAACCACTTGTGCAATATATCATTGATAACAAATATATTCGTCTGCCAAAATAAATAATATTCTGCCCATATATGCCATTTAACTCGATTGAAAATAGTTACCGTATATTTCAGACGATAAGATGTCCATGTATCAACACGAGAGAATATTTATTTCATGTTTGATTTCTCATCTGGACTGCATAACAGGCTGCACCATGATTTTTCCGTCTGCTTTCATTTGCTCTAGAAACAAAGCCGTCAGTTGAGGCTTCTATTCTTGGAAATCAATAGCTCAGATTAATCATAACAAGAGGTTACTTACATTCATCCTCGTTCCTTTGGTGAAAAGACTACAGAATCCTTTCTTCTTCCTGGCCAACACTAGGGACCTGGGCGGTTTTCTCGGTTTTTTATCCTCGCATCACCCGGTTTGCGAAGAATCTGCCGATTCAGAGAGTTTTTTGAAGGTATGAATGTATTTCCTATCCCTTTAGGCTATACAGAACCAAATCCGGTGATGGCCATTCAAGAATAGCCCAATTCCAAACCCAAATCCAATTTGACTGGATAATATCCTCTTTGACTGGATTTGGGTTTGGAATTGGGTTTGCATAAATCCAGACCAGGCTTACTGTGTTTGGGTATCCAAAATGTACTGGGAACTTTTACTCCTCATCAGTTATCCCCTCAAAATCGAAAGCAGCCACCACTTAGGCAGGCATCACCACCTCGCGCCGCCGTCTCCGGGGTCTTGTATCTCCTCCTTGCCACTTTGGATTTTTAGTAAGCATTTATATTTTATCTTGTAGTGCCAATTGAGATTTTTCATGGTATTATTTCGATGTGATAAGAGCCTTGCTGAATTTATCCACCTGCTTGTGTGCTGTGTTTATAAATTGGAGAAACAACAAAATCCAGTAAGCATATTGATGTCTTTGCCTTTTACCATCTTTTTTATTACCAGGGCCTTTGCTTTTCAAGAACTTGTCTTGGAGTTTTAAGTGAAAGTTTGCAGACTAGACTGATTAAATTTCAGGTACTGATCAAACTAATTATCAGTTATGATCTGTAATGATTTGTAATTTAAGTCCTCATGCTTTGCTAGGAAATTGGGGACTAAGGAGTAAGGACCCTTCGATGAGCTGACTTGAGAGTGTTGATATATCAGATGGTTGACATTGTAGTCATTTTATTCTGATAAATAGGTTTAAGGTAAGGTACAACTCTACAAAATACAAAATAATTCTAAGCTAGGATACGAAAGCTGAAGTTATCCATAGTCATTAGTAATAATCCTCTGTTTCATTCGTGTGACAGTTATTATCCAGAACCCCAGGTCTCTATTTTTGTGCGCTCCTGTTTGAATTGATGTCTGCAACGATATCCAAAATCATGAGGTAAGGCTCTGTTTAGGTTTCAAATTTGTGCTTTTTGTTTCAAATTGATTGCTGGAAATTTGGATTGGGGGTGAGCTGTGAGTAATTAGTTAGTTTGGTGGTATTGTATATAATCAGGCCTGTCGCAGTGAAGAAAGCATTCCATGAATATGAAGATAAGGACAAAAGAAAAGAGAATCTCATATTTCCCCCCACCCGTGGAAAGCTGGATAAAAAGGGGTCATCAAAAGCAAAGGCAACCCAGAAAGCTCCATCTTACATTGATGAAATCAATCTTCTTCCTTCCGATGATTCAGAGGAGGATTCCTCAGAAGAAGAGCAGCAAAATGGCAAGTACAGGAGGAGGCCTGTCAGAGAAAGAGATGAAAAAGCGCGAAAAGAAAGGTCAACTTGCTGCCCTTTCTACTGAACAGGCCAAGCAGGAGGCACTAAAAAGATGACCAGGATGCTTTCACAGTTGTCATCGGGAGCCGGACATCAGTCCTTGATGGGGACGAGGAAATTTCGGCAAATATCAAGGATATTACAGTAGAAAACTTTTCTGTCTCAGTCTGAGGGAAAGAACTGCTTAGAAGTGCTTCCTTGAGGATATCTCATGGGAAGAGATATGGTTTGGTTGGACCGAATGGAACGGGAAAGTCTACACTATTGAAGCTTCTAGCTTGGAGAAAAATTCCAGAATATTAGCCTGCTTTTGGTTGAACAGGAGGTAATTGGTGATGATAAGACTGCTTTACAGGCCGTTGTGTCTGCCAAAGAAGAATTGGTGAAGGTCTACAAGTTGCCTCTGCTGAGGTTGTCACTGACAAGGAAGATGTTGACTCTGGCTCTGTTGTTGTGGATGAGAAGCTTTCCGGGTTATATGAGACTCTGCAGTTTCTAGGATCAGACACTGCTGAACCCCAAGCTTCAAAAATTCTTGCTGGATTAGGTTTCGCCAAAGATATGCAGGGTCGACCAACTCGATCATTTAGTGGTGGTTGGAGGATGAGAATTTCACTGGCTAGGGCCCTTTTTGTGCAGCCAACTCTTCTGTTACTTGATGAACCCACAAATCATCTGGACTTGGAGGGTTGTTCTCTGCCTGGAGGAATACTTGATCCAGTGGAAGTTGTCTCGCATGATCGGGACTTCCTCAACAGTGTTTGTAATGAGATCATAAAGCTACAGGACTTGAAGCTCCACTCCTACCGTGGGAACTTTGATGATTTTGAAACGGGGTATGAGCAATGTTGAACGCAGATGAATAAGAAGTATGAAATCTTCGAGAAACAAGTGAAAGCTGCCCGGGGGGGGGGGGGGGCGGGGGGGGGGGGGGGGGCGGTGTTCAGAAAGAGAAGGTCAAGGACCGAGCAATGCATGTTGCTGCCAAGGGAAAAGGGTAGGGGTAATGTTAAGGAGGATGAAGTCCCACCAGAGGCCCCAAAGAAATGGAGAGATTATAGTTTTAAGTTTCGTTTTCCTGAGCCCACTGAACTTAAACCTCCATTGTTGCAGCTCAGTCAAGTGGCGTTTAGTTATCCAGATCCGGATGGTTTCAAGTTAAAAGATGTGGATGTCAGTATTGATATGGGAACCCATGGCGCTATTGTTGGTCCCAGTGGAGGTGGAAAAATCTACCTTGCTCAAACTTTTGGCTGGGGATTGGGCATCAACTGATGGAATACCTCACAGAAATTCGAAGTTGGGGAAGATTCACAGAACTTTGTCGACCAACTCACAATGAATGAAACTCCAGTACAGTACCTTCTTCATCGTCACCCAGAGCATGATGATGAGAAGGGCTTTACCAAAGAGGAGAAAGTCCGAAGAAAGCTTGGCCAATTTGGACTCCCAGCACATAATCATCTAACCCCAATTGCGAAGTTATCTGGAGGAAAGAAGGCGCGTGTTGTTTTCACATCGATATCCATGTCAAAGCCCCCAATTTTACTGCTAGATGAATGTACGAGAGAGAGAAAGCACATTGTTCCTTTAAAACATATTCATGACTAGCTCATTGCTGAATTACGCATGGCTTACACAAGTTTTTTAAAAGTAAAAATCCTTAAGCAGGTCACACTGATCGAATTAATTTCAAATGATGATATGTTTGTGTCCTTCATTCCAGAAATAATAACTTGCATACACAAAAGACTATCGACACAGTTCAGAAGTACCTGGCCATTGTTCGGAGTTTCTGACAACTTCCTAATGATCTCAACGTCATGGGGGCTAAGTATAGCGTGGTATCCACTTGCAGTGTTTATTGTTGGAAACCATTTCTGGGTCATCCACCAGTAGAATAACCAAAGGGTATAATGAGCAATTCGAAAAGTCCATTAGAAGGGAACGGGAAGCCTTCGGAAGCTGTCTCTTGATATGTTGGTAGGGAGGCAAGGCCACTAGTAGTGCAGAAAAGGCACCACAAGGGAAGCTCCTAACAGCCTGTATCCAATAAAACTTTCGTAAAACATAGGCCCGTATGGTTATACTATATATAGGAAAAACAGGAAGCTAGTAGTTGAATTCTTGCCTTTGTGGTATGTATTTCAGGCAACCGTATACAGGATAGGCTCCTATAGACAGGGACGGAGCCACGGTATGACCAGGGGAGGCTATGGCCACCCCAAACTTTTTTTTTTTTTTTTTGTACCGAGTTAGTGTGTTACAGTTTTAAAGTGCAACTTGTAAGGTAAAATACAAATACTCTTAAGCATTTTTTTCAATTTTTCGTTTAGCTCGTTTAACTTCCCTTTAAAATACTCAAAAAAAAATTTCGGGGGAGCTGCCCCCGAACCCCCGCAATACAAATCCTAAATCTATCACTGTCGCCCCCCCCAAACATCGATTCCTGGCTCCGTCACTGCCTATAGAGATTCCAATTACATAAAACTTAGGGCCGATCTGTAATTTATCTGCCAGTTATTGAACATCATACGCATCGCTCTTTACCGAACGTGCTGGATATGGATCGCTCTCCCCGTAACCTACCCTATCAAAGAAAAAGAAATATATCCTTAGCTCCTCCATAAGTTCCTGAAAACGAATTATCACCTTCCTAAGCACATGAGATATGTTATGCTAGAGGAGGTACTTTACCAACATAAACATTTATATAGAAATGTTGGGAAAAAATCACATTTTCCCCGCCCAGGATCGAACACAATCAAACACAGCAAGCAACAAACAAATACACAACACGAGGATTTACGTGGAAAACCTCCAACGAGGAAAAACCACGGGACCAACTCCGAACAATCTTCACTAATAATAAATTATTAGTCTTACAATCACATCAGGATGCTCAACAACATCCCTTTCACAATCTCTCAGGATGTTCAACAACATCCCTTTTACAATCTCTCTCAACTCAATCTCTCATCTAGATCGAGGAGACACAATCTAGAAAAATAAATACCTCACTGATTTATTTTTCTCTCTCAATCACAAATAAGAAAAATACTCTCTATTTTTCTCTCTCTCTCTCAATCACAGATCAGTTGCCTCGGTTGCAACTGATCAACCCATCTCTTGTGCACTGCACTTGCTACATCTTTGCAAGCTTGCTCTCTGCCCTCTTTCTTGCTCTCGGCCTCTTCTTTTTATTGCAGCAATGCAATGGGTATGTATATAGATAGAAAAGGCAACTTTTGCCTTTCTAATAAATGGTGCCGTGAATGGTGCCACAAAACATGGCATGACACTTCAATTTGTCTCCCATCATAATTCCAACTTTTTCCTTTCCATGGTTGACCATTTCCACGCACACACCTTCCTTACACCTTTTCTTTTCTTTCTTTTTTTTTCTTTTTCTTCTTTATTCAATCTTTGCTATTGCCACTCTCCTTTTCAGCACACATCACGTCCACACACCCACATGCACACAATTTTTCTCATTCGAGCTGGATACCAACAATTCTCCCCCTCCAGCTCATATCATGAGAAAACATCAATTTTCATACATCTACACTACAACGATCTCCCCCTCAATTAAAGTACCACCAGGCCCACCATCTGAGCCCGACAATCTCCCTCTGAACGAAGCTCTACACAGTCCTCAACAGGACCCACCGACTTCAAGTTCCTTTCGGAGATTTACCGTACTTTAAAATTCACCATGAAACTGAGTAAGCCTATCAATTTGGCCCATCAACTTGCACGAAATATGGAATTCACCCATCATACTTCGGGCTCAATCTATTGGCCCACCGTTTTAGCTCATCAGTTTGGAGATTCGTTGTGTGCCGCCACTGCACCAGACCTCGTGCACTAGGTCTGTGCCATCATCAACATACTCCCCATCAATCCATCGGATCTACTCCGCAAGCTCATCGAACCTTCGGTTCCGATCAAAGCCCATCTCATAGGCCCAACCGGACCTTCAGCTCTACATGCCCAATCGAACCTTCGATTCCGATCAAAGCCCATCTCATAGGCCCAACCGGATCTTCAGCTCCGCATGCCCAATCGAACCTTCGATTCCGATCAAAGCCCATCTCATAGGCCCAAAAGGATCTTCAGCTCCGCATGCCCATCGAACCATCAGCTCCGCTACCAGTTGTTGGGAAAAAATCACATTTTCCCCGCCCAGGATCGAACACAATCAAACACAGCAAGCAACAAACAAATACACAACACGAGGATTTACGTGGAAAACCTCCAACGAGGAAAAACCACGGGACCAACTCCGAACAATCTTCACTAATAATAAATTATTAGTCTTACAATCACATCAGGATGCTCAACAACATCCCTTTCACAATCTCTCAGGATGTTCAACAACATCCCTTTTACAATCTCTCTCAACTCAATCTCTCATCTAGATCGAGGAGACACAATCTAGAAAAATAAATACCTCACTGATTTATTTTTCTCTCTCAATCACAAACAAGAAAAATACTCTCTATTTTTCTCTCTCTCTCTCAATCACAGATCAGTTGCCTCGGTTGCAACTGATCAACCCATCTCTTGTGCACTGCACTTGCTACATCTTTGCAAGCTTGCTCTCTGCCCTCTTTCTTGCTCTCGGCCTCTTCTTTTTATTGCAGCAATGCAATGGGTATGTATATAGATAGAAAAGGCAACTTTTGCCTTTCTAATAAATGGTGCCGTGAATGGTGCCACAAAACATGGCATGACACTTCAATTTGTCTCCCATCATAATTCCAACTTTTTCCTTTCCATGGTTGACCATTTCCACGCACACACCTTCCTTACACCTTTTCTTTTCTTTCTTTTTTTTTCTTTTTCTTCTTTATTCAATCTTTGCTATTGCCACTCTCCTTTCCAGCACACATCACGTCCACACACCCACATGCACACAATTTTTCTCATTCGAGCTGGATACCAACAAGAAAGGATGCACAATAAAAGTATTCAGTGCAACACAATACAAGCTGCATTTGAAGTACTCTAAGAGCGGCTTGAAAGCTTCAATTTAACTATGGAATTAGGTATTCGCATCTGCCAAGAGTAGATTCGACTTCAAGAGCCACGATTGTTTTTAACATCTTAAGTGATCAGCTGAAACATCTTAATTAATATAACTTTGTGCTTCGCCTGTTCCTTGCAAACTCCCACCTCCTTGTAGGCCAAATGCATGGACCCCCTGGGAAACCGCATATCTTAGGAAAGGGAGGTTTCAATGCGAAATAAGCCCGTCCCAGAATACCCACCACAGAAGTCACTGCTATTGGTGCTAATCTTAAAACTAACATCTATATATTTTGTATGAAAATTATTTAAAAGAAGGAAAAAAAAGTTACCCAATATATCAATTCATGTTCCAGTCTATATAATGAGTTCAATATCACTCGTTTTACAGATTGATCCACATTATTATATAAAAATAAATAAACAAATAATCTACCAAGTCCTGACAATTTTGCATGGAACCGGTCCACCGGTTGATTTCCCGACATCCTTTGACTCGAAAACCACCTTCACATCATAACAAAACACCTCCACCGCCCAATACTTGCCACTCACGTCACTATGCCCAATCCAATAACCGGCATACACCCCAACATCAAACCCTACCGTCCCTTGTCCCCTCTCAGCCTCCATCGCCGTGATCGTGCTCCCATTCTTCATCTGCACCCCTTGGGCCATCACCGTCACCTTCTGGGGAGTCCACTCGCTCCCCCGCAGGTGGAACGGGGGAACACTGGCCGTGGACAGGAGTTCGTGTCCGTACACAACTGCCACTGCGACTGTTTGGTAATAAACTGCTGTGGAGCTGGTAGGGTTTTTGATCGAGAATTGAACGTCCCACGTGGCCGTTAGTAGCGACGTGGAGGAAGATGGTTGGAAGTGGGAGAGTGAGAGGGAGTCAAGCTGGAAATTGGCGTTCTTGTTGGAGTTAAAATGGTCGTAGTGTTTTTTATAATTAGGAACTAATTTTACTGTCAAGAAAACGGCTCCTCCTATGAAGAGGATGAGCAAGAGTGTGCCAATCCAACACCATTTATTCTTGAACAGGCTCGTTTTTAACTTGTTCTTACCGCCATGGATATGGGTTGGCGTTTCAGCTTCCATTTTTTTTTAATGGGGGAGGAAGGAGAAGATTATAGTAGAAGAGGTAAATGTAAATGATGAGGTAAAATGGAATTGAAGTGATGGTATTTTAAAAGCCGAGAATAGGAAGTGATGGAATTTTTTATTTTATTTTTCATGGCAGGATCGAGTGTGCACGTGACAATTATTTATTATTATAATTCTTTTTAATATGTGACTATTAATTCATCAGAATTAATTACTGTATATTAGATACATCAAGAAATTTATGAGTATATATTATGAAGAAAAAAAAGATTTAGTTACTAATCACTACTTTTTTATATCCAAGAGAACTTGAACGATATTAATTTTTGGAAGAAACGGAGGATTTTATTTTTGTAGTGATTAGGCTTCATTTAGTATGGGCTGATTTTGATTTTTGAGGATATTTGCAAGCACGCTTTAATGTCTGAACTGCAATATGGGCTGGATTGTGAAAGAGGGCCTTTTATCTTGTACAAGTGTAGAACTATGGGGCCTAGTGTTGCTTGTTGGGCTATTGGTAGCTCTTTGCCAGTAACTAAGACGAACATCTAATGTGGACATCCATGAAAAAAATGGGTAATGAATATTAATGTGCCAGTTTTAGACTTTTAGTTGAGGAAAAAAAAACTTGCTGAATTCGTAATAATTATATATATCATTTTCAATAAAACTATATGTTATGTTGGTAGTTAGAAGGTTTTAAATTTTAAATTTTAAAATAACTATAAATATAAATAGGGGTGAGATAAATTCTTAAAAAAATTTATCTATATATAACAATTTTATTAATTTAAATCCACACTTAATTAAAATACCGACTGAACTACGTAATTTTTCCATTTCCACAGACGACAACCATGGAGTGGAGTATGATTAACTGCCTACAGGCAGATATGAAGGAGGGACAAACACTAATCATGAGATTATTATTTGGTATCCGTCACATTTTATTTTATTATCATATTTTCATTATAATCATTGCTACTGCTAAACCATAAAGTAGAAAATGCCAGCAATTTTCTTTTTGTGTTTTCTAATAATTGAGATTCTATAGTACTCATCGAGTTGTGTTAACGACCATCATTTTAAGTGATCGTCCATCGATATTTTCCACGTGATTTACATGTGAATGTGATCAATTATTTACTTTTGAATTTTTTTTTTATTATTATAAACCAATCATATGAAAAATACAGATGAATAATTATTTTGAGTGATAATTGTTACTACTATTAGTAGACACCTATTCATCGCAAGTTGGACCCACAATATGCCTATGCCAATCATTCGGTTCCACCATCTCCATTCCTACCGCACCCATTTTAAGATAGAAAAAAGAGAGAGGAGATGATGGCCATGTAGTAAAAATGGATATTTTTGTTTTCTCAAAAATGCCAAATCGAATTATTATTATATAGTCCCAAAGTAGCGTGTGGATATCATGGACTCTTTTTTTCTTCTAAATTTTGTTAATTCTTTATCACGGTGAATAATATTTTTCTTAATAAAATTTAAATTCACGTGTTTTCTTTTAAACCTTGAAAGTTGAAACTCTCCTTTTGTTATTTTTATTTTTTTTCAGTCTTACAGTCTATTTTTTCTACTTAAACTAATCCTTTCAAACATTGTTTCCTTCGTATATATTTGTTGAGTTCTTAGGTCTCTTAAATATTAGCGTGAATGGTTCGATACTCATCCTTTAAACAAAATGCTATAATGGGTCCATTTTTTATATATGGAGTACACAAAAAAATTATATTAATTATTTTTTATAGTAATAATTTTAATCGTTTATTGAGAGCATTAAAACTACCCGGTATCAATAAGATTAATATTGATTCCGTGGACCAAAGGATTCATAAAAAAATTATACTAATATGATGATTATAAAGTCATAAATTAGAAAAAAATAGAGTACAAGAGTATATGTAATATGTGTGAAAAATAAAATCTACCCTAATATTAGTTATGGTAAAATGGTAAAAAAATTATCTAATGTTCAAACTTAATTAGGGTCGCGAGTTTTAATCTTGGGTATATATTGAGCACACCATGTTAGAAAAGTCATCCCTCCTTATAGGGGCCAGAGCTAGGAAAAAATATTATGGGCCTGAAATCAATAGCGAAACTAAACTATTTTTTTGTAGCCATTTAAATTATATTTTTCTTTACTTTTTATTCTCTAATATAAAAATTGACATATATGGAATATTTAGGAACTATTGTTAGAAAATTATAAAAGTTAAATAAAAGATGTTTATGATTTTTTTTTACTTATTTGTCATTAGTTGTACTTCGTCGGTTCTATATTACTTGTCATTTTAGACTTTTTTTTACTTATATAAATTACTGGTCATTTTTCTAACTTTTAAATAAGTATTAGTGTATTATTACTCAATAACCCTTTAATATGAATTTAATTAATAATCACGATGATAATTAAATATAAGATTTTTTTCAAGATTATGATGATAGACACGTTAAAAAATAACATTTTAATTACTTGAATTTGCAATGGAGGGTAGAAAGTTAACTTGAATATTGAATATTACTAGAGTTTAAATGTGCTTACTATAGCCGAATCTTAAAAAGAATACTCAAAAATAAAAAAAATATCCAGTAGTTTTTAATTTATATAATCGTTACATTAGTTGAACGATTCAATTAGACTCGTTTAAATAAAATTTTTGGACGCGTACACATCATTGCCAGGGTGCGACTCCATTGTAGCCGCTGCAGATGATGAAGGAGTACAATTTGTTGCTTTCTACAGCAAAAAGCTTATATTCCTCTTTTGGATGTCTTTTTATTTATTTATCGTTATTTTTGTACACGTGCTATGCTTACATAATCCAAGGAAGAAGCTTCATAGTTCTGTAATAAGTAATGGTTAGGACAATTTTGTTATCTTTTCCAGAAAAAGAAGAAATTAATAAAGAAAAAAAAGAAATTGATGTGACTTTGGTGGGTGAAAAATGTGACTGTTTACCCAAAAAATAAAATAAATAATTAATTAACTTTCGGGCCCACATTTCTACCAAATTGTTTTTTGGTGTCTGTCCCCACTACAGCCAATAACTTGATTATCAGTTTTTTTTTTAAAATTATAATTATATATATATATATATATATAGGCACTTGATTATCAGTTGCATCTAATTAGTTGTTGAATAAGGGATACTATTTTTTTGTCGGTAACACCATTGTGCCCAATGATCAAGAAAAAGATGAATATTAAAATGGTATGTATAATAATATATTATAGTCGAGTTTGAGATTAATGAATTAAAGATAGACGAGTCTTTTTATTATTAATTTTAAATTTATATTTAGTTTAAGTTAAAATTAATATTATTGTTTTTAAATTGATAAATTAAAATATTATTAACTTCGGCCCCATTAAGGATTTTATTTTTTGGTTCTGCCTTATGAATATGGTTGAAGGCTAAAGAAAATACAAGCGTGTGAAATGATGAAGAGAAAATATTTATTTTGGTTAAGTGATAAGTGACTTGTCTAATTTATATTAAAATTCGAGAGTTCAAATTTTGAGAATGAAACAAAACTATATTGAAAAAGTCACCTCCCATTAAGAACCGATAATAATTGAATAAAATTAGTTTCACATGAGAAAATATGGCGACATGGGAATGTAAAAAAGGAATAATATAAATTGGAAATATATTTTTTTTGGTCGATACTATTCGGTAATTTAGTCATTACATTGGGTGTTGATTATTCCAAATTAGAGCCGAACAAAACCTTAAAATGTGGTAAAATTCTTTTTCATTAATTTTAACACAATTATATATTCACAACTCTCTACGTATTGATGTATATGTTTGTGGATAATTGAAAAGATTTGTGTCGAAGAAGATCATTAAAAAATAAATTTGTCTCTTTTAAAAAGAAAGGACGAATATCTTTTTTTATTAAATAATAGAAAGTTGCTGACAAATGGAGAGGTCAACATGCTTCAAGAAAGCAACACGTAGACAACCGCCAAATGGGGACCACCATCTGTCCCCACTACTCTCATCTCTGCCTGAGTGCCTCGTCAAATCGTCCCTTCACACACACACCACACAGTCACATAACTCGTGACTATGTCTCTCGACTCGCTCCTATGCAAGTCTGTTCTTTTTTAAATTGGAAATAAACCCCAAAATTCAACAATCACAGTTACTATACACAAAGCACACCAAAACGCATAAAGCGCACAATCAAGTACGAATTACCTAACTTATGAATTAAATACCAAACTCAACTAATTTAGAGGGAGAACAACAATATTAATGATCTAAATATTAAGGGGAACAATCCTATATTTAATCATAGTATTCTCTAAAAATAACCAACGATAAAATCACTCGAATTATAAAACGAACAATTACTTACTACTCCCTCCGTCTTTAAATAACTGTCGCTTTCCTACGTTTTTTTACTATTTGGAGTACTTGTCATTTTATCTTTTTTGAAGCATATATTTTGTGCAAATGACAATTTTTTTTTTTTGAATCAACCCAATTTGGTGATGGTGTGATAATTTGAGTGGAAATTAGAAAAAAAAATGAAACAATGTGAAATAAAATAAGATCAAAGATCATTGTCCTACGCTTTTTTACTATCCTAAAATGTCCATTAATAAAAGACGGAGGGAGTAAGACATTAATGTAGTAATAGTTTGCTGAGATTTCCCATTTGCCTCCCTATAATCCTAAAGAGTTCCACCATGCGTAATGCACACATCCTAAGGGCTCACTGAAGTTAACGGAATATTCTATTATTCTTAGATGTTCATAACGACCATATAATCGAGCATACCTGTTCAAACTATTTATTAGTCATGCTTAGATAATACTAAAAGAAAGTTTCCTCCATAAATAAAAAGAGAATAAAACAAATCCCAAAATGCAACACCTACCCTCAGCTGATTGTAAAACATTATTATAAAAATTATTTTTGTATAGAATATAAAAGAGTTTTAAAAAAACACAGTAGCTTTAATAAATTAACTACTCCTACTACCACTAAAAAACAATAAAAAGAAAAAAAGAAAGAAAAAAGCGGAAAAAGGTTCCCTACCCTCTCCTTCTTCTTTTTGCTCTCGCTTACTAACCATGATTACTGATGATGATGATGCTCTCTCCTCCTCCTCCTCCTCCTTCTCCTCTCCTTAATTAAACACTATCTAGATCCATTCCTACAATAATCTAACACTATCGAGAAAGATCCTTCACCTTCATTTCCCTCTGCATGCACGCAGGCAGGCAGGCAGCCACTACCTCCCTCCCTCCGTTTCATCTGCAATGGTGTTCTGATTCTTGTTTGAACGGCGTCGCTGCTGCATTCTCTTTGGTGTTGTGCTCCTGAAGTTGTTTCTCAGTAGTTTTTGAGCTATGGCGTCGAAGCACGGATCAAAATCGAAGAGGTTAGGTTCTACGAGGAATTCGCAGTCTTCTACTACTACGTCGTCTTCTAAGCAGTTCCTAGAAACCTCAGTTGATGGCCAGAGCTCCCCTGCGTCTTCGTCCGCTCGAAGCAAGCCGCAGTTCTTTTACTCTGAAGCTGCGGCCTTGGATGCGGAGAGATCCAAAGAAAACGTCACTGTTACTGTCCGCTTTCGCCCGTTAAGGTGCGTTAAAGTGTATTTAGTTTGGCCTTTTTTTTGTTTTCACACTATATGTATGTTTTGTTTAAATTTAATTTTTGCTCAATTTTATGGTTGGTCAGTCCCAGGGAAATTCGTCAAGGGGAAGAAATTGCGTGGTATGCAGATGGAGAGACTATTGTGAGGAGTGAACACAATCCATCCATTGCGTATGCCTATGGTAAGTTTGCACTTTTAATCCTTGTGGTGTTTTTTTTTCCTCCAAACAAAAAGTTAGTAGGATGAAATTGTTGTTGTTGATGATATGACATTTTGAATGAGGTGCATAGAGTTTAATGTGAGAAATTAGTAATTCTGTGTAGGTTTCTTATGCCACGCGACGCTGATGTAGGTGTCACAATGAAATTTCTTAGTTAAGATGTTGAAAAAGATTTTGTTGTCTGGCTTTCAAGGAATTAGTGCTGTGCTATTAACAGGATCATAATTTCTTTGTTAGCTTTGATATGGATGGAATTAATTTTAAATTGACGCGAGCAGTTATTGCATAGTTTCCTTTACCAAGCCAGCGTGTCGATATTGATAGACTAATGTTTTTGAGTCCGGAAAAACTCTTTTTCTTGAATTGATTGAAGTACACTGTGAGGCAACATTCAAGAAATTATTGCCAAACAGGCAGCATATGCTACAAGCTTTATTGAATTGACGTGGCTGTATGGCACATTATCAATTTTGAAGCTACTTTCCTTCTATGAATCTGTTTAGTGGTTGTTTATTCGTGACACGTTTTCCGTCGTAAGGTTTTGAATGTTGCTCTCTAAGTTATTCTATAGTGATATGGTTATGAAAAATATGTACAGTGATGGGGTCAGCTTGTGGCCTTTTCAAAGGGGTCTTAGTCTTTTTCACACAGTGCACTTCTTGTGTATCTGGCTTTTTTAATATAATCAGCTTATCAGGAAAAAGAAGAGAGGGGTTGGGTCTTTGCTTGGGTTTTTGCTATTTTAATTCACCAAACTAAAGGTTCAGAGGTGGCACACGCCTTTCCTCATTTTGAGCTATAGTAGTATAATTCATGGTGTTACTGTTAGGTGTTTCTTCATCTTTGAATCAGAAGCATCTCGACGTTTCAATTCTTCATTGTGTGGCTTTTGTTTAGAGGGTTTGAATATTTTCCTTTCTAAAATATTAAAGTTTTGCGGTGTTACATGTTCCATATATAACCTATTTATATGCATCTTAGAAAGTTTACCCTGCATGTTGTCTTTATTATGATCTTTTACTAAACAATCATATTTTTCATCAACAATTAACTTCTTATACTGTGATGTCTCTCAAGTCCTTTTAAATTATAGCTTATAGGAATTCTGCTGATTAGTTCTACTTTAAGAACAGTAGGTTTACAGTTGACTAAGACTTCTCTACAAATTATAGGTTTTTAGCTGTTTGAGATTTTTGTGTGTCGCAAGACCATATTACTGGTTGCAAAAGACCCTGTGTACCACACTCCTGATCATATCACAAACCATGGCACCTTTGTGTTCCAAATTATGTTGTATGGCATTGGGAATGCTTGGTCTAGCTACCCAATTTCTCATTGTCCTTCACACTACCTTATTGAAGAGAAATATTTGCCACCATTATGAGGATGGAGGATGCTGGAAGCCACCTTCTTAAAAACAAAAAACTAGGTTTACCTCTTGAATATGAGAGAGAAAGTGAGCGCTAGGGAAAATTCACAGAAAGATTACAATGCGCAATTATGAGTTTGGCTATGCAGTTAATATTTTTAGGTTATGCTGTTCTCCATACAACACTATGGAAAGAAAAAAACCCTAACCCACTTAATAAATTGAGTGACGACCCAAAGGTTCTGCTATAGTCTACCAAGACTCCTAACTGTCCTACCCAAATGTACCACAAGTTTACCACTTTGTTGATCCAATTCCTGTCGGCATTCCACACGCCAGAATGTATCCTGTTCTTGTTGACTATGACGGTTTCAAGAAGGGTGTAGTACTTTTGACTTTCATGAGTTGACTCTTCGTGAATTTGTCTTTGTGATTCATTGATTTCCACGAAGTACTATCTTTTTCCACAGTTATTTTTTTTGATCGCAACAGTTATCAAATCTGTTACAAGATGAAATATATACTCATTTATCTTTTGACGTTAATACTGTGCGCATCAATTAATGTCTTCATTCATTCATTGTTACTTTCTTATACATTCAGATCGAGTATTTGGCCCCACAACCACAACTCGCCATGTCTATGACATTGCTGCTCAGCATGTTGTCAATGGTGCTATGGAGGGCATCAATGGTAAATGACATAAAAACCCCTTTGGTTTTAAGCAGTCATTTCTGTGCTACTTATTTTTTCCAATTATTTTAACCTGGATGCTGTTGCAGGCACGATTTTTGCATATGGTGTTACAAGCAGCGGAAAAACGCACACTATGCATGTGAGGTTTAATAATTGCTTATTTGGTATTAAGATTTAGTAATTTACATTTTTGTCTCTGTTTAATTATATTAGAACTCATACAATCCTCTTACACTACCTATAGAATGCATGTGAACATGACTAATAGTAAACTTCCGTTTCCATTATAAAAGAAAGGGGAAAAAAAAGACTATGCTTCTCTCCCTCATATAATTGTTTATTTATTTATGACATTTTGTGGTCCGTGTCTTTTTTACCATTGTCTTATTTCTTATCATCCAATGACTGTCGAGAAAACAAAAGAATGAAGTAATTGTCTCTGTCTGTTTAGCCATGGTTATTATTTTTTTGTCTTACTCATTGTTATTGTGTGTTAGCGAACACTGGATAACCTCTCCACATGTATTTATTGAAATTATGAACTGCATGGATAGTCTAATACATTGGCAATGAGATAGATGCATTGCTCTGCATCCTTGTCCAAATGACATTGACTCTTAGATTTTGTTGTCACTCCTATCTGAGGATGAGGGTGCTGTAAAAGGTGAAACAGGCTTCAGACTATTAAATGTATTTACCAAAATTTGATCATTCTTGTATTTGTACATGCAAATGACAGGGTGATCAAAGGTCCCCAGGAATTATTCCATTGGCAGTTAAGGATGCTTTTAGCATTATCCAAGAGGTACTTGAAATTGAATATATACCTCCTTGCATAGCTTATATTTTTTCCATATTTATTTTATTGCAAAAACTAACATTTACCTATTCCCTAGACTCCAAATCGTGAATTTCTCCTTCGAGTCTCTTACTTGGAGATCTATAATGAGGTCAGGTTCTTCTCATTCTCTGTTATTAGGTGGTTATTGACGCTTTCATGTAACTTGCCTTTTCCTTTACATATCAGTGATCAATATATAGCAGTTCCATTGCTGTTTTATGATTTTCCTATCCTTAAGTTTTCATTAATTTCAGGTCGTTAATGACTTGTTGAATCCGGCAGGGCAAAATCTGAGAATTAGAGAAGATGCTCAGGTACTCAACTTTTGCCTGTTCTTTTCATTGCCTCCTCCCAAATAGACAACCCCTACTCCCTCCATGCAAAGTTTTTGTATTGCTTTATATTTTTGTTTGCTCCAAATTGTCTTTTTAAAAAGTTATGTTCTTGTTCTTATAACATCTTTCCTTAAAACTAGCTCATTAAATGACATTATAAGAAATAATATTCTTTTTGGGGGGTACTTTTTTGTGGGAAAGATGATGAACAGAATGAGTTCGCAGTATAAAAGTTGCACTGTCAGTGGTACTTCGGGTTGAATGTAGTATATTCTGTGAAGGTGGTATCTCTACTTTGTAGCTTTAATCTCTCCTCATGCCTCTCTTATGCTAAATTGAAAACTGTCATACTGCAACTTGCTATGTACACCCTCATTAGTTTTAAACTCTCTCAAGTGCAAGGAACTATATTTCATATGTATTAATTTATAAAGCCTAGGTTTCTAACAGAATGGAATATAACTAACTATCCAGAGCATTTTGTGCCCAAGTGGCTTTTTGGCAAGGGGTTTATTGGTAAAATTTGGAATACAATTTTTTTCCTAATCCTGCTATAGCTATTCCACGCAGAGCTTTGTTTATTTGGTTGGTTTTTTATAGAGTGAAGGCATTCCTGATATATTCCAATTACTTGGTTGCTGCATGTGGCTGTGTTTTCAGCTTTTTATGCCTTACTCTCCAACCTGGAATTACATGCCAGAGCATTGTTTGAGTATCTGTGGTTGCTTAATTATTGGGGCATTGTCAGTACTCTTTTCATCTTTAAAGCTGGAGAAATCTTGTGCGCAATGATACACAAAAAAGTTCTTCCTATTTCGTTGAAGCCAAAAGAATTCTAGGAAAAATGAAATCATTGGACCATATGTTCAGTATTTAGAACTTTCTTAGAAAGCATCAAAGAGTTATGGAATATGCTTCAGAACTTTTGTTTTTGAAGTCCTATGTTATAATTTCAACTTTCTATTCTAAATGTCTGTTTCTAGATGTTGGAAAAAAGTTAGTAGTGATTTATCCCAATTCTTCGGTGTAGGGAACTTTTGTTGAAGGAATAAAAGAAGAAGTTGTGTTATCCCCAGCCCATGCCCTTTCCCTTATAGCAGCTGGAGAAGGTAATTCTCACATCATTTGCAGTAAGCAGAAATGTTAATCGAGTTGAAAGAGAGGGATAATGCCATCAATACTCAAGTGTTATCAAACTAACTATGATGCAAAGGTCTTTTTAAAATTTTAATGAAATGTCTGCATTTATGCTTGTACTTGATAGACTAATAGATATACAAGTACATCCAGGCCTCTAATTATTCATGTACATCATTCATATCAACTTCTATCACCTTCAGTGCTCTTCAAATTGAAACATTGTTTAGCAAAGAAACTGTACTATTAAGACGTGGAAGTCTTTTTATATTTGGTTGATCACTACATAGATTAGCATCATTCATTTTGGTAGACCGTTTAACATCATGCATCACTTTATTGAGAGTTAGATTATATGAGAGCAAGCTGATGACCTGGTGAGCAAATGGATGACCTGGTTTTCTTTAACCTATATTTATTAATTGTATGCATATGATCGTCTTATTTTGAGCAACCTAGTCCTATTTCTCCAAATCCTTTCCATGATTTATGATCGTATTTCTCTGTTGATGACAGAGCACAGGCATGTTGGGTCAACGAATTTTAATTTACTCAGCAGTCGAAGCCACACAATATTTACACTGGTAACCTCGCACTCCATCAATGGAAGTAGTAGTACCTTAAGGCTTTAATTGATTTGCATTCAGTTTGTTGTTTTTCGACATAGCTTTATGTCTTTAACCTTTTTTCGAATAGTAGTACCTTTAAGCCTTGTGACTTTTATGGCTGGCATAATTATTTTAAAGTACACTGCTGAGCATGAATGTGGAATAAAAAGACAAAGAAAAGAAGCAAATAGACTATAAATCCTAATATATGTGAAAATCTTGCATAACTGAACTACTATCATCATTATTATTATTATGGCACTGGGGGCCTCTCTTTGTTTTTGGAAGTCATTATGCAACTACTCATACATATGCTTTGTTTAGTCTTTCTAGCCCACTCATTAACCGACAGACCACCTAAGTGCTTTGAAGATCTCTATTTGACTTCGTTGCATGCCAAATTTTGTTTTATCATGTAATCATCCAGACGTGTTTTTTTTTTAAAAACAAATCTTGAAATCATCTAGACATGACTTAGTTGTTACCTTTGAGTGTTCACAGTCTTATTCACGAACATCTAGTTGTTTATGTATCTCTTTCATACTAATATTTATTAGTCCCAGCATATTTTTTGTTTACACTGATCTTTTAATGGAAGGGTGCCAATTTCAGTGTTGCTGAATTCTTAGCTTGTTCAGCTTTTATTATTTCCAGACTAACCATTTTCAACTACATTTGGGTGCAGACAGTTGAGAGTAGTGCATATGGGGAAAATAGTGAAGGAGAAGCTGTAAATTTGTCGCAACTGGTAATTTCTTAAAGTTGTATCCAGGGACCAATGCCAATTACTTGCTGGTTACCTTTTTCAGTTTCCTAGTAGGCAGTTATACTTGTTGCTTGACCTTGTTGTATTCTTGTCGAGATTTGTTTTTAACTTCTCCATATTTTACTTATACTTGCAGAACCTCATCGATCTGGCAGGTTCTGAAAGCTCAAGGGCTGAAACTACTGGTATTAGGCGAAAAGAAGGATCATACATTAATAAGAGCCTGTTGACACTTGGAACTGTGAGGCTTTTTGTTTGTTATTTGATAATAGCTTTCATGCCATAATTTATAGTCAAATAAAATGGCGGCGATGAATTTGATAATCCTAACTAGATTGTGCTTATAAATTAGGTGATAGATGGTGCACATAGACTTATCTTGCGATCTATTATCTTTTGGCTTCATATAGGTTATATCAAAGTTAACAGATGAGAGGGCTACTCATATTCCATATAGGGACTCAAAATTGACGAGGCTTCTACAGTCTTCATTAAGTGGTCATGGGCGTGTATCTGTAAGTATTGTTGGACATTTAAATAGCATAAGACTACGCTGTCCTAGGCAATCAATTTTGTTTGCCTTTAGAAGAGACCCCTACTTGACCATTATATTCTAAAAATTTGCAGCTTATTTGCACCGTCACTCCGTCATCAAGCAGCTCGGAAGAGACACATAACACCTTGAAATTTGCGCATCGTGCAAAACACATTGAAATCCAAGCATCTCAGAACAAGGTTATTTTTCTCCCGTATACTGTATACTATACTTCTCTTGGATAGCAGACTTGGTGAATCTTGAAAAGGTAATCAAAACTGCAGATTATCGATGAGAAATCACTCATCAAGAAGTACCAAAATGAGATACGATGCTTGAAGGAAGAGTTAGAACAATTGAAGAGAGGTATTGTAACAGCTCCTCAATTGAAAGATATCGCTGAAGATGACATCATCCTCTTAAAACAAAAGGTATGCTAATGTCCTATTTTATCTCATTAGTCGTACAAATCTTTGATTTTGATTATGCTTCCATTCCATTTAGTGATACTATTGTTGAGTCTTGAGCCTTTCCAGGTAAGGCGATTCACCATTGAGGATGAATAAGGCTAGTCTGTTAATGTTTAACACCAATGATATTACTTAGTAACCATTTTCTTAGTTGATTGTAGGAATCTGTGAAACTGAATGATTCTTTCTTGATATAACACGTTGATAAACAACATTTTATCCTGAAATTAACCTTTTCCCTAAGCACAACTTAAGGTATGAAGGTCAAGCTTGAAGGAACAGTAAGTGAGGTTTACCATGCATTGATTGGTGCACTAGGAATTTGTAAAATCATGTTTCTGCATTATCATGGGTGTCCTAACTTGCAATCAAACGTTTCTAGCCAGACAGTAAGATTGATGGACAAGTTTTGGATGTGCGTTCTCCACTTTAACATTAGCATTTGACATTTCAATCCTGAACAGATGATCGTGTCTGGTATTTTGTTTTTTGGGTTGTGAAATGTCTCTTTTGACATCACTTGTTATATTTAAAGCTAGAAGATGGTCAATTTTGACAAATATTTTCCTGTTATATGCAAATCCAAAAAGAAAAGAAAAGAAAAGAAAAGAACAATGAATAATGAATAATCATCAATTTGACAAATGTTTCTTGTTATATGTAAAGCTAGAAGATGGTCAATTTAAGTTGCAGTCAAGACTGGAACAAGAAGAAGAAGCTAAAGCAGCTCTATTAAGCAGAATACAACATTTAACGAAATTAATTCTGGTCTCCACTAAAGCTTCACAATCAACAAGGATTCCTCATCCTTCAGGACCAAGGAGGAGACATTCCTTTGGTGAAGAAGAGGTACCTTAATTCTCACCACCTTTTCACTTCTTTACCTTTTTTTAGTCCATGGTATAATCTCTCTTATAGGGTATTCTACTGATTAAATGGAGCAACTATGTATAATAGTGTTCCTCCTCAATTCCTGAACATAGTTTGATCTGATTGTATTTACTCATGTGCAATGCAGCTTGCATACCTACCATACAAAAGACGGGACTTGATATTGGAGGATGAAAATATTGACTTATATGTTTCTCTTGAAGGGAATACTGAAACCCCCGATGAGATACTTAAGGAGAAGAAAACCCGAAAGCATGGATTACTTAATTGGTTAAAATTAAAGGTGTGCCGTGGATTTTGCTTAACTATTGTTGCTTGTCTAATCTTGTCAGATCATTTCTAAATGTCAGCCACTACCTCACCAAGGTTGTCAAATTAGTGATCTGGTTTTTGATCCTCATTTAGTAATTCAACTTTCCATCTTTGTATTCGTTTGCTGGAAGATGAAGTCCGAAGCTGTGGTTTTCAATTAAGATTAACACCATTCTTTGATAAAAAAAACACAAGATTAACACCCTTCTTTTGTCACAAATGACAATTTGCAATTATGCACCCATAGTTTTGGGTTTAAAAAAAATATATATATATATTAGCCTAGTGATAGATACTACTTCACACTATGGCACTCGTCCTCAACCACTAGCCTTTATATGTGATAATTTAAAACATCATGTGGTTGTTGTTTTTGTCAAGCATTTAATTTGATGTTTTTTTTGTGTGTATATATAGTCTATTTTATGCTTCAGAGTTAAGAAACACTATATGTAACGTGTCAGTTAAGCTAATTTTTTGTGTTCTTGAACAGAAACGGGATAGTGGTATGGGTGCAATCACCAGCGACAAATCAAGCGGGGTTAAATCTATTAGTACACCTTCAACCCCTCAAGCAGAAAACTCCAACTTTCATACTGAATCCAGACTTTCACAGTCTTTACTTACGGACTCTCCATCAGCTGATCTCCTACCTGAGATTAGACAGGAAAGAGAAGATCCTGAGGACAATTTTCTTGGGCAAGAAACTCCTTCAGTATGTTAACTGCATTTCCATTTTTCCCCTATTGGTCTAGGAGGCATATATTGGTTCTGATCATGTCTTCCTTTACTTATTTCTAGACTAGCATAAAAACAAGTGATCAGATTGAACTTCTAAGGGAGCAGCAGAAAATTTTGTCTGGGGAGGTGGCACTTCACTCAAGTGCCTTGAAAAGACTGTCCGACGAGGCTTCAAGGAATCCCGAAAAGGAGCAGATCCATGTATTGTTTTGTTTCCATTTCCTTTTCATTATTAGCTGCTTTTGTTCTCCTATGGAAATTCCTTTTATGACCCTTATGTTTCAGGTGGAGATGAAGAAGTTGAGTGATGAAATCAAGGTAAAGAATGAACAAATTGATTTACTTGAAAAGCAGATTGCAGACTCCATCATGGCTTCCCACCACAAGATGGACCAGTTTGAAGCATCTCAAGTAAGAACTTCTCTATGGCTGCGAAAACACCTCTTTTTCTGAGTCCAAATCTAAGCTATTTGCCATTATGCTGCAGACAATTGCTGAACTAACGGCCCAATTGAATGAGAAGTCCTTTGAACTCGAGGTGATGCATCTGCACTGATTTAGTTTGAATGAAAGAATTGGCATCGTTTGCAATGCATGTCTATGCTTGATAACCAGCTGAAATTAAATTACCCTAACTTGTTCCCCAGACTATCATCCATCTGATTTCATTTAATTGAACTATAATTTTAATAATTTGATTAGATTTTGAGAGATGCCATGCTGGATGGTAATAGTAGTTATAGAATGGTGATGTGGAGAGTTTGGGGAGAAGGAATGAACAGTTTTTTTTTGTGAGCGCAATTATTGCATGGTTTGTGAGAATGGTGGACTATATATGTATAACTTGAAGAACTGGGCAAGTGATGAACTAGGGTAGAGTGGCAAATGGTTAGATTTTTAGTTTGCAAGGTGGTACGTAGGTGATGTTGTAGTTGGTTAAAGTATGAGTTTGGTACGAGCCAAAAGTAACTCCATGGGAAAGGAGGGCGGCTCCAGTTGGTAAGCATACTTAGGATTGATACTGAAATGTAGTATTTATTTGGGAATAATTTGAGTCATCAGTGTTAATGATAAAATATTTTTTCAAAATTTTCGGAAGTCGTATTACATATATTTATCTAAAGAAATGCATTTTCTTTCTTTTTATAGTGAAAGCAACATTTTCTTACCCATACATTTCTTGGGAGGATGACATGCACTATTTGTTTTTCATTTCAGGTTAAGGCAGCAGACAATCGTGTAATTCAAGAGCAGCTCAACCAAAAGGTCACAGCTACTTATAAAACACATTTAAGTTCATGTATACTGCTTTTGATATTTGAAGATCATGTCATCAGTTAGAAACTTATTATAACCTGACATTCCTGTACATCAGATCTGTGAATGCGAAGCATTGCAGGAGACACTTCTGTCCTTGAAGCAGCAGCTCTCAGAAGCACAAGAGTTGAAAAATCACAGTTCACTAGCTAGTTACTCGCAACGAATTTCTGATATTAAAAGTTTCCATGCACAAAACCATATAGACAAGGAAACTGCAGCAGTGAAAGAGAGAAATCACGATTTGCTTCTACAAGCAAAGGTTTGTTTCTGAACCATTTTACTTCATCTTCAAGTATTATGACGTTAGCTCTTAAAGTCATGCATTTACACCACATTCTTTGCTTCACTCGGGAAAAGTTTTGAAAATAAATAAAGAGAAATCAGGTCTAGTTGCTAATTTTCCTAAAAATGGACAAAATGCTGTAACAGGTCTCATATGTTGGAAAGTATAAAGATTTGATCTGTTTGATGTTTATGGCTTCATGCGATAGCTCTACAAGTTATATAATTTCAGGTTATATCTTAATCTTTGTTTTATATCTCCACCAGGACACTGAGATTGAAGAATTAAAACAAAAAATTGCTACAGTATCAAAATCAAAAGAGCAGCTAGAAATTCGAAACCAAAAATTGGCGGAGGAGAGCTCCTATGCAAAAGGGCTCGCCTCAGCTGCTGCAGTTGAGCTCAAGGCATTATCAGAAGAAATTGCCAAACTGATGAATCATAACGAAAGATTGACAGCTGAGCTGGCAGCAGCAAAGAGCTCTCCAACCGCACGCAGGAGTAGTGGGACAGTTCGTAATGGCCGGAGAGAGAGTCTCGTGAAACGCCAGGACCAGGCTCCACCACCTTCAGCAGATCTCAAGAGAGAGTTGGCTGTGAGCCGGGAAAGAGAACATCAATATGAAGCAGCCCTTATAGAGAAGGATCAAAGAGAGACTGAACTTCAACGAAAGGTGGAGGAATCCAAGCAAAGAGAAGCTTATCTGGAAAATGAACTTGCTAATATGTGGGTTCTCGTGGCGAAGCTGAAAAGGTCCCACAGTACTGATGCAGATGTTTCCGATTCAACCAACAATGACCTTGGACTGTGAATACATCAAAGAAGAACTAGGAAGGGGTTGGTAAGATACCGAATTGAAAATGGGCTTGTTGTGGGGTGGTGAGAGTAGTGTAGAAGATTGTGTTGTGCATTACAGGTTAGGGGTGTTTTGTGTTTCCGAACGACATTAACTAATCCTTGTTGATTCATCGTGTATATTTATAACAAAAAGGGTGTGCAGGGCTTATTCTCTTCATTTCCTTTTCATTTTCTCTGCGTACCAATGTATTAATGAAGAAAATCACCCTATATTATTGTTTTCATGTGAGCATTTCCAACTACAGGAAATTTCTCTTGAATCGGGAAAACCGCACCAGGAAAACAGAAAAACACCGGAGAAAATTACAGAAACAAACTTCTTGAACAAAAGAGCAGACGTGCCAGCCTAACAGAAAATCTCGTTTCTCATTAACAGGTACTACATCACATCTTCATTTAACTTAAATGAGCGGGCACTTCAGTTCATTAACTAAATAAACCACAAACTATTGCTACATTCGACACTGGAAGAGATCGGAAAAAAAACATCGCGACATTTTCTCCTCCTTTCAGGATTCTTACAGCCATAAATTTTTCGTTTTAATACGTTTAGATTACAAATTGAAAGCATACTCTTAAGATAATTGTTCTAGTGCATCCATGTTTTAGTATTTTTTTTCTAGCAGATTGTACACTGCTTGTTGGGTGTTTTCCCATCTTTGTTTTTTCATTTTATAAAATGAAAATGAAAAAACAAAAAAAGAAATTGCAGTGAAAATAGGGAAAACCAGCTAAAAATAGAGAAGACAGAGAAAGAACAGATACCTCTCAAATTCATGACGACTTGGTCAAGCCATTCAAACCCAAATTACCGTCTCTGTTTTTCCTTATGGTTCAAAACCCGAAGAGTCTTTTTTTCTCCCCGTATTCTTAGCACCACATTTTTTCCCTCCACTCTTTTGTATTCCATAAAAAATTCCTCCATCCCTCCTTTTTTCCCCTTCTTCCTCCTCCAATTTCCTTTTTCTCTCCATTCTCCCTCTCCTTAAGCTCATATTGAAAGCCTCTCATGCTTGTTAAGGGCGCGCACGCCCCCCCCACCAGTGCGTGTTCCTTCACCCTGCATCAAGCTTCTCAATATGGCTTCTTCTTCTCATTACTTCCTAGCCTTCCTGCTTCTATCTGCTCACCATTTCACATTATCTTGGGGCTTAACCGAATCCGAATCCCTCCTCGAGTTAAAGAAATCCCTTTCCAATCCTGCTGCATTGTCTAGCTGGAAAGCAAACTCCGCGCCATGTTCTCAGGATGGTGGTGATGCTCGTTGGGCGGGTGTGGCATGTGATGGTGGGTCTGTTTTGCGAGTGAGACTCGAGGGGATGTCATTATCTGGAAAGATTGATGTGGAACCTCTAAAGGGTTTGAAGAATTTGAGAACTGTTAGCTTCATGAAGAACAATCTTGATGGCCCATTTCCTGATTTCAGCAAACTCCCTTCTTTGAGATCAATTTATTTGTCAGACAACAAGTTCTCAGGAGAGATTCCTGATGATGCTTTTAAGGGTATGACCAATCTCAGGAAAATTTATCTGGCAAATAACAAGTTCTCAGGTCCAATTCCTTCCTCATTGGTTTCGCTAAAGAGGCTATCGGATTTGAAGCTTGAAGGCAACCAATTTACAGGGCCTATTCCTCAATTTACGCAGAGTTTCAAATCTTTCAGCATCGCGAACAATGATTTGAATGGTCCGATCCCAGATAGCCTAACCAAATTGGATCCTGCCTCCTTTTCAGGTGAGTTATGGAAATCTTGCTTGATCTTTTTTAGCTTTTTGGTACTTTTAAAAACAAGAAAGTTGCTAACTTTATTTCTTTTAAAACACACATTTTCTTTATTGAGCAGGAAACAAAGGTTTATGTGGAGCGCCATTGACTGAATGTAAGCCTGCTAATCCGCCTAAAGCTTCTGATGTTCCTCCACCTGAGACATCAGATCCTTCCCCAACTCCTGACAAAGGCTCTAAGAAGTCCCTACCAACCACAAGCATTGTGGCTATTGTTGCTGGGGTGGCATTATTCCTCATTCTTGCAGCCCTTTTGATTCTTGCCTCTCGTCGGAAACAACCAGCTGAATCCATCGAAGCACCTACAGCAACAACACCCTCAAACCTCAAGAAGAAAACAGGGCTTAAAGAACCCGAGGCCGGGCCGAGTGGTTCACCAGAACATTCAGCAACTAAAGCTGAGACTACTACGAAGTTGTCTTTCGTGAGGGATGACAGGGAGAAGTTTGATTTGCCAGACTTGTTGAAGGCTTCAGCCGAGATATTGGGCAGTGGCTGTTTTGGATCTTCTTACAAGGCAGCTCTCACCACTGGACCAGTAATGGTGGTCAAGAGGTTTAAGCAAATGAACAATGTTGGCAGAGAGGAATTCCAAGAACACATGAGGAGGATTGGAAGATTGAGGCATCCTAACTTGCTCCCTCTCGTCGCTTATTATTATCGAAAGGAAGAAAAGCTCTTGGTCACTGATTTTGTTCAGAAAGGATCCTTAGCAGTTCATCTTCATGGTATGTAATTTCCTCCTTTGCAACATAGGAACGCTAGTACTTGTAACTAATTTGGTCTATTCGAGTGTCCTCTCGGCCCCTTTTGGGCAGAAGACTTTATCTCGCGCGAGAGATGGCGCTTCCAGGATAGTTTTTCTCTATTGTTGAGACTCAAACATCATCAACGGTGGTTTGTATCATAGAATCATGAATCTTCCACTAATTTTGCAGGTCACCGAGCACTGGGGCAGCCAAGTCTTGATTGGCCAAACCGATTGAGGATCGTTAAAGGTGTAGCCAATGCTCTCGCGTACCTCTACAAAGAACTCCCCAGCATAATCGCCACACACGGGCACATCAAATCCTCCAATGTTCTCCTCGGTGATAACAACGAGCCACTCCTCAGTGACTACGGACTAGTTCCTGTGATCAACCAAGAAAGTGCTCAGGAGCTCATGGTGGCATACAAATCTCCTGAGTACCTCCAAAACGGCCGGATCACCAAGAAGACTGATGTCTGGGGTCTTGGGATACTGGTTCTTGAAATCCTGACAGGAAAGCTGCCAGCAAACTTCGTGCCACAGAACAAAAGAAACGAGGAGCAAGATTTGGCAACTTGGGTACACTCCATTCCTGACAAGAACTGGACAGATGAGGTTCTTGATAAAGAGATTACAGAGGCAGTAAAGAATTCTGAAGGAGAAATGCTGAAACTGTTGAGGATCGGATTGAGCTGCTGCGAAGGAGATGTCGAGACGAGGCTAGACATGAAGGAAGCAGTTGCAAGAATCAATGACATTAAAGAGAGGGATACTGATGAAGATTTTCTCTCATCCTATGCTAGTGAAGGGGACTTAAGGTCCTCAAGAGGAATGTCTGATGATTTCAATTTCTCTTGAATTCTTTTAAAAACAAATATATATTAGTTGAGTTGCAAAAATTAAAAAACTTCTCAACTATGTGTGCAAAAAGGTTGCAATTTTTTTTCCCAGGGACTAAAAAAGAATGAAGGATTTTAAGATAGCCTCAGGTAATTATGTTTTTAAAGCTTTTTTTGGGTGTATTTTGTAGGGAGAGGAAAGTTTGGAGGGTGCTTTTGTTTTTTTTGTCACTAACAAAGCTTGTAACGTAACTAGGCCATTACATGCTTGATTAGTTGTAATTTAAGATCCTATCAATTCGTTTTTTTCTTGCCCTCGAATCCAGATCATATATATTTTTGAAATAAAAACCGAAAATTTCCACACAAATTAAAGTTGTACAATCTATATGGAAAATTCATTTTTTTTCTTTTTTCTTATATCCATAAACATGAATTTTTATAATTGTGTCCAATTAAATACTCCCTCTGATTTTGAATAATTGACTCTTTGAAACAGTAACAAAAAGTACAACAAACATCAAAAAGTCAAGTAAAGCTAGCAGTAACAAAAAGTACAAAAGTGACGATTATTCAAAAACGGAGGGAGTACCTATCAACTAAATAAAATTTTAATTTTAATTAAGTACGATAATAAAATTAATATTAGTAATTAGTCTTTTTTTTTTTTTTTTAAGAGATTGATAATGTGATTCGAATATGAGACCTTACACTTCCTAAGTGGTAGGAAATACTACTGAGCTACAAACTCGTTGGTAATAATTAGCCTATTTATCATATTAGTGATTTATGTTCTAAAGCTTTTGCGATAGAGAAGGATTAATAGTTATAAATTTTGCTCTATCGATATGGCTAGAAAAACACATTATTTTTTACAATTTGGTGTTTCAGAGGGAGACTTGATTTTTACTCGAGTTTGAGTTTGAATTAAGGCATGGAAGCATGATTTTATGTACGGAGCTCATGGCTTCCCCTTTCTATATTATTTCTTGGTTTAATTATGACGGCTTGCCTTAGGTTTATAGTTTATACTCCCTCCCTCCGTTTACTGACTTTCTGGAATAGTAGAAAAACGTAAACCGTTGATTTACAGACTTATTTTATTTTTTATTGTTTCATTTTTTCTTCTAATTTCCACTCAAATTACCACACCAATATCAAATTAGGTTGATTCAACAACAAAAAAATTATCATTTGCACAAAATATATGCTTAAAAAAAGATAAAATGACAAGTACTCAAAACAGTAGAAAAACGTAGGAAAGTGACAATTAAAAATAAACGAAGGGAGTATATAGTAATACATAAATTGGCAATTGTACTATTCATTAGGAGTGAAAAATTAAATAACTAAATTATAAAGGACTAAACAAAATTAATATGAGAGGTTTATATTTTTAAAAATCAGTTTAGATTATGCGATAGATTTTGATATGAAAGAAATAAAAACTTAATATCATTAATAACAAGAAAAAATCAAAGCTTCATTAATCAACCATTCAACCACAATAACACAAAAAATGATATAAATTAAAAATGACATAACATTCACTACATAATAAGCACACTAAGGGCGACAAAGATTAATAGATAAAACTCCAAAAAAACAACGAACAACAAGAAACAATTGTGCCCATCAATCCTTAATTAAACTCTAATTATATCCTAACTTCAAATCTAAATCCAAATCCTCACCCTTCTTTGCATCAATATCCATTTCTTCATCAACCTCTTTTTTCACAGAAACCTCAGCAGCAGTTGGCTCAACCTTGATTGCTGTCCCAACTTGATATGGATGAAAATGACGAGATGATCCGTCATGCGTTTGGATCTTGATCCTAAGAACAAGACGAGTTGGTTCACCCACGGTTCGTGGTGCAATTGGGGGCTGATTATTATTATTATTATTATTATTATTATTATTATTATTATTATTATTATTAGGATAATGTGCTTTCTTGTGCCCACCTAACCCTCTTTTACTCTCAAAAGCTTTAGAACATATTGAACAAATGTAATCACACCTAAGTTTTGAAGTACAAGAATCTTCAGAACCTCCCTCATTTTCTTCCATGGTGGTGTGGGGAGAGTTGGAAGAAATTAATTAAGCTAATGGATTTTGGTGTGTTGCAATGAAATGCTAAGACTATTTGAGTTGTATATATAGAAGAGAAAAGATAGTTTTGGACTTAAAAATAATAATATTTTAATTTATTATTATTTTTTAAATGAAGGAGAAAATGATTGACAACACATTTGGTGTTGGATTTTGTAAAAATATTAATATGGGCAGGTTTTCCAACCAAGATAAGAGCCGCATTCCATTTGTAAGTGAAGAAAACTATGGATAGAGAGTTACATTTTTTTAGAGTCCGACCATACTCATACATGAGATTAATATTATTAATTATATATTTATTAAGTTTTTTTTTTCCATTTAAGTTCAAGAGACAGAGATTCTCGAACGTGAATCTATAATAGTATTTTGTCATTAATAAACAATCACATGTCAATACTCGGTCATAATTTCATGTGTGATATTTAATTTAATAACTATATATGTTTTATATGTGTGGTTTAGATAGAATATTCTTTTTTTATTTTCATTTTTTTAGGATCCGATCATATTCACACGAGTGTGTTTTTCTTTTTACAAATTCGTGAAAACCTTGTTGAAATTGTCCTAAGTACAACGCTATCATTACTGTCAAAGGTCCACCACTTTTCAAAATTTCATATTCAGCTTTTGAAACCGTTGCTACAAATTTAGAAGAAACGCACCAGTATTTAGAAGTTCAATGAATTTCCTTTTTAAACCTAATTAATATTATTTTGATTATTTTGCTAACAACTTCTAGTTTTCTTCTTTCCCAACTGTAATCAAGTAACAAAGATATTTACCCACAAGTATAGAAGTCTCATATTCAAGTCTCAGAATACAGCTGCGTTAAAATTTATGAGGGATAATTTTACCATCTTTCGAGATCTTAACCGGGTCGAATCTAAAATAGTCGGCACCCAATAATAACCGAAAATCGGATGGTCTTCGCAAAAAAAAATTAATAAAGATATTTGAACCAACTACTTAAATCTATTTCTTATAATAATGAGGGGAAAAAAGGAAAGTAAATCCTCGGTGCAAGAATTTTAAGGAAGAAAACATATATAAGAAATTTAATAGAAGACACTAGAAAAAGCAGATAAGAGAGTCTGATAGATAAGATTTTTCAGAAGAGAAATAATTCTGATAAACAAGATACTATTTTGAATAAGAAAAAAATATAATTATATTAACGAAGAGATACTACGAAGTTGTTTGTTAGCAAAGTGTTGGACTCATATATTCCTCTTTGTTTTTAACAATTATGAATTAATTCAATTTCTTTTTGTATCCCAAAATAATTTTCAATAATTATAAATTAATTCGTTCTTTTTCTTTATCCTAATTACATGCGTTGCGCGGTTGTAATAATAAATATTTAAATAAGCATACTAATTTTATATGGTAATATTATAATATTCATAGCTAAATATCTAAATAAAATAAAAAAGTCAGTTAAATTAAAATTGAAACTAACCTGAGCTTTCATTATCATTTATAAACACCATATCTAATGAACCTTTATGAACAAAATGAGAAATTTATGAGTACTTATATGTTATATACACTATAAATAATTATTCACAACTAAATATAGTTATAAGATAAATAAAATAAATAATTATACAATTTAATCAAATGAAAAATGAAACTAACTTTAGCTTCCATTGACATATATAAACACAACAGATGAATATTTGTGAACAAAAATAAAGCTCTTGTGAACTTAAGAGAATTGTGTGGTTTTTCATATGAAAAAATGCAATCCTTTCAAATTCCTTAACTTATATCATAATTTTTAATTAATTGAATAAATTTAATTTAATAGTGAAACCTAAAAGTTTTTATCTAACCTAATAAATTTTTTTGATGGAAAATAATATCAAATTATAAAAAAAAAAATTAATTATGTGACACGTGTCCATTTTTAAGGCATGCAATGGATGACACATGACATCAAATGATATATTTAAGGATTCTAGGTGGCTTCCTCTCTCAAGCCCCTATTTCTTTTTAAAAATCAATCGATATCAGGTCATTAAATAGGATGTCAACTATCCCAGACTTGAACCATATTTTTTATTTTCAAGAGTTATAAATTATTGTTATGTATCCCAAAATAGTTTTCAATAATTACGAATAATTATGTATCCCAGAACTGGTTCCTTCACGATTCAATCAGGATATAAGTGTTGGGAGGAGATGAAATTCGATAAAATGCCACTGTTGCACTCCTGTTGGACTGGTTTGGTTCCTTTTTGGGTAGAGGTCTTCCTATGGTTATCGATAAGGGAAAGAATTGTCACCAGGAAGTTTCTCGAGAGCCGTCTCATGATCCCTGCGAGTGGGAATTACTGCCCCATATGTAGAAGGGAATCGGAGGATGTCACCCACCTTTTCCTTCGGTGTGAGAGTATTAGAGAAATGTGGGATTGCTTCGTGAGGTGGCTTCGGGTGAAGTGGTGCCAGCCGCGGGATTTAGCTGATCTTTGGCAGTCTTGGACGAATATAATGCCTTCTGTTGGAAAGCATGTTAGGGAGATGTGGATTACTCTGTTCTATGCGATCATTTGGTCTATATGGAAGAAGCGGAACGACATGGTATTTAGACAAAGGGAGTCTTCGGAGTTTGGGTGTATTCAGATGATTTTTTCTTTATGGCATTGGTGGTTGAAGAGCAAAGACCACTCCTTTGCTTACAGCGTGACTGATATGATGCAGTCTTCTGCTTGGATCTGTGGCCTTTAATGTGGCTCTTGTCCGGTTTTTGTAGCGCTTTTTTTCCGATCTTTTTCTGTTTTGATTTTTCCGGTCTTGTAGATGGGTTTCGTGGTTCTTCTGCTTTCCTGAAAGAGTTGTTGCTTTTGTATTCTTGTAGTCAGGTTGGCTATTTGTTTTTTGGTCAGGAGCTAGTGTTAGCTTCCTGATGTGAGGCGTCTGCAGCTGCTGGTTGTTCCAGCTGCTGTTTTTCTTTGTTGGTTTTTGCCATGTCCTTCATGGCCATTCCTATATATATAATACATATTCATCTGCTTAAAAAAAAATTAATAATAATTATGAAAAAATGTATTCTTTTTTTTATCCCAAAATAATTGGCATATGACAAATTCTACTTCAAAAAGAGGAAAATTGATCCTGATAATCTTTTTTTAAAGACCATTAGGAATGAGATTATCATATTAGGTACTGGTAACAGAGAGTAACATAAAAGAAAAATAAAAAGATAGAAACAAACCTCTAATTAAAACACCTCATGATAGCTACATACTTATTTAGGTTCAATTCTTTCTTCAATTATCCAATACATTAGTCTTGCAATCATAATTGGAATGATTTTAAACTCCTAAATCTACCTACCTCCTTTACGGGAAATCTCAACTTTTGTGGTATATCTCATTTCCTTTGGACTCAAAATTGAAAATGCTCAACTTGATTACACGATTTTATCTAAAAATATATATAAAAAATTTAAAGTCTAAAAAATTAATAAAAAATAAAGACACCGATAAAAATAAAGACCGGCTGTAAGGTCGCATAGAAATTGTAATGACATTTAAAACAGAGAAAAACCACTGAGGCAAAATAAGTTTTTAGGTTTTATTTATTTGGCACACTTGTGTTGTTTTTTTAATTTAATCAGCTTAAAAAAAAGAAGAAGCTTCTACACCCAAAAAGAAAAAGAAAAAGTTGCAGATCGAATAATGAGAAGAGGATGGTTTGTAGTTTCGGCTCTAATGCAATACGACGGCGATAATAGTTAAGATTAAGATACATCTCTAAAACTTTTAAAACCAAAAAGGATTTCCTATAGTGATGGCTATTGTAGGAATCGGTGCATTATCAGCTGCCTCTATTTTTTTTAAACTTTTATGTATTGATTAATTTATAGTCCTTGTAAAAAATTTCCAACCTTATATTATTAATTTAGTCTTCAAATTTCTAAAAAAATCAATTAAATTCCTAAATGATTAATTTAATCATCGTTTTATAAAGTATTTTCAATCAAATTTAGCCCCGTGTTTAATTTAGTCCATATTTTTATAAAAGATTACAAATCAAACTTTTATATGATTAATTTAGTCATTATATTGGTAAAAGATTTCGGTATTTTTTTTCTGATTTTCAAAACATAAAATAAAAAATAAAAAAACAATTTTTTCTGATTTTTAAAATTATAATTCTATTTTCATAAATTGTTCACGTGAAAGAATAAACTTAAAATAAAAAATTATTTTACCAAATATATTTTATGTTTTTAGTTTTAAAAAAACAGAAAATTAGAAATAAAAATGATAACGAACAAGCCCTAAAATGAAGAAAGAGATTTTCTTTTATCTTGGCCAACAATTACTACATCCAAAAAAAGAAAAAAAAAACTGCATTCTCTAACAACATCTGGAGAAGCAAAACCAAAAGCAATTCAATTAAAGAGAAGAAAAGAAGAGAGATCTCCCATGGACTGTAGCCAAACTGTCACTATATTTAGTCTTGTGGTGTGCTCTGTCATTTGCTTCCCCTTGCTCAATAGTTACCTATACCTAAACACAAAAAAGAAGCAAAGCAAAATTGTAAATGATGAATCAAATCTGTAATAACATTTCACTAAAAAATAACAAAAATAAAATATTAGAATGATTATTGCCTACAAAGACTTACAATTAATTACATAAGATGAGAAATGATTTACCTTCTTCAATAGAGAACACATTTGAAACGCGATGACAAGGCAACTTTAGTGGCATCATCTTCCCATTCAATCGCTTCCCACCATTCTTTTTTAGCCCTCAAGACAATCTTACGGCCTTCTCTGCTGTTGGAGTCCAATGGAAGCTCCTTAAGCAACGGGCAGTTGATCACCCTCATTGTACACAGGAATGGGAAGGGCAGAGCATTTGGATGAATGGACTTCAGTTGTGGTAAATTTTTCAATTCTAGAAAAGAAAGTTTGGAGAATGGCTTTAGATTTTGGTGCCTGGTCATGTCGCCGAACCTCACACCATCAATTATTTCTTCCATTTTGACACAATATTGAATCCACAAAGTTGTCAGATTTGGCACTAATATAAGCCACGTCAAGTCCTTTAACTCATTGCAAGAAACCACTTGTATGACTCTAAGGGAACTGAAACTCATATCTCTTAAGATTGCCGAGGAGTTGTGAGTAAAATCGACAAATATATCCTCTAATTCAAACTTCACGATATAAAGCACAACCAAATGCTTCATATTCTCCAATGAACTAATATTCAGCGATTTTGAACCATTGAACTTAAGGCAAAGACCTGTAGTAATGGTCAACAATTTTTCCGTGACAAACAATGTTTCAAGAGCAGAAATACTTCTTATTGTGATGCCCAATTTCTTCAGATGCTTCAAACACTGCAGTTCCTCCAAGAGCATCTCACCGTCATCCACTGATGCCTTACTTATTACTAATGTATCGTCATTTTCTTCTTCTTCTTCTTCTTCCTCAAGATAAGTATACACACAATTTTCCATTTTCAAAATTACTAAAGATGACAAACTAGATATCAGTGATCTTTTGCCTTTAAGGTTAAGATCGGATAAATTCAAATATTTCAATCTTGTCAGTTTTGCCAACTCAGCAGGCAATCTTTTAATTCTTGTAGATGATATATTAAGATAACGTAAGGAAACTAAATTCTCCATGCTTCGTGGTAACTTGTCAAGTCCAGTGGAACGTAGTTCTAGCAGAAGCAACCCACCCATTGATTGAAAAAAGTCCTCATGGATATCATGCAACTCTTCATTCTCACATAGAAACAAGCTCTTAAGCTTAGAACATCTAGGCACTCGAGTTAAATTCTTAATGTTGTTTTTCATCAAAGACAACCTTGTCACGCCCTCCCATCTTTCAACACTTGGTGCTTTGGTTAATTGCATCCCACTCATCACCAAAACATTCTCTTTTTCTATCCATAAAGCCATATCCCGTATCATATCATGCAACTTTACATATTGACCTTCATCTTCTAATAAACATGAACGGACAAGTGTACCCATAATGGAGTATCCCTCATTAAAAGCATCAACATCATAACCATCTATCACAAAATCCTCACAAACCCAATAATCTATCAACATATCCTTATACACGAGTCGATCACTTGGGTATAAGGCACTAAACAAGAAACACGATTTCACTCTATCATTTGGTAAATTATCATAACTGAATTTCAAAAGTGAAAATACCTCAACCTCCATGTCATTTAATACCTCATCCTCCATATGATTTCGATCTAGAGTTGGTTTTTTCAAGATTTGAACAGCACGACGCCATTCTTCTGGCTCCGTCTTACACGACATGGCTCGACCAATTGTAATTAATGCAATTGGCAAACCACCACACTTACTAGCCACACCCTGAGCAAGTGGAAGAATTTCTAAGTCAGTGTTGATGGTATCGTCTCCAACATACATTTGAAACAATTCCCACGCTTGCTCCCATTCCAAAGTCTCGACTCTGATCTTCCTTTGAGCAAGCATTTCACCACACACTTTGAGTGAACGTGTCGTGAATATGATCTTTGACCCATTTAGATTTCCTCGAGGAGGAATTCCCATTTTTGTGAGGTCAAATCGCTCCCAAATGTCATCCAATAATAAAATGAACTTCTCTTTTTGTAGTTTGTTAAAAATGTCATTGGTACTCCATTGTTCATGGGAAAAGCCAATCTCTTTTCTAATGTCTGCTTGAATCTTCTCTGGACTATAATCTTTACTCACCACAATCCAAATCACAAGATAATCTTTACACTTGTCAACGAACTTGTTACGAATTTGGGTTAAGAGGGTAGTTTTCCCCACGCCTCCAATCCCGTACAAGCCAACTATTCCAACATTTTTATCTTCAAGGCAACTCCAAACCTCTGCAAGCTTTGTTTCAAGGCCCACTGTTGTATTGCAAGGCAGCTCAGCCACCAATTCTGCAGGTGCTTCCTCTACCACAACTCCGAATTGATCTCCCGTGGTCTTTAGAGCAAGTAGACCATTGAGGCATTCGTCAATCTTTTTTCCAAATATGGAGCTTGACCAACAGTTCCTGGACCCATATCCCCCAAAACACAACCTTTGGACTTCTTGGTCAGCACCTTTGATCAACTCATGACTTTCCGCTAATGCAATGTCCGCCCTCTGGAACCACAAGTTAACTTCTGGCAACCGCTTCATTTGAGGCCGCCGTTCTTCAAGATCAACCCTTCCTATCAATCGTTCCTTTAACGCCATTAAGTCTTCAACAGCTGTCTCCATATAAGCAAGATTAGCTTCAAGATTGTGCACATACCCTGCATGTCTGGCAAAAAAGCCCCACACAGATTCCAGAAAGCAATTGCTTAGTTTGCTAAGGAAGGGGGTCAGAACGGGCCACATGTTGCTTTTGTTGGTAGTTTTGAGGTGAAGAATCAGTTTAAGGAAGAGTGATTACTGATTAGTTTGTTCTGGGCCAAGCAAAGTAATCGACAGGGAGTGCTGTAAAATAATGAAAGAAGAAGAAATTTAAAAGGGCTATGAAGGTAAGGATGAAGGAGACAAGAATGCACGCAGATGAAGAAATGAGTGTAGGAATGGAAGTAAGGACCAAGAAATTACTCTGTTTCTTACTGTCTCTTTCTTTTCCTCTTCAAAATGCCTCGATAGAGCTCAGCTGAAGATGAGATGGGATCTGGATCTGGATCGAATCATTATGCAAATGTATCGTCAAATAATCAAGTCAATACTATTACGTGGCCATGGGTGTTGAACTGTTGATGGTCCCATGCATTAATTTCTGGAAAATGATGTTCATCCACCACAAGATGTGGCCAAACTTGGACAATCCATTCCACTATGCATTGTGCCCCTTTTAATTTGTAGATAGGATTTTCTTTTCTTGTGTACTTGTATTCCATCCAATTTCTACGACTCTGTTCATTTATACGTAAAATTATTATTTGTTAATTGTATTTTTCCCCCTTCATCTCTCTTCATCGGTTCCCTTCTTCTTTGTTGAGCTAGCTAATAGTGAATCCTTCTTAATTCGAACGGGATGATGGTGTTCTGTCCGGATACGACAGTGGGGAGAAGAAGTAGTGAACGGAAACCGGCTGGATCTATATAAAATGGAGACGAAAGGGGGATCCGGCAATGATAATGTTGATGTTGTCAGTGGCTGGCCGGCGATTGGTGTGCTCCGATCCAGTATTGTTTCAAGGAAAGGTGATGTTGAAGAATGATGATGAAAAACAGAGGACTAGAAAATCCAATTTTCAATGTCCAATTTGTAGAGATAAACAAGAAATCTCAAATTCCCAAAGAGCCCGTTTCCTTAATTCCCTATGAGGGAATTCAACTTTCCTTCTTTTTCCTCTTTTTGATGATTTATTAATTGAAATGCTAAAATATAAAATAAAAAGATGATTTAGTGAAGAATAAAAATATTTTAAATAGAAAAACTATTTTACTATAAAATTATTCTTTTGCGTATTCCATTGTCTTTTATATATTTTTAAAATTTATCATTCTTTGCGTAAAATGGCAAGAGTGATAAAATCTTTTCCTTGGTTGATTACCAACAATAAATTACTCAGAAACATAAAAAAAAAAAGGATGAAGAAGAAAGAGGAATGAATCCAATTTGCAATTAAATGTTTTGAATTTGTACTATAAATGTAATAGTAAATTCTTTATTTTTTCAATTAGTTCAAATCAACATCACCCTTAATAAATTAATTCGTATATTTTAACAAATTAAAATAACTAGTGATTGATAACATAATTAAATCAACTTAATAATATTGTTTGCCATTTTTTTAATTTTCTAACCATTAGAAAGCCCAAAATTGCTGGTTTATATTGCAAATTTCAAAACTATTGAGTTTAAAGTGGGAAATTTTGTAAACTTTAGGGATTTTTATATAATTTACCTAAAAATATATATATTTTTTAAATAATAAAGTTAATAAATTTATTATTACTATTATATAATATATAAAAAGTGTTACAAAATAAATATGTTGAGTATATTTTTAATGAATATGTACATTTATTTTTTAAATATTTTTTTAGATAAAATTAGATGATGGTTTCTATTTCAAGCTAAACAACAACACAAACTTTAAAATAAATAAAAAATGATATCTTTCTTATATGGAAAAGTGAAAATAAAATCGGGTATGGTACATTCGTTAGCTTCTTAAAAAATCACATGAGAGTAGCTTATAATAGTATTTTAAAATAATAAATTAGAAAGTGAACAAACTTATAAATTAATTTTTTAATTAAATAATGCACTTTTATTTCTATTATAAATGACTGTTTATTTGATTAATAAAGAATTATTATATATGTAACTTTAGTAAGAATTTTAAATTAGTAAATAATTTATCATAGAAAAATATATTTAGTATTATGAGTTAAGAAAGTTAGCAAAAATAAATTATATTTTTATTAATTATATATTATTTATTTATTTTAAAATGAGAGCATATAAGGTCAGACCATATTCATATAAAGTCTTTAGGAAATATGTATCTATTCTTATCTTGCCACTAATAAAATTGTATTAGCTTGTAATTAATATGAATCTTCTGAATTATATGCAGTAAGGAAAAAAAGACTTCTTATAATGCATGAATTACAATCTTGCGGCTTGCATTATAATTCAGTTAGAGATAGTAATACTTTTATTAACTTTTATACTAAAAATATACGTGTTATTTTCAAGTTATTTATATTAGAAAGGGATTAACCTCGATAATATGTTGACACATCAGTTAGTACAATTTTATAGTAAAATAGTTAGTATCCCAAACATTATTCTTAATACTTCCTCCGGATTATTTTAGCTGCCAAGTTGAGTTTAAAACTTTTTTATTTTTTAGATGTTCACTTCAAAATTCCAATAAGATTAGTTAGTCTCTTTTAATTCTTACAATTTCTAATAATTGTGTCATAAATATCACACAATGAGCTATATATTTTATTTTACATTTTCAATTAAAAATAATTATTGTCTTCATATCTTAAATTTTAATTAAATAGTCAGATATAAAAAATCGAAAGGAGTAATTATAAGACAAGCTATTGCCTAGTGCACGAGTCTTAAAATTAAAAACACTAAGAAAAAAGTTTAATTAACATAAGAAATTGGTTACAATATTTAATTAATTAACTTTGTTGCAAGCATCTCCGATAGAAATCCACATTAGCAATTCTTCAAACTCTTGCAAACCATTTGGTAACATTTTGTGAATGTAAATCATTCACTTATGATTTACTAATTAGATCTTAAATTACAACCTAATTAAGAGAAATAGAAAGGTGAAAAAAAGAGGATGAGAAATTAACTCAATGCCCTAGCTAGTTTATAGTTTTAACTCCAAATCTAAGTTATTCTCACCTCTTTTCAAACTAAGCTCAAGATCAACAACAGGAACCTCAACATCTGAAATATTTGTTCCATCATTGCATCTTTCTTCTCCACCTACAATATTTGTAGGGTTCCATTTTCCTAATAGATTCTTTGTCGGTTTCTTCCTTTTAGTTGTCTGATCTCCATTGTAAGGACAATAATGAGAGGATGATGATCCATTTATTGATTTCGGTCGAGTACCGCGGCGATCGATGCTGCTTTCTTGCTCAGCCATGGATGACTTATTAGATGCAGCCAAAGTTGCAGCTAGGGTTTGGACATCATCATCGGAAGGGAGATGGTGGTTTAGGACAGCTCCTAAAATGTTTGCTGTTCCTTGTCTATGTGATCTTTCTAAAGGGTGAGAACCTTGGTGGCCACCTAAAGCTTGACCTGTTTTAAAAACCTTAAAACAAATAGTGCAAATATACCCATTACGGGCAGTGCCACAACCAACATTGTTGTTTGATCCATCAGAAGAAGTTGCATTTCCATTATTACTAGAGTTTGATTCGCTAGCATCCATGGAAATGAAAAAGGGAAAGAGGTACTAGAGAATAAGGAGAGAAATGGGTTTGGTAGAACTAAGAGAAGCACAAAAATGACATGGTGACGATGAAAACAAGGGAAAATGATGCTGAAGAAAAAGAAAAGTAAGGGGGTTGATGGATAGTGCTAGTAGTGAAACTGATGGTTACTTAAAGTAGTGTGTAAGTGTAACTGTTGCTTTTGTGATAAATTCTCACACATGTATATCCCACTGGATACACTAGATAACAAAACTAAATATTTAAAGGTGGAAAAGTCATAGAGTAGTACTCTCTGTATTTTCTATCTGAGTGCGTTTAAATAGATCGTTTATGTCAGTAGAACGGTAGCATGCATTGAAGATTTTACTAATGAAATGGTGTTAATTAATTTGCTGATTTTTTTAAAGGCGCATTTGTATGATTAGGAAACACATCGAGAGATTTATGCCGCGTAAATTTTGACATAGATATAACTTGATCTCTTTTTTACGTATTTTAGTAGGCTAGTAGATGTTAAGATTTGTTTTCATTCATAACAAAATTCTTTTTTTTTTTTTTTTTCAAGTGTCTCCTATCTTACCCATCTTCATAAGGGACTACACTTCGAGCATTTTTTTTTTAATAAGCAAAGGACTTTATTTAAAGGTCATGAAGCACCATGACAAAAGGGCACAAGCAGAAAGGCAGGAGACCTGCAGAATTGATCTCACAGAGACTCCCACCCAGCTACTTTACAAAACAGAAGCAACAAGGAAATAATGAAAACTAGCAATCCTACTCATCCTAGCCCGAATAGCCATTCCGGCCCTAGGATCATCTGTGAATGGGAGTAGGGGAACTGGGGATTTAACGCCAGCAACCACGGCTGCCAGGTGCTGAAGATGCGATTTAAACATCCAAACGAACAACATCTCCCATCTTTGAAGACCACACTATTCCGCTGCAACCAAATGGTGTAACACCCAGCATATAGAAGAACCAACCAGTATTCCTGCACCACTGGTCTGTTACACAGCAGCAACGACGACCAACTATCCCAAAGAGCAGACATAGACTCGGGAGTCACCCACATCACACCTGCCCATCTCAAAATCGTCGTCTAAATTTGAAGAGTAAATTTGCAATGGAGTAGGAGGTGGTCAACTGTTTCCTCGCTATCTCCACACAAGGGACACCTATCACCTTCAGTTTCAATAATGCCCCTTTGCCGCAGGAAATTCCTAGTTGCTAGCCCGTTATTCAACGCAAGCCAAGTGAATATTTGGGCCCTGTACGGAACCTTCGCCGTCCAGCAGCGTTGCAAGGAGCTGTCCATGGTCGACGTGGTGCTCCACCTCGCTTTCCCTCTGCAAAAGGAAGCTACCGTATACTTTCCAGCAGCGTCTAAGTCCCATATGACCTTATCCGTGGTGTTTCCTCCCAGCAGGTGAGGGAGCCTACGCTGCATATCCGAAGCCTCATCCCTCTCCCATTCGAACAAGGCTCTGCTCCACCTGAAATCCCACTCCCAAGCCCCATCAGTCCACTTCCCAAGCTTGCTGATCGTTCCCAATTTGACTGTCGCAAGGTTGTACAACCGAGGATGCTTAATGGCCAAGGGAATACTATCAGCTCAGGGATCCCACCACACCTTCAACCGATCTCCATTCCCCACCTTAATCTTCGCCTGCCTAGACCTGAAATCAAAAGCCGATCCATTCCTACCACATACTGCTAACATGTCCGACCATACCAAGGAGGCCACCCTTTTCTCCGAACGCCACAGATCTCCTATTGAATTAACCCCATATTCTGCCCTTATTATCCTCTCCCAAATTCCTTGCTTGCCTGTCACAACTCCCCAAACCCGTTTCATTAATAAGGCATCATTTCTGGTACGCAAGCACCCTACCCCAAGACCCCCTTCCTCCTTGCTTTTGGTGACTTTAACCCATTGGACTTTCGGCATTCCCTTGTGATGGTCATCGCCACCCCACAGGAACAGGCGCATCATCTTATCACACTGGCGTTTAACCCCCAAAGGCATCCTGAAGATGGACATATTGTAGACCGGAAGACCCATCAAGACTGACTTAATTAGAGTCACCCTACCCCCCATCGACAAAAGAGCTCCTTTCCAAGACGCTAGTCTTCTCCTAACCGCGGACAGCAGACCTTCCCAGTTAGACAACCGTTTAGGATTAAGACCAACGCTAGACCCCAGGTACTTGAATGGAGTAATTTCATATTTACATCCCGCTCTCCTATCTAAAGCTTCCCCATCCGTCATGTTTACATTTATTCCCACTAGCGAGCTCTTATGGAAGTTTACCTTCAGGCCCGAGTAGGCGTCGAACCACCTGAGTATACCTTTAACTGCCTGTATCTCGTCTTCTTCATTATTAACGAAAATCAGAGTATCATCTGCAAATTGCAAATGATTAATACGCCAACCTATCCCACTGACCCCTTTCAGAGTTCCCTCCCCCAACGCAAGGCTGAACAACCTATTTAGCCCCTCAGCCGCAATGTTAAACAGAAAGGGAGAGAGGGAGCAACCTTGACGAAGACCACGCCCTATAGGAAATTGCTTCGACGGGGAGCCATTAATCAAAACAGACACCATCGCCATTTTTAAACACTACTGCACCCACCCACTCCACCTATTACTGAACCCCATATAACTCATCACATCCGCTAGATAACCCCAATCCACCGAATCATAGGCCTTCTCAAAGTCCACTTTAAATAGGAACCCTTTCCTTTTCGAAGCTTTAAGGGTGTGGACCACCTCATTTGCCGTGAGAACACAATCCAAGGCTTGTCTCCCCTTGATGAAGCCATGTTGATTGTCGCTAATCAGAGAAGAAATCACGTTTCCCAGTCTTCCTGCAAGCACCTTCGACACTATCTTATAATAACTGCTGACCAAGCTAATGGGGCGATAGTCTTAGAGCTTGCAGGCCCCTGCCTTCTTGGAAATAAGGGTAATGAAGGAGGTATTCGCTCCTTGGGGAAAGCGCCCTAACCTGAAGAAACTCTTGACCAGAGTACACATATCCTTCCTAATAATATCCCAAGCACGCTGAATGAAGAACATGGAATATCCATCGGGCCCAGGGGCTTTATCGCTGCCACACTGGTTGACCGCCTCCCAGACTTCCCCATCAGACACCGCTCTATCTAGGTAATCTGCTTCTACAGCAGATAAGCAGAGAAAGCCAATGTTCTGCAGCTTAGGGCGATCCCACTGTTCCGCTTTGAAGAAATCGCCAAAGTATCTCCAAGCCTCCTCTTTGATTGCATCAGGCGAGATTAATCTACCTTGGGCAGTAACCAACTCCCCAATATTGTTTCGTTGCATGTTATTTTTCGCTACACGGTGGAAAAATTTAGTATTGGAGTCTCCTTCTTGATTCCATCTCACCCGAGCCTTCTACTGCCAAATCTTACTAAGATGTCCTTGCTTAATCCAAATGGTGGTTTCTAGTTGGTTCTTCTCATCTACTTCAGTGTTCGTCAAGGTTCTCATGTCTCCTTGGCTGTCAAGCCAATCCCATCTATTTTGCAACGTCTGAAGCACTTGTTCCACATTGCCAAAATCCTCCCTATTCCATTGTTTCAGGTATTTCTTGAGCTCTCTAAACCTTCTCAAAATCTGATTGTCCCCTGGGAAGTCATCGCTGATCTTTTCCCACCACCCCCGCACCTTTTCCTTAAACTCAAACATATCCCACCACACAGCAAGATCACGGAATGGCTTAGGGCCCCAATTCCGTTCTTCAGATTTAAGGAAAAGAGGGGTGTGGTCAGATTGGTTCTTGCTCAGAGCCTTCAGGGATAGATGCGGCCAAGAGGAGAGCCACCCTTCCTGGGAAAAAATGTGATCAATCTTACCGCGACTGCTAGAGTTTGCCCACGTGAACCGACGCCCCGTGAGCTGAAATTCAAACAGCCTACACTCCTCAATAGATCTCCTAAAATCCCTCATCCCTCTTGTGACCTCTATACCATGAAGTCTTAAAGTGGATGATTTTATGAGTGTAGTTCTCTTCATTCTTTTTTCTCTCTTTCTGAAAATGTTTGCATTTTATTAAAAGTTTTCTTAATTCTTCAAGGGTTTGAACTCGTTGTTAATGATGAACAAGTTTTTTATGATTCTATCACAACCGACGACATTAAATATATTTAAATAAGATGAAAACGTATATATGCGCAGTATTCTTGTATATTTCCATGTCAGTGCGTTCAAATAGATTGTTGTGCATGCAATATGGAAGATTTTATGTAATGAGATGACGTCTGCAGATTCTCTAAAGACGCATTTGCATGATTAGGAAACACATCAAGAGACTTATGCCACGTAAGTTTTGACATAGATATAACTTGATCTCTTTTTTACGTATTTTAGTAGGCTAGTAGATGGAGTAAAACTTGGGTACATCATGATGTAGGATGATGATACGTGTCCAAAAGTGTCAAGAATAGTGGTATTCTAGCACTATTTGGGGAACGTGTCATCATCCTAGATCATGATGTAGGTACATCATGATGTACCCAAGTTTTTTTCTAGTAGATGTTAAGATTTATTTTCATTTATAACAGAATTCTTTTTTTGTTTTCTAGGGTCTCCTATCTTACCCATCTTCGTAAGAGACTACACTTCGAGCATTTAAAGTGGATGATTCTACAAATGTAGTTCTCTTCCTTCTTTTTTCTCTCTTTCTAAAAAAGGTTTGCATTTTATTAAAAGTTATCTTAATTCTTCAAGGGTTTGAACTCGTTGTTAATGATGAATAAATTTTTTATGATTCTATCACAACCGATGATTGTGGTAGCAGAAGTCTCATTTGAAATAATGCTCCCAAGGTGATAGCATGTTTTTATGCATGATTTTCCCTCCATTTTCTCACTTATTTAGAGCTTGATTCTGCTAATTTACCCTTGATTTCATTACTATTGCAGATCTAGGCCTAAAAAGGGAATTTATGCTAAAACAAACGTTTTTGGTGCATTTTGAGCGAATTCGAGCTTCAAGACCAAAAGTCGAGGTCCCGAGTCCAAAGCAGCGTTCAAGGTCCCGAATCGGATTCCCAGTTCTGGACTCCCGAAGGGTAAAGGATGACGTTTCCACGTGTCACCCCACCTAACGCCCATGTGATCCCTCTGACACTGTTCTGACGCTCTGCACTGATTACCAAACACCTGCGGATTTCAGTCTTGAGCCCACTCCAGACCTGCCAAAGCTGGAAAAACCAGACAGCTTTATGCTTTTCCAGCTTTGTGCTTTTGGGAACATAGATCCACTTCTTTAGGCTTTCAATTAATGCATTTTGTCCCTAGTTTTTGGGCTGTAGATATTTTGTGCTTGGAGCTCTACTATATAAAGGGCATCCATGAATAGTTTTAGGGGCTTTTCTTTGATCTCTCCTAGTAATTAATTAATTAGCATAATTTAGAAGTAGCTTAGACTTCTCTCTAGTTTCTCTCTCTAGCCATTGTTAGCTTCTTCAACATTGCTGCCGAGCTATAAACGGAATTTTAGTAACAAGTTTTCTTCCCTTACACTATTTAATTACTTGTTATGCTTTCCTTAATCGTTATTTGTCTATCTTTAAGTATGAGTAGCTAAATTCCTAGTTCTTGGCAAGGCTGATTCAAGGGTTGCAGGGGCAGATTCGAGGCCTTAATGTGCTTAATATATTCTTGATGCTATATTCAACTATTCATCGATTTAATTACATTTTTGCATGATTTAATTTGAGGCCTGATCAACTGAGAATTATCTTGTGTAAATGCTGCCATTTATGTGATGAATACGGAAGGAAAGTTGCATGAGCAAGTAGGCATCTGTTTAGTCTTGACTGTGTCAAAGTGGTCTCGAATAGATAGGTTGGGTAGTTGATTAGAGCCGGGTCACGAGTCTGACAAACTGAGGGACTTTAGCTCTAGATCTGTCTTTTCTTAACTTCATGGGCAGTTTGAGTATGGCCCTCCCGCATTCGTGCCTAGAGGGATGGCGGACTGTCAAGACTACCTCATATGTGGAAACGGGGGGTAGTTTCTCTTAAGAGAAAAGTAGGGGATATCCGAGGAATCTGGTCCCCATGTCATTTCTATGACATCTTGAATGGAATACCCTTGAGCTGATGACGATCTGGTCCCGAATGCAACCCAGAGTGCCTTTGCCGAGAACCCTTTCTCCATCTGATTACTTGAGCTTATTTCACCCTTGTTCTGTTTCACGCCTGTACTGTTATTCCTGCATCTGTTACTGACCTGTTTTACTATTTCTGGATTTATTCGCCGATTCACTTATCTTACCATTCGGGACCCCGAACGTGACATTCGGGACCCCGAATATTGCTTTCTTATATAGAATTGTTAGCTCCCGATATCTGTCTTGGCCAACTCGTTGGCCAAGTAAAATCCCCCCCCTAATTGTTACTATTCGTGCTCTTCTCCCCCGAATACATTCAAGACCATAGATCAGTTTCTCACAGTCCCTGTGTTCGACCCTGACTCCCACTGTACACTTTATCTCTTGTGCACACACGTTTTCAGGCACTATAAATTCTTTATTTGATTGACGACCAAATTGGCGTCGTTGTCGGGAACTGTTTCAAGACTGATTTATTTTTCTTGTTTGTATGACCAGGAGATCCGCACCCGAATTACTACCCCTTGATCACGAGCTAGGACGGACCGAAAGGGGACTTCGACGACTGGCACGAGGAAATTCCAACCCTTGTGTTCGGGACCTCGAACGTCTTTTTGACCTAGAAGACAATCCAGACCCCGAGAATTTTCCCCTTGATCACCCAGAAGGACCCGAAATGGATGACCATGGTCCCGTAGGAGATCGCGTTCCACCACTTCCCCCGCCAGTCCAGACCATCGATGATTTCAATGCTGCTCCCGAAGCCCCAACTAGTTGCATTGTCTGGCCAGCAGTCCCGAATGACTGGGAACTCAAGTCTGCAACTATGCATCTGCCACTCTTTCGAGGGTTGGCCAAGAAGAATCCGCACCGCCACCTACAGCAGCTACATTCCATTTGCGACACCATGAAGCCTCACAACGTTTCTGTTGAGCACGCCAAGCTTCGTGCCTTTATGTGGTCCCTCAAGGACGATGCCCTTGACTGGTTTTACGACTTGGAACCCCAATCTATCAATTCATGGGCCGAGATGTCCAAAGCTTTCACGGATAAGTACTACCCCGTGTCCATAGCAATGGTGACCCGGAAGCAGCTTGTATCCATCCTCCAAAAGGATTCGGAGGATCTTGAGCAATATTATGAAAGGTTCAAAAAGATGCAAGCCTTATGCCCCTCACACAATCTGTCCGAACACGCCCTCATGCAGTACTTTTGCGAAGGACTCAACGGTCGGGACAAGGCCTTGTTGAACGCTGCTGCCAGTGGATCCATCACTAGACTCACTCCAGCCGCTGCCAAAGCCACTATCGAGCTCATGGCCAAAAACAACCTCCAGCTCAACAACTCCACTAGCGTCCAAGATGCACGCTCAGCTGCTATGGAGAATCAACTTGCAGCCATCACGGGCATGTTGCAAAACATGGCTTCGGGACAGCCAGTCCAGGTCAAGGCCTGCCAGATTTGTCAATTTTCAGACCACCCAACGGATGCTTGCCCATTCATCCCCGATGAAATTCCAGTCAATGCAGTAGGTGGATTCAACGCCCCCTATGGCCAACACCACAATCAAGGGTGGAAGCAGCCTAACTATGGATGGAACAACAACCAGCAGGCCGGACCCAGCCATCAGTATGGACCAAACCCATACGGAAATTACCCTCCTTCTTTCAACATGCAGAACTTCAAGCCCAGGCCCAATTTTCAGAACTATCAGTACCAGAGGCAACCTCCTCCCGATCAGAATTTCACCATGCCACCGCCCCCGAATGAGGACTCCTCCCCCGATAAGAAGAAAATCGCGGAGCTGGAAAAACAGATTCGGACCCTCATGGCCGAAATGAAGGAAGTGAAAAATGGAGGGAGATTTCCAGGGCAAACGGAACCTAACCCGAAGCATGAGGCGTGCGCCATGAACCTCCGTAGTGGTTTCGAGATCCCTTCTCGTGTCCACCCAGATCCCGAAGCACACATTGCTGTTCCTGGTCCGGAAACCAATAATACTGCACCACCACCCCCCGAACATCCTACTGACCAACCTAAGAAGCCCCGATTTGGCGACGCAGCACTTGATCACTTCTTCTCCAGCAAGGAGTCCCGCTGCAAGAAGAAACATCCCGTTGAGAAGGAAGAATTCTCTCAAGAATTCATAAACAAAGTATTCGAGCCACCATTCCCTCAGCGGTTGGTCAAGAAAAAGAAAGAGGAAGAGGATCGGGACATCTTTGAGATGTTTAGCAAGGTCGTTATCAATATTCCACTCCTCAAGGCCATCAAGAACATGCCTCGATATGCTAAGTTTCTGAAACAGCTGTGCACCAACAAGAACAGATTCACTGAGGTGAATAGAATCAGTGTGGGAGCTAATTTGTCCGCCCATATCCAGCGAAAAATTCCTCCCAAGTGCAAAGACCAGGGCATGTTTACGGTTCCGTGCAAGATCGGAACTATCGATATTGGAAAGGCGATGTGCGATTTGGGAGCTGGAATCAATGTTATGCCCTTGACCATCTACAATGGCCTCGGACTCGGGCCCTTGAAAGAAACCACACTGGTAATCCAGCTTGCAGACCGTTCGGTGGTATACCCCAAAGGAATCATCACGGATGTTCTTGTCCAGATTGGTGAATTTCTATTCCCAGCGGATTTCTATGTTCTCTCCATGGAAAATCCCACGAACACCAAATCTTCGGACCTACTCTTGGGACGTCCTTTCTTGGCTACTGCCCGCGCAAAGATTGACTGCTATGAGGCCTCGATATCCCTCGAGTTCGACGGGGAGATCATCTGTTTTAACATGCTGGACTCCATGAAGTACCCTCCCGACTTTTCGAGTGTAAATTTTGTTGATATAATAGATCCCCTTGTGGAGGAAGTTGCTGAGCTGAATTCAGTCGAGCCCTTGAAGCTGGTTCTTGACCATAGTCTCACCCCCGAATCTCTACGGGGGATGGCATCTTCCATTGCGGTCCTCTCTGAATTAAGCACCGTTGCCGCAGCCCTTGAAGAAAATGCTTCCCTGATAGTTGAACCCCCGAGAGAGTCCCCCGAATGCGCAGATCATGTTCGACTCCCCTCGTCTCTAGAACAAGCTCCAGACCTTGAGCTTAAGACACTGCCCTCGCACTTGAAATATGCCTACCTTGGAGAGAAAGAGTCGCTTCCAGTCATAATTTCAAATAAATTGGAAGCAGATCAGGAGACTGAACTCGTGAAGCTCCTCTAGAGTTTTAAGAAGGCCATCGGCTGGACAATCGCCGATATCAAGGGACTCTCACCATCCTTATGTACTCATCGCATACATCTGGAAGATGACTCCAAGACAGTAACACAACCTCAAAGGCGTTTGAACCCCCCCATGATGGAGGTGGTCAAGAAAGAGATCTTGAAGCTGCTCGATGCCGGAGTTATTTACCCCATTTCTGATTCCCCATGGGTCAGCCCCGTTCAGGTGGTCCCGAAGAAAACTGGCATCACAATCATTCCGGGTCCCGAGGGTCAGCCAATCCCCTCCCGAATCCATAATGGCTGGCGTGTGTGCATTGACTATCGACGCCTGAATGAAGCCACCCGAAAAGACCATTTCCCACTTCCCTTTATAGATCAGATGTTGGATCGCGGGCAAGACGCATTACTGCTGCCTGGATGGGTATTCGGGATTCCACCAGATTCCAGTAGCCCTTGAAGATCAGGAGAAAACCACCTTCACGTGCCCCTTCGGGACCTTTGCTTACAGACGCATGCCCTTTGGGTTATGCAACGCCCCGGCCACATTCCAGAGGTGCATGGTCAGCATCTTTTCAGAATTTGTGGAAGAATGCATCGAGGTATTCATGGATGACTTCATGGTCTATGGTAACTCTTTTTCCGAATGCCTCTTAAATTTAAAGAAAATTCTGCAAAGGTGTATAGAAACTAACCTTGTTCTTAATTTCGAAAAATGTCATTTCATGGTTGACCAAGGACTAATCTTAGGCCACATCGTGTCCCGAAAGGGTATCGAAGTGGACAAGGCTAAAATCCAAGCTATCGAGACCTTGCCTTACCCCTCGAATATTCGAGATGTGCGTTCTTTTCTTGGGCATGCAGGTTTTTATAGGAGATTCATCAAGGATTTCTTCAAGATTGCCCAACCAATGTGCCAATTACTACACAAGGATGTGGAGTTTGTCTTCGATGACAAGTGCAAGAAGGCATTCGAGACCCTGAAAGCCAAGCTCATTTCTGCTCCCATCATTCGAGCTCCCGACTGGACGCTCCCATTCGAGATCATGTGTGACGCGAGCAATCAAGCCTTGGGAGCTGTTCTGGGCCAGAAGAAGGACAAGGAGACTTATGTCATTTATTATGCCTCCAAGTTGTTGGATCCCGCCCAGCAAAACTACACCACAACGGAAAAAGAGCTTTTGGCCATTGTCTATGCCCTTGACAAATTTCGGCAATACCTTCTGGGCACAGAAGTGATTGTGTATTCCGACCATTCTGCCCTTCGATGCCTACTCAAGAAGACCGACGCAAAGCCTAGGCTTATCCGCTGGATCCTCCTGCTTCAAGAGTTCAACCTCGCCATCAAAGACAAAAAAGGAACCGAGAATTGTGTGGCCGATCATTTGAGTCGACTCCCGCATCAAGAGGACGACTCCCAAGAAGCCATTCGGGAGTCTTTCCCAGATGAGCATTTGTGCTTAGTTGACACAGCAAAATACCCTTGGTTCACGGACATAGCTAATTATTGTGCCACTGGCGCGCTTCCAGTCGAGGCCTCGGGTGCGGAACACAACCGAATCCGCAAGCAAGCCAAGTACTATGTTTGGGACAGCCCTTACCTATGGAAGCATTGTTCAGATCAGATCGTGAGGCGCTGTGTCACCATAGACGAGGTCCCGTCCATCCTCAAGTTCTGCCATTCCACTACAGAAGGGGGCCATTTTGCTGCAAAGAAAACCGCACTCAAGGTCCTAGAAGCGGGTCTTTACTGGCCCTCAATCTTCAAAGACAGTTATCTGTTTTGTGCGACCTGCCCCCGCTGCCAAGCAATGGGGAATATCGGAGCTCGAAACCAGATGCCCTTGACCAGCATCATTGCATGCAAAATCTTTGATATTTGGGGCATTGACTTCATGGGGCCATTCCCGAATTCATTCGGTCATACGTACATTCTGCTTGCAGTAGATTATGTTTCCAAATGGATCGAAGCCAAGGCCACCAAAACAGACGATTCCAGGGTGGTTGCTGATTTTCTCAGAACGCACATCTTTAACCGATTCGGGACCCCTCGAGCTCTCATCAGCGATCGGGGGACTCATTTCTGCAATCGAACAGTCGCTTCGCTACTTAACAAGTACGGAGTGACTCATCGGGTCTCCACAGCTTACCACCCCCAAACCAATGGGCAAGCTGAGGTCTCGAATCGGGAGATCAAGGCTATTCTCGAAAAGACCGTGAATCAGTCAAGAAAAGACTGGAGTCTCAAGCTAGGAGACGCGCTGTGGGCCTACCGTACTGCATTCAAGACCCCGATTGGCATGACGCCTTATCGATTGGTCTATGGCAAGCCGTGTCATCTTCCAGTCGAGATAGAACACAAGGCCTTTTGGGCAATCAAGAAAGTCAACATGGACCTGAACTTGGTATGAAAAGAACGATGTCTGCAAATTCAAGAGCTCGAAGAACTTCGGGGGGATGCCTACGAAAACTCAATGATCTACAAAGGCAATACCAAAGCCCACCACGACAAGCACCTCGTAGCCAAGAACTTCACCATTGGGCAGAAAGTTTTGCTCTACAATTCAAGGCTACGGAATTTTTTGGGAAAACTCAAGTCCAAATGGACGGGACCATACCGAATCACCGCGGTGTTTGATCATGGTGCTGTTGAGATCCAGAATTTGGACAATGGGGAGCCATTCAAGGTGAACGGTCATAGGTTGAAACCCTTCTATGAAGGATTCAAGCCATCGACTGCAGAGGAAGCAAGGGTCGAGGACCCAACACTCGACACTCCCGAATGAGGACACGACGTCCAGGCCTGGACGATAATCAAGGCCAAGTGTGGGGACCAACCCCGAATTTCTAACCCTCTTCCTTTAATTTTCTTGTCTCTAAATTCTGCATCCGACATCCTCTTTTCTCTTTTCCCAAAACCCATTTCTTATCTTCCCTAGGTGATTTTAATTGGTTTTGTCCATTCTTATTCCTTTTGTCCGTCGGTCTCTTTAGTTTCTTCTATTTTATCATTTTTCATTTTATTATTTGGGTCAACTCTAGCTTTTCAAATTTTCTATGTGCACTTTTTATGTTACCTAGGTAAAAATTTAAATTTTCTTTGTCCTCTTTCCCCTTTCATTTAATTTCTCTGTCTCCTATTTAATGTCTTGTCTCCTCCTTTATTCACCCCATTTAATTACCTCTGATTTTATTCTTATCCCTCCTCTTTTCAAAATCCAAAAAGCTGATTTGCTTTCCCCGATTCCCGTGCAGGTGTAAGAGCACGCTGCCCTTGGCACTGAGCGCCCTCTCCCAACGCGCCACGTGGACGACGGAAACCGAAGCAACCATTTCCCGCCTCTCTCTCCACGTTCCCACGCCTGCCAAAACCTTCTCACCCACGCCACCTAAACCGTCACCCTTACACGTTACCCAAGCCGTTACCCAACCAAAACTCCCTCATTACTCCCAATCAAATCAAAACACTCCTTTTTCTCTTCTTTCCAAAAACAAAAACCATCTCTTCTTCCTTATGGCACGCACAAGTCTAAACCTAAACAAAGACCCCACTTCTCACTCTTCCACTCCAACTCCTACTCCTCTCTCTCACCAAAACCAGCCGAACACCACCACCTCCGACCACTCTCCAGCAGCCACTGAACGGCTCGGATCTCCATCTTCCGAAGCCACCATCAACCTAGACGAAATCCCTTCCCCTACCCCTCTCACAGACATGACCAGATCAGGGAAGGTTCACCGTGTCCCTCCAACCACTACCGCCGGCAGCAAGAAGAAAACGCCGCCCAGCCCTGTCAACTCCGTCCCCCTCGACGTTAAGCCCCTTGGCTACGTCATTCCTTCTGACACCGAGGAGGAAGCGGAACCCCAGACCAGTTCCAGCCTCCGGGAAGCCCGTCGGGCGGAGATGGAGAACGAGGAACAGTTCCCCTGGGACTCCGACGATCAGCGAGAGGAGGAGGACGACGGCGGACGTGATGGTGAGGAGGAGGTCGAGCTGACTGAGCGACCAGAAGAGCACGACGCTCAGGGTCCTGAGCACACTGCTCCAGGTCCTGAGGACGTTCCAGAGGGCCCAACAGAGGAGATCGCCAATGAAGGAGAAGGTGAGATCGACCCGCCCCAACCTCCCAGTCCACCCCCGAAACCGGCCAAGGGTAAGACCTGAGCCGCGAAACACACCCCAAAGCCCCCTGCTTCTAAGGTTCCAGCCCCCAAACAACCGGCCAGCAAGAAAAGGAAGATCCCGGCCTCTTCCAAGGGTAAAGCTCCTGCTACTGAGACTCCCCGCAAATCCCAGCGCATCGAGGAGGAAGATGAAGAGTTTGATTCTGCTCCTGGGTCCCGACCCCGTTACCTGGTAACGGCTAACCTTGAAACTTTCAATGAGCTTTTTATCTTTAACGATAAGCCTTCCTTGGATAAGGTGACTTTGATGAATTTCAAGGGAGTAGCCCCCTGCCCTAAGTTAGATCTGGAGTTTTGTGATAAGATGGGTGTTGGGTCCCGGATTCTGGAGTATATCAGTGGTATAGGGTGGGAACGTTTCTTTTACATGGATCAGCCTACCTATTTGGAACTCAGTCTGGAGTTCTTTGCTAGCTTTTGGTGTAAGGTTGATTTGTTTAAACCCGGGGGTGGGGTCGGTCCCGATCTGGCTGCCAAGGGATGTGTGAATTTCAGGTTGGCAAGCAAATGGCACCCGATGTCTCTCAACGACTTCAACGTCTATCTGGGCTTTGTCAGTCGTGAGGGTATTCAAGAGGCCGCATATCAGAACGCTCTCACCATTATCCCTCCCGAGTTCAACAGTCACAAAGCTCTTCGGGAGCTCTCTGGACGAGACAAGATCCTGTTTGACTCTCGCCATGCCAAGGCCCACTGCATTCAAGATCCAGCGCTCTGCATCCTGCAACGCTTCCTGTCTATTGCCCTCGCAGGAAAATTCGGGACCTCTGGGCAGCTTGCCCAAACGGAGCTGTTTTTCCTATGGGTCATGTACCATAAGAAGCGCGTCAATCTTGGCTACTGGATCGCCACCGCTGCCCACAATGTTGCCAATGCCCCCCAGGGTCGCTCTCCTATTCTTGGATCACTTGTCACCAGCCTGGCCTCCCAACTTTACACCTCGACACTGCGGGAACTCAACCTGTATCGACACCCGAATTCCTTCAAGATCCTTGGTTTCAAATCCTTGGACGCGATGGAATTTCTTTGTGTTATTGACGGTATCTTGAGCTTCCATGCAGGTAACAAGGGCAGGATCGAAGGCAAGTATGAGTACCCAGACCTCTCCAAGCCGTCTGCTGCTCCCGAACCTCCTCCCAGCAAAGCAACCACTTCGACTGCCCCGAAGCCCACAGTTGACTCCCGAGTGCCCGAACCCACTCCAGATGAATCCACTACGAACCAGCTCCTCCGCCTGCTCTTAGAAACCAACCTCGCGATCCTTCGAGAGATCCAAACTCAGGCTGACGTGCTGATTGCGATGCGCCGTTCTCGTCCTCCCCCATGATCCCGAACACTTTCCACCCCTTTGCCCCTGCGTGGGCTATTTATCTCTGAACAATTTACTTTTCTGCACTTTCTTTAAACCGCCTCATCTTTTGTCTCCTTCCCGCATTGAGGACAATGCGCTGCCTAAGTGTGGGGGGAGTTTCAACTGCTAGTATTTAAGTAGTTATTATACTTATGTTCTAGTTTAATTTTCCTAAGTGCTAGTATTTAAGTAGTTATTATACTTATGTTCTAGTTTAATTTTCCTAAGCTTATGCATGATTTCTTTTGCAATTTTTTTTCGGATTTTAGCTCAAGGCCTATTTTTGAAAACACCTCAATGATGGACACACACCTGACTTATGCACATAGAAGGAAAATGCTTTATTAGACAGGGTCCCGAATGATTCATGCTTTGCCTGTTATGCCTTATATCTGCTTCAAGACCTAGACACCAGTAGTCACGAATTAGCACCTTCTGAGCATTTGAGCCTTCATGCCTATATTTATTGTTTGAGCGAATGCATGACTAGGTACTGGTTGAGCTTGCATGATATCCATGGGTATAGACACACATAGACATAGGAAAGCAGCAAAAAGATTAAGTCTTCGCATCACATTGTTTTCTCTCATTTCTTTTCTTCTGTGTTGTTCTTTTCTTACCCTCGAACCCCTTCTTGACCTTCCATTCTGACCATTTGAATTTTTCTTGATCTTTCTCTTGGCAGGTGAGCGATGTTGTTGGGAGCACCATCGAGGGCTAGACTAGACCAGAAGAAGCAGCGAAGGCAAAGTGTGGGGGTCACGCATCCATTGAAGACCCCGAATGCTGGCGCAAATTCAAGTCCTCAAAAGCTAAATTCAAGGGCAGACCAGAACGAAAAACCACTTCCCATCCACAGCAAAACACAAGTGTGGGGGAGTGGAATCAGGCATCGGTCCCCCAAAGAAAAGGTCTCATTCCTCAACCAGACCAGCTCTACTTCCCCCTCTCGAAAAAAAAAAAAAAAAAAGGGCAAAAGAAAAGAAAAAAAATAGAAAAATAGACAGAAAAATAAAAGAGAGAAGAGAGCAAGACCATACCCTCAATAAGAGGAAAAACAAACAGCCAGTATCATTCAAGGCCTCGAGCCTCTGTCCCGAAATACAGCAAGGGTCCCCCTCGAAAAAGAAAGCCTAGTCTAGTCTTCGCCCTCAGCAACATTGTCTCACCATCTTAATTCCTTCTGCCAAGGGAGCGTTCCAGGTTTGAGTCGGTTCCACCACCTTCTCATTTCACTTCCTTTCTCTCCCTCTTCTCCACTTTTTCCTCTCATAATGCTTCTTTCTATTTCCCCTTATCATTTATTTTCCTTGCTTCCCCTTCTTGCCCCGATGCGAAGTCTTTTGATTGCTAGATTGCTTATGCACGTGTCTAATGTACTCGGATTGATATGCAAGCTTGATTTTTTTGTGCCGTGTTATAGCATACTTGAGTGTTTAAACACCTAGCCCACGAGTGTGAGTGCAAACACCGATTCATGTGAGGATTGCTGGTGAATAGGCTGATGTGGAAAAGTCTCTTCTTAAGGGTCGTTATCCTTCTGATTTGATGCAGGTGTATCTAGGCGGAGTCTGTTTTCATTTTAGGTCCCGAATCTTAACAAGCCTGCTTATTCTCTGTGCTATAGTTTGGTGTGTCTGTTCTGTTTTGGGGACTGTTTTAAATTTTGTGAATGCTCGAGGGCGAGCATTGGGCAGTGTGGAGGCTATTTGATAGCATGTTTTTATGCATGATTTTCCCTCCATTTTCTCACTTATTTAGAGCTTGATTCTGCTAATTTACCCTTGATTTCATTACTATTGCAGATTTAGGCCTAAAAAGGGAATTTATGCTAAAACAAACATTTTTGGTGCATTTTGAGCGAATTCGAGCTTCAAGACCAAAAGTCGAGGTCCCGAGTCCAAAGTAGCGTTCAAGGTCCCGAATCGGATTCCCAGTTCGGGACTCCCGAAGGGTAAAGGATGACGTTTCCACGTGTCACCCCACCTAACGCCCATGTGATCCCTCTGACACTGTTCTGACGCTCTGCACTGATTACCAAACACCTGCTGATTTCAGTCTTGAGCCCACTCCAGACCTGCCAAAGCTGGAAAAACCAGACAACTTTATGCTTTTCCAGCTTTGTGCTTTTGGGAACATAGATCCACTTCTTTAGGCTTTCAATTAATGCATTTTGTCCCTAGTTTTTGGGCTGTAGATATTTTGTGCTTGGAGCTCTACTATATAAAGGGCATCCATGAATAGTTTTAGGGGCTTTTCTTTGATCTCTCCTAGTAATTAATTAATTAGCATAATTTAGAAGTAGCTTAGACTTCTCTCTAGTTTCTCTCTCTAGCCATTGTTAGCTTCTTCAACATTGCTGCCGAGCTATAAACGGAATTTTAGTAACAAGTTTTCTTCCCTTACACTATTTAATTACTTGTTATGCTTTCCTTAATCGTTATTTGTTTATCTTTAAGTATGAGTAGCTAAATTCCTAGTTCTTGGCAAGGCTGATTCAAGGGTTGCAGGGGCAGATTCGAGGCCTTAATGTGCTTAATATATTCTTGATGCTATATTCAACTATTCATCGATTTAATTACATCTTTGCATGATTTAATTTGAGGCCTGATCAACTGAGAATTATCTTGTGTAAATGCTGCCATTTATGTGATGAATACGGAAGGAAAGTTGCATGAGCAAGTAGGCATCTGTTTAGTCTTGACTGTGTCAAAGTGGTCTCGAATAGATAGGTTGGGTAGTTGATTAGAGTCGGGTCACGAGTCTGACAAACTGAGGGACTTTAGCTCTAGATCTGTCTTTTCTTAACTTCATGGGCAGTTTGAGTATGGCCCTCCCGCATTCGTGCCTGGAGGGATGGCGGACTGTCAAGACTACCTCATATGTGGAAACAGGGGGTAGTTTCTCTTAAGAGAAAAGTAGGGGATATCCGAGGAATCTGGTCCCCATGTCATTTCTATGACATCTTGAATGGAATACCCTTGAGCTGATGACGATCTGGTCCCGAATGCAACCCAGAGTGCCTTTGCCGAGAACCCTTTCTCCATCTGATTACTTGAGCTTATTTCACCCTTGTTCTGTTTCACGCCTGTACTGTTATTCCTGCATCTGTTACTGACCTGTTTTACTATTTCTGGATTTATTCGCTGATTCACTTATCTTACCATTCGGGACCCCGAACGTGACATTCGGGACCCCGAATATTGCTTTCTTAGATAGAATTGTTAGCTCCCGATATCTGTCTTGGCCAACTCGTTGGCCAAGTAAAATCCCCCCCCCTAATTGTTACTATTCGTGCTCTTCTCCCCCGAATACATTCAAGACCATAGATCAGTTTCTCACAGTCCCTGTGTTCGACCCTGACTCCCACTGTACACTTTATCTCTTGTGCACACACGTTTTCAGGCACTATAAATTCTTTATTTGATTGACGACCACAAGGTGACCGCAACACGAAATATTTTCACCAACTAGCGCAAATTACAAATGGGAGGAATAATATTACAGAGATAGTCTCGAACTCGGGCTGCCTATCTACTCCTAGGGATATCAAGGCTGCAGTTGCTGGTTATTTTTCTAATTTCTACAAGGTTGTCACGTGGAAAAGACCAAGGATGCAGGATCTAGGATTTGCTAAGTTGAATGCTGAGGAGGTAGTGAGGCTTGATCAAGAGGTTTCGGCAACTGAGATTTGGGAGGCAGTTAAGAGCTGTTGTGGTGATAAATCTCCTGAGCTAGATGGGTTTTCCATGTGTTTTTTCCAAAATGCTTGGGATTATATAGGAGCTGATATTTATAGATATGGGTTTATAAAAGGGAGACAAACATTGGATTGTGTCATGACTGCGAATGAGGTCGTTCACCATCTCAAGGCTACTCAGCAACAGGGGTTCTTGTTCAAACTTGATTTTGAGAAAGCGTATGATTCGGTAGAGTGGTGCTACTTGGATGATATTATGGGTCATATGGGCTTTAGTAAAAAATGGCGGGGATGGGTTAGCCAATGCCTAAGTACGGTAAAGGTATCAATTTTAATTAACAGATCCCCTTCTGCTGAGTTTGGGGTGGGCCGAGGGCTGAGGCAGGGTTGCTCCATGTCCCCTTTCCTATTTAACATTGCAGCTGAAGGGCTTCATAAATTGTTTGGTCAGGTGAAGGACCATGGACTATTAAGGGGCATAAGAAACTACGATGCAGGATGGAGGGTCACACATCTTCAGTTTGCAGATGATACAATGATATTTGTTAACAACGAGGAGATAGAATTTCAATGTGTAAAAGGATTACTGCGTTGGTTTGATGGTTTCTCGGGCTTGAAGGTCAACTATCATAAAAGCTCCTTGGTAGGGATTACTGTTTTCAGGCAGGCTGGAGAGACGATGGCCTGTAGGACTGGCTGTAAATTCAAAGCGTTGTCGTTCAAGTATCTAGGCTCCTACGTTGGGTTGAACCCTAAGAGAGCTTCTAGCTGGGGATTCCTGATCCAGGCTATGAGGAAAAAGTTGGCTTCATGGAAAGGATCTCTACTTTCGGTAGGGGGAAGGGTGATCCTTATCAAGTCAACTCTGGCCAGTATTCCTATATATAACATGTCTATTTTTCGCATGCCAAAGGGTGTTATCCGTAAATGTGAGAGTCTTATGAGAAGGTTCTTTGGAGTGGAGATGACCTGAAGAGAGGTCTAGGTAAGGTTAAGTGGGAGGTTGCGATTCGTCCGCTGGAGCTTGGTGGTCTGGGAATCTATAGTTTGCAAATTCATAATGAAGCGCTGCTGATGAAATGGGTTTGGGGGTTGCTAAGTGGAGAGCAGAAATTCTAGGCGGAGATGGTCCGGAAACAATACAATTTTAGTACGGTGGGGGACTGTTGGCTTAGAGAAAGCGTCAACTTCTCTCGGGTTTGGGATGGTATTCTTCGGGCGTGTGGCCGGAATAGCCCACTTTTTGAAATTTGGACTTCTCATATACGTATAAGATAGGTAGTGGTAACGAAACGAAATTTTGGTGGGATTTATGGGCTTCGCGCCTACCATTAGTTGTGACGTGTTGTCGAGGCACTTCAAAAATAATATATAATTCATGTAACAAGTGCACAATTAAACTGTGTATAATGGTACAGGGTCGATCCACAGAGACTAAGGCAGACACTGTCTTATGTTGTGCAGTGAGGGCAAACAGTTTGAAACTGTAACAAGTAACGGGGGGGTTTCAAGAGTTGGTTTGATTAATATCTACGAAAATAGTAATGGACAAAAATAAGATGAAATGAAATATCAATATAGAGAAAAGTCCCTAGTAGGAATCTATCTCCGGTTGCTTTCAAAGTCGGCTGATCATTGATGCAATAATTTTCTACCCCTCGCTGATAGACGCGTTATAGGGACCAGGTACGTTTAGGTCCTCTGCTTCCTTTCGTACGAGAAACTACTCCAAGGTACGTTTATGGAGTAGTCTTAACGCTTTGCCGTCCCTCAAGGTACGTTTATGGAGGCACTACTGATATGATCCTGACCCCCTTTGAAGACTTCCCAAGTCATTCCATGGCAAGGGAAGAAGACCCGAGTGTTAGCCTAGCCCATGCTGCACAAAAAGAGGCTTTTCCGGCCAAAGAAGAACCATTAGCGTGATTACCAATCATCATGAGCATCTGGACAAGCAAATGGAATCCGATTTGAGTGATCAGAGGCTTGATGGAAACTTCAAGATCTTAGCTTTCATTTGGGACAAGTTTCAGACCAATCGGACCGGTGGATCAAAAGTTATGCTCGTTGACATTTTAGCGTACGGTTCTTGGCGTGATCACGGTAAGGACTAACCGTGATCACGGTAAGGAAAAGTAGGCAAACGTGATCACGGTTAGCCCTAACCGTGAATCACGCTACCTTCGGGTTTGGTGACCGAATTTTGTTTTCCAAGCACATTTTCAGGGTCATTTTTGTAATAGTGTAGGCTTATTGTAACCTAGTATAAATAGGGACTTTCTCCTCATTTTGTAACTTAGTTTCGGATGATGAATGAATGTTTAAGTTGAGTTTACTCCTTCCTTTATTCATTCATCCATTGCTCACCCCTCCTTGAGAGAGATCCGTCGAGTGAGAATACTCCTCCCGATCTCTCTTTGGGAAATCAAATTGGTGCTTGCCTTGGTCTTGGATCACCGTGGCTTGAGTCAATCAAAAAGAACAAGAATCCTTCACATGTGTAACCGTTGTTACCTCCTCGTGTCTCAATCGTCATCTCTAACCCCTCCGCCATTCAATCGGGTAATTTGTAAGTTAATCCTTTCCGCTGCGTGTCTCCCTCCGTTCCTCCATATTTCCTACTGTTTTTATTGTTTTTTGTGTGCTCAAACCCATGAGCTAGATCCTCCTTCGGTTGAATGTCATCTCGGCCAGATTTCTCTTCCGAGTTTCGGCCGTGATCGCATCAATGTTGATGCGATCATGGGTCCAAGAATCTGACATTTTGGCCAAAGGATCGGTCAAGGGCAACCGAGCCTTACAAATGATCAAAAACCATGCCCACGGTCGAGGTTCAAGTGCCAAATCCTCACAATCCAAGGCCTAGGTGCACGGAATTCCCAAGAAGGCCTAGCAGGTCACCCGGTCACGCACACTCATCCCAAAGCCTTGACAACAGATGCTCCATCTATGCAAGTCAGAATTGTGTCGCCTAGTCTCCACTAGAATATGGACAATCAAATGATGCCCGATTTGAGAGATCAGAAGCTTGATGGAAACTTCAAGATGTTAGCTTTCATTTGGGACAAGTTTCAGGTCAATCGGACGGGTGGATCAAAAGTTAGGCTACTCGACATTTTGGCGCGCAGGCAGGAAAATGCTAGCGTGATCACGGTTAGGCCTAACCGTGAATCACGCTACCTTCTGATGTGGGAGCTGATCCTTGGGTGCCTTACCGTGATCACGGTTCGTTCTAACCGTGAATCACGGTAGGAGTTGTGCCGAGCGTGATCACGTTTAGTCCTTAACGTGAATCACGATAGTGAGTTTGGCTAACGTGATCACGGTTAGTCCTAACCGTGAATCACGCTAGCGTCGGATTTGTTGCCTTTTTGCTTACTTGTATAAATAGCTCGTCTCATTTCTTTTAGTTAGTTTTAGACTTTGAGTGATATTTTGTAAAGTGAGATTACTCCTTCCTCATATCACCTAAGCCTTGAGCTCATCATTTTAATTCCTTGAGAGGGATCGCTTGAGTTGAGATTACTCCTCCCGATCTCTCTCCGGGAAATCAAAGCTTGTAATCATGTTGACGATTTGTGTGAATGAAATATATATTTTTCTTGTTTGATCATCCATAGAAACGAGTCCCAACTTGGCCCTCGGATTATATCTTGATCAAGCAATCGTTCGTGTGATTTTCGCTACTCCGTGTGTGCTCATCTCCGTTCCCTCCATCTATCTTCTAATTCCCCAGTAACTCTCATCTTTCCATCGCTCTTTTGTGTCTCTTTCTCCGCTGCATCTCCATATTTTGTTATTTCCCTCTTTGTGGTCATGTGTGTGCTAGATGATTCGCTTGGCTAGATCCTCCTTAAGCTCCATATGTAATCCGGCCTACTAACCCTAGGCCGTGATCGCATCAACTACTCAAAGGCCCATGAAGATGAAGGAAGACGCGTCCAGGGCGAGACACTCAGTACGTTCGAAGCTTTACCCTGATTACTTACTTAACCCAATCAGATGGGACCAACGACCTGATGACTCTGACTAGTTGTCTACTTTACCCTGCAGCTTCGCGTTAGTTATAACCACAGTGATGACTTTAATCGCCTAGGGCTAGCAGCTAGTTGATCAGGCTAGAAACAGTCCTAGTAGAATTGACAAGAAATCGTTAAATAATTAAATACCGACCAAGGATATATTAATTTCACTTTGACCTCACAACCTTCTTAAGAAACCTTTGACGATCCTACCAAGAACAAATGAGCTTAGCCGCTCATATTAGAATTAAAATAAATAAATAAATAAAATTGCATAAAGAAAAGAGAGATGAATTTAGAAAAACCCTTATAGATTACCGGCCGGAGCAAAGCTCCGGTTTATTGATCGAAATTACAAGGGTGCCAAAGGCAGAGAGAGTTCAGAATTCCAAGGTGAAAAAAAGAGAGAAGATCCCCCCGAAACCCTAGACTAAAAAGGGTTTTAAAGAGGAAAATACAAAAAAGGGAAATTCTGAAAATAATAACCAATAAAAAAGAGAAATCCTAATTTAATTGGAGTTGATCTTGGAATATTCTCTTCCCAAAACGGGAGAGATCTGGATTGATTGGAACGGATCAGCTGATTTCCTTCTTTTAAAAAGTTTCCTTGTCCGTGCTTGGCCAACTGGCACTGTTTGCGCTCACTTGGGAGGCCTCGCTGCTCAAATCCATCCAATATCCAGCGATAAGTGCATCTTTTTGAGATTTTCTTTCCAAGAGCCCTGATCTGCGAAATAGTGGGAAGACAAGAGAAGATTAGTAGCATCATGATCAAAAAGGGCTAGGAAAGGGATGAAAAATTAATACAAATTGCATCATATCAAGCTGTCCATTTCTCCGCCTATATTCCCTTTCAAGTAACCAGTTAGGATGCTTTAGTGATTTCGGTGAGTGGCAAGGCGAGTCTTGGGTTTGGAGATGGTCTTGGAGGAGAGGGCTCTTTGAATGGGAGGTGGATGAAGTGCGCAATCTTCAAGACATGTTAATTAAGCCGAGTATGGGTATGAATAGTTAAGTTTTGTTGTGGGATCTTAAAGCTACGAGCATGTTCTCTGTGAAGTCATTCTGCCGGGAGATTGAGCACCATCGGTTCAGAAGGGATAAAAATCCTCTTTTAGAGTCGTGTTGGAGCAGATTGGTTCCCCACCGTGTGGAATTCTTCATCTGGTTAACCTTGTAGGATCGTATCATTACGAGGGAGTTCCTTCGGAAGCGTAACATGATATCGTTGGAGACCAGCTGCTACCCGCTTTGTTCGGAAGTGGAGGAAAGCACTCATCACCTTCTTCTCCACTGCCAGATCGTTTCCCTTGTTTGGGATCATATCATGCGCTGGATGGACATTGTGTGGGTACCGCCGAAGACTGTGACTGATTTATGGCTGAGTTGGAGCGGGTTGGTTGTCTCTAATCAGAAATAGGTTCAAGAGATGTGGACTATGTTGCTATACGCGATGTTATGGATCATTTGGACGCAGCGCAACAGAGTGGTATTCCAGTATGAGACCTTCTGCACATACCGCACCGTTAAACTTATCTTCTTTTCTTTGCAGAATTGGATGAAAGGTAGAGACTCCTTGTTCCCGTATACTTCAGTTCAGATGATGATTTCTTCTTCGTGGTTATATTCGTAGGGAGGGAGAAGTTAGTTTTGGCTAGTTGGGTCTGTCCTGGGCTGCTGCTTTTCTCTCAACCTTGGGATTGTCATTTTTGTCATGTTCTCATGACCTCAATAAAATTAATCTTTATTTATTAAAAAAAACCACAACCGACGACATTAAATATATTTAAATAAGATGGAAAACTTATATATGTGCACTATTCTTGAATATTTCCATGTCAGCACGTTCAAATAGATCGTTGTGCATGCAATATGAAAGATTTTACGTAATGAGATGACGTCTGCAGATTCTCTAAAGACGCATTTGCATGATTAGGAAATACGTCAAGAGACTTATGCCACGTAAGTTTGGACATAGATATAACTTGATCTCTTTTTTACGTATTTTAGTAGGCTAGTAGATGTTAAGGTTTGTTTTCGTTTATAATACAATTCTTTTTTTAGATTTTTTCTAGAGTCTCCTATCGTACCCATCTTCGTAAGGGACTACACTTTGAGCATTTAAAGTGGATGATTCTAGGAGTGTAGTTCTCTTCATTCTTAAACTCTTTCTGAAAAGGTTTGCATTTTATTAAAAGATCTTAATTGTTTGCATTTTATTAAAAGTTATCTTAATTCTTCATGGGTTTGAACTCATTGTTAATGATGAATACGTTTTTTATGATTATATCACAACCCACGACATTAAATATATTTAAATAAGATGAAAAATTTATATATGTGCAGTATTCCTATATATATTTCCTTTTCTTTTTTTTAATAAGCTGGAGAAAGATTTATTAAGCCATGAAGGGAATGGCTGAGAAAGAGGCTAAGAATTTACAAAGAATGCAAAGAATAAAAGAAGGACAAGGAGAAGCCTGCGGAAAACGCCACCGGCAAGGCAGCTAAATCACAGCCCCTAACCCAAGCTCGGAGCCGACCAAACAGCCGGTCAATCCCACCTGACTAACCACGCAGAGGATTGACTCATCTGGCCACTGAGTACGGGAAAGTCCGGTCCAAACATAAGATCCAACGATGCCAATGATCAAAAACAGCTTTTACTGTAAGCCAGGAACATGGATTACCATGGCGGAAAACAACCATGTTGCGATGCAGCCACAACGACCACAAGATCGCAGCAAGGAGAATCTGCCATTTCTCCTCCACCTGCCTATCCCGCGTAGGCAGGAGCGACTTCCACGATCCCCAAATCTCCTCTACCCTCCTCGGCCTAGCCCAAGAGCTTCCTATATATTTCCATGTCAGCACGTTTAAATACGTTTAAATAGATCGTTGTGGATGCAATATTTAAGATTTTACGTAATAAGATGACACCTGCGGATTCTCGAAAGACACATTTGCATGATTAGGAAACACATCAAAAGACTTATGCCACATAAATTTTGACTATACATAACTCAATCTTCTTTATACGAATTTCAGTAGGTTACTGTGTGTTGAGATTTGTTTCTATTTATAATAGTAATTTTTTTTTAGGTTTTTCAGAGAATTTCTCTCTTATCCATCTTTTTAAGGGAACTTCGAGAATTTAAAGTGGATAGTTCTATGAGTGTAGTTTTCTTCATTTATCTTCCGAAAAAGGTTGGCATGCATTTTATTAAAAAAAATCTTAATTCTTCAATTGTGCTTGAACTCATTGTTGAAGGTGAATAATTTCTTTACAATTCTATCACAATAGACGACATTAAAAGTACGTACTACCAATATCTTAATTTTAACTAATCAGCTTTATGGAAGGGATCGATGCTTTCTATTGGGGGACGGACAACGTTAATAAAATCTGTGCTTTCTAATTTACCAGTGTATAACATGTCTATATTCAGAATGCCCAAGGGGATTGTCCATAAGTGCAACCAGATTATGAGTCGCTTCTTGTGGAGCGGGGATACTAAAAAAAGAGGCCTCGCAAAAGTAAGATGGGACACTGTCATTCGATCCAAGAAACTAGGGGGTCTAGGCATTGGCTGTTTACAGGCTCGCAACGAAGCTTTCCTGATGAAGTGGATGTGGGGCCTGTTAGTGGGGGAAAACAAGCAATGAGTGGAGATAGTCAAGAAGGAATACAAGCTTAACACGCTTGGGGACCTTTGGCTAGGTGTCACTGGTAGTTGCTCGCCAATTTGGCAAGACACTTTGCAGGTAGTAGGGCGTGCCTCTCCTCTGTTCCAATTATGGAACGATAACATACAGATCGTGCTTGGCTCGGGAACACGGGTTAGCTTCTTTAGGTAGTTCAGCCTAGTTGCTTGTAAGTTCTGGTTGTGCGTAGAGTCATGTCTTCATGACCTTCGCCTCCCTTCTTTTAATAAAGTTTGCTTATTAAAAAAAAAAAGTACCACGCCTTTAGCTCTGCAACATCCAAGATTATACTCGATCACTTCTAACAAGACAGGAGCTGTTAGCGATTTTGGGAACTGGTGCGGGACGGTTTGGCAATGGACATTTTCGTGGAGACGGGGTCTGTTCGAATGGGAGGTTGACGAGTTAAATAACATGAAGGGGACGTTGAAGAAGCCGAGCTCGCCTCCCCTTGCCAGCAACATTCGGTGGAAGTTAACCAACTCAGGTCAGTTTACAGTGTTATCTTGTACGAAGGCGGTGGAACAGTTAAGATACGGCCACTTACAGAACGAAGCTTTAGCATCATGCTGGAGCGGTGCAATCCCTCATAAAGTAGAAATTTTCCTTTGGCTAAGCATGAAGGACCGTCTCGCTACCCACGATCTGCTTCGCAAGCGTCAAATCTTGACTGTGGAAGAGAGTATGTGCCCTTTATGCAGAGAGGCTCCGGAGACAGTTGATCATCTTTTCATCCACTGTAACAAGATTGATTAGATTTGGGACAGATTAGCTAGGTGGGCTGGAATTCCATGGGCTCGTCCAAGCACTGTCCTCACGCTTCACCAATCATGGAACAGTTGGGGAATGACTCACCCCAGACAGACAAGCATGTGGAGAACGTTACTTCCGGCTATCCTATGGGTATCATGGAAACACAGGAACGAGGTGGTCTTTAATCACCTCGAGTTCAGACCAGATCATTTATAGAGACAGATCTTCATGCTTTGGAACCGTTGGATACGCAGCAAGGAAAGACATTTCCCTTACTCGACCGCGCAGATGCTAGAATCATCAACCTGGCTTCATAGGTGGGGATGATGTGTTATCGAGGGGGTTGTTGGTTGCCGTTTTGTCCAGCGGTGAGTTGCCGTGTTGGGTCGACAGCCATATTTTGGGGTATGTTGTCTTTTTCTTTCTCGGTCTTGTAACTTTACTTCAGGTATAGATGTCATGATCTTCATGGCATCGCATCTTTATTTTAATAATACTCCAAGCCTATTCAAAAAAAAAAAAACTTGAATTTCATAAGACCTTTTTTTTTAATCATATCAAAGTTAGAACTTAAAAGTTAAAAAAAGCTCAAAAAAGTTTCTTGAATAGAGTTACATTAATATTCTTGTCTTTTACTTCATTTTATTTAAACACGAATATTGATACAAAAGGAAAAGAAAAAGAAACTAGAAGGAAGATTGGAAACAACAAGGTTGCAAAGTAGTCTCTTACAAAACTACACAATACATCCTTGATTTTGAACAACTACTATATAGCAGCAGTTTTTATTTATATATCTACGACTACTACTGCTACTACGACGACTGTTATTAAAGCTTCAAAGTTAAGTCCAAGTCTTCCTTGTCTGTAGTAGCTTCATACTCGGTTGCATTAGCTTCCTCAACACTTCCATGATCACCTGGTACCAGAGGATCATGTAGATCTAGGTAATTCCTCAGAAACAACGGATCGGAATCATAAACCTTGGGATACGAGTACCGATCATTAATTTGAAGAGGATCAAGAACCCTAAATGGTATCTTCTCCCCATCAACAAATGGAATAGTACTATTACCATTTGATTCAATGATAATAGGGTTATAATTCTGAAATATATCCATAAACCCCTGGCCATGGCTTGATCTTTGGGGTAATGGGTATCCATAAACCCCATATTGGTGATGATAAACCCTTGCCTGTAAGGGAAAGTTCATGGCAAAGTGAGGAAGAGGAGGAGCAGTCATAGCCCAATTAGGCAAGTAATTTTTATTCTTTTCGATGCGATCTTCAATGATCACCTGACGCTCTGCGTACCTTTCTCTCTTGTGGGCGTTTTGGTGACCTCCTAGGGCTTGAGAGGAGCTGAAAGTTTTTGAGCAACGTGGGCACTCATACAAGATTGACTGGTTCAAAGACAAGAGTGCACCTAGGTTTTCTTGGCGGGTTGATGAATTCGATGGTGATGGGGTAGTACTACTTGTGGTGTTTGAGATGTTTAGAGAGTTGACATTGTTGTCTTCAAGGTTGACAGACATCTTTTTTGATGGCGTAATGAAAGAAAGAGCAAGAGAAATGAAAGCACAATTGTTTCAAAGATAAGTGATGAGGTTCAAAGCATGGAGTGAAAGGCTATTTGTAGAGAATTTTAGATTCATATTGTGCTAATTAATTAAGCTTTTGCTAAAAAGAGATGAGGTTTTTTTTATAAAAAAAAGCACAATTGATCTTGAGTTTGAACCATGGATGTGGAGAAATGTTTCAACTCTTTCGTCACCACATAGGATTCAAAGTCAACTTGGTATACTACTAGACAATGGAACTCAAGAACTCCACACGTGAAGAAGCAAAAAATTATTTTAACTTCACACGTGAAGAGGAAACATTATTAGTAATTCACACATTACGCTATATTCACATAAATTACATAGTTGATACTAATTAATACTACTATAAAAAAATCTAACCTTTGTTATCATAAACAGAGATATAAGACTCGAACATGAATTCTTCCAATATTTTTTCACCAATAGATAATATCTAATGAGCTGTATAACCATAGATAACAAAATGTCCGATCGAGGATATAAGAAGGAAAGAAAAAAGAGAAAGAAAAGGGAGAGGACTCAGTTTCTATATGCATGATGAATAGACACGTCTCTTGTATAGATAGCCAAATGTAAGGACTATAAGTAGTCTCAGAAGTTAGTAACCCACTAACTCTCTCAAGAGTTAGTACTGTACTGTACTGCATTTTACGGTTAGGAAAAGAAAGCCTAGCTATAGTTATGACTTATTGGATCGTATCGGGGGAGTTAGCTTCAAATTTAAGCCATGCAAAACCCTTTGCTTGGATTCTTCTACTTGAAACCATATTCAATGCCATGGAATCTACTTACGCAATATTTGTTTTGTAGCTACACGAGGGAGAAGAAGTTGCAACCGCAAGCCTTGGCGTTATAATGAAAGTCATTTTTTTTCTTTCAATAAGCATAATGAAAGTCATAGAAAAGTTGTAATTGACTTAATTAGGTACTAAAACGGCGTAATGAAATTGGTTTAGAACTCACACTAACACTCTAAAGCCTCGTATTCAAATCTTAAATATAATAACTGTTTTAATAATCTTAAAGTTTAGACCGACTTTTGAATTTTAATATGGTAGAATATAAAATTAGTCTAGTTATGAAAAAGGACCTGCCATACCATATTATGTATACAAAAAATCCTTAATTATTAGGTTAATGCAATCCATACTCGAGTTTAATTAAGTCTAAAAAAATTATCGTGCACGTGCATACCCTAAGCATAGGACCGGGGATGCTGCATTGTCCTTGCCAATATGTACGTGCGCCTTAAGAGTATGAAAAGACTCGTACCCTACTTGTTACTTACATGACGTAAATGATTACCTGGAGTTGTTTAAACTTTTATTTCTTAAATAAAAAATTATAAGTTCAATCTTTGCGTATGAAAAAATTACTTGCTACGAGTATTTTATCCTCAATAAATTAACTCGGTGCAAACAAAATTACTCTTTGAACTAATTATTTATCATTTGAAACATCAACGATTAATTAAATCTCAATGGACTTATTATTTTGAACTAACTCGACCTCAACTTATCAAAAATCTAATATATAGTAGCGGAGTTACTATGGTCCAACAGTCCATTATGATCTTACACATCGGAAGCATGCTGAGGAAATGAGTCTCAATCAGAAAACACCACTAATTAATTAAGAGCAAAATACGTTAGGGTAAGCTAAGTATAATTAATTTTTTAAATGTACCATCAAAGTTTTAATTTTGTCAATTGAATTATTAATTTTTTCTTCATTTGAACAATTTCAATATTATGTCCATAAATATTCTAATTAATTGTCACTGAAATTGTCAAGTACACGCCACACATGGACATTAAACTAATTCATTTTTTTTTACGCGAAATGAATTAAAATTGGCATCCATTCTATTTCTTAGTTTATTAGTAATCAATAGTATAGTATTTGAATAAAAAAAATAACGGTGACTAGTTTTATTTTATTTTGTGCTGAAATTGGATGTGAAAATTTTAACAAAAATTAACAGAACTCATAGTTTGAACGTTGAAATTGTTCGATTGAGAAAAATTCAATGATTTAATTGACAAAATTAAAACTTGGGTGGTATGTTCGAGAAACAATGTATAGTGACGTTAGCATTATCTCTTGCCCATTAAATAAATATAAAATTATTAAAGCAAAACAATATTTCATAATTAATTCTTAAATCTTTTGCCAAAATTCAACCCTATTAGATAAACATACCTAGGATGAGACGAATAGAACAAATCCATACTTACAAGTTTTTAGTCGGATAACGTCTCATAATTACCCATTTTTAGAGCTGGATATATATGAGATAAGTTCTTATTAAACTATATTATTCCTGTGGATAAGTGAGAGCTTAATAGGATTAATGAAATGATAACCACAACAACCACAAAAATAGGAAACATATCTCATTTTTATAACAAAAATGGAAGAAATCTCTCTATATATACATTGCACCTATATAGTAACTTATTCTCTATAGGATTTTTCTTTCCATCTCTACAATGTTACCCAAAACCAACAATAATTTCATAACTTAGTCATTACCAACTTTTTTAAAAAAGAAAGGAAATCCATCTTTAAATTACATTGCATGGTAGCAAGGACTCGGTAGTCTTCTAAAGCCCATTTGGGGCCTCATAGCGCCATCTGCAGATAAACGGGCTGGAATGGGCCTTAATTTCCAGTATAAGAAGTGTTTGATGGGCATAAAAATTCTCTTCCAACCAAACCAATCACTACTTGTATGCAGTAAGGGTAAGTCTCAAGTTTTAACAATGCTCATGTTATGATTTTCTGAAGTTCAGTATTGACGGGTGATTTGCAAATATCACAAAAACGAAATGTGATATGATAGTACATACATAGTACATGAGATTTTCACCTCGCACTGCTCCTCGTTCGATTCTTTCGAATTCAGCTGGAATATGGTTTTATGACATTATCTAGACAGGTACTTCTTAAACTATGACATTACCAAGATCAATTCCAGAGGGTCAAGCATTAAAGTTTAGAGAATGATACAAATAGAGCATCTTGTTCATTAAAGTTGGAACAAGAGGCACTGCTTATTGTTTACTAGAAACTAAACAGAGAGGAGACTGCCCTCGGCTTGAACCAAAAACTTATCCCGCAATAGTGTGAGCTAACTTAAATTACCTAAAAATGCTCTAACTCCATGAATCTCTACAATCAGAATCAAAAATGAAATCTAAAGACCATTTAGAAGACTAGTTGTTCAAAGTTCAAACCTACAAAACGTTCAAACAAGTTACTCATAAATGAGCATTCAATCAAATACAAAAAAAAACGCATGGCATCGTACTTCATTCCTCTCGTTGCGCACTTGTGCCGTGCAGCAAAGTGTTGTCCTCAATTTAAGTTCAAATATGGCTAAACTGAGTTTCACGACAACACTACCCTCCAATGCTACACTATGCTAAACTATCAATTAACATAATCCAAACAAGACAAAGTAAACGAAAGACATTCAAGTCCGCCCAACAGAATTAGGAACGAACAGCCTGCAAAATTTTAACAATGAAAACCATGCAAAACCATCTAAGCATCCTACCAGTACACAACCAAAAGCCAAAATAATATGTTCTCAATCATCTACAACACATACTAATCCAATTTCAAATGCTAAAAACACCTGCATTTGAAACAAATAGAGCCCATTCACATGACAAACTTCCTTTTCACAACATTAAGCAAGAGCATCAGGCTATAACTTAGCAAACCAAATCAGAAAAGCATTCAAAGCTATATAATGTCAATGCCAGAGCAAGCACAGAAAAGCTACTAATCAAACATTCAATATAATACATTTTGCAACTACTTATTAAAAATGGTTATTACTTATTCAAGCATTCAAGATACACAGTTTGCGACTGAAATCGAAGAATAATTAAGTCAGGCACAACTACACTTGATACCAATCAAACTATACTGAATAAAAATAAAAAACCTTAGTGTTTGAAAGTAAAGTAAAAGAATAAATATCCAACTAAAAACAGCAATTGAACAGATAAAAGTAAGGATCACCGCACCAGATCAGTTAGTTTTTGGATCCGGCATGGAGAAAAGTCCAGCACCACCACCAGCACCACGTGGAGGAGAAAATCCGAGAAATTTCTGCAGATTAGTACGGATACTAACCGAGCACAACAGATACAAGAACGCCATGGAACAATCGGTGGCGTCGTTCCCCTGCAATCCCCTGTGGCTCATCTTCCTCACAAGTGCTATGGGCTGGAAAGGAAGCTTCGCGACGACTTTCCCTTCGAAGAGAGAGTTCAAAAGGCCGAAAACGACGAACAGGACCAAAGCTACGACTGCGCCGGATTTGAACTTGAAGAGAGACAGGTCGCGGCTGGATTCCTTGAGTGATGATTCGACGCGGTCGATCTTCTTGGATTTGGATTTCTTGGCTTGGGGTTCGGTTTTCATGGTCTCGAGCTTCTTGGAAGCTTTGTCGATGGAGGATTTGAGTGATTTGTAAGAGTTGGTGCGGTAGATTAGGATCCAGGAGATGGTTTCGCAGATTATGGCGGTGCACATGGAGATGCCGACCACCGTTAGGCTGTCGGAGTATTGGGAGGAGTAGAGAAACTGCGGCGTCGCCATCGTTGGAGGCGGTGGCGATTGGGAGGAGGAATGTGGAAGGTTGGGACACCGGGGAGTTTTGATGCGGTTGGTATCTGTTGGCGATTCTTTCCGAGTGCGGAGAGCACAACATCAGGGGGAAAATATCGAACAAAGTTCATGGGCTAGTATAAAATTAATTATCTCAGGGCCCATATAGCCACCCATGGGCTCAGGGGAGACTCCACCCTGTTAGTTGTTAAATATAGTACCAGTAGTATTTATTTATGGGATAATGAATTGGAATTGCTTTGTAATCGAGCTCAAAGGGTTTACATGAATTTATATAGAGGGATTAGTTGCCCACTCTCAAAACGTTTAATACCTAACATGAAGTCACACAACTAGGATGAATTCACATAAAATTGATCGTTGTTCATAACAAGTAAATCCTAGCCGTTCAAATAAATAAAATTATTAATAATTAAGTATATCCATATCTATAATCCCTTATTCTAGTTCGGCTACTCAAATATTTGAATTTTATTAAATTTTTTTCTTCTCAAAACTCAATTGTATGTTCAAATACTAAAACCAAAATCTTGAAATAAAAATCAACTGAAACGAAAAAAATAATAAACTCAATGTGATTTAAAATAATAATTCGATTCTATTGCCATCCAAACTATTAAAATTTTAAACCAAAAAGATGGATAATTCGGGGGGTTAAAGAAAATTTTGGTCCTTTAATTTTCTTGAATTTCTTAATCTAGTTCCGAATTTTTATTCTAGTATACTCTTTTACCTAAATTTTCTAATTTTTTTGGTTAGGTGTAAAGCAAAGGCAATGAATGCATTCATTTTACACTTGATAAACCTAATCCCTTATAATTTGATGCCAAAAAGCTGGCAAAGGTCTCTTCTTGTCTTTGGATGATTATCTATTCATAGCTTTATGATCATTTGTCACCTACCAAACCAACCTTGCGTGTGTGTTTTTTTTCAATAGCTAAACCACTAATTAAAAAGAAACTTAATTAGTCTTTGTATTTCTTTAATGAAGCTGAAATTGAGCAATCAATTGGGTTTCAAATTGACTTCTTTGCATGAATTTGATGAATATTTAAATTGGAGTATGACTTTTGGTCGCTTTTATACGCCCGTCGGCCTGTGCTAGCACACTTATATACACACCAATGTTAAGAATTGGAAAGATTAAACAATTGGGAGTAATTTGACTATTCCGATAAATGTCGAGAAAAATATCTCTAATTAAAATAATTAAATATCAAACCTTAATTTATCTAAATTTAATATATTAACCGAGCCATTACGCTCCAACAATTCGTAGCACGTGTCAAAGATTAGGAATAGGGTGTTTTGAAATTACAAAACAATCAAACAAAACCGTGACGGGAAAGTGACGGTGAGGCACAATAATACGAGAAAAAAACCAAACTTGATTATTGCAAGCAGGAGTGTGACCTAACCTCACGAGCAAAGGACCAATTGTGCCAAATCCAGGAAGCAATTATTGATTTTATTTCGCATGCTCACACACCTTTGATGAGACAAAAAACTAACACCCTCACCTGCCCAGAAAAAAAAATGCACAAAAATATATTGTGAGGATAATCAAAATTAGTGTTGATTAGACGCAGCTAATAAAGCTAATAAAACGATTGAAAGTAATTAGCAAAAAATACATTAAAAACAGTAATTAATTATTTTTTTTAAAGACAGAGAGAATATTAAATTATTACTAATCATAATTTTAAGTGTAAGTTGACACCCATAAATATTATTAATAAATTTATTTTCAAGATCTCCAAAAAGAAACCAATTTATTACAATGTAGCTCCTATAAGTATATTCATTTCTCTTCATCAACTAATTGTGTGTTCTGTTTAGGGGGGTTTTGGGTTTTCCTTGCCTAGCTAACCTCTCCTTCCATACATTAATTGACATTTATTTATTTTCTTAATTTGAGAGATTAGAAAGAAAAAAAATGGAAGGAGGTGGTGATTTGGATGTTCATGTGAAAAGGCCATTGTTGGTGACAAATGGAGCAGGAAATGGTTGTCATTTAGGGAATGGAAATGTAGGAAAAGTGGTCTGGAGGAATTGCGTTACTACGCTAAGGTGTGATTTCTTGTCCAATTTGCCTGACAAGGTTCGGACGGGACTTAATCCTGAGACCCCTTTCGATCTTGACATTTCGAAGACGTCTGGCTTGATTGAAGGTGTGTTCTTTTAAATTTGTTTTAGTCAAGAATTATATTTAAATTTGTAGGCTAATTAATGCAAGATTATTGCTGCTAATTAGCTTGCTTAATTATTTTCCTGAAATCATTCTAGGATCCTTGTACTTGGTTGCCATCAAGTTTTCATTTTTCTCTATGAATTAGGAGAGAAGGAATATTACGAGAAACAATTCGCGACCTTAAAATCTTTCGAGGAAGTAGACTTGCTAGAATCGCATGCCATCGATGAGGAGCAACAACTTCAAGAACAAGGAGAGCATGAAAGAGCAATGAACATTTCTAACGCAGCAAATGTCTTGTTGCTTGCCTTTAAGGTTAGCTGCTTCTCTGCAATATCACCGAAGAAATGAGCTCGTTCGATTTTTGGTTACGAATCATTTAGATGCGGAAATGAAACGATTATTGTATATATTGCAGATCTATGCTACTATTCAAAGTGGATCTTTAGCTATTGCAGCTTCAACTCTTGATTCGTTACTAGATCTTATGGCGGGTGCTATACTTTGGTTCACTCACTTGTCAATGAAAGACATAAATATCTACAAGTATCCTATTGGAAAATTAAGAGTTCAACCAGTAGGAATCATCATTTTCGCCGCTGTCATGGCTACTCTTGGTATGTTCTTGTAGCACATCCTTGCTCAAAATCGTGTCGATTTTGATTACTCGTATGCGAAAATGGCTGAAATTTTGCGGTCTGTCATATGCAGGTTTCCAAGTTCTGATACAAGCAGTCAAACAATTGGTTGAGAACAAACCTTCTGCAAAGATGACAAAGGAACAATTGGTGTGGTTGTATGGAATAATGCTGACAGCAACCGCGGTAAAACTTGTCTTATGGATTTACTGCAGAACATCAAAGAACAAGATTGTTCGAGCATACGCACAGGTTTGATACTAATTTGCATATATAGAGTGCTTTGTCATATTCTTGTGGTATGTTTTTGGTGTTCATTACTTTGCGCTACGGTGATTGCAGGATCATTATTTTGATGTGGTTACCAATGTAGTTGGTTTGGTTGCTGCAGTGCTTGGCGATAGATTCTTCTGGTGGATCGATCCGACAGGTGCTCTTATCCTAGCCATTTATACCATTACAAATTGGTCTGCCACTGTACTAGAAAATGCAGGTTAGTCTCTCGAGTAGACTCATTGTTTTCACGCTAATATATGTAACTAGCTTGCAAGATTTTTTCTGAGGCATTAGTTGCTTCTTCTTGTAGTTTCACTGGTTGGACAATCAGCTCCTCCTGAAGTTCTGCAGAAGCTTACATATCTTGTCCTCAGACACGATCATCAAATCAAACGGATCGATACAGTTCGAGCATATACATTCGGTGTTCTTTATTTTGTAGAGGTTAGTCTGCTTTGGTCTTGATAGCTAGATAAACTGGTTTTCAAGAAAGGGCCTAATTTGCCGAACGTTCCACTACTGCAGGTTGATATTGAATTGCCAGAAGATTTGCCACTGAAAGAAGCTCATGCAATCGGAGAATCATTGCAGATAAAGATCGAAGAACTACCTGAAGTCGAGCGCGCATTCGTTCATCTTGATTATGAATGCACACACAAGCCTGAGCATTCTGTTCTTTACAGACTACCCAATAATCTTGATTAGGTTTCCTACCCTCTTTTTTTAAAATTTCTAGTCTTAGTCATCTTTGAGCAATGATGGTTTTCATGAGAAAATAGATAAATTCAGAGGCAATGTATCAACAACTAAGGCAGGTTTTTTATAGTGAAAATCTATGTAAATGTAAAGGTTTTCTGTCTTCGTCAATCATCATCATGTTCATTTCTTCTGTAAAGCTTGATCCAACCCGATCAAAAAAAGAAAGTCTTCATCGCTGAGGAGATAAAAAAAATTGAAAGAATGCCCCTGCTGAGATTTGAACTCAGGACTGCTTGCTTAAGAGGCAAATACACTACCACTGTGCTACAGGGGCTGAAGTAAACAATAATATTGTTATTCTTATTTGTATGGATTGTTAGCTTTGTTGTCTTATCTTCATATCTGCAGGACCACAGCATAACACTACACCATCAAGCCATTTTGTGTTAGTGATGTTTTGATTATTTAATCTTTTGTAAAAAAATAAAATCTTGTTGTTGCATCAAAACATAGTAGATATTTGACTAATTTGATTTACATATTTGAACTTGATAATGAAATGGATGGATAATTAAAAAGTGAGATTATTCATGAATAAATTAACATTGAAAGCTAAGGGGTTATACATAAAATTTCTTGTGGTAGAGTCATAATAAATAAAAAGTTTACTATTTATTATTGTTCTATATAAATGAAACAAGAGAGAGAGTGATAAAACTGTTAAAAATGCACATTTATAAACAATAACACTGACGAGTGTTCAAAGTGCACTTGTTAAAATACGTTAAAAAAAATGTGTGCGTAAGATTTCATATTAAATTTTTAACTTTAGAAGTTGTATATTCTCTAAAAATATGTGTTAGTTAAAATTTTCAGTGGCGAAAAAACTTTATACTATATATTTTGGGCCCTAATTATCTTTATAAATTTTAAAGATTGAATTTTTATCAGGAATTTGAATTCAAATGAAAACTTCAACTTCCTAGTGAATCTAATTAAAAAGAGATGTTGTACAGATCAATAAATGTTTTCATTTTTTTAAGGAAAAAAGAATAGTAAGCATTTTTTGATTTTTTTTTCTTCCTCCTCTCAATTCTCAAAGAAAAAAGAAAAATTGCACTTTAAAAAGGATTGCTCTATTTAAAAATAAAGAAATGGGCCAAAGCCCAAGTGTTGCTTAAGTGTTGGCTTTTCACCTTATGTTTCCTTCCTCCCACACACAGAACAAAACATTAGCGAACTGGAAATCTTTGCTGCAGCCCAGGTTAGCTTCTTTCTATAAACTCTCCTTTGAGTTTTGTCCGTTACTGAACTTTTTTCTGCTTACAGATTTTTAAAAAATTGCTCTGAGTAGTGAATAAAACCATTTTGAGACTGTTCTGTATCATTTATTCTCATTGCTGGTGCTTGTTAGTTAGTTCTTCTCTACCAATTTGGTTACCAGGAAAGAGGAAGATAGGAAGATAGGAAGTAGGAAGAGAATTTGAGGATTTATGCCTGTTGCTATGATGGGTTCTGACCAAAAATGGAAAACTTGTATCTTAGATGAAGAAAGACCATCAAAGTCTCACACTTTTGGTTTATCCTCGTTTCCTGTTGGAAGCCCAAAGGGTTAAAATGCTTCAAGAATTATCATTATGTTATTAGAGATAGTTAAACCATGAATTTGGGTGACAATGATTTTGTCAACAATGAGTTGGGTTTTAGGGGTTTAGTTCCCAGTACTGAACACAACTGGAAATGGCACTCCATAATGTTTGCTGTGTTAGTTGTTTCATTGATATGTATTTAAGAGAATGATAGTGTTGAATTTAATTATAAGATGGAATTTAAATGGTTAAGCTTCTAGTGAGATGCCTTTTAGGTTTTGCAATTTGTTAACCTGTGGTTGAGAATCTTCATTTCGTTTGGTTTTGCTGTGATGTTCTTCATTTTTCTTTATTTTTTGGCATTGAAATTAGTGTTTTTTTCAACAATGATTTGGGTTTTAGGGTTTTACTGCCCGATACTGAACACAATTGGAAATGGCACTACATAATGCTTGCTGGGTTGGTTGTTTCACTGATGCAGCTTGTTTTTTGTTGGGTTAGTGGTAAGATGGTATTTATATGGTTGAGCTAGTGAGATACCTTTTAGGCTTTGCGATTTGTTAATCCTTAGGTTGATAGTTTTCATTCTGTTTGGTTTTGCTGTGATATTCTTCAATTTTCTTTATTTTTTTGGCATTGAAATTAGTGTTTTTTTCAACAGGGAAGGTGATAAAAGGAGTATATTTATAGGGTA